>CM066034.1:89835627-90435627 GCA_033557465.1 Ichthyophis bannanicus | reverse complement strand
TGTCCATGCAGGCGGTGGTCGGGCACTACAGTTTCCCAGCCATTGCCCTACAACCTGTGCAGATGCATCCTGCCAACCCGCCCTGTCTGGGCCATACCCACAATACCTTGTTCCTCATTATGCACATTTTCAGGCTAACACTGGTAACAGTGGGACATTGTGGACCCAGAGCGGTGTAGGCAGCCACAAAACAACTGATAGACATACACACACACACCCCTATTGCAGCATTGTGCAATGATAGGGGTGGTTGGCAATCATGCTCGCCACACTGGTCCTGATCACAGTGCCCACATTGCTAAACTGTGCAGGAGGTAGTAGTAGTGCTCTGCTGATAACTGCAGCTCCACGCTGGGGCCAACAGCTGGACTCTCCATGAAGCTTTGGATAGTGGAGCCTGTGTGAGTGGGTGTTATTGACCCCTGTTCGACGCGGCTTTGGGGTTTGCACATGTTGATGTTGTATCTGCATTGCAGGGTAAAATGTGGGGAGATGTTCTGTAGGATCCACAGCTGGGACTTGAACCTGTGACCTTCTGCACCTGGACACACTGGCTTTGTGTACTGCACCACACTATTGCCACAGAGGAGCAGTGGTCCCTGGGGCTACCCTTACTTTCCTCAGGCAGACCTTTTCTGTTGCACTGCACACCATGTACTGGTACAGGCCATGGCCTAGGTCCATTGCAGGTGGGTGGCACTGCTCCCTCCAGCACAAACACACCCCCTGCCATGCCAACATGACCATATGCTGTTGGTGCTGGTCGTGCACGGTCCCAGGCCATCCACTGTGCAGGTAGGCGGGTGCCTAGGGTGCGGGGTCTGGGGTGGCAAGGCATACATGGACATCCACACATCCCCCCCATCACTGCCTACCAATGTTATTTCCCTTCCACATGGGGGAGTGATGTCTGGGGGGATGTCAGGCTGGTGCTCTAGCAACTATTGGCTAGGGTGGACCGAGTAGATGTAGGTGGAGTGTTTTGTTACTGCCGACTGTGGACAGGCTAGGGTTTGCACCTCAGGTACGGTGTACCCAGTTTGGCCTACTGGGTGTATATATGTTTCCGACAACATATGGGCACACCCTGCAATGCCTTACTAGGGGCCACCGTAAAGTGTGTTCAGTTAGCTGGGTCTACGAACTGTTTGGGATCCATCCTGGGTGTGGTCTATGGACCCTTGTTAGTGTGGTCACCAGATGTGCACTGCTTGCCCTATTAAAGGCATAGTGGAACATGTGTGAATTTTGGGGTACTTGCTGGGTGATGTCCCCTGGACGGTACACTGTGGAACACGGACTACTGGTCATGTTTGGCCCTGGTCAGCTGCTGTCCTGCTGATTTCCAGTTTCTATGTTCCTATGTGCCACCTGGGTGACGGCCTAGTTCACCCTGTGCCCCAGCTGCCCCCACTGCATGTCCTGCCTGCAGTCTCCCTATGCCCCATTTGCACCATCACCATAGTGGCATTTCATACTTGGCCACAACTGTTGCTGCAGATGGAGCACTACTATCACCTTTCTCGGGCTCCCTGCCTAGGTTGAACATTGCTGACCCTTAAATGACCCTTGCACCTCTAAACTGGAATGCGCTACCTCACGAAATCCGTGCTATCAAAAACCTAATCCTATTTAGAAAGGCATTGAAATACCACTTGTTTACAAAATGCTACCCAGAAGTCAACCTAGACATTATCAAAACTAGCTCCGCAATACAACCTGAAAAGGGCTAGCTGGTCAACCTTCTCTCTAGTCCTATTAGTGAACCACATTACAACATCCAAACGAGTTTCATATTACTGTATATAACATTAAGTTAATCTGTACATAGTACATTAAGTTAATCTGTACATAGTTCCCCCGGTTGTCCTATTGTTGAAGTTCCCTGTTTAATGTAAAACTCAATGTTACTTGTATGCATTGTAGTATGTTCTTGTTCATTGTACACCGCACTGATTGTAATAGCGCGGTATAAAAGAATTGTTAAATAAATAAATAAATAAAATAAATAAATGGTTTCTCTCTCCTTCAAATGTGCATCTATCGGCAGGTTTTCATTCGCAGTAGGATTCAGCCCTTCAGTTCAGCGCGTTAGTGTGCAGGGAGCCTCTCCCCGCCCACTCCCCCCACATTGACCCCTGCTCTCTGTCCTCTCTCCTCCCTCTGCGGAACGCTTCCGTGCGGATTGTAACATTTCTGCGCGGGAATGTTACGCACCATGCGGTAACATTACCTAACACATGGTAATGTTACCTAACGCGTGGTCTGTAACGTTACCGCAGTTTAGTAAACATACCCCTAAGATTCACCTCAGTAGCGCACATTCAGCCCAAAAGAAAGAGAACGGGGTAGCACTTGACACACACTAGAAAATGAAGGCACGCCCAGCGTGTCCCCGTGTTCCTAGCTCACTCCTTCTCCTTCTTCTGCTTGGTGCAATCAGTGCAGTTGCACTTAATGCTACCCATTACGGCTAAGTGCAACATTTCCAGGGAGTATGTGCCAAAAATGTCGGCACTGCCTAAGATATGCTTGCTCTGCCCCAGAACCACCCAGTCTATGCCTCAACTCATGCTATTAAGGTAACATGGGATTTTTAGTGCATGGTACTTTTTACTGTGGCCCCCACTTAACCTCACACTACTTGGTAGTGCACTTTTGTAAACATGCTCCTTTTCATATAAGACTGCCTTTTGAATTAGCTTTTGGCATTTTATTCTAGTCTATGTCAAGCCCCTCAAACCAGCTTCCTTACATGTCCTTAGTTTATTAGAGTTTATTTATGCGTGTGCAAAAATGATAATGCAAGTGAATTCACTTAAGGGGTCATTCCAAAGCACAAATAGTGGGGATGGATGCCCGTTGGAATATCCATCAACGTTATTCAGGCCCCCTCCGACCCCGAATAACTTCCCTGCTTGTTGCATGGAGAAGTTGGACGGGGAAGGGAAAGGGGCAGATCAGAGGCGGCGTTAGGGTGATCGTCAGCTTCAGACGTACAAGGCCGGTGGCTTGAATGGGAAACTTATTCCACCTCTGAGGTGAAATAAGTTTGCCTAGTTGGGAGGGACGGGCAGGCCCAAAGCTGGTAAGAGGCGGCAGGGTACAGAGGGAATTCCCAGCAGCTCAACCCTGGCCTTGGGAGGCCAGATTGGGGGTCAGGCTGTGGGGAATGCAGCATTGTTATCGGCAGCTGGGGATTGCGGCTTTTGAATGAAGCCGCGGTGCCATGGCAACTGGACGCCATGGCGCCACGGCTCCATTGAAAAGCCCTAACTGAGCAATCCGGGCAAGGCCTGTACCTGTAGGCTGACCTGAATCGGGGTCCTGGCCTGCAGATGATTCTGATCCTGTGGGGCTAGATGTTCCCCGCGGGATCAGAATCCCAGCTAACTCTATGCATCCAGTTCCAACCGGACATCCATGTCTGAATTGGGCCCATACTGATGTGCTCTTTTTGGATTCTAATTGCACTACGAAATATCTGCATGAAGGTGAACATGACGTTTTTTTATTTTAATAAGACAAAATTAATTGCTGTTAATTCACCACTTAGCATGTAATTGGAGTAAATAATCCAGAAATACTGAAAACCTATCCAACTAAGTCCAAACTGTCAGGCTCCTGCCCTGTGTTTTCGAAGTCCACATCTCTAAGCATTCTAGGTTTTGTGCTCTTGAATGTTGCATTGCTAAAGAGTAGAATTGCAGATCCCAGAATTTTGAAGAAACAAAAACGGGATGAAAATATCCCTGATGGCCTGAGGCTGCCTGCATTTCTATGCTGTCGAACTCAGGTAACTGTTGGGTGGCTGGTTGCCATCTGACCCAGGTCACCCCAAACATATCCAGTCCTGGTTTTGCACCTGTGCAGGCATGGAAATGTAGTCCTACTTTTCTTGGGGAAATCAGAACTACAGTGCCAAGTAGTCAAAGGGGGAAAGCTTGAAGAGGCTTAGTTTGTTTGGCTTGAACCTGTGTCAGGTGAACCCTACAGATAAAAAATCTGTCAGTTGAGTTTTCTGCCATTATTAACTGCCATTTTGGATATGATGATTTTTTTTTATTACTTCAAGTACCATTTTTAGATATTCATATTTTAGATATTCATAGTGCTACCAAGATATGGAGTATCTTGGATCCCAGGGAAATCTAATGGGAGAGTGCACTTTAGGGAGGATAGGTAAGTCTCTGTCGGTCCCACCCGTTCTGATGCATACTTCAGTGTCAGAAGGGGTGGGATCAGCAAAGACAAGGGTGCTGGAATCTGGACCCCATGTTTTTAGTAAGCCACTGCTGCTGTTTGTTGTCAGCTGGGGGGGGGGGGGTGATTTATGCCACCATGTACAGACCTGGGGGGAGGGTAATTTATGCTGCTGCGTGCAGATCTGGGAGAAGTGGCAGAGACGACAGCAGCGTGAGGCGGCCACGGCTAATCTGTTTTTGGGGCATTTTTTTTAACCACCTAGGTGGCTGCCTCACTCTTCTGACTCTCTAAAAAGAAAACGGCTTTTGCATGGCTAGTTTTGGCTATCTTCCAACAGCTGGCCTGGCCATAGAAAAGCCGGCCAGGTGGCAACCCTACTTCCACCTCGTCTGAATACACTGAATAAAAATCATGGCTTTCAATGGAGATGGGTTTGGTCAATGAGGGTTCAATGTTCAAAACTATTTATGTGGTTAACTTCAAAGTTAAGTGCATAAAGTGGGATGAAAATTTGAAGCCATTGCCTGTTCAGCTATATGCAGACTTGGAAACATGCTAGAGGTGTAGCTTATATTTAACAGCGATGTTCAATGCAGTGGCATACCAAGAGTGGGGGCAGTGGGTGCGGCCTGCCCCGGATGCCTGCCGGGAAGGGGTTGCATCTCTACCGGCCCACAGGGCAGAACCAGTGTAGCAAATTTAAATAAAGCTGTGAGTGGCTTGTCGCACTTCCTTCGCTTCAGGCCCAGCATTTATTCTCTCCCATCCAAGTCTTGCGAATCGTGAGATGTTAGCGAGAACAGTCGCCGGGCCTGGAGCAGGGCCACCTGTGGCTTTAAGGTAAGATTGCTGTGTAGGCCCAACGGGTGGGAGGTGGAGGTGCGCATCACACCACATAGGGGGCACTGGCCACAATGGGAGGGGGGTGCCAGCCCCTGGTGCCCACAGAGCTTGGAACACCACTGATTCAATGCATCCAGTTAACTTTATGCAGTTAACTTGGACTGAACTAGTAGCTCTCCTAAGATTACATAGATAATTTATCTGGTAAACTTTAGCATTACATATTCAGCAGTCTGACTTAGGGGTATGTTTACTAAACCCTCTTAACGTGCGCGCCGCGTTATGCCATAAAAGGAGTGGGCGTTTCAGTCTTAAAAAAGCAAACCGGGATTAATCGTGCGCTAATGTGCGCCGCGCACAGTAGCGCATGAGAAACGCGCGCGGGAAGCATAAGCAGGCGCGCTGATGTGCAAGCAGAGGAACAGAGCTACAGTACAATGGTTAAGACACTGACTGATGGTGCAGGGATTATGGGTTCAATCCCCCACTGTGCCCAATGAATAAGGCTGGCTGAAGCACTACTTGTTATGTGTAATATTGCATTCTGAGGCATTTTAATTACTGCTACTAGCAACGCACTCTCAAAGCGCTGTAACATAAGGCGCCCCATAAGGTACCCCAGAGGACACATTCTAAAGTGCACTGTTCGCCAAGGCACCCTACAATGTTGCTTAAAGGGTGGCTTATAGGGCGCCATATAGGGTGCCCTATGAGGCACGGCAAGGTTACTCTGATGGCAGCACTGCACATGTGAACGTGTGGTAAGCTGAAGTAGGTGTGCTGACATACAAACAGCAACAGCAGTGTAGCATAATGGTTAAGACACTGACTGATGGTGCAGGGGTCATGGGTTCAATCCCCCACAGTGCCCAATGAATAAGGCTGGCTGAGGCACTCCCTGTTATGTGTAATATTGCATTATGAGGTATTTTAATTACTGCTGCTAGCAAACGCACTCTCACAGCGCTGTAACATAAGGCGCCCCATAAGGTACCCCAGAGGACACATTCTAAAGTGCACTGTTCGCCAAGGCACCCTACAATGTTGCTTAAAGGGTGGCTTATAGGGCGCCATATAGGGTGCCCTATGAGGCACGGCAAGGTTACTCTGATGGCAGCACTGCACATGTGAACGTGTGGTAAGCTGAAGTAGGTGTGCTGACGAGCAAATAGCAACAGCAGTGTAGCATAATGGTTAAGACACTGATTGATGGTGCAGGGGTCATGGGTTCAATCCCCCACAGTGCCCAATGAATAAGGCTGGCTGAGGCACTACCATTTATGTGTAATATTGCATTATGAGGCAATTTAATATTGTTTTAATTAGTGATGCTAGCAAACACACTCTCAAAGTGCTGTAACATAAGGTGCCGCATCAGCCGGCCTATAAGGCACTCCAGAGGGCATATTATAAAGTGCACTGTCCACCCAGGCACCCTAGAATGTTGCTTATAGGGCGCTTTATAGGGTGCCCTATGAGGCACCGCAAGATCACAGCACTGTTTTTGATGGCAGCACTGTGCATTTTAATGCATTGAAAATCTTAAGTAGGTGTGCTGACATGCAAGGAGGCATAGTAGTGTAGCACAATGGTTAAGACACTGACTGATGGTGCAGGGGTCATGAGTTCTAATCCCCAGTGTACCTAATGAATAAGGTTGGCTGAGGTAATTCCTTTTTCTGCTTGCAACTGTACAACAATCTGTGCTGCCATCTAAAATGAACCCCACCCTAGTGCCATAAATTAATGCACCTTTTAGGGTGCACCAGAAGGCACATCCTAAACAACCACGTCAGCGAAGGCGAGTTATAATGTTCCCCAGAGGCCATGTTGAAAGGCTGCTAACTCCCAAGGCACCATAGTAGGCACCCCATAAGCTGCCTGAATCGAAGGTGTGGCGTAAGATGCCCCAAGGATGTATAGGTGATCCCAAAAACGTTGTCCAAGAGCAGTAAGGTCCCCCAATTTGAAGGGCAAGAGAGGTATGTGCCAAACACTGCACAGAGCAGCAAGGAAAGACAATGCATAAGTAAAAGAAGGACGTAGATCAGAGCTGATGGACCACACAAATCAGCTCCAGCCCATGAGGCAGCTAGAAAAATAGACAAACATATCGGGGGCAGCTGTAGCTATGCACAGAGTGATGGTAATGTACCATGCAATAATGACAGTGTGTGACAGAGGATGGGAAGATGTGTGCAGCAGAGGACCCAGAAATGGCAGGATAGGTGAAATATCAGGATGACAGTGGAGTAGCAGTGCTATGCAGAGCACACACAGGAGAGGCAACCAGGGAGAGCTGTAACGCAGGAATGTGTAGGAGTGCAGGACGTGGGGTAGTAGCATGCCCATCAGGGTAGGATGGCACACAGCGGGCAGATACACCTAGATGGACAGAAGGATGGTTCACAACTCTGATGAGGGTACAATGTGCTCACAGCACAGATCTGCACACATATGACTGTCGCAGGACTGAAAACTAGTTCTGCAGGAGAAGCATACAAATGAAAGAGAACAGAGAGGAATCACACCTATGACCACTACCACAAATGGCAATGCACAAACCGGTAGGCCACACCACCAAAGTGAGCTCATTAGCAAAGGCTGCATACACAAATAGTGCAGGGCATCACACAAGACGCCTGCTGGCTGTCAGGACAGGCAAACCCCCAACAGTAACCATGACCAAATGCACATGCAGATCTGCTGTGTACAGATCAGATCACAGTCTGTAATTGGGACCAGAGACACATGCACACACACAATGAAATGTTATGCAGTGGATACAGCATGCAAAAGAGGAAAGAAACTAAACCCCAAGGGCAGCAGAGGATGCTCTGTGGAGCTGGTGCAAAATCTGGAACAGGACAGGAGAGAATTCAACATGCAAACAGGTGTACCACACACCAGCTGAACCACAGCAATACAAAACACCCAAGCACACTCCCATGTAAAAACCATAAAGAAAGAGACCTATGTAACACATAATATGTGAAGGCTAGGCAGCACAGAGGGCACACCTTGGTGTACAGTGAAGAGAGGGAAGGGTGTGTGTAGAGGTGATGAACCTGCTGGTACCTAATGGTCCAGTTAGCACAACAGAAAAGAAAAAGATAAACCACATGTGGGGATCAAACCTGCAACCTATGGCGTTATAACACATGCCTCTAACCACTACCCCAAACAGCACACTGAACACAATGCAAAAATACTACCCCAAAGGGAGGGTGTGTATGGGAACCTGTAATACCCAGTGATGTGGCAAATGGCTGGCAGATACACAGCTGTCACCGTACAAGGATGTGAGCACAGGTGGGCCATGGACATGACCAGCAAATCAGTAGATACAAGTGTCAATGTGATCAAAGAGTGGAGGAGTAGCCTAGTGGTTAGAAAACTGGCTTGGTCACCAAGCAACCAGGGCTCAATTCCCACTAGCACTCCATGTGGCCTTGGCCAAGTCACCTAACCCTCCATTACCTTGGAAGAAAGACCTGACAATAGACTTCCAGTGACACTAGACAAAAAACTGAGTCAGGTCTCTCTCAAGAGTGAACTCTTTTTGTTAAAGGTTCAACAATGAGAGACTGCGATTAGGACCGGCGAAAGTTAAAAAGTACCGGGACGTTATTAGAGAATATTTTACAAGAACATTGAACAAAACGAGGTGTCCCCAGGAGAAGCAATTTGTTGATCCCCTTGATAAACCCAACAGGAGAAACGCCAGAGCGCTTAGAATATTGAGGCGTTGGGGTTTTTTCCAACAAGTTCAACAGGGGAGTGTTGAGACACCATTCTGCATAAGATAAGTGGAGTGGTGACTGGAATTGAAAGCTTTTTAAGAAAAGATAAATGTTTATATATAAAAAAGAGCAACGTATAGGTTAAAAATTCAGAAAAAATATATGCCTAAGGTCATTGATGTGAATGGACACTATATTGGGCGAGTTTTATTACCCACAAAGAAGTGTCAATCAATACCGTTTATCTGAGACTGTCGGCAAAAGAGAAAAAAATGAAAAAATGAGCAAAAAGTTGAGTTTTGAAAAAAATGAGCTGAAACTTAAGAAATTTAATTGAGTGAATTTAAGTATTTCCAGTGACACTGACAAGAAAACCATGGAGTCTCTGGGTCACAAGGAGTCAGGACTGACTCAAAGGCACACATTGTATTGCACGTTTGTCACCATGATCAAGCAGCAGCAGAAACAAATGTATATCAAACACATATTTTTATTTGGGATCATCTTCACAGATAGTGTAGATACCGCCATCATAATATCAAGGTGAGTGGATCCACGGTGAAAGACAGAGAGGTCACTGGTCCGTCTACAAATGAAGGACAGGAGACATAATGTGCAGCACTATGCATTAGGCCCTCACCCCCCACATGCTGACGCATGCCTCAAATGTGTTACTCACATATGAGTGCATGTAGATAGTAGGCGGTGCATGATGAGGGACCAACACACATCAATCCTGATCTGTTCCCTAAAATATATCTATCTGGCAACACAGGAGGCACACAAATGAAAACAGCATATGTTTTGAAACGTTATAACTTTAGAACCACAGATTGAAAGTAATGTTACAGCTATCACATAATGCCTGATATAGGAATCCAAGCTGCAACACTGTAACCCTAAACAATCATCAAATGCACAATGAGGATATGCTAACAGGTAGCAGAGGCACATGAACACAGACAGAATTCAAATAAAAACTACCTGCAGAAACATGCAGAGATAACACCATGCAGGAGGTCCCCCTGCACCGGTTGGTGTGTAGACAGTGTCTGTACACATATATCACGGTACATAGAATGCACAATTGAAGGAAGACAACGGACACTCATACTGCGACACTCCAAATATAACGTGGCAATGTGAGTGTCGTTACCTCAGGGGATAAATAGGACTGTGCAGACATGCAATGCAAGGTTTGTAAATCAATGCAGAGCGTCACGTCTGTACAGTAAACAAACACAAGAAACAGTATATAGAGAGGGAAATTAAGGGCAAACATGTTACAGTAAACCATACAGAAGCCATATTGCCACGTGCTGTATTTCCCCAGCATAGTCAGTCATATGCACATGCACCATCAACATTTCAACATGATTCAGTGATGCCACACATGCACGCAAAGACCCTTGGTGATTGAAAACATCAATCCAGGATGCTGGTGTGCATTAAAGCGGTGTTGTGGCAAAACCTGTATCATGTCCAGGTGGAGAGTAGGTGGACATAGACAACAGGACCTCTCCATCGCTACCCCTATGCCACACGCATGGGTGCATGCTTGTGTTGAAACAAACAGATGAGCGTATCCTGTGTTCCATGTCACACACATGGCCAACAAAAAACAACTGTGGAGGAATGTGCAACATACAGTGACAATGGCAGTCCCTGCTTCACACGTGGGGACCAGTACACAGTGTGCAAAGTCCAAAGCGTATCTGCAATCCAACACGTCAGGTTAAGACTATCCTTGTAACCCTGGGCATGCATAGTCAAGTGTCACATCCCAATATGCCACAGTACATGAAAGGTCCTGTGTGTCTCCTGCGATGAGCACGACTCCCAACCAAAGCACGGCAGCAACAGTGTGTTGAACAGGTCTGTCATGGGCAAAGTAGCAATCCAAACATACTACTGTCCATCCTAGGCATGTGTCGCACTCGCAGAGGTCAAACATCCAATGGCACCATTTTCCAGGGAAAGTTCCATGGTGTTGTGTCTCCCAACAGGTGGGTGATGGCGATGCCACATGCACTGTAATAGATGTGTCTGGTTTGTTCTCTGCCCTGTGTCAGAAGAGGAGAAATATTGTATTGGTATGCGCCTTGCAACATCAGCACAAATTGCAGAGAGTCAATCATTAGGAAACACATAATGAAGGGACACACAGGCAAACATGACATGATCACAACACAATAAACATTGCATGTTGGGGACATTTACAATTGGAAGCATACACATGGGTGTCACATGGATATGTTTCTGTCCATGCCCATGTGACACAGGCGTTTCAGAGCTCCATCCTATGTGCATCAGCGTTTGTGAACAGAGAGCCAACATGAAATGTATATGACACAAACAGTAAATCATTAACATGTAAAGGCTGATGTCATTCCCAAAAGAACAAAGGTGCAAACTACCTTCTGCTTGCATCAGGTGTATATCTTGGATCCTCTGAGCCACTCAAAGGCCATAATAGGTCACAGTGAAGGAGCACAATGTCAGCAAAATATGTAGAATCACCATGTCACGCCAATATCTGTGATACAAAAAGCAGGTCAACAGTGGTATGTCAGAAAACTAGACACAGTTCTGTTCCCAACACACAACACATGTCCACAATGTTTACACGGTAAACACCAGTAAGGTAGAGATAGCACAGTCACCACCGCCCCCCAGGTGTACAGACCCCTCACAACACATGATAATGTAAAAAGCCTGAACACTGTATCATCACACAGCCAACACAAGAATACACACACACAATATGCTAAGGGCAGCGTGCTAGCAGTAGCATATGGCCTGTATGTCCACAAGTGGAGATTTCTACACATAAAGGCCCTGTGAAATGCAATGATACCCTGGTGTTGGCTCATGGTACAATGTTGGGGAAAGGTGCACGTGTAGGCCACCACCCATAAACCTACAACCTCCACACACATGCAGCTCTGTTGGACATGTCCCAGAGACAGTGTTGCTGAAGACATACTGGAATAGGAACACATGGGGATATGTGTGTCAACAGCAAAATATGGTTTAGGAAGGTGCAGGGAAAAGAGGTGAACCACAACATCTGGACAATAGGAAAGCTCACCGAGGACATGTGTTCCCCCTGACTGCTGGCACCGACAATATAGCTGTAGGTCCACCTACCCCAGACCAAAGCATGTTGGCTGATGTACAGTCCCCTGCCAATGCACCACAGCACCAGGAGCTTCAAGAACTATGTCCTGTGCATTGGGAAACACAAGGGAAATATACATATGTCATGTTCTAGCTGTGCAACACACACTGCACCTTCCTGTCCCCAGCTTCCCCCCCCCCCAACATCCTTTACAGACTCACTGTTCACCATCACACTATACACATCTCTCCCATGTGAGAGGCATCAAGGACATGTCTTTGCCAAACTACAGGGGTCCGTTCTCTGTCTGTACCCTCCCTCACCTCCCTGTTGTCGCAGACACTGGTGAACATAAGTGTTTTCTCCCTACCGTGTTCCCAAATCACTCCAAGGCTGCAGTATTATCCTGGGTTCCCCATGTTGCTCCCAATGGCCCTTCACTGTGTGTACTGGTGTCCCAATGTGGTCTGCTACCCCGCTGTCAATTGCTGTCACACATGGAAATATGCAGGGACACCTCCGGGATCCTCTGTCCAAACACATTTCCGTGTGTGTATATCTCATACCTTGACTAACATTAACAGCTGTGTGCTACTGAGTTGCTAAACATATATCTAAATGTCTGCGTTATGTCCGCTAAACCACACCCCGATGTCTGCTTTTGACCTGACCTTGATGGCTGCATGTCAGCCCACTGTGTGAAAGTGATAATGGCAAAGCATGGATAGCCTATATGTGCAACTAATAACCACCCTCCCATCAGAGCCTCTTTGTGTATGTGGCCATTACGTTCCTTCTCTACGGTATGCAATGTAGTTGGTGTCTTGGTATGCACTCTCCTCCTCTATGCACTTATAGGCACACAGAACCATATCACCAGGGTGCCTGACAGCCCACTTTGATGGGCTGTCAGGACTCCTGGGGATAGGGAGAATGTATTCAACTGTTTAGGCACACAGAACCATATCACCAGGGTGTGTGATAGCCCAATTTGATGGGCTGTCAGGACTCCTGGGGATAGGGAGACCTTATAGAACTGTCTAGGCACACAGAACCATATCACCAGGGTGAGTGACAGCCCACTTTGATGGGCTCTCAGGACTCCTGGGGATAGGGAGAATGTATTCAACTGTCTAGGCACACAGAACCATATCACCAGGGTGAGTGACAGCCCACTTTGATGGGCTCTCAGGACTCCTGGGGATAGGGAGAATGCATTCAACTGTCTAGGCACACAGAACCATATCACCAGGGTGTGTGATAGCCCAATTTGATGGGCTGTCAGGACTCCTGGGGATAGGGAGACCTTATAGAACTGTCTAGGCACACAGAACCATATCACCAGGGTGAGTGACAGCCCACTTTGATGGGCTCTCAGGACTCCTGGGGATAGGGAGAATGTATTCAACTGTCTAGGCACACAGAACCATATCACCAGGGTGCCTGACAGCCCACTTTGATGGGCTGTCAGGACTCCTGGGGATAGGGAGAATGTATTCAACTGTTTAGGCACACAGAACCATATCACAAGGGTGAGTGACAGCCCACTTTGATGGGCTCTCAGGACTCCTGGGGATAGGGAGAATGTATTCAACTGTCTAGGCACACAGAACCATATCACCAGGGTGCCTGACAGCCCACTTTGATGGGCTGTCAGGACACCTGGGGATAGGGAGAATGTATTCAACTGTTTAGGCACACAGACCCAATATCACCAGGGTGTGTGATAGCCCAATTTGATGGGCTGTCAGGACTCCTGGGGATAGGGAGACCTTATAGAACTGTCTAGGCACACAGAACCATATCACCAGGGTGAGTGATAGCCCACTTTGATGGGCTGTCAGGACTCCTGGGGATAGGGAGAATGTATTCAACTGTCTAGGCACACAGAACCATATCACCAGGGTGAGTGATAGCCCACTCTGATGGGCTGTCAGGACTCCTGGGGATAGGGAGACCTTATAGAACTGTCTAGGCACACAGAACCATATCACCAGGGTGACTGACATCCCACTTTGATGGGCTCTAAGGACTCCTGGGGGTAGGGTGGATTGGGAAACAGCAACAGCAGCATATTCCATACCAGCAGGGGTGCTGGGGACCCACTTCATTGGACTTTCTGGGCAAGTGGGGGTAGGGCAGATGTGTTAGACTGCTGGGCCACACACACTCATATCACCAATGGGTCTAACATACCATTTTGGGCACGTTTCACAGCCCCTGGGGGTGGGGCAGATGTTTTACCCTGCAACTGCAGACCCCATCATACCAGCAGGATGTTTAGAAAACCTCCTTAGTCAGATCTATGGGCTTCCTGTGTTATGGTGTGTTGTAGCACATCAACATCAGCAGCTGCCATGACACCAGGATGGCATGAGGAACTCTGTGATCACGTCCTTACCCCTGGGTACAGGGCAAACCACTCAGATGTGATATCTGGACAATATGGCATGTGGGTTTACCTGATACACATAACTGAGATTACTACTTACACACAGCAGCATGCACAGCTACAATCAACACTGGACATATATATTGTCACCAGCAGGAGCTGGACTGTGGCATAAGCTAGCAGCCAGACTGCTGGGCCTGACCTTTCTTATAGAAAGTTGTAGTTGTGAGTCAAGTGGTCAGGTTTTTCAAAAGGATTTTTATTCCCCTCCCGGGGCTGGATTTTCAAAAAAGGTTATAATACAAAAAACTCAGGATACAACCATACTTCTGGTAAACTGAAGAAAACTTAAACATAGCATCTTGCTTCAACAGAACTCATAAATCACAGTATAAAGCTTATCCGATATGCTAGCTGTCTCTTCTTAGCTTTCTCAGCACTCACGAGGCACCCTTATCCTGGCTTCAGCATAAGGAGGAAACCATATCGGATAACAACAGCGTACAATCCATGGCTTCATCACATGGGCTTTCCATACCAGCCTCTGTAATCATAGGCTCACACTTTGCTTTATCATTTACAGTATTTTCATTGGAACAGAAAGTTTGCACCCTTCTTAGTCCCGTATCTCTATCAGTGCACTCTGAACAGCCTTCTTCACAGCAGGGCAAATAGCTGTCATAAAGCT
Source organism: Ichthyophis bannanicus (assembly GCA_033557465.1). Lineage (NCBI taxonomy): Eukaryota > Metazoa > Chordata > Amphibia > Gymnophiona > Ichthyophiidae > Ichthyophis > Ichthyophis bannanicus. The sequence goes on along the minus strand of CM066034.1, from coordinate 90,420,634 downwards.
GGTAATAGCAGGAAGGAGAAACACCTTTCTCTGAGTAAGCTTTATCCTTAAAACTTTTAAACTTCCTGCCTTTTACATTTGGCTGTAAACCATAACACTGTTCTCTTCTATTATGTGAGGATTTCTCTCTTGGAAATCTTTTGCAGGGTTTCACTGGCACACACTCTTCAGGGTCAGACATACACACATCTTCAATAGCATTTCTTTCCCTCTCTAGGGTTTGTAATTGTTTTAAGCTGCCATGCTTTTCAGATACATACGGTTTGCCTTCCACTGCTTCCCATTCATTCAGCACAGCCCGGTGCTTAGGTAATTCAAGCTGCGTCAGAGGTAAACTCTCTGTGTTTCTTTCTGTGAATTCCTTTGTGGCTTCCTGCTAGAAGTTCCAGGCAGTTCTGACTCTGTGTCTGTATTTCCTGAATATTCTGAGCTTTCTTCTGAGTCCTGCAAGTCTCTCCGGTCTTGCAAGTTTCTCGTGTCCTGCCAGTCTAACTCTGACTGCACTGAGTATTTTTTATACAGCTTCTTGGGCGTTCCCTTGCACAGGTGAAAGCCGTTCTTATCAGCAGCTGGGGAATGCTTACTAGCTAGGCGTGACTGCAGACCTCGTGTCTGAGTTTGTTTACGTTGCCTATGGTAACTGGGAACCTTGTGACTTGCCTGCCTGTCAGAATCTAAACTGCAAACAGCAGATTTCTGTGCTTCTGAGGCAGAGGGCAGATCTTCCGTGTTACACATCCCCCCCCCTTAAGATATTACGAGCTGCAGACGCCCTCGTCGGACAGCGCGTAATCCTACTTAAGTTAAACATTCGGCTCTCTACGTGTACTAACCTCACTGCTGCAGATCTTTCCTGCCAAGGTTTTAGCAGGTTCAGGTGGTATATTTGGCAGCGCCCCCTTTCGTTCTCTACTCTGTAGGAAACGGGACCCACCTTCTCAACCACTGTGCCAGGGCCTTTCCATCTGGCCTCAAACTTTGGACCGGCATCTGCTACTAGGATTAAAACTTTATCCCCAACAGATAAATGCCTTGTTTTAGTCCCCCGGTCATAATACTTTTTCTGCCGGCACTGGCTAGCCTGCAGATTGTCCATGGACACTTGGGATGTCCGTTCTAAATGGTTCCTGAGGTCCTTAAGAAATTGGGGTACCCCTACCTCTGTCTCATCTGGTGCAACCCATTGCTCTCGAAGGATATCCAAGATTCCTCTCGGAGCCCTACCAAATAACAACTCTTATGGGGATGCCCCTAATGATGCTTGTACGCATTCTCGGCACACGTAAAGGACGAAGGGAAGTACATTATCCCATTCAACCATATTCCCCTCTAGGCTCCGCCTTAACATCTGCTTTAATGACTGATTCATTCTTTCCACCAGTCCGTTGGACTGGGGATGGTATGCTGAGGTGTGGATATGACGTACCCCAAAGGCGTCCCAAAGCATGGCCAAGTGTTTTGAGGTGAAGTTTGTCCCTTGATCAGTTAAAATCTCCTGGGGAAACCCAATCTCACAAAACAACTTTATGAGCTCTATCGATATGGTCTTTGCGGAAATATTGCGCAGGGGTATGGCCCATGGAAACCTAGTCACATGGTCCATGATTACTAAAATATATTGAAAACCCCTCGGTGTTCTCACTAAGGGTCCTACAATGTCCATTGCTAATCGCCGCACTGGGGTTGCAATGGTGGGTGGTGAAACCATCGGTACTGGCTTCGGTTTGGCAGCCGTGACCCTTTGGTACGCGGGACAGGATTCGCAGTATCGAGTTGTCTCCTTAAATACTCCCGGCCAATAAAAGCGAGCCAGAATCTGATCTAATGTCCCTTGGACACCTTTATGACTGCCTACGGGGTGGTCGTGTGCCAATTTCATGACTACCGACTTAAAGGTAGTTGGCACCACCAGCTGCTTACGTACGGTACCTGTTCTCGGATCAGCACTTTCCCTATATAACAATTCTCCCTCTAGGAAGAATCTTGGTAAGGTTGTCCTAGCTTCTTGAGCATACTCGAATGCCCTTTTTAAAGCTGGATCACCCTGCTGCTCTTTAGGGAAGGAAGGGAATTTCTTCACCAGCTCGGCTGGCACCCAAGGTAATCCCTCCCCGGCTTCCAAGTCTGCCCTTCCCTGTGACCTATGTCTCCTTTCCTGGTGCCTTTCAGGCTTACTCTTCCTAGTCTTTTTAGGAAGGTTAATTAAATCCTCATTAGAGGGAAGTGTGTCTTGTGGTTCCCTATTTAGGCTAGTCCCTCGTTCCGGGGATAAGTCCCTACCCTTAGATACTTCCTCAGGCTCAGTTAGCGAACTTGTCCCTGCCCCTGAGGCCTTACTCTGGGATCTAGTGGAAATTAAGCCTGTTCTTTCGCTTAGACCTTCCTTGAGGCCTTTCCGAAAAGGAGGCCAGTCCCTCCCCAACACGATCTCTCTCGGGAGGTATGGGATTACCACCACTGGCACTTCCTCACTAGTACCTAGCCCTTCCACAAGCACACTATACAATGGGTAATATGAGGAGGTCCCATGCACACACTTCACTCGCACATTCTGGCCTGTTTTGCAGAGGACAGTGGGATTATGAGCCAGTATAGCCTGCCACATCGTGTGGGAGATCATACTTTGGTCTGCTCCTGAATCAAGGAGCGCTACAGCATCTACCTCTTCCACCTGGACATCGAGCACAAATCCCTCCCCGGTGTGTCTCTCTCCACCTGACATAAGGGCAGTACGCTCTTTACATTCCCTGCGTATGTGACCAGTTTTTCCACAGTGAAAGCATTTCGTAACATCATACTTTTTCACACTTTTCTCATGTACCACATAATTACAGGCCTTTCTAAACCCTGGCATTCTTTCCATGCCTGTTACCTTCAAAACATTATCCCTGGAAATCCCGGCTAACTCTGCTTCAAAATAGCACTCCGTGAGTTCAGCCGCTTCCTTAGTGGATTTACATTTTTGTAACAATCAGAAAGCCTTGACCTCTGGTGGTACGGCCTCAAAGTATTGCTCAAGAAGCACTGCGTCCATCAAAGACTCAACAGTTGCTTTTTCAGGAGCAAGCCATTTTGTTGCCAAGCCTTTTAATCTCTGCATTAATGCTTTCGGCGTTTCTTTAGGCATGAGCTTTGCCTCTCTAAACAGACGCCGGTAGTGAATAGAAGTTAATCCTAACCTATCCCTTACTGCTAGCTTTACATCCGGGTAACTGGATGCTAGGCCTGCGGGCATAGCCTTGTAAGCCGCCAATGCCTCTCCGGTCAGGGACATGGCGAACCTCACAGCCCACTGGTCTAGTGGCCATTCAGCCGCTTCCGCAATTCTCTCAAAAGCATCTGAGTAGTCATCAAAGTTATCAGTACTTTGCAATTGTCCTAGTGCCAATGCACTGCAGTTTTGTGGTCCTACCACATGTGGTAATAGTGTTCCAGCTTCATCCGCCGTATGTGTCCTCTTCACCAGAGCTGCTAGTAAGTCCAAGAGCGGCTGTTGCTGCGTGGCTAGTGCTGCCATAGTTCGTTCTTGTGTTAGTCTCAGAAGCTCACTCTGGGCTTTCCACTGGGCTGCCATCCACTCTCGCATCTCCTGGGGCTCCATCTCGGCGTTTCAGCATACCTGCAGGGAAGAAAAAAAAACAGGGCCCACCAAGTGCGGCACAATTTCCCCTTTTTTTTTTCTCTTTCTGCCTGCCTCTCAAGGTACAAATTTCCTCTCCTTTCTCAAATATCCTCACCACCCGTGCCCACCTACTTGTACCTTAGCACAGTGTAGGATCTCGCGTTGAGAAAGGTTCTTGTCCACGCCTCCTTCCAGGTCAGGATGTGGGAATCCAGTTGCTGGAAAAATCCAAACCAGGTTTTTCTTCCTCAGGATTTTCTTCACTTTGGCTCTTTTTTTTTTTTTTTTTTCAGCCAGCTGTATCCTCTTTGAAGAAAGCCTTTTGTAGTATTTTTTTTTTAAAAAATCCAAAATACTACGCCATTTATGTCACCAGCAGGAGCTGGACTGTGGCATAAGCTAGCAGCCGGGAGGGGGGGGGGGCCGGGGCCGGGGCCGGGGCCGGGCAGGGGGGGGGCCGGGGCCGGGGCCGGCCTGCTCTTTGGACCCATAGGCGGATTATGTATTACCACCCAAACTGGCCTCTGGAGCTCAGGATCTCCCACCAACAGATCCACATTCTACATTGTTGCAATGGTGCTGGTAGAGGGGACCATCGACCTCAGTCCAGCTGGGGGACAGACAACATACAGGGCAGTCCATGCATCCATATGGTGAAGCCCAACAGACAAGAGGCCTGGAAATGCTCAGCTGCCCACCACCATTATCTGATATTCTCCAGCAGCGAGCACAGTGAATCTGCAGCCGCTGCACCCTGCAAGGTGTTCCAGCCATACACATACTAACTGCAAAGAGTCTGCTAGCTAGTCCATAGTGCATATTACTGGAAGACATGTGTGCACCCAAAACTGGGATGTCAGCACACACACCAAGCAGATAGGTTAGTGATTGGGCCCCAAAAAAGGCAACCCATATATATCACTTGAAAGAGATGCTATTAGCACTATGGGGGACCTAGCCATGCCATGGTGACTGCTCAGTCAGGGTGAGAGTGACCTCCCAGCAGGACATGCTGTGGCCACCCTGTCCGTGCAGGTGGTGACCGGCCACTACAATGTCCCAGCCATTGCCCTATACCCTGTGCTCATGCATCCTGCCCAGGCCACCCTGTCTGAGCTATACCCACAGTACCTTGTTCCTCATTATGCACATTGGCAAGCTAACACTGGACACAGTGCAAACAGTGTGGGCTGAGTAAGGTGTTGCAACCACCACACACTGGCTGGACAGACACACTCCCACACCTATGCCAGCATTGTTCAAATATAGAGAGTTTTTGCAGTCCCGGCCAACTCACCAGTCCTGGACACAGCGCAGGCATGGCTATGGTATGCAATACTGTTGTGGTCACTCCCCAGGGTGGTGAACACTGTCAGAAACCAGACATGAAACACACTCCACAGACATCAGAGATATTGGTATGATACAGCTCAATGAGCATATTGTGCTTAACTTAGGATTTGCTATCTGCCAGTAATCATAGCATCCTTTTCATATATGTGTACCATATTCCCAGGTTTAGGGTGGCATTGGTAAGGTATGCACGTACTAGTATTGTGAGCTGTACGCAAGGCCTGATATCCTGCCTCTCCATGAGGCTTTTGATAATGTAGCCTGTGGGTGCGGTTCTTTCTGCTCCTGTTCGGCTGCTGCTCTAGGGCAGAGATCCCCAACTCCAGTTCTGGTGGGCCAAACACTGTTCATGTTTTCCTGCTGTCCCTAATGAATATGCATGAGATACATCTGCATACCATGGGGGCGGCGCATGGAAATGATGCACGCACATCTTTATTAGAAACAGCATATACGTGAATGATTTGTGGCCCTCCAGGACTGCATTTGGGGGACTCTGCTCTAGGTAATGCGCATGTTTCTGGTGTCTGTGCTCTGTAGGGTAAAATAGAGGTGTTTGAACCATGCTTATGTTCTCTGCAATAAAGGTTCGTCTTTACTATCACGGTTTAGAAGTGGGCAAAATATGGGGACTGGGTTGGCAGGAGCCCCAGCTGGGACTTGAACTGGTGACCTTCTGCTCTTGAACACACTGGCTGTGTTCACTGCACCACACTGTAGCCACAAAGACATTGCAGTCCCTGGAGATACCATGGCTGTTTGTCAGACAGAGCCTGTCTGTTGGAGTGCACTGCACCCACGTGAAGGGGGCTAGGCTACCATCTGCCGTGGGCAGCAGCTACTGCCCCCTCCACCAACGGTACCCCTCCGCCACCATGCTGACATGGCCTTATATTGGAGACAGCATCAAAGCTGAATGATATGTGGCCCTCCAGGACTGCATTTAGGGGACTGTGTTCTAGGTAATGCACATGTTTCTGGTGTCTGTGCTCTGTAGGGTAAAATAGAGGTGTTTGGACCATGCTTATGTTCTCTGCAATAAAGGTTCGTCTTTACTATCATGGTTTAGTAGTGGGTAAAATGTGGGGACTGGGTTGGCAGGAGCTCCAGCTGGGATTTGAACCTGTGACCTTCTGGTCCTAAAGGCACTGGTTGTGTCTGCTGCACCACCATCTTAGCACAGAAACAGTGCATTCCCTGGGGAGTCCATGGCTGTTTGTCAGACAGGGCCTGTCTGTTGGAGTGCACTGCACCCACGTGAAGGGGGCTAGGCCACCGTTTGCTGTGGGCAGCAGCCACTGCCCCCTCCACCAACGGTACTCCTCTGCCACCATGCTGACATGGCCTTATATTGGAGACAGCATCAAAGCTGAATGATATGTGGCCCTCCAGGACTGCATTTGGGGGACTCTGCTCTAGGTAATGTGCATGTTTCTGGTGTCTGTGCTCTGTAGGGTAAAATAGAGGTGTTTGAACCATGCTTATGTTCTCTGCAATAAAGGTTCGTCTTTACTATCATGGTTTAGTGGTGGGTAAAATATGGGGACTGGGTTGGCAGGAGCCCCAGCTGGGACTTGAACTGGTGACCTTTGGCTCCTGAACACACTGGCTGTGTTCACTGCACCACACTGTGGCCACAGAAACAGTGCAGTCCCTGGAGATAGGAAACCTGGCCAAAGGAGTCAGAAACCCTGCTCTGCACAATTTCACTGTGGGCTCATTCACCTTGTATGGAGACGGAGCGTAGACCCTTCCAAAAATCATTTCTTTTTTTTTGGAGCTTTCTTGGGAGTGTTCTTTACTGTTGCCCATTCATATCACTATTGGCCAGCTTGGTTATGTTTTTTCCCCTTTTTTTGAGGTCATTTTCACTGTTTATTTGCCCTTTTGTACCATGCACATGTATCACACTTATCACTTTTTGTAGGTTTCCCTGGTTTTGCTGTACATTGCTGACAGAAATAGTTTCTCTTCCCTTTAAATCGGCTCTAACGCGAGGTTTTCACTCGTGGTATTTTTTGCCTCGGATTTCAGCCTTGCTAATGTGCGGGGAGCCTCTCCCCTCCCACTCTCCACCCTTTGACCCCTTCTCTCCGCCCCTGGGGCGCCTTCCTCCGCCCTCCGGGAGCCTTTCCCCGCCTTCATCGCACATTAGCGCGCCGCGCACCTGAGCGTGCACATTAGTGCCCCGTAAGCGACATTAGCGCACATTAGCGCAAATTAGCGCAATTTAGTAAACATACCCCTTATCTTCATAAGTCTTTTGAAAATGTGCTTAACTCACTGGCTAAGCGATACAGGTACTGTAATTGTAAACAGATTTCTCAGCATTTGACTTAGTTGTTATCTCACAATCCCTGACCCTTTGGCCCTTTAGGGCATTGTTTCATACAGTATCAGTATTACATGGAATCAACATTACATAAGATCATCAGCTCTTCTCACACAGAAAACAAAACTTTTATTGCCTGAATACCCCTAGCAATAATGGCTGATTTTGATTACCCCAGTATCGATTGGACCAATTTCATATCAGTACATGCTATGGAGATAAAGATTCTAGAAGAAATCAATGACTGCTTATGGAGCAGCTGGTTCAGGAAATGATATGAGAGAAAGCTATTTTAGATATAATCTTTAGTGGAATGCAGGATCTGCTGCAATAGTGCTCATAACATCATCAAATATTATCATGCCTCTCATAAGTCCCTAATGTCTGTATAGAGATGGAAAGTTTGTGGTCACCTGATTAATTGGTGGGAAAATGGGTGGAATTATCTGTAGGTCCTAATGAAGACCTTTAATTGTGGTGGCAAATTATGATCTCATATAACAAGCAGGGACTGTCTTTCTACATGTATATTTACAGTGCTGCGTAAGTCTTGTAGCGACTTATAAACAAACTAAGCACCCTTAGGATGGACCCTAAAGTTACTGCTTGGGTTAGAAATTGGTTGAATGGGAAGTGACAAATGGTACAGGCAAATGGAGCTCAGTCTGAGGAGAAGGAGGTTTCCAGTGGAGTGCCTCAAGGATCTATCCTTGGTCCGATTCCTTTTTAACATCTTTGTTAGTGATATAGTGGAAGGGCTGTTGGGTAAGGTTTGCCTCTTTGCGGATGATACCAAAATCTGCAATAGAGTAGACACCCAGGAAGGTGTAGATAACATGAGGAGGGTTCTAGCTAAGCTTGAATGGTCTAGAATTTGGCAGCTGAGATTTAATGCTAAAAAATGTAGGGTCATGCATTTGGGCTGCAACAATACAAGGGAGCAGTACAGTATAGGGGGTGAGGTACTTCTGTCCACGAAAGAAGAGCAAGACCTGGCATGACTGTGTTGGACGATCTCAAAGTAGCTATACAGGTAGAAAAGGCAACAGCAAAAGCTAGAGGGATACTTGGGTGTATAGGGAGAGGAATGGCCAGCAGAAGAAAGGAGGTGATGGTGCCTCTGTATAAGTCTTTGGTGTGACCTCATTTGGAGTATTGTGTGCAATTCTGGAGACATCACCTTCAAAAGGATTATAAACAGGTTGGAGTCGGTGCAGAGGGTGGCTAATAAAATGGTTAATGTTCTTCGTTATAAAGCATATGAGGACAGACTTAAGGATCTTAATATGTATACTTTAGAGGAAAAGCGGGAAAGAGGTGATATGATTGAGACGTTTAAATACCTCCGTGGCATAAATGCATTGAAAGCAAGCTCTTCTATAAGGGGACATAGGATGAGGATGAAAGGGAATAGACTCAGGTGTAATATACAGAAATATTTCTTTACGGAAAGAGTGGTAGATGCATGGAATAGTTTCCCAGTGGAGGTGGTAGAGATGAGGACAGTATCTGAACTCAAAGAAGCATGGGACAAACACAGAGGCTCTCTAAAGGAAAAAAGGGGACTGTCGTAGTGGGTGATATGGAAGGACAGACTAAATAGGCCATGTAGTCTTTTTCTGCCGTCATGTTTCTATGTTTCTGTGTAATAGTACTAGTAGTATTTCATTTCAGGTTATGACTACTGAAAGAGTGTCTTGCTTTTTATATTACTACGTCACAGATAAACACATTTGTAACTTAATCAGTAAAACATTGGTATATCAAGATTTACTGGAGTGAGGTTTAATCAGGTCTTCCAATTTTTGGTTAAACCAAAAAACCCAATGAAACACGCCAAAAGGGAATTTAGGGCTTTCATTAAAACTGTAAAAGCCTAAGAAACAGCCCGATGATAATCACCTTAAATATAGGTTCTCGCACCACATCCTGCTCCTGCTTTCTTGCCCAACATCTGTCAACGTCCCCTTGCTTGCTGAAGTTTTGCGATAACAGATGAACAATCATGAGGATTTTATTGCAAGACTTCGGCCTAGCAGTGGGAGAGGCCTGCTTCCAGGCAAGAAACGTTTCATAGATAAGCAGGAGCAGAGACGACTGTGGCAAACTCACTTTAATGTAAGTTCTTTGTTGCACTGTGGGGAAGTGGGGAGAGAAAGAAGAAGAAATGCAGGCAGGCTGGCTGGCCCCTCCCTCGGCCAGGGAGGGGGAAGAGGAAAGGAGGCAGATGTTGGGCTGGCTAATAACATACCAATGGGGGGGGGGGGAGGCTTGGAGAAGTGGGTGACACTGATGCTGTTGCTGGGGCTTGGAGAAAAGGCTGGAATTGTGAAATTCTATTTGTGTCATTTAAATGTAATCTATCTGGAATCCACCTAAAAATCCACAAATTTGTTTTTCATGCCACAGATGCATTGATAAAACCCTATTTTTCTGACTCTGGGAGCATACCTAATTGCTTCAGAAATAAACCCCTAAATTTCCAAATGATAAACACCTAGGACTGGAAGCTCTCCCTGTATTATTAAAATTATATGGAATAACTCCTTCTTTATCTTGAATGTTTTATTAATTCTCCAAAATCGGAAAGATCTTTAGTGCCTGTTGCTCACATTATCCTTCCTATCTGGTAAGAAGTCTTGAAAATATAACGTTATAGAAATAAGGCATAGAGTATTCAAGGCAAGCAATCTAAATGTTCAGTGTTCCCTAAAATTAGACAAAACAAAGTTGAGCGCTTTTTCATGATGTACTGCTCTTTAAATGTACAGTTTCCATAGCAACCACCTATCATATGCTACTTGTATTGTGGTATCCGTTTTCAGTGAAGTGAGACAAGGACATTTGGAGGAGGAAACAAGTTGGGGACGCTTGTTTCATGTGTGTCTCCGAGGTATTGCTGCTATAAGCTCTAGGTCGATCACTCAGTAAAACCGTAGTGCATGAGTATCTGCACATATACACACAGAAACCTCAGCAAAAGCATGTACAATCACACAAATACACAAATGCATGCCCCTTTATAAATGCATTCACATGCAGCTCTATGGATACTTACACTAGAGCACTTCTATACCGACAGATATATGAAAACATACCACGTGGTGTGAAACACTGTTGGAACGGTGACTTTTGTACATTTTACTGTAAGATGCTGGAGTGCCTTGGCATGGGGTCATTTTTAACCGCTGCTTCAGCTGTCAAAATCCCAGCAGACTTCTATTTTGGAGTCCACTGGAGCTTGAAGCTTACTGACTGAGAAAAACATCTCATTTGTAAGGGTTTTTTTATTTTTTCGATCTTTTTGGGTGACAAATTTTCTTTTGGCTTTCTGAGTTTTCTTTTTTCTTTTCTGTGGCATCTTTGTTGCAAAGCAAACTAAAGCCTACGTTGATGAGTTAAGACACCGCAGTCAGCTCAAGGCTCATTGACCCATCAGGGTTTATATTGTCTTTCTTCTTGGCTCCTTTCTTCTCTTTTAATTATAATCCTCAGAACTCTGCATTCTTGGGTTTATTCATTACCTGAATACTAATTATCACAGGTAAGGTCCCATTTCCTTGAAGATCAGCAACATGTCTTCCATGGACAATGTACCTGAATCCGTAGACAGTCTTATCATGGGATACTGGGGCATATGCAAGTTCATTGCTCTCAAATAGGGAGATGCGTTCCTGAGCTCATATTTGCTTGGTTTGGGTGCTTGAACATTTAAAATGTGCACAATTTCCTTCTACATACCTATACCTATGAATTAACATATGTACAATTGATTTACATGCTTAAAAAAGTTCTAGCCTGCATACAATGTGCACCTAAGGAACAGCACATAAAATGTTCAAAAATTGGGAAAAGTTCAGTTTAACCAAGCACAAACTGAACATTTTTTTGTCCGCGAGGATCCCTGTTCTCAAACTCCACATCGTTTTATCATTTAAATATTTTTAACAAGTTTCATGAGTAAATACATGCAGAGTCCCAGAATACCCTACTTTAACTAAGAATCAAAGATGGACAAGGTGTACGAACCAGACAGCAAAGATTCGATCCAAATAAAAATCTCAGAAGGCAGCACGGCCATCTTGAAGCTTCGTTTGCTACAACCATTTACAAGATAGGGTTGCCAACCGGCCGGTTTTCAGCCGGCCTGGCCGGTTTTTCCATGGCCAGGCCGGCTGCCGGCACAGATGTAAAACCGGCCATTGAAAAGCCGTTTTTTTGCTTTGGCCGCAAGATCGGGAGCGGCCAGAGCAAAAAACCAGCTTTTGTGCCGAAGTCCGCGGCGCGAACGCGAACGCGATTCCCCATAGCAGTGCAGCCGCTGCTTCTGCTTTGTACAGAGCAACGGCTGCAATACACTTACATTGAAAACTAAAGATAAACTGTGTAAGGAGCCCTCCGGTCATCTCAGAGCCCGAGGAAGTGATGTCATGGGGGCGGGCTCCTCACAGGTTGTCTTTCCTTTTCAAATTAACTTTAGCTGCAATAAAGTTAATTTGAAAAGGAAAGACAACCTGTGAGGAGCCCGCCCCCATGACATCACTTCCTCGGGCTCTGCGATGACCGGAGAGCTCCTTACACAGTTTGTCTTTACTTTTCAAAGTAAGTGTATTGCAGCCGCTGCTCTGTACAAAGCAGAAGCAGCGGCTTGGGCAGGGGGGGGGGGGTGATGGTTTGAGTGAACCAGCAAGGGGGGGGGGGGTGATGGTGTGATTGAACCAGCAAGGGGGGGGGGGTGAGTGAACCAGCAAGGGGGGGGAGGTGGTGGTGTGAGTGAACCAGCAAGGGGGGGTGGTGGTGTGAGTGAACCAGCAGGGGAGGGGGGGAGATGGTGGGAGGGAAACAGCAAGGGGGGCGGGAGGGGGTGGGGGTGGTGTAAGTGAACCAGCAGTGGAGGGGGGGGGGGGTTGGTGTGAGTGAACCAGCAGGGGAGGGGGTTGAGTGAGTGACCCAGCAGGAGGGGTGAGTAAGTGACGGGGGGTGGGTGAGTGAACCAGCAGTGGAGAGGGGGGTGGTGTGAGTGAACCAGCAGGGAAGGGGGGTTGGTGTGAACCAGCAGGGGAGGGGGGTTGGTGTGAGTGAACCAGCAGGGGAGGGGGTGAGTGAGTGAGTGACAGGGGGGTGGGTGAGTGAACCAGCAGGGGAGGGGGGTGAGTGAGTGAACCAGCAGGGGAGGGGGGTGAGTGAGTCAGCAGGGGGGGTGAGTGAGTGAACCAGCACTGAGGGGAGGGGGGTGTGAGAACCAACACTGAGGGGGGGTGTGACTGAATCCTCGGTAATTTTTGTGGGTGGGGCTGGGGCGGGGCAGGGGTGGGACTAGGGGCGGAGAATAGGTGGAGCATGGCGAGCCACAGGTGTCGGGTTTTTCTCGGTGAAAAAGTTGGCAACCCTATTACAAGAGGGAATTCTATCTAAACTGCAAGCTTTGGTAGCTTTGAGGAGGATTTTAGACAGGACATCCAAGTACAATCTGGGACATCTAAGCCAGAACATCTGAAAGAAAACAAACATTTAGGTGCAGACACGATTTCATAGATGTGGACATGCCTGATATGGACGTCTGCAGGGGCATCTATATAGACATCCCAGACCATATTTGAGAACCTAGGGTGGAGGAGTAGCCTAATACCCAGAAGATCAAGGGTTTGATTCCCACTGGCACTCCTTGTGACCTTGGGCAAGTCACTTTACCCTTCATTGCCTCGGAAGAAAAGGCTGGCAATCTACTTCCGACTTGATAGCACTAAAAGACATCTAGGACAGCATAATGGTTAGAGTAATAGGTTAGGAACAGGCCAGCAAGGGTTCAACTGCTGCTGGTGTTGACATTATGCTGAGTACTAGGGATGATGGAGTACTATCTTCTCTACACCCTCAGGATGCTTTTCGGCCCAAACAAGCACTTTTCAGATGCCTATTTGTGCCTGGAGCAGACCTAAACTTAGGTGTGATGCCAGATCTCACATGGCATTTCTGAGATCAGGCAGGGAATGCATCTGCCATACCTCCACCATACCCCTGTTCAGACTTAGTCATCCTCATGCTGGGGACACCTCCAAAGCTGGCTTCTAAAATGGCTCTGGTGATGTCTCTGTGCTTCAGATGTTTCTATGTCCATTTTTGGACATCTAAAGCATGAATAGCGTTTTCAAAATGACCCCTTTTGTCTTTATTTAGTTTGTATCTGAGCTCAAAATTCAACAGAATTGCTTATGGCATTAGTTAGAACCACTGGACTTTGCAAAATCCCCTTCATGACTTCTGAAGCAAGTCAGGATGCCTACCATATGAAATTCTGTCCTCTGGCAAGTTGAAAAGGAGTGATGTTGAAACGGCTCTTGCCAAAGTCTCCAGTGACTTGTTCCTGGTAAAAGCCAAGGGCCTTTACTCTGTCCTCATCCTCTTTGACCTCTCTGTTGCTTTTTGATACTGTTGACCACAATCTTCTCCTTCATATCCTGTCCTCGCTTGGTTTTAAGGGCTCTGTACTATCCTGGTTCTCCTCTTATCTCTCCAATCGTTCTTTCGGTGTTTGTTCTGGTGGCTCCTCCTCTGCTGCTATCCCGCTCTCAGTTGATGTACCCCAAGGATCTGCCTTGGGTCCACTCCTTTTCTCTCTCTATACCCAATCCCTTGTGCACTCATCTCTTCCCATGGCTTTCAGTACCATCTTTATGCTGATGACTCCCAGATCTCCCTCTCTATGCCTGAAATCTCTCCAGAAATCCAGACCTGGATCTCTGCCTGCCTTTCTGACATTGCTGCTTGGATGTCTCACCGCCGCTTGAAATTGAACATGGCCAAAACTGAGCTTCTTATTTTTCCCCCTAAAACCTTCTCTCATCTTACTCTTTTCTCAGTCTCTGTGTATAACTCTCTACTCCTCCCTGTTTCCTTGGCTCACAACCTTTGGGCTGCCTGTGACTCCTCTCTCTCCTTCTCTACACACATCCATCTGATAGCTAAAATCTGCCGTTTCTTTCTCTATAACATCAACAAAATCCGCCCAATCCTTCCTAAACACACTACCAAGACACTTAGGGGTATGTTTACTAAACCATCTTAATGTGCGCTCTGTAACGTTATCATGCGATAAGGTACGTTATCGCGTGATAATGGCGCTTTACAAGGCACATAGGTACCTTATCACGCGATAACGTGCGCTGCGGCGCAAACGAGCGCTGAAGGCGGGGAAAGGCTCCCGGAGGGCGGAGGAAGGCTCCCCAGGGACGGAGAGAAGGGGTCAATGGGTGGAGAGTGGGAGGGGAGAGGCTCCCTAAACACTAATGCTGTGAAATCTGAGGCTCAAAACTAACGCCAGTGAAAACCTGGCGTTAGAGCTGATTTAAAGGGAAAAGAAACCATTTCCATCAGCAATGTACAGCAAAACCAGGGAAACCTACAAAAAAGTGATAAGTGTGATACATGTGCATGGAACAAAAGGGCAAATAAACCTTGAAAATGTACAGAAGAAAATGTAAAAATAAAATAACCAAGCTGGCCAATAGTGATATCAATGGGAAACATCAAAAAACACTCCCAAGAAAGCTCCAAAAAAAAGATATGAATTTTGGAAGGGTCTATGCTTCGTCCCCATACAAGGTGAATGAGCCCACAGTGAAATTGCGCTGTGCAGGGTTTTCCTCTCCATCAGACAGGTTTCCTATGGCGTGCACATGTGCGGCAACAGCAGGGCGGGCATGTCGGAATGGCCAACTGGACAGATGCTTGAAAATGGGATACAGAGGGCTTCAGGCGGCACATGCTGTAGTGCAGCTGGGGTACAGTGCGGACTAGGCAGATGCCTAGGTGGCACTTAGGAATGCTGAAAATGTACAGCAGCCAGACAGCAAATGATGAGGGCCCAACATGGGCACGAGTGTGTTTATCACAGTGTCACAGGGGATAGTACCCAGCAGGTACCTCCAAGGGCACAGAACATTGGCAGGCGGTGTTGGGGGGGAAGCGTGGACGTCTATGCAGGCACCCCTACCTCAGAACACACACCATAGGCAGCCGCCTACCTGCACACTGGATGGCCTGAGACTGCACACCACCAGCACCACCAGCAGAAGGGCATGTCAGCATGGTGGCAGAGGTGTACTGGTGGTGGAGGGGGGCAGTGGCAGCTGCCCAGAGCAGACCATGGCCTAGCCCTGTGTAGGTGGGTGCCATGCACTGCAACAGACAGGCCCTGCCGGACGAACAGTAATGGTATCACCAGGGAATGCACTGTCTCTGTGGCAACACGGTGGTGCAGTGCACACAGCCAGTGTGCTCAAAGGCAGAAGGTTACAGGTTCAAGTTCCAGCTGTGGCTCCTGCCAACCCAATCCCCATATTTTACCCAGTACTAAAACATGCTAATACAGACAGAACCTTTAATGCAGATGACGTAAACATGCCCAAAACACCTACATTTTACCCTACAGAGCACAGACACCATAAACATGTGCATTACCTAGAGCAGAGTCCCCCAAATGCAGTCCTGGAGGGCCAAACACCATTCAGGTTCCATGCTGCCTCTCATAAAGATGCCTGTGCTGCATTTCTATGCGCCGCCCCCATGGTATGCAGATGTATCTCATGCATATTCATGAGGGACAACATGAAAACCCGAACAGTGTTTGGCACACCAGGACTGGAGTTTGGAACCTCTGCCGTAAAGCAGCAGCAAACAGGGGCAGACACACCCGCACCCACAGGCTCCATTATCCAATGCCTCCTGCAGAGGCAGGACATTGGGCCCTGCGTGCATCTCCCAATACTAGCACTTGCATACCTTAGCAATGCCACTCTAAACCCGGGAATACGGTACACAGCTATCAAAAGGTTGCTATGATTACTGGCAGATAGCAATTCTGAAGTACAATCTTGTGATTGAGCTGCATCATGGCAACCTTTCTGATGTCTGTGGAGTGTGCTACAGGTCTTGTGTCTGACAGTGTTTAACACACTGGGGAGTGACCCCAACAGTATTGCGTACCATAGCCATGCCTGCACTGTGCCCAGGACTGGAGAGGTGACCAGGGCTGCCAAACACCTCTATAGTTGTACAATGCTGGCATAGGTGTAGGAGTGTGTGTCTGTCTATCCAGTGTGTGGTGGCTGCAAACACCCTCCACAGCCCACACTGCCAGCACTGTTGCCAGTATTGGCTTGCCAATGTGCATAATGAGAGCAAGGTACCATGGGTATAGAGCGGACAGGGTGGCCTGGCCAGGATGCATCTGCACAGGGCATAGGGCAATGGCTGGGACATTGTAGTGCCCTGCCACCACCTGCACAGACAGGGTGGCCACAACATGTCCTGCTGGGAGATCACTCTCACCCTGACTGAGCAGTGACCACGGCATGGCTAGGTTCTCCCATAGTGCTCTATAATATTTCTCTCATTTGATATTTATGGGTTCCCTTTTGGGGCCCAATCACTGACCTATCTGCTTGGTGTGTATGCTGACATCCCAGTTCTGGGTGCATGCATCTTCTCCAGGAACATGCACTATGGACTAGCTAGCAGACTGTGTGCAGCTAGTATGTGCCGTGCTGGAACACCTTACAGGTTGCAGTGGCTGGAGGCTTGCTGCAGGAGAATATCAGATAGTGGTGGGGTGCAGCTGAGCATTTCTGGGCCTAATGTCTGTCTGCTATTGCTTTATAGATGTGTAACAGAGCTGCATTGACTGCCCTATAGGATGTCTGTTCCCCAGCAGTACTGCGGTTGATGGTCCCCTCTACTGCTGCCATTGCAGGGAGGTAAAATGTGGATCTGTTGGTGGGAGACCCTGTTTCCCACCCTCAGCCCCTAGTGGGTGGGTTGGGTGGTGGTGGTACATAATCTGCCTATGGGTCCATAAGGACTAAATCTGACTGAGAAATACAGATGTGTCTGCAGGAACTACCTATCTCATGCACTAGCACTGCTGGGGACCTGCAGCATGGCCCATTTCTGCCATGGCCGGTGCTGTGGACCTGGTGCTGGGCGCCCCACCTCACCCTCAGGGTGAGCACAGTACCTGCACAATGTGACAGTGTGTAGCTACTCTGTGCCAGTAACACACACGGTCAGTTCCCCCTACCAGGCCGAGGTGCTGTGGGGGTGCATACCCCATCTTGTGTTCATCTGTAGACTGCTGATTTGCATGTGCAGTGCCTCATGGGTACAGGTGTATTAACCATTGTGCTACACCTCTGTTTCTATGTTTGCATTTCTGGGCGCCTACTTAAGATTACCGCGCGTTAACATGCTTAGCGGCGCTTCGCCCGATAATGTGCACAGCAGCACGCGTTATCGCGTGATACTCCCATTTTGCTGCTTTAAGACTGAAACGCCCACTCCTTTTATGGCAGCCTGCACACTATCGCCAGGCGCACAATAAGACGGTTTAGTAAACATACCCCTTATCCACTCTTAATCACCTCCCATCTTGACTACTGTAACCTACTCCTTGCTGATCTCCCTTTGAATCATCTCTCTGCCCTTCAATCTGTTCAACACTCTGCTGCACAGCTAATCTTCTGCCAGCCTCATCATGCCCATATTACCCCTCTTCTCAAGTCACTTCACTGGCTCCCTATCTGTTTCTGCATCCAGTTCAAACTTCTCCTGCTGACCTATAAATGCATTCACTCTGCAGCTCCTCACTACCTTTCTTCTCTTATCTCTCCCTACACCCCCCTTGGGAACTCCGCTCTTCTGGCAAATTGCTTCTATCTGGGCCCTTCTCTTCCATTGCTAACTCCAGACTTTGCTCCTTTCACCTTGCTGCACCTTACGCCTGGAACAAACTACCTGTGTCTGTATGCCAGGCGCCTTCTCTGACCCTTTTCAAATCCAGGCTGAAAACTCACCTTTTCACTGCTGCTTTTGGATCTTGACTCACCTGTTCATCTTGTTTCTTTAGCATTCCCCCTAGATCAGTGGTTCTTAACCAGTCCTCCTTGAACCCCTAGGCCAGTCAGGTGTTCAGGATAGCCCTAATGAATATGCATGAGATATATATGCATTAGAGATATCCTGCCAACCTGACTGGTTTGTGGCCCTCTAGGGCTGGATTTGGAGACCCCTGCCTTACAACTCTGTCATTTAAGAATGTGAGTGGGCAAGGTGCAGATCTCCAAGACATCAAAAAGGTTAGATAAAATTTGTCACATGCCTCTTTGCTTCTCACCACCATCAAAATATTGTCTATTAGACAACGTTTTGGTGGTGGTGAGAATTGAGGAGGCATGTGACACATTCTATCTACCCTTTTGATGTCTAGGACATCTGCACCTTGTCCACTCACAATCTTAAATGACAGAGGTGTATGGCAGGGGTCTCCAAATCCAGCCCTAGAGGGCCACAAACCAGTCAGGTTGGCAGGATATCTCTAATGCATATATATCTCATGCATATTCATTAGGGCTATCCTGAACACTTGACTGGCCTAGGGGTTCAAGGAGGACTGGTTAAGAACCACTGCCCTAGATGTATCACTGTCTACACCTTCTGTGTTGTCTGTCTTGACTACATTGTAAGCTCTAATGAGCAGGGACTATCTCTTACATATCTGTGCAGCGCTGTGCAGGGGCGGCCCAAGGGGGGTGCGGGGCCATGTGCGGAGACTCGGTGCGGGCCTCATTTGCATAAGTGGCCTTATTTGCATAATGTTACCATACACTAACGTTTAGTAAACATGTCTCTTAATGAGTGTATGGATAAAGAAAGACTAAAAGATTTCTACATTACTATAATCCAGTGCCAACCGCCAGGCACATTAGGAACTACTACAAATGCTGCCCATTTAGAACCCATAGCAAACCCGCCGTATCCTGACAGCATTACCAGGACTCACAAAGCACCATACCCTACCTATCAAAAGGCAACACTGCAAATATTAAACCAATACATTTCAGAGAATACTGGGAAAGAGAACAAGTGGCAATGTCAAATAGGAATTACATAAACAGAATACCTCAGCTCAGTTACACATGCAGAACATAGACCATCACCAAACAAGGAATCACAGTTTAGAAACAGGAAGGCAATAATTAAACTGGGAACCCCAAAAGCCAAACTTGGAATGTACAACAACACTGTAGAAATAAAACTATAAATTAATTTCCTCTTGTACCAAACAAAGCGC
The DNA here is from genome assembly GCA_033557465.1 of Ichthyophis bannanicus. Taxonomy (NCBI): domain Eukaryota; kingdom Metazoa; phylum Chordata; class Amphibia; order Gymnophiona; family Ichthyophiidae; genus Ichthyophis; species Ichthyophis bannanicus. The sequence goes on along the minus strand of CM066034.1, from coordinate 90,401,200 downwards.
AGACGTTAAAAATGCACATTTCCCAGAGCTTTCATATTCCAGTTAATAAATTCAAAATAAAGAGATATCTTTCTACCTTTTGTGCATTTTTTTTCAGTTGCAATTGCTCCAGCCACTTTCTTCTGGTTTCTTCATGTTTTCTGCTAACTCTCCATCGTCTGCTGTCCATTTGTCCTTTCTTCTCTCTTCTATTTTTTTTTCCATTCTCTCTCTCTACATCTGCTTTAACATACTAATCTTTCACCTTTTGCTCTTTCCTCATTCCTATTTCATCCACACAAATTTTACCCCTCCATCCTCAATCCCCACTTACTCGCCCAATACCCGGCCAATTGTAGATTTTTCATCCCTCCCACACAAAATATTTTTCCCCTCTCCATTTTACTCTCCCAGCCCCATCCCATTCTAATCCTCCCCCGACATCAGCTCCCTTCTAGTTCCAGTTTCACCCAGCATCCATTCCCTTCTAATCCCTGCATCAGCCCATTTCCAGTCCTAGCCCCCCATCAGCCCATTTCCAGTCCTAGCTCTACCATCCATTTCCAGTCCGAGTCTCTTCATCAGCTCATTTCCAATCCTAGCCCCCCATCAGCCCATTTCTAGTCATTTCCTAGCCCCACCATCAGCCCATGTCAAATCCTAGCTCCCCTCCACTCATCCCAATTCCAGTCCAAGCCCCCCCATGAGCCTACTTCCAGTTCTAGCCCCTCCATGAGTCCAATTCAATTCAAGCCCCCACCACAGTCCATTTCCAATCTTAGCTCCCCCCAACAGCCCATTTCCAGTCCTATCTTAGCTGCTCCTTCAGCCCATTTTCAGTCCTAGCTCCCTTCCCTCACAGCCCATTTCCATTCCAAGCTCCCTCCCCATCAGTTATTTGCAGTTCAAGCCTCCCCTTCCAGTCAGCCCATTTCCAGTCCTAGCAACCCCCCAACCCATTACCAGTCCTAGTCCCCCATCAACCCACTTGCAATCCTAACCCCCATCACCCCATTTTCAGTTTAAGCCCCCCTATAACCCATTACCAGTCCTAACCCCCCATCAGCCCACTTCCAGTCCTAACCCCATCAGCCCATTTCTAGTCAGCCCCCCATAGCCCATTGCCAGTCCTAACCCCATCACCCCATTTCCAGACAGCCCCCATCAGCCCACAGCCCATTACCAGTCTTACCACCCCCATAGCCCATTACCAGTCCTAACCCCCCAACAGCCCACAGCCCATTACCAGTCCTAACCCCATCAGCCCACCTCAAGTCCTAACCCCTCCCCATCAGCCTATTTCCTGTCCTAGCCCCCCCATAGCCCATTATCAGTCCTAACCCCACCATAGCCCATTACCGGTCCTAACCCTCCATCACCCCATTTCCAGACAGCCCCCATCAGCCCACAGCCCATTACCAGTCTTAACCTCCTCATAGCCCATTACCAGTCCTAACCCCCCCCCCAACAGCCCACAGCCCACCTCAAGTCCTAACCCCCTCCATAGCCCATTACCAGTCCTAACCCTCCATCACCCCATTTCCAGACAGCCCCCATCAGCCCACAGCCCATTACCAGTCTTAACCCCCCCATTACCCATTACCAGTCCTAACCCCCCAACAGCCCACAGCCCACCTCAAGTCAAGTCCTAACCCCCTCCATAGCCCATTACCAGTCTTAACCACCCATAGCCCATTACCAGTCCTAACCCCCCTCACCCCAGTGCCAGACCGCCCCCATCAGCCCACAGCCCATTACCAGTCTTAACCCCCCCCATAGACCATTACCAGTCCTAACCCCCCCAACAGCCCACAGCCCACCTCATGTCAAGTCCTAATCCCCTCTTTAGCCCATTACCAGTCCTAACCCCCCATCACCCCATTTCCAGACAGCCCCCATCAGCTCACAGCCAATTACCAGTCTTAACCCCCCCATAGCCCATTACCAGTCCTAACCCCCATCACCCCATTTCCAGACAGCCCCATCAGCCCCCAGCCCATTACCAGTCATAACCCCCCCCTCGCCCATTCCCCTTCCTAACCCCCCCCCACCAGCCCACCGCCCACCTCAAGTCAAGGCCTAACCCCCTCCATAGTCCATTACGAGTCCTAACCCCCCCCCCCCCCATCGGCTCATGGAAAATTTAAAAAAAAAAAAAAAGCTGGCTGCTGCCGCTGTTGGTGCCGCCATGGCAGCAGCAGAATGGAGTGTCCCGCGGGGCCCCCTCTGCCCAGCTGAGCTCTCCCTACCCGTCTGAACCCCTCTGCGCCGACTTTCAGATACGCGAAGGGAGAGTGTCTCCCTCACGTCTCTGTTAAGCCCACAGGGGCAGATGGGATATTTCCCATCAGCCCCTGCTTCCCATCAGCCCCTGTGGGCTTAACAGAGGCGCGAGGGAGACACTCTCCCTTCGCGTATCTGAAAGCCGGCGCAGAGGGGCTCAGCCGGGCAGAGGGGGCCCCGCAGGACACTCCATTCTGCTGCTGCTGCGGCGGCAGCGGCAGAAGCAGCAGCCAGCTTTTTTTTTTTAAATTAATTTTTAAAAAAGCAGAATGTTCTTTGCGCGGGGCCCCCTGAAACGCGGGGCCCTGTGCAAAAAACATTCTTGCTCAATGGACGGGCCGGCCTTGGCGCTGTGTACGTCTTGTAGCGTTATACAAATGCTCAGTAGTAGTAGTACAACCATTTATATTCTCCAAAGCAAAAGTGCAGTTATATTGGTGAAAAAATTATTTGTGCCTCTGAGATGAGAAGGCCTGCTTACTCAGACAGAGAGGTCTGAGGACCTGGTTACCAAGAACTGTTATATACCTCAATAATAATATGGAGAAGCTGAGTCCTTGCTCAAACAAGCAAAAAACTTATTACACATTTAGAAAGGTAGCAACCATTGTCCTTATAATTGCAACTACTATAAGAATGTGGTTGTGGCTCAATGGGAGGTCTTACCATCCTGCTAGATTTCCAGCTTGCTGTACCCTTGATGTCATCATCACCCCATTTTGAGGGCTCTTCTGGTGTTTTGAAGTATATAACCAAGAACTGCTTGCATGAGACTAAAAATGTGTTTTAACACCAAGAAGCAAAACAATCAAGTCAAGTTCATACTGTATTTGATTTTCCTACCTCGTTGTTCGACAGTCATCTAGAAATCGTAACTTGGCAGGCTGGAGGGATGGTAGACAACTTTTAGGGTCATTTCTCATTACCTGATCTAAGTGTGGAAAGCATTTTGACTCCTAAATAGGACAAATAGAATCTCATACAAGTCCCTCCTCATTACCTTCAAGGCCTTCAACAAAATGTCACCTACATCTATTTCTGACCTCATCACACATACTGCAAACAACAGATCTAGGAGATCGCTGGCTGCAGACATGCTACTAATACCAACTGAATCTACAAAGCTCAACCAGACCACCATCAATAGGGCATTCTCGAACTATGCTCCCAGGTGTTGGAACAAACTCCCTCCCAGCATTAGAGCAATCAGGGACCTTAGGCTGTTCAGAAAAGCCCTCAAACACCACCTTTTTCTCATGTACTTTTCACATCTAGATATCTCCCCCCTTCACCCTCTCCCACCCTCACAATCTCAAACCACTGCCATATGATTGCAAAAACCTACAGCGAATTTATCTCTAATATCTAATGTACTAGAATGTATATAGTTTCCCCAAGTTTACCTCCATGTTAAATCCCTGTTCTATGTAAACGACGGCCAAATTTACTTGACCAAGGGGTATGTTTACTAAACTGCGGTAACGATAAATAACGCGCGTAATGTAACGTTAACAATCGTTAGCGCATCATAATGCGCGTTATGATGCGCTAACGATCGCTAACATTACATAACGCTCGTTATGATGCGTTAACGATCGTAAAGCTCCGTGGCGCAGTAAAACACCGCAGAAGGTGGAGAGAGGGCGGAGAGAAGGGGTCAGTGGGCGGAGAGTGGGCGGGGAGAGGCTCCCTTCACACTAACACGCTGATCTGAAGAGCTCAATTCCAACGCGAATGAAAACCTGCCGGTAAATGCACATTACAGGGGAGAGAAACCATTTCAGTGTCAGCAATGTACAGCCCAGGCAGGGAAACCTAAAAAACGTGATAAGTGTGATACATGTGCACAGAACAAAAGGGCACATAAACACTGAAAATGACCTCAACAAACTGGAAAAAAACCATAACCAAGCTGGCCAATAGTGGTATTAATCAGAAACATCAACCCCCCCCCCCCCCGGAAAGCTCAATAGAAAAGATATAAATTGTGGAAGGGTCTACACTCCGTCCCCATACAAGGTGAATGAGCCCACAGTGAAATAGCGCTGCTCAGGGTTTTCCCCACCATCGGGCAGGGTTCCTATGGCGTGCACATGTCCCGCAACATCAGGGCGGGCATGTCAGAGCTGCAACTGGACAGATGCCGGAAAAGGGGATACAGAGGGCCGCAGGCAGCACATGCTGTAGTGCAGCTGGGCCACAGTGCGGACTAGGGTGATGCCTAGGTGGCCCATACGAATGCTGAAACAGCAGAGCAGCCAGACAGCAACTGCTGAAGGCCCAACATGGGCACGACTGTGTTCCCCACAGTGTCACAGGGGATAGTACCCAACAGCTACCCCCAAGGGCACAGAACATTGGCAGGCGGGGCTGGGGGGGAGCGTGGACGTCTATGCAGGCACCCCTACCCCAGAACCCGCACCATAGGCAGCCGCCTACCTGCACACTGGATGGCCTGAGACTGCGCCCCACCAGCACCACCAGCAGAAGGGCATGTCAGCATGGTGGCTGAGGGATACTGGTGGTAGAGGGGGTAGTGGCAGCTGCTCAGAGTAGACCGTGGCCTAGCCCTGTGTAGGTGGGTGCCGTGTACTGCAACAGACGGGCCCTGTCTGACGAACAGTCATGGTATCACCAAGGAATGTACTGACTCTGTGACAACAAGATGGTGCAGTGCACAAAACAGTGTATTCAGACGCAGAGGGTCACAGGTTCAAGTCCCAGTTGTGGTTCCTGCCAACCCAATCCCCATATTTTACCCACTACTACAACGTGCTAATACAGACAGCACCTTTATTGCAGATGACGTAAACATGCCCATGACACCTACATTTTACCCTACAGAGCACGGACACCATAAACATGCACATTACCTAGAGCAGAGTCTCCCAAATGCAGTCCTGGAGGGCCAAACACCATTCCGGTTCCATGCTGCCTCTGATAAAGATGCCTGTGCTGCATTTCTATGCGCCACCCCCATGGTATGCAGATGTATCTCATGCATATTCATGAGGGACAGCATGAAAACCCGAACAGTGTTTGGCACCGCAGGACTGGAGTTGGGAACCTCTGCCGTAAAGCAGCAGCCAACAGGGGCAGACACACCCGCACCCACAGGCCCCATTATCCAAAGCCTCCTGGAGAGGCAGGACTTTGGGCTCTGCGTGCATCTCCCAATACTAGCACTTGCATAACTTAGTAATGCCACCCTAAACCTGGGAATATGGTACACATCTATCAAAAAGTTGCTATGATTACTGGCAGATAGCAATTCCTAGGTTAAGTACAATTTTCTGAGTGAGCTGCATCATAGCAACCTTTCTGATGTCTGTGGAGTGTGCTACAGGTCTTGTGTCTGACAGTGTTTACCAACCTGGGAAGTGACTCCTACAGTATTGCGTACCATAGCCATGCCTGCACTGTGCCCAGGACTGGTGTGGTGGCCTGGGCTGCCCAACACCTCTATAGTTGCACAATGCTGGCTTAGGTGTGGCAAGTGTGTGTCTGTCTATCCAGTGTGTGGTGGCTGCCAACACCCTCCACAGCCCAATATTGTCTATTAGACCACCTTTTGGTGGTGGTGAGAATCGAGGAGGAATGTGACACATTCTATATAGCCTTTCGATGTCTAGGACATCTGCACCTTGCCCACTCACAATCTTAAATGACAGAGGTGTAAGGCAGGGGTCTCCAAATCCAGCCCTGGAGGGCCACAAACCAGTCAGGTTGGCAGGATATCTCTAATGCATATATATCTCATGCATATTCATTAGGGATATCCCAAAAACCTGACTGGTCTGTGGCTCTCCAGGACCAGGGTTCCCCACCCCTGGTCTAATGGAACTACCTATCACACACTGATGGGGACCTGCAGCATGGCATATTTCAACCATGAAAGGTGCTGTGGACCTGGTGCTGGGCGCCCCACCTCAACGTCAGGGTGGGCACAGTACCCGCAAAATGTGACTGTCTGTGGCTACTCTGTGGCAGTGCCACACACGGTCTGTTGCCCCTACCAGGCCGAGGTGCTGTGGGGGTGCATACCCAATCTTGTGCCCATCTCTCGTCTGCTGATTTGCATGTGCAGTGCATCATGGGTACGGGTGGGTTAACCCTATCCTGGTAACCACAGCAGACAGTTTGTGTGGTGCCGTGCAGTTCTTCTGCAGCCAGCCAGGGCTTTGTTCACAGCCTTATAAAGTGTCCTATAGGGGACATTATAGGGTGCCTTGGCGGACAGTACACTTTATAATGTGCCCTATGGAGTGCCTTATGCGGCACCTTAGGTTATGCCACCGTGAGGGTGTGTTTGTTGGCGGCACTAATTAAAATACATGTCAAATGCCTCAACAATCACTACTTAAATGTAAAGGGTGCTGTCTCAGCCAGCCTTATGCATTAGGCGCATTGGGGAATTGAACCCATGACCTCTGTACCATCAGTCAGTGTTGTAACCATTGTGCTACAGCTCTGTTGCTGTGCTTGTATGCCTGCGCGCCTTCTTAAGATTAACACACGGTAACGTGCCCTGTAGCGCTCATTCATTTATGGCGCCTTGTAACGCGCGTTCTCGGCGCGTTCTCGGGAACGATGTACCGCCCATTTCCTTATTTGGGATTTATGTCTCTATCGCGGCTCCTAACGCGAATCGCACTAACGCAGTTTAGTAAACATACCCTCAAGTGTTATATTGTTTCAATGTAAACCGCACTGATGACAAAGAGCGTGGTATATAAGAAATGTTAAATAAATAAATAAATACTAATGCCACTTCTACCATAGCCTGTGACAAGTAACCATTACATGTTGTGATCAGCCATGTGTAGGTGTATGACTAGGGACTCCCAGCAAAGTCAAAAAGAGCATAGCACAATAAGAGGAATCGCTCACAAAAATGTTTTATAAGAATAATCTTGATTCTGGTTTCATCTCAGTAATAGCAACATAAAACATCTCTAGTACCAGGAGTTTTGTGAAGTAACACAATTTCCAACAAAGGTTGCAGAGGATAGAATAACTATACCATTTCATAACAGTGCCAACAAAAGACCTTCCTAGGAAAAGGAAGAACTTAAATATTGCAACAAGCCATATAAATCAGTGCACCTATTGGAAAAATTGAACTAGTTGATTACTACAGATCTCTACACAAACACTTAGCGCTAGCAGAATACCTGGCCTCAGTCACACATGCTGAACATAAATAGATCCTCACCAATAATTTTTTTTAAAATAAAAACTTATTGTTGTTAAGTGCCATTGAGTCTGAGTCGACTAATGGCGACTCTTTGGAGAGTTTTTCTAAACTGTGTTCAGTCTTCAGTCAGGCAGCTCATCGTTGAAAAAGTGACATCCATAGCTGCTGTTATTGTATCAATCCAACTCATTGCTAGTCTTCCTCTTTTGCATTGACCTACCTTGCCAAGTACGATGTCTTTCTCTAATGATCTCTCTCTTTACATGATGTTTCCAGAGTATGAAAGCTGAAGTCTTGTCATCTGATCTTCTAAAGAAAGCTTTGGTTTGATCTCCTCTAGTACTGATTGGTTTGTTCTTCGGGCAGGGCATGGTATACGCAGTATTCTTCGCCAGCACCATAATTCAAAGGCATCAATTTTCTTCCTGTCTATCATTTTCACTGTCCAACTTTCACATCCATAAAGATGTTATTGAAAATATTATGGCTTGGACAAATCGAATTTTGTATGGAGAGAGACATCTCTGCTCTTGAGGATCTTGTCTTGTAGATCCTTCATAGCCATTCTTGCCACGAGCAATGTATCATCGGATTTCTTGACTGCTTGTTTCTTTATTGGTTACTACAGACCGATGAACATCCTATGCGGTAAATTTAGGCTTTCATCTTTGCTGAGTTCAAAACCCAGGTAGGATAAAAAGTATTTTTCTCAGTGACTTTTGGGATTACTTCTTGGAACCCTCCAATTCCTTCTCCATCAGAGCTGCTGCTGCTTCAGCAGCAGAAGCTGGACAAGCTTTGCAGGGTCCTTCAGGGACTCAAGTCTTCCCTTGCTGCATTTCAAGCCATGAATCATGAAGAAAGCATTTTATTTACAGATTGCTGTACACCAAAGATAGAACTATGTAGACAATAATAAAACGGAAACGCCAAGAACACCAGAGAAATAGAAACAGTGATGCATTTCTCCCTATACTATGCAAAATATAAAGAGGGAAGATGTAAGTTCCAAAAACTGATACTTTCCAATAACTAAATTGAAAATAACATTATTTTTTCTACTTATACCGTATGGTGATTTTACTTTTCTTGTCCTATTCATCCCAGTCTCTGCTTCTACTTTGCTCTGTCTGTCCTCTTAAGTGGAAAGGAGGGCCCGGAAATCAAATTATCATGTCTTTTCTCTCCTCCTGTCTTCTTCACTTTCTTTCTTAAATTCGTCTCTGACATTGATCATTTCCTTCCAGCTTTCTTCTATTTATTTTTCTGCCTTTCTATCCGCTCCCTCTCACTATCCAGTCTTCAAGCTCCTTCTTTATCTGTAGCTTTCAATTTTCCCTCCCTCCTATGTCCAACATCTCCCCTATTCTTCCCTTACTCATACCCATAGCCAACATCTCTCTTTCTTCCCCTTCTGCTCCCCTGCTCAGCATCTCCCCAGGCACCTCAGCATGTTCCCAAGCTCTCTCCAGCCTATTCCTCTCTTCCTTAATTTATTTATTTAGCTATATTTATATACCGCTTTTCACCAGGTCAAAGCGGTTTCCAGAGAACAGAACATTTTACATCAAACGTTTGTTATACAAGTAACTTGGCAATGTCTAAACATTTAAACATTTTATTTAATATAACATTTTTAACATTTTAGCCGAGATAAACAACTATTAACATTTTAACTGATATAAACAATTATTTACATTTGCAGGTTTATTGTTGTTGAACTGTTTAGTTGAGGGGGTTAGGTGGGGGGGGGGGCAAAGTGTTCTGTGAATAGGTAGGTCTTTAGGTGTTTGCAGAATGTAGGGAGGTTGGTGATTTTTCTTAGGGTGTACAGAGGGAGTTCCATAGGGATGGGGCATACAGTTCAAATGTTCTGAGGCATGTTTGTTGATTGTATTTCCGTTTGGTTTGTGGTATGTTGAGTTTGTTGAATGCAGTCTATCTTCGTGGTTTGGATGTTTGTGTTTTCTGTAGAAGGGATTTCAGACAAGTTTCTTGTTGGGAGTGAAGTGCTTTGTGTGTGAAGAGGAAGCATTTGTAATTTATTCTGCCGGTAAGCGGCAGTCAGTGTCATTGTTTTAGGATGGGGGTAATGTGATCGTACTTGTAGAGCAGTTTGTAGAGTATGGAGTGCTGATTGAGGTAGTCCTTGGTAGATATTGTTACAGAAGTCTGTATGAGAGAGTTTGAGGACTTGTAGTGCGGATCTGAAATCTGATTGTTCTAGAAGTGGCCGAAGTCTCTGTAGGGTCTTTGTTTTTAAGTAGATTGTCCTTGCTGTCATTGTTATTTGGGTTTTGAAGGATAGATGCTGGTCAATTGTGATGCTGAAGTATTTCAGCTCAGATTTTACAGTTATTGGTATGTTGTTTAATTTTATGGTAGGTGGGGGTGTGAAGGAGGTATCTCTTGTTATGAACATAGCTTCTGTCTTCTTTAAGTTGATGGATAGGTTGTTGGTTGAGAGCCAATTCATGACTTTTGTGAAACAGTCTTGAATTTTTTTGTAATCAGTTTGATTGGAGAGGAGTAGACAGTACAGAATAATATCATTGGCGTATATGTGATAGTGGATGTTGTATTTTTTTATTATTGTGCATATTGTGCAGGTATAGGTTAAAGAGGGGTGTAGATAGAGTTGAGCCTTGAGGTACTCCTTGGGCTTGCTGAAAGGGTTTAGATATGCTTGTGCCAATTTTTATTTGTTGTTTTCTTTCCCTCCCTCCATGTCTCCGTTCCTTTCTCTCTTCCATGTCCAGCATCTCCCCTCCCTTCCCTTTCATCTCCCCATGTTCAGAATCTCTCTCTTCCTCTCTATGTCCAGAATCTCATAAGAACATAAGATATGCCATACTGGGTCAGACCAAGGTCCATCAAGCCCAGTATCCTGTTTCCAACAGTGGCCAATCTAGGTCATACGTACCTAGCAGTTTCCCCAAAAGACACAGGTTCCACAATGCTTGTACTGGGTCAAGCATTGATATCCAGGGTCCCTTCTTAATAATGGTTTATGGACCTTTCCTCCAGGAACTTGTCCAAACTGTTTTTAAACCCAGCTACACTAACAGCCTTTAACATCCTCCGGTAACAAATTCCAGAGTTTGATTACACGTTGAGTGAAAAAATATTTTCTTTTATTAGTCTTAAATAGTTTACCCTGTAGCTTCATTGCATGTACCCTAGTCTTTCTATATTCTGATAAGGTAAACAATCGATCTACGTTTACCCGTTCCACTCCGTTCTTTAATTTATGGACTTCTATCATATCTCCCCTCAGCTGTCTCTTTTCCAGGTTAAAGAGCCCTAACCTTTTTAGCCTTTCTTCATAGGAGTATCCTTCCATCCCCTTCACCATTTTGGTGGCTCTTCTATTATTATTTATTATTTATTTATTTATTTACAGTCTCTTCTATACCGCACTATTCAGCACCAGCGCGGTTTACAATGAACAATAAAATAACACATTTCCAATGGTACTTTGTGTTTACAGTTGAACAGGTGATACAAACTTGGGTAGCAGGGGTAACTATTTACAATTATAACATACTCGCAATCTCTTTATTAGTTTCAGTCCTGGGGGTTGTGGGTGGCTTGTGAGGTTGGTGCTGTGTCTGCATTGGTTACTGGGTAATACAGGAGGAAGAGGTGGAGTTTCAAGGCCTTTCTGAAATGCAATATGTCTGGGATTGCTCTGATACCATGAGGGAGGCTGCTCAAGCACCTTGGTGCGCAGAATTTGAAGGCTCTGCCTGCTGTCGCCTTTGTGCATTGTGTTATTGATTTTGGGACTATCAGTGTGTTGAGTGCTACTGATGGTCTATCTCTATTGTGGGGAGTCGTCTGTATTAGATCTGTTAGTGACGCAGATGTGAGCCCTTTGATGGCCTTGAATGTAAGTAGCAAGGTCTTGTATGTGAGTCTACATTGTATCGGGAGCCAGTGGAGTTGTTTTAGGATGGGTGAGATATGGTCTTTCCTGGATGCGCCGTGTAGGACTCTTGCTGCGACGTTCATTGCCAGTTGCAGTGGGTTCAAGGTGGCTTGAGGGAGCCCTTGCAGGATTGAGTTAGCATAATCAAAATGTGGTATGATTAGGGCCTGATAGATGGTCCTGAAATCGTCCGGCTCGAGCAGGGATCGTAAGTGTCGAAGGGATCGGATCTTATGGTATACCGCTCTTACAATGTTTCCTATGTGCTCCTTCATATCCAGGTGCTGGTATAAGGTAACGCCAAGGTATCTGATAGTGGGTTTGGTCTTGAGGTCTGAACCTTTTCTCTGAACCTTTTCTAAAATCACTATATCCTTTTTAAGATACGGCGACCAGAATTGCACACAATATTCAAGGTGCGGTCTCACCATGGAACGATATAGAGGCATTATAATATCTTTTGTTTTATTTTCCATTCCTTTCCTTATGATACCTAGCATGCTATTTGCTCTCTTGGCCGCCGCTGCACACTGGGCCGAGGGTTTTAACATGGTATCCACAATGACGCCTAAATCTTTTTCCTGGGTGGTGGTTCCTAATGTGGAACCTTGCATCGTGTAACCATAGTTTGGGTTGTTCTTCCCTAGGTGTATAACCTTGCACTTGTCCACATTAAATTTCATCTGACATTCTGGTACCCAGTCTTCCAATTTATCAAGATCCTCTTGCAATTTTCCACAATCCTCTTGGGTTTTAACAACTTTAAATAGTTTTGTGTCATCTGCAAATTTGATAACCTCACTCGTTGTTCCACTTTCCAGGTCATTTATGAATATGTCAAAAAGCAACGGACTCAGCACAGATCCCTGGGGTACACCATTATTCACGTTTCTTCATTGGGAAAATTGGCCATTTAGCCCTACCCTCTGCTTTCTATCTTTTAACCAGTTCCTGATCCACAGTAGTACACTGCCTCCTATCCCATAACTCTTTAGTTTTGTCAAAAGCCTCTAATGAGGGACCTTGTCAAAGGCTTTCTGAAAGTCCAGATACACAATATCAACCGACTCACCTTTGTCCACCTGTTTATTCACTCCTTCAAAAAAACATAACAGATTAGTAAGACAAGATCTTCCTTGTCTAAAGCCATGTTGGCTGTCTCCCATCAGGTCATGACTATTTACATGCTGAGTAATTTTATTCTTTATGATGGTTTCTACCATTTTTCCCGGTACTGACGTCAGGCTCACCGGTCTGTAGTTTCCCGGATCACCCCTGGAACCCTTTTTAAAAATTGGTGTTACATTGGCGATCCTCCAGTCTTCAGGTATTAGAGATTATTTTAATGATAGTTCACAGATTACTAATAGCAGGTCTGCAATCTCATATTTCAGTTCTTTCAACACCTTTGGATGTATACCATCCGGCCCAGGTGATTTGCTACTCTTCAGTTTATCTAATAGTTGTAATACATCTTCCCAATGTATTGATATTTCCTTCAATTCTTCCGCACCTTTAAATACCACTTCAGTCATGGGTAACATCCCTACATCTTCCTCAGTAAAGACCAAAGCAAAGAATTCATTCATTCTCTCCACTATCGCCTTCTTGCCTCTTAGTGCTCCTTTAACCCCTTTATCATCTAATGGACCAACTGACTCTCACACAGGTTTTTTGCTACGAATGTACTTGAAAAGGTCTTTATTTCACGTTTTTGCTTCTGCAGCAAGCTTCCTCTCAAATTCTCCCTTTGCCTGCCTTATCAATGCCTTGCATTTGACTTGCCAGTGCTTGTGCTGTTTCCAGGTTTCGTCGTTTGGCTCTTTTTTCCATTTCCTGAAAGATGCTTTTTTGGCAACAACAGCCTCTCTGACCTCACCTTTAAACCATGCTGGCAGTTTTTTGGACTTCCTTCCACTTTTCTTAAAGCGTGGAATACAGCTGGTCTGGGCTTCCAAGATAGTATTTTTCAACAACACCCAAGCTTGATGTACGTCTTTAACCTTTGCAACTGCTCCTTTTAGTTTTTTCTTAACTGTTTTCCTCATTTTATCATAGTCTCCCTTTCGAAAGTTAAAAGGTAGTACTGTGGATTTCCTTACTATCCCTCCTCCACTAATTAAATCAAAGGCGATCATGCTATGATCACTGTTGCCAAGTGGCCCCAACACCCTTATCTCTTGCACTAGATCTGGTGTTCCACTAAGGACTAGGTCTAATACGGCTTCCCCTCTGGTTGGTTCATGAACCAGCTGCTCCAAGAAGCAGTCATTTATTTCATCTAGGACCTTTATCTCCCTAGCATGTCCTGACGTAACACTGACCCAGTCGATACTGGGATAATTGAAATCACCCATTATTATTACTGCGCTGTAACTTTTGTTAGCTTCCTTGATTTCTTTGAGCATTTCATCATCCATTTGGTCATTCTGGCCAGGAGCTCGATAGTACACCCCCACTGCCATCGCCTTCCCCCTTTTACATGGAATTTCAATCCATATAGATTCTACAGCAAATTTTGTTTCCTGCAAAACTTTAATCCTTTCTGATTCAATGCCCTCTCTAACATAGAGAGCAACCCCTCCACCAATTTGATCAGCTCTATCATTACGATATAGTTTGTACCCAGGTATCACAGTGTCCTACTGGTTGTCCTCCTTCCACCATGTCTCTGATATTCCAATCATATCTAACCTTTCATTTAATTTATTTATTTATTTACATTCTCTTATATACCGCACTATTCTGCATCAGTGCAGTTTACATTGAACAAACTGAAATTACATTGAACAGGGCATTATAACTTGGAGATAACTATATTACAGGGAACATGGGCTATGGAGGGTTAAGTGGCTTGCCCAAGACCACAAGGAGCACCTGTGGGACTAGAAACCCCAGTCTTTCTGGCACAAGGTTGCTGTCCTCTAGTGGGATTTGAACCCCCGACCTTCCGGCCTGAAGTACCTTGCCCCAAACACTAGGCCACTCCTCCACTCCTATATATTCTAACTCTCCCATCTTATTTTTTAGACTTCTAGCATTTGCATACAAGCATTTTAGAGAATGTATTTTATTCATATTAATTTGGCTATTGTTAGACATGGGTAATTTGGGGTATTTAAGCTGTGTCTGCTCCATACTTGAGGGCATTTGGGCTACTTTACTCTTTTGTGGAACCTCTCTGCCTTTGGTAGTATCCTTCAAGGATACATTCTTCCAAACCATCCTCTCTTGGGCGACTGTCGGCTTTCCCCTAATATCTAGTTTAAAAGCTGCTCTATCTCCTTTTTAAAGGTTAATGCCAGCAGCCTGGTTCCATCCCGGTTAAGGTGAAGCCCATCCCTTCGGAAGAGCCCCTCCTTTCCCCAGAATGTTCCCCAGTTCCTAACAAATCCAAAACCCTCATCTCTGCACCATTGTCTCATCCACGCATTGAGACTCCGGAGCTCTGCCTGCCTTTTGGATCCTGCGCGTGGAACAGGAAGCATTTTGGAGAATGCAACCCTGGAAGTTCTTGGACTTCAACTTCCTACCTAAAAGCCTAAATTTTGCCTCGAGAACCTCCCTACCACATTTTCCTATGTCATTGGTACCGACATGTACCAAGACAGCAGACTCCTCCCCAGCACTATCTAAGACCTTATCTAGGTGGCGCGTGAGGTCCGCTACCTTCGCACCAGGCAGGCATGTTTCCAGGCGATCCTCACGTCCACCAGCCACCCAGCTATCTACATGCCTAATGATCGAATCACCAACTATAACGGCTGTCCTAACCCTTCCCTCATGGGCACATGGCCCTGCAGAAACTTCCTCGGTGCGAGAAGGTTTTACATCACCTGGAGGACAGGTCCTAGTTACAGGATCACTTCCTGCCACACCAGGGTGATGCTCTCCTGTCACGTGACCTCTCTCCTCCATCGCAACAGGGATGCTGCCAGACTGGAGGTGGGACTTCAGGACTATATCCCTGTAGGTCTCGTCTATGTACCTCTCTGTCTGTCTTATGTTTTCCAAGTCTGCTACTCTAGCCTCTAGAGAATGGACTCGTTCCCTGAGAGCAAAGAGCTCCTTGCACCTAGTGCACACGTAAGACCTCTCACCAACTGGGAGAAAATCATACATGTGACACTCAATGCAAAAGACTGGAAAGCCCCCATCCCGCTGCTGGACTGCTGTCTGCATCTTAGTTTTAAGTTTGTGTTTAGATCTAAGTTCTTTACTTACTAAGGTTTGCTATGGATATGTATACTAATAAAACTGTACCTAATACGTGTAATATACCTTGTTCACCTGAAGCTTAATTAATCTCAGGTCCTTAGTGTATGACTGATTTGGGTAAGGAGCTTTACCTGAAAGCACCTCCTGTCTTTTAAGATGTTTAAGTACCTATAAAGTTACGATTATCCCAGGGGTGGGTGTGTGTGGGGAGGGAGGGAAATAACACTTATTAAAAGAGGGCTGCTACACAGTAGCCTGTCTTGTGCTGCTGAGGTAAGCTATATTCTGATTTGATTTAAATTATAGCTCTTAGCTGCTGCTAGGCTCTAACTTCTTATGAAATTTAAACTACAAGCTCACTGCTGGGTTCTAAATTTAACCAGAAAGCTCTCTTCTGTGTTTTAAATTTAAACTAAAAGTACTTTGCTGTTACTAGGCCCTGAGTGACTATTAAATTTATACTACAAGCTCTCTGCTGGGTATGAAATGTAACCAGAAAGTTCTCCTATGTGTTTTAAATTTAAACTTAAATTGCTGCTACTAGGCCCTGACTGATTTAACAAAAAATAGTGAGTTCACAGATTAATTAGCTTTAATACAAAGAATTCCTTTTAGAAAATTCCCAGAAGTATATACTCACAGTTGCAGATCTCTCTCCAGAAGTAATGGTCCCTTTTTCTAGTCCTTCAAGACAGTCCCTGTCTCTTCCCTTCCCCTGTGTCTACCTCCCCCCCCCCCCACCCAATCCAGGGTCTCTTACTCATTTCTCCCTTACCTCTCCCTTTATTCATTTCCCACTGAGTCCAGCATCTCCTGCTCACTTTCTTTTTCCTCACCACTGTTGCTGCTGTCACCACTGTCCTCAGTGTGTGGTAGAAGTAAAGGAAAAGGGCTGTGCGGGACCTTGAAGTCCATGCATGCAATGAGCATCTGCCAGTCCTGCTCCTTCCAATGCAGACTTCCTGTGTCAGAGAGAACAGGACCGGCATGCACTGAGTCCACACATGGATTCTACATGCTTCCTTTTTTACTTTTGCTCTGGTCACAGATTCTTCTCTTCCCCCTACCTGGTAATGGCACCCTGCTCTCTGGCCTGGGTAGAGGAGGAGAAAAAGAAAAGTAGTTTGTGCCAGTGAGACAGTTACATTACTGAAACTGCTGTTCATCTCACCTCCAATATAACTAAATTACTAAAAGAGATAAACCCTACCCAACTATCCTAAATATCCCAGAAACAAAAACAATTTTTTGTTGGATTATTTGTCTTGAAAGGAAACTTTTCCTCTCCCTTAACAAATATTCCTTTTTATTCTATTAAAAAGAGTCATCATCCCGAGGAATAATTATCAAATTACCCTCAGATACCTGAGTAAATTAAAGAACAACTTGAAGAGTACTTAGCTTAAAGGGGATTCTTTTTTCAAGACCCCAATAGCTGATCATCAAAACAGCCGTTATGCAGTCAATCAGGCACCAAACCTGGAAGCTCTTTCCACAAGATCAGCTGTGTAATACGGTTGCCTTGTCCACACGTGTACTTAATAGTGCTCTCCAACATCCAACTTAAAAAAAGCCTCTTTAGCCATTTTTTCTTCCCTTCTTTCTTTTCTTTTTACAAAATCTTGATAGCTGATCTTTTCAAAACAGCCGTTAGAAATTCAACATCCAAACCGGAGGATTCTTTCCACAAGATCAACCTTTCACACTTGTGCTTCTCTATACTCTCCAATGCTCTCACGTCTCAGTGAAACCAAGGTGTTCACGATTCAAAATATCCAAACTTTAAAGTAGAAATTCATTCCATACTATGTCCAAATTGAAGCAGAAATTCATTCCAAGACGTATCCTTATTGTACACCAAAGTCGTATTTCAGACCTTGATTCTCCTGGTCCTTCTTCGTGATGTAATTTGCACAAAGAAGGACCGGGAGAATCAAGGTCTGAAACACGACATTGGCGTACAATAAGGATATAAACTGATAAAATGCATGCATCAAAGGACAGAGAGGCTAGGTTATCCCCAATGTATAAACTAATAAAATGCATGCATCAAAGGACAGAGAGGCTAGGTTATCCCCAATGTATAAACTGATAAAATGCATGCATCAAAGGACAGAGAGGCTAGGTTATCCCCAATGTATAAACTGATAAAATGCATGCATCAAAGGACAGAGAGGGCTAGGTTATCCCCAATGTATAAACTAATAAAATGCATGCATCAAAGGACAGAGAGGCTAGGTTATCCCCAATGTATAAACTGATAAAATGCATGCATCAAAGGACAGAGAGGCTAGGTTATCCCCAATGTATAAACTGATAAAATGCATGCATCAAAGGACAGAGAGGCTAGGTTATCGCCAATGTATAAACTGATAAAATGCATGAATCAAAGGACAGAGAGGGCTAGGTTATCCCCAATGTATAAACTGATAAAATGCATGCATCAAAGGACAGAGAGGCTAGGTTATCCCCAGTGTATAAACTGATAAAATGCATGCATCAAAGGACAGAGAGGCTAGGTTATCCCCAATGTATAAACTGATAAAATGCATGCATCAAAGGACAGAGAGGGCCAGGTTATCCCCAATGTATAAACTGATAAAATGCATGCATCAAAGGACAGAGAGGGCTAGGTTATCCCCAATGTATAAACTGATAAAATGCATGCATCAAAGGACAGAGAGGCTAGGTTATCGCCAATGTATAAACTAACAAAATGCATGCATCAAAGGACAGAGAGGGCCAGGTTATCCCCAATGTATAAACTGATAAAATGCATGCATCAAAGGACAGAGAGGCTAGGTTATCCCCAATGTATAAACTAATAAAATGCATGCATCAAAGGACAGAGAGGCTAGGTTATCCCCAATGTATAAACTAATAAAATGCATGCATCAAAGGACAGAGAGGCTAGGTTATCCCCAATGTATAAACTGATAAAATGCATGCATCAAAGGACAGAGAGGCTAGGTTATTCCCAATGTATAAACTGATAAAATGCATGCATCAAAGGACAGAGAGGCTAGGTTATCCCCAATGTATAAACTGATAAAATGCATGCATCAAAGGACAGAGAGGCTAGGTTATCCCCAATGTATAAACTGATAAAATGCATGCATCAAAGGACAGAGAGGCTAGGTTATCCCCAATGTATAAACTGATAAAATGCATGCATCAAAGGACAGAGAGGCTAGGTTATCCCCAATTTATCAACTGAATAAAATCATGCATCAAAGGACAGAGAGGCTAGGTTATCCCCAATGTATAAACTGATAAAATGCATGCATCAAAGGACAGAGAGGCTAGGTTATCCCCAATGTATAAACTGATAAAATGCATGCATCAAAGGACAGAGAGGCTAGGTTATCCCCAATGTATAAACTGATAAAATGCATGCATCAAAGGACAGAGAGGGCTAGGTTATCCCCAATGTATAAACTAATAAAATGCATGCATCAAAGGACAGAGAGGGCTAGGTTATCCCCAATGTATAAACTGATAAAATGCATGCATCAAAGGACAGAGAGGCTAGGTTATCCCCAATGTATAAACTGATAAAATGCATGCATCAAAGGACAGAGAGGCTAGGTTATCCCCAATGTATAAACTG
Source organism: Ichthyophis bannanicus (assembly GCA_033557465.1). NCBI lineage: Eukaryota > Metazoa > Chordata > Amphibia > Gymnophiona > Ichthyophiidae > Ichthyophis > Ichthyophis bannanicus. Next base: position 90,381,982 of record CM066034.1, on the reverse strand, counting down.
ATAAAATGCATGCATCAAAGGACAGAGAGGCTAGGTTATCCCCAATGTATAAACTGATAAAATGCATGCATCAAAGGACAGAGAGGCTAGGTTATCCCCAATGTATAAACTGATAAAATGCATGCATCAAAGGACAGAGAGGCTAGGTTATCCCCAATGTATAAACTGATAAAATGCATGCATCAAAGGACAGAGAGGCTAGGTTATCCCCAATGTATAAACTGATAAAATGCATGCATCAAAGGACAGAGAGGCTAGGTTATCCCCAATGTATAAACTGATAAAATGCATGCATCAAAGGACAGAGAGGCTAGGTTATCCCCAATGTATAAACTAATAAAATGCATGCATCAAAGGACAGAGAGGCTAGGTTATCCCCAATGTATAAACTGATAAAATGCATGCATCAAAGGACAGAGAGGCTAGGTTATCCCCAATGTATAAACTGATAAAATGCATGCATCAAAGGACAGAGAGGCTAGGTTATCCCCAATGTATAAACTGATAAAATGCATGCATCAAAGGACAGAGAGGCTAGGTTATCCCCAAATGTATAAACTGATAAAATGCATGCATCAAAGGACAGAGAGGCTAGGTTATCCCCAATGTATAAACTGATAAAATGCATGCATCAAAGGACAGAGAGGCTAGGTTATCCCCAATGTATAAACTGATAAAATGCATGCATCAAAGGACAGAGAGGCTAGGTTATCCCCAATGTATAAACTGATAAAATGCATGCATCAAAGGACAGAGAGGCTAGGTTATCCCCAATGTATAAACTGATAAAATGCATGCATCAAAGGACAGAGAGGCTAGGTTATCCCCAATGTATAAACTGATAAAATGCATGCATCAAAGGACAGAGAGGCTAGGTTATCCCCAATGTATAAACTGATAAAATGCATGCATCAAAGGACAGAGAGGCTAGGTTATCCCCAATGTATAAACTGATAAAATGCATGCATCAAAGGACAGAGAGGCTAGGTTATCCCCAATGTATAAACTGATAAAATGCATGCATCAAAGGACAGAGAGGCTAGGTTATCCCCAATGTATAAACTGATAAAATGCATGCATCAAAGGACAGAGAGGGCCAGGTTATCCCCAATGTATAAACTGATAAAATGCATGCATCAAAGGACAGAGAGGCTAGGTTATCCCCAATGTATAAACTGATAAAATGCATGCATCAAAGGACAGAGAGGCTAGGTTATCCCCAATGTATAAACTGATAAAATGCATGCATCAAAGGACAGAGAGGCTAGGTTATCCCCAATGTATAAACTGATAAAATGCATGCATCAAAGGACAGAGAGGCTAGGTTATCCCCAATGTATAAACTGATAAAATGCTTGCATTAATTGACTGTTTTTCTATGGTTTGCTCTTTGTATAAACTGATAAAATGCATGCATCAAAGGACAGAGAGGCTAGGTTATCCCCAATGTATAAACTGATAAAATGCATGCATCAAAGGACAGAGAGGGCTAGGTTATCCCCAATGTATAAACTGATAAAATGCATGCATCAAAGGACAGAGAGGCTAGGTTATCCCCAATGTATAAACTGATAAAATGCATGCATCAAAGGACAGAGAGGCTAGGTTATCCCCAATGTATAAACTGATAAAATGCATGCATCAAAGGACAGAGAGGCTAGGTTATCCCCAATGTATAAACTGATAAAATGCATGCATCAAAGGACAGAGAGGCTAGGTTATCCCCAATGTATAAACTGATAAAATGCATGCATCAAAGGACAGAGAGGGCTAGGTTATCCCCAATGTATAAACTGATAAAATGCATGCATCAAAGGACAGAGAGGCTAGGTTATCCCCAATGTATAAACTGATAAAATGCATGCATCAAAGGACAGAGAGGCTAGGTTATCCCCAATGTATAAACTGATAAAATGCATGCATCAAAGGACAGAGAGGGCTAGGTTATCCCCAATGTATAAACTGATAAAATGCATGCATCAAAGGACAGAGAGGGCTAGGTTATCCCCAATGTATAAACTGATAAAATGCATGCATCAAAGGACAGAGAGGCTAGGTTATCCCCAATGTATAAACTGATAAAATGCATGCATCAAAGGACAGAGAGGCTAGGTTATCCCCAATGTATAAACTGATAAAATGCATGCATCAAAGGACAGAGAGGCTAGGTTATCCCCAATGTATAAACTGATAAAATGCATGCATCAAAGGACAGAGAGGGCTAGGTTATCCCCAATGTATAAACTGATAAAATGCATGCATCAAAGGACAGAGAGGCTAGGTTATCCCCAATGTATAAACTGATAAAATGCATGCATCAAAGGACAGAGAGGGCTAGGTTATCCCCAATGTATAAACTGATAAAATGCATGCATCAAAGGACAGAGAGGCTAGGTTATCCCCAATGTATAAACTGATAAAATGCATGCATCAAAGGACAGAGAGGGCTAGGTTATCCCCAATGTATAAACTGATAAAATGCATGCATCAAAGGACAGAGAGGCTAGGTTATCCCCAATGTATAAACTGATAAAATGCATGCATCAAAGGACAGAGAGGCTAGGTTATCCCCAATGTATAAACTGATAAAATGCATGCATCAAAGGACAGAGAGGCTAGGTTATCCCCAATGTATAAACTGATAAAATGCATGCATCAAAGGACAGAGAGGCTAGGTTATCCCCAATGTATAAACTGATAAAATGCATGCATCAAAGGACAGAGAGGCTAGGTTATCCCCAATGTATAAACTGATAAAATGCATGCATCAAAGGACAGAGAGGGCTAGGTTATCCCCAATGTATAAAACTGATAAATGCATGCATCAAAGGACAGAGAGGCTAGGTTATCCCCAATGTATAAACTGATAAAATGCATGCATCAAAGGACAGAGAGGCTAGGTTATCCCCAATGTATAAACTGATAAAATGCATGCATCAAAGGACAGAGAGGCTAGGTTATCCCCAATGTATAAACTGATAAAATGCATGCATCAAAGGACAGAGAGGCTAGGTTATCCCCAATGTATAAACTGATAAAATGCATGCATCAAAGGACAGAGAGGCTAGGTTATCCCCAATGTATAAACTGATAAAATGCATGCATCAAAGGACAGAGACGAGAGATCAGGCATCAAAGGACAGAGAGGCTAGGTTATCCCCAATGTATAAACTGATAAAATGCATGCATCAAAGGACAGAGAGGCTAGGCTATCCCCAATGTATAAACTGATAAAATGCATGCATCAAAGGACAGAGAGGGCTAGGTTATCCCCAATGTATAAACTAATAAAATGCATGCATCAAAGGACAGAGAGGGCTAGGCTATCCCCAATGTATAAACTGATAAAATGCATGCATCAAAGGACAGAGAGGCTAGGTTATCCCCAATGTATAAACTGATAAAATGCATGCATCAAAGGACAGAGAGGCTAGGTTATCCCCAATGTATAAACTAATAAAATGCATGCATCAAAGGACAGAGAGAGCCAGGTTATCCCCAAATGTATAAACTGATAAAATGCATGAATCAAAGGACAGAGAGGCTAGGTTATCCCCAATGTATAAACTAATAAAATGCATGCACCAAAGGACAGAGAGGGCTAGGTTATCCCCAATGTATAAACTAATAAAATGCATGCATCAAAGGACAGAGAGGGCTAGATTATCCCCAATGTATAAACTAATAAAATGCATGCATCAAAGGACAGAGAGGCTAGGTTATCCCCAATGTATAAACTAATAAAATGCATGCATCAAAGGACAGAGAGGGCTAGGCTATCCCCAATGTATAAACTGATAAAATGCATGCATCAAAGGACAGAGAGGCTAGGTTATCCCCAATGTATAAACTGATAAAATGCATGCATCAAAGGACAGAGAGGCTAGGTTATCCCCAATGTATAAACTGATAAAATGCATGCATCAAAGGACAGAGAGGCTAGGTTATCCCCAATGTATAAACTGATAAAATGCATGCATCAAAGGACAGAGAGGCTAGGTTATCCCCAATGTATTTTTTACTAAAGACAAATCTGTTTATCTAGCAGTATTTCAGCCAAAAAATGACAAATCTGGAATTTTATTACAAACTTAGATAAATTAACCCTTTTGAAGGCAGCCAAAGCAAATCAGCAAATTCAAGTTCTGATTTCTTGCAAGTAGCAGCTTTGCTTAGGGGCATTTTATGGTAGAGTGTGTGTGGATCACGTTACCAACATGGGGTTTCTAGCTAACTGCAGGGGGTGTGCACATCTGTCCCCTGCAGTCAGCGCAGCAATATCACACTTTGATGCAGTGGACCTGCCGCAGGTACAACTAACGCCGCCCATGTAAATGGCGTTAAATGCACCTATACTACTGGCATCAAGCACAGGTGGCATAGGTCACTTATGCTGCTACTAGCCGTGCCACACGAGGAAGGTCCACACCCTTATGCACACTATCAGGCTAGTGCAAGGTTTTTGCGCTGCATTCTAGCATGGCGCAGAAACCGTGCGCTAACCCCGCACTACCCTGGCGGCGCTTTTTAGTAAATATGTCCCTTAGTGGAATTAAATGCACACTTGATGTGAAGTTCCCAGAAGTCCTCTTGATGAGCATAGATTTTTAGAAGTCTGCTTTGTCTTTTCAGAAGACTCTCTCTCTGCAAATACAGCAGTATATTTTTCATTCGTTAGCATTTTCAAATCACGTAGGCTATTTGACTGACTTCAAATGATTCGGTATAATTTTTATTTCCTTGTACGTCTTATGTTTCCTATAAATAGCTCTGTTTGCAAAAGATTGCCCTCATTCAGTTCACTTTTTAAATTTTCTTCTCATTTAAGCACATGCTCAATGCTTGCTATTTGTTAATTGCATGCCAGTCACACCAATTTACCACCCTTTTCATGAAATCAGAATTAATCTCCAGAAGTATAATCCCTCAGTATTAAACTGTTTCGGTTTCATTTCAGGCAATCAGTGCTGCATTCCCAAGCCAGCAAAATGTAACAAAGTAACTGAGTTATCAGAATTAATAGACGGAAGACTGATTATGAGGACATTTCTTAGCATTTGTTCCAGATTAATATGTTAATTAACAGTGCATATTTTAGAAAAGTACAACCAAGTCATAGTATGGGCTTTCTAACTTATAAATTCACAAGAAGACTGCATGATGGGGAAAGAGGCAGACTGGGAGACCTGCATAATTTCTGCAGAACTTGAACTCATACAAGGACATAGCACATATGACATCTCTGCTTCAAACTACGTACTTTATCAGCGCAGTTCTGCTTCTTCCAAGGGACTTCAACTTTTTTATTGTTATTTTGACAAATTGTAAGAACATAAGATATGCCATACTGGGTCAGACCAAGGTCCATCAAGCCCAGTATCCTGTTTCCAACAGTGACCAATCTAGGTCATACGTACCTAGCAGTTTCCCCAAAAGACACAGGTTCCACAGTGCTTGTATTAGGTCAAGCATTGATATCCTGGGTCCCTTTTTAATTATGGTTCATGGACCTTTCCTCCAGGAACTTGTCCAAGCCTTTTTTAAACCCAGCTTCACTAACAGCCTTTACTACATCCTCTGGTAACAAATTCCAGAGTTTGATTACATGTTGAGTGAAAAAATAGTTTCTCTTATTTGTCTTAAATAGTTTACCCTGTAGCTTCATTGCATGTCCCCTAGTCTTTCTATATTCTGATAATGTAAACAGTCAATCTATGTTTACCCGTTCCACTCCATTCATTAATTTATAGACTTCTATCATATATCCCCTCAGCCGTCTCTTTTACAGGTTAAAGAGCCTTAACCTTTTTAGCCTTTCTTCATAGGAGTATCCTTCCATCCCCTTTACCATTTTGGTGACTCTTCTCTGAACCTTTTCTAATAATGCTATATTCTTTTTTAAGATACGGTGACCAGAATTGCACACAGTATTCAAGGTGCGGTCGCACCATGGAATGATAGAGGCATTGTAATATCCTTTGTTTTATTTTCCATTCCTTTCCTTATGATACCTAGCATTATATTTGTCTCTTGGCCGCCGCTGCACACTGGGCGGAGGGTTTTAACATGTTATCCACAATGACGCCTAAATCTTTTTCCTGGGTGGTGGTTACTAAAGTGGAACCTTGCATCGTGTAACCATAGTTTGGGTTGTTCTTCCATAGGTGCATAACTTTGCACTTTTCCACATTAAATTTCATCTGCCATTTTGATGCCCAGTCTTCCAATTTATCAAGATCCTCTTGAAATTGTCCTCAATCCTCATGGGTTTTAGAACTTAAAATAGTTTTTTGTCATCTGCAAATTTGATAACCTCATTCGTTATTCCCTTTTCCAGGTCATTTATGAATATGTCAAAAAGCAGCGGACCCAGCACAGATCCTTGGGGTACACCACTATTCACCTTTCTCAATTGGGAAAATTGGCCATTTAGCCCTACCCTCTGCTTTCTATCTTTTAACCAGTTCCTGATCCACAATAGTACACTGCTTCCTATCCCATGACTCTAGTTTTGCCAAAAGTCTTTGAGGAGGGACCTTGTCAAAGGCTTTCTGAAAGTCCAAATACACTATATCAACTGACTCACCTTTGTCTACCTGTTTATTCACACTTTCAAAAAAGCATAAGAGATTAGTAAGACAAGATCTTCCTTGTCTAAAGCCATGTTGGCTGTCTCCCATTAAGCCATGACTATCTTCTACATGCTCAGCAATTTTGTTCTTTATGATGGTTTCTACCATTTTTCCCAGTACTGACGTCAGGCTCACCGGTCTGTAGTTTCCCGGATCACCCCGGAACCCTTTTTAAAAATTGGCGTTACGTTGGCGATCCTCCAATCTTCAGGTATTACAGATGATTTTAATGATAGTTCACAGATTACTAATAGCAGGTCTGCAATCTCATATTTCAGTTCTTTCAACACCCTTGGATGTATACCATCCGACCCAGGTGATTTGCCACTCTTCAGTTTATGAAATAGTTGTAATACATCTTCCCGATGTATCGATATTTCCTTCAATTTTTCCGCACCTTTAAATACCACTTCAGTCATGGGTAACATCCCTACATCTTCCTCAGTAAAGACCGAAGCAAAGAATTCGTTCAGTCTTTTCTGCAGCTCACAAATTTAGCTGCACTTTATGACTATGACTACAAAATGACCCCAGCAACATCACTATTGCAGCCCATTCACTTTACAACATTAAGTTCCTATGTGCCCCAGAAGAACCCTTGTCAGAAGCAGCAGATGCCAAAATGGTGATATCACTGGACACTGTGCCCTCCACCATTGCCTTCTGCTAAGGTTTCCGGCAGCGGAAGTACACAAACAGGAATAAGCCTCAGTGTTACAGAGCAAAGAGCCAAAGGCTTTGAAGCAATTTTCTTCCTGTGTTACTTTTTATAATTGGGAGGTGTAACTCTCCCTGTTTTGGCATTAACCCTCATGGGATCTGGATGTTAATCCCCACCCTTCCCCCATCTCCTACACGTTTGCAATCTCCACAAGAGGAGCTGCCATCAGTTCATGGCTCAGAGCTTTCTCTTGGATCTTAGTCAAAGAGAAATGATCCTTGAACCACACCAATTATAATACTTGACTTTGCAGATTGCAGAAGAGGGCTGGGAAATACTCGATGCCTCCAAATTGCAGGCTGCTTTTTTTTTTTTTTTAACTATACTTCCTACTGGTAGTAGTACCTGAAAACACAGCTAGTGTACTGAATGGCATGCTTGGGATTCTTCTAACTAAAGTCACTTTGAATATCTAAATGACATGCTTTGTGTGTACTATTCTAGCTGACAAAATCACACATACATCAGGCGTATGACGAGTTATTTAAACCCCACCACTTACAAACTTTGACAGAGAACATCTCAGTTTTGTATAGCTGTGCAGACACCCAAGCTTTATATAAACGTAAGCAAATAGTTCTTTCATGACCGCAAAAAGAAGCGGATCAGCTACTTTTGGATTTCTTTTGCTGGGATTGTTGAATCTTAGTGCAGTTGCAGGGTTCTTCAGGATCAACGTGGAACTCCCTAAAGGTTTCTTCGCGAACCGCGACTGCTGTAGGCCCTTTCCAAGGTACAGCTCTGTACCTGCAGGCTGCCATCTTGCAATCTGTTTCCAACAGAGGACAATAGTGTACGAAGGGCAGAGCAGTGGGTGTGTTCCACCCCAGGTGCCAGCCGGGAGGGGGTGCACCAACACCAGGCCCACGGAGGCAGTGTTGCAAACTTACAATTAAGTTGGGTTGTCGTGGTGCCTGATGCTCCAGGGGAGAATTCAGTCAGGAGAGAAGAAGTGTCTGGCCCCTAGAGCACAAGGCACCACAGCAACCAAACTTAATTGTAAGTTTGCCATGCTGCCTCTGTGAGGCCAGCCGGGGGTGGGGGGGGGGATGCATCATGGCAGGAGAGGTGTCCGCCCAAGTTGACGGGGAGGGGGGTCTGGAAATGCCACTGTCTGTCAGGTTTTCAAAAGGTAGACAAATTCCATTACTGCTTATCCCAGGAGTAAGCAATGGATTTCCCCAGTCTTCTTTAGTAATGGTTTATGGACTTTTCCTCCAGGAACTTGCCCAAACCTTTTTTAAACCCAACTGGACTAACAGCTTTTACTACATCCTCCAGTAACAAATTCCAGCGTTTGATTATGCATTGAGTGAAAAAATATTTTCCCTGATTAGTCTTAAATGTGCTACATTTTAGCTTCATTGCATGTCCACTAGTCTTTCTACTTTTTGAAGGAGTAAACAACCAATCTACGTTTAGGCGTTCCACTCCATTCATTATTTTACAGACCTTTATCATATCTCTCCTCAGCTGCCTTTTTTCCAAATTGAAGAGCCCTAACCTTTTATGCCTTTCCTCATAGGAGTATCCTTTCATTCCGTTTACATTTTGGTGGCTCTTCTCTGTACCTTTTCTAATTCTGCTATATCCTTTTTAAGATATGTTGAGCAGAATTGCACACAATATTCAAGGTGCAGTTGCACAATGGAATAGTACAAAGCTATTATATCTTTGGTTTTAGTTTCCATTTTTTTCGTTATGATGCCTAGCATTCTTTTTGCCTTCTTGGCTGCCATGGCACACTGGGCAGAGGATTTGTCTGAGGATATCTCTGAAATACCCACTGTGCTAGTGGCAGAATGAGAAAAAATGTCTGCCATATTTTTTCTTACAGTGACCTTGTCTCCTCTTTTATTTTATAAACTGCTTTGAGTATTAACAGTACTGCAGGTCTGGGCATCAGCCAAGCCTCCCAAAAGTTTTGGCTTTTTCAAAAGCATCAAGAACAAATGATTAGTGTTCACCTATTTGGGCATCTGCTCCCTTTTATGCAATACCAAAAGCAGAGACAGTCGATGCAATTAAGTTAAATAGTAGCAAGAGACAGGGCCGGCCCGTCCATTGAGCGAGAATGTTTTTTGCACAGGGCCCCGCGTTTCAGGGGGCCCCGCGCAAACAACATTCTGCATTAAAAGTAAATTTTAAAAAAAATCTGGCTGCTGCCCCTACCTCTGCGGCAGCGGCAGAATCGAGTGTCCCGCGGCCCCCCCCCCCCCTGCCCAGCAGAGCCCTCCCTCCCTGCATCAGTCCCTTCGGCCCCGGCTTTCAGAGCTGCAAAGGGAGAGTTTCCCTTTTGTGGCTCTGTTAAGCCCACTGGGGTTTTATTTATTTATTTAGCTGCATTTATATCCCGCTTTTCACCGGGTCAAAGCGGTTGGGGAATACATTTAACACGAGGGGATATGAGACACATACACTAATACAGGGAACATGGGCAATGGAGGGTTAAGTGGCTTGCCCAAGACCACAAGGAGCACCTGTGGGACTAGAAACCCCAGTCCTTCCGGCCCAAGATTGCTGTCCTCTAGTGGGATTTGAACCACTGACCTTCCAGGCCTGTAGTACCTTGCCCCAACCACTAGGCCACTGCTCCCTCCAGGAGCCTGTTTCCCACTGCTCCCTCCAGGCCTGTTTCCCATCAGCGCCAGTGGGCTTAAAAGAGCTGCGAGGGAGAAACTCTCCATTCACGGCCATGAAAGCCGGCGCAGAGAGGGACTGATGTAGGGAGGGAGGGCTCTGCTGGGCAGGGGGGCCACGGGACACTCAATTCTGCTGCTGCCATGGAGGCAACGGACAGCTTTTTTTAATTTTAAATTTTCCCTGGGCTGATGGGGGGGAGGGGGGTTAGGACTGGTAATGGGCTGTGGGCTGATGGGGAGGGGGTTAGGACTGGTAATGGGCTGTGCGCTGATGGGGGTTAGGACTGATAAAGGGCTATGTGGGGGCTAAGACTGGAAATGAGCTGATGGGGTTAGGACTGGAAGTGGGCTGATGGGGGGTTAGGACTGGTAATGGGCTATGGGGGGCTAAGACTGAAAATGGGGTGATGGGGGGTTAGGACTGGAAATGGGCTGATGGGGGGCTTAGGACTGGTAATGAGCTATGGGGGGGCAAGGACTGGTAATAGGCTGAGTGGAAGGGGGGGACTTGAACTGCAAATAGCTGATGGAGATGGGGACGAGGGCTTGGAATGGGGTTAGGATTGGAAGTGGGCTGATGGGGGGGTTAGGACTGGTAAAGGGCTATGGGGGGCTAAGACTGGAAATGGGCTGATGGGGTTAGGACTGGAAGTGGGCTGATGGGGGGGTTAGGACTGGTAAAGGGCTATGGGGGGGCTAAGACTGGAAATGGGCTAATGGGGTTAGGACTGGAAGTGGGCTGATGGGGGGTTAGGACTTGAGGTGGGCTGATGGGGGGCTTAGGACTGGTAATGGGCTATGGGGGGGGGCTAGGACTGGTAATGGGTTGTGGAGGTTGCTAGGACTGGAAATGGGCTGAGTGGAAGGGGAGGCTTGAACTGCAAATAGCTGATAGGGATGGGAGCTGGGAATGGAAATGGGCTGAGTGGAAGGGGGCTTGAACTGCAAATAGCTGATGGGGAGGGGGGCTTGGAATGGAAATGGGCTGTTAGGGGAGGGAGCTAGGACTGGAAATGGGCTCAGTGGCGGTGGGGGAGCTAGGACAGGAAATGAGCTGATGGAGGGGCTAGGATAGGCCTGGAAATGGGCTGTTGTGGGGAGCTTAGATTGGAAATGGGCTGTGGTGGGGGCTTGGATTGAAATGGAATCATGGAGGGGTTAGAACTGGAAGTAGGCTCATGGGGGACTTGGATTGGAAATGGGCTGAGTGGAGGGGAGCTAGGATTTGACATGGGCTGATGGTGGGGCTAGGAAAGGACTAGAAATGGGCTGATGGGGGGCTGGGATTGGAAATGAGCTGATGGAAGGACTCGGATAGGACTGGAAATGGATGGGGGAGCTAGGACTGGAAATGGGCTGATGGTGGGCTATGACTGGAAATGGGCTGATGCGGGGACTAGAAGGGAGTGGATGCTGGGTGGGGCTAGAAGGGAGCTGATGTTGGGAAGGATTAGAATGGGATGGGGCTGGGAGAGTGAAATGGAGAGGGGAAATATATTTTGTGTGGAAGGGAAGAAAAATCTACAATTGGCCGGGTATTGGGAGAGTAAGTGGCGATTTGAGGATGGAGGGGTAAAATTTGAGTGGATGAAATAGGAATGAGGAAAGAGCAAAAGGAGAAAGATTAGTATGTTAAAGCAGATGTAGAGAGAATGGAGGAAAAACTAGAAGAGAGAAGAAAGGACAAATGGACAGCAGATGAAGAGTTAGCAAAAGACACAAAGAAACCAGAAGAAAGTGGCTGGAGCAATTGCAACTGAAAAAAATGCACAAAAGGTAGAAATATATCTCTTTATTTTGAATTTATTAACTGGAATATGTCAGCTCTGGGAAATGTGCATCATTAACATCTGCACTTTGTTTAGTACAAGAGGAAATTAATTTATAGTTTCATTTCTACAGTGTTGTTGTACATTCCAAGTTTGGCTTTTGGTGTTCCCAGTTTAATTATTGTCTTCCTGTGTCTAAATTGTGATTCCTTGTTTGGTGATGGTCTATGTTCTGCATGTGTAACTGAGCTGAGGTATTCTGTTTATGTAATTCCTATTTGACATTGCCACTTGTTCTCTTTCCCCAGTAGCTCATGTATTGTTATTCTCTGAAATGTATTGGTTTAATATTTGCAGTGTTGCCTTTTGATAGGTAGGGTATGGTGCTTTGTGAGTCCTGGTAGTGCTGTTACGATACGGCGGGTTTGCTATGGGTTCTAAATGGGCAGTGTTTGTAGTAGTTCCTAATGTGCCTGGCGGTTGGCACTGGATTATAGTAATGTAGAAATCTTTTAGTTTTTCTTTATCCAGACACTCGTTAAGAGGCATGCTTACTAAAAGATAGTGTATGCACCCCCCTTGGGCCGCCCCTGCCAAGAGATAGCTTAGGTGGAGACATAGAAAATATATGTATGACAATAGAAGAAACTGTTCTGTAGGACCAACTTTCAGAGAGATCAAAGGGGGGTATTTTAGAAGCCCTATTCATGCGTTGGATGTCTGAAAATGGGCATAGAGATGTCCAAAGCACAGACACTGTCTCCAGAGCCATTTTAGTAGTCACTTGTGGAGACATCCCCAGCTGAAAGGGGGCGTGGAAGAGGCATGGCCATGGCATTCGTAGGGACCAGGACATTCCTTCCTGATTACAGAAATGTCATGGACGTCCGACGTCACATCTAACCTTAGATCTGTTCAGAGGCAAATGAACAAGCATCTGAGACGTGCTGGTTTTAGCTGAAAAACATGCAGAGAGTGTAGAGAAGGAATCACTCCCTCATCCCCATTACAATTACAACTATAGCAGTATCAGGACTCGAACCCTGGCTGCCCTGTTCCTCACCCACTACTCCAATCACTATGCTATTCTAGATATCTGTGTTCTAAAATATGGTTTGGGGAATGTCTTAGTAGACGTCCTCGCAGACGACCCTATCTGAACGTCCAGGTTTGTGAAATCACGTCTGCACCTGGTCATGTCTGTATTTTTTTCAGAGGTTCTGCCTTAGATGTCCCAGATTGCACTTGGACGGATCTTCTAAAATTCCTCTCAAAGATCTTAGGTCACTATATATAGCATTTCTCTTTAACTTTGGGCGCTATGCGGTAACTGTTACCGTGCTGCCATGACAGCTGCGCTCGCTAATATCCACAGAAACTGCACATCGTCACCTTAAACCAGGATAGAGATAAAAGTATTCTATGACGTCCAAACCATAGCTACTATATGTCAGGGCTAATTTTTAGAAATGGTTTTCATAAATAGAGCAGTGCTGTCTTCTTGAAATGGAACTGGAATTTTGAAATCCTAAATGTTGGAGTGTTTGTACCTTTTGAACAGACCTTAGTATGTACTGGGTCTGTGTTTTAGCAAATATTGATTTCAGGATTATAAAAAAATATAAAGATTAAAAAGCACTCAGGTGATGAGTGAGATTATAGATTTGTGTGGTCCCTAGAGCAGAGTCTGAGATTGAGTACGCTTGAGTAGGGTTATTTTTATAGACTACTTATGAATGCCATGACTCTGCATTGACATTTCCACTTAAAGGCAAAGACACCCGCGTTTTGGAATTCACAGTACAGATTCATTAACATGTCCAGGATGTCCATGCACTAAGCACAGAAGCGGGTGAAGGCATACAACACATGGACCCTTGTGACCCTTAGCTACCCAAAGCCACTTACCCATGATCAGGCCCACACAGAACCCTTGGGACAACATGCAATGAGTTTCAGCAACACAGGAATAGCCACAGAAGTACAATAGACCTCAGCAGCCCCTGCAGCCCATGGTCCCTTCGGCGCAGTGGACATTTCTGACCTGCCCTCCATGCCCCCCAAACTACAGAGGAAGTTCCCGGAGAAGTACATAATCACTCCTGAGCCCTTAGCTACCAGATGGAGAGCACTCGCTGCACTGCTTCACCACATAGGCAATATGCCTCCCACTTGGGGCCTAAAAAAGGGGTATGCTCCCCTGCCTACTCAGGTAACTGTGCCCTATGGTTCATCTGACCCAGACGGCAATGACATGATAGCAGGATCCTTCCATATGACAGAAATGGATCCACAACGTCCAGCCACAGTCAGCATGGTAGGGCATCATGATCACTGTGGATCAAGACAAGGGAGACAGAGTAGCTCATCGGACAGTGACACATTAGGTTAATCCTCAAACTGCACTACATTAGAGTGTCATAGCACTTCATGTCAAGATGGCAACTTTCATTGCCACTTATTGCTATCATCATGCTCTCTCAAAACAAATCCCGAATCAGAGATAACAGGAAATACCCCACCAAAAATCTCCCCAAGAGTCTCCTTAGTGAAACAATATAATAACTTTTTGTCGGGCCGCAGTGAGGGAGGTTCAGATAAGGTACAAAAACCCCACCAGACAACTGCGGACCATTTTAATCACCCTAATAGTTCTTCAGTGAACGTCAGTGAATTAATTAAAAATAGCTTAAACTTAGCTTAAATTGATGTAGAGAAGAAACGCAGTTCACTGTATGAAATGTCCAAAATCAAGATCACGACGTGCACGTTTCGGGACGAACACAGTCCCTGTATCAAGTGCTCTCCTGAAGATCAAAACAAACGTGATTCTTCTCCCTTGTTTCATGCTTCTACAATTCTGCCATCATGATTACACGTGATTTAAAAGCGTGAATCCAGCGCTGCTCACAGCGTTGAAGACGAAGAGTGCGGTCACCCCCTCTAGGGTCCGCAGGGACGTGATCAAGTACAGTCCATCGTAAATCAGCAAAAATATGTCCCTGCTCCATGCAGTGGGTCACAATAGGAGCCGATGAGACCTGTTGCTGCAGGCGGGAGGCATGCTCGCTTATCCTAGTTTTCATGGGTTTTTGGCCACTGTGCATCCAGACGGCCTCAATCGGGAGATTGAATGGCTGAGCGCTCTTTAACATCATTAGCCCTATGACCAAGGGTTTCCCTGTGCAGGTGGGAATTCCCTAGGCCTTGGGCGGTTCTTCAGTGGTTACGGTGTTGGACCTTTTCCGATGATGACATTTACTCATTTCATTTCATCCAACCAGCTAGGGGATCGATAGGGGAATCCCCTATCTGTGTCAGGTTCCCATGATGAATGACAAACTGGCCAGCCAATGAATAAAAGTTTTGACTCTCTTTGGTGATTGGTTACCCGGTAGGAACCGATGGTTTTTAAATCACGTGTAATCATGATGGCAGAATTGTAGAAGCATGAAACAAGGGAGAAGAATCACGTTTGTTTTGATCTTCAGGAGAGCACTTGATACAGGGACTGTGTTCGTCCCGAAACGTGCACGTCGTGATCTTGATTTTGGACATTTCATACAGTGAACTGCGTTTCTTCTCTACATCAATTTAAGCTAAGTTTAAGCTATTTTTAATTAATTCACTGACGTTCACTGAAGAACTATTAGGGTGATTAAAATGGTCCGCAGTTGTCTGGTGGGGTTTTTGAACCTTATCTGAACCTCCCTCACTGCGGCCCGACAAAACGTTATTATATTGTTTCACTAAGGAGACTCTTGGGGAGATTTTTGGTGGGGTATCATCATGCTCTCGGCAACAAAGCCAGTCTCCATCCCTATATGTGCAGCATCAAACTCGACACCACAATGACTGGTCCTCCACAGAGGACCAGAGGTTTAAAACATGCGCCCGATCAGATGACAGAGCATGAAACACCGTCACATCACATACTGGCATCACAATCATCATCATCATTCTGTGCAAAGATGTAAACTCAAAAGTACTGCTTACATGATACCTGTCATGCTTGCTGTTGTTGGGGGCGGATATGAAAAGCACTGCTGCCACAAGAGGAGAAAGAGAACCCATAGATCCAACTCCTCTTCCTCATCCAGCTCCATCTCTACATTGTCTTCATCCTGATCCTCCTCTGTTGAGGTCAAGACAGCAGTAAGAGTCCACAACACTCACTTTTATCCCACAATAAACGTTCCCGAATTGTGGAAAAGCATCCCAAAATCCCTTTACAAAAAAGTAATCAGAAGAGAATACGACAACATATTTAAACTACTCAAATGAAAGAGAAGTAAAGGAATGCGCCAGATCAGGAGATTAGCTTTACAACATCAACAAGTCAGTTCTGTGGAACATTCTCAGTTGGGTACTTGCATACACGTTGATGATGAGGATAACCTGCTGGAAAGGCAAATCTCAATTTGGTCCAATGTTGATTTATCTTGATGCAAAAATCAACATGCACAAGAACTATGAGGTCTTTCTTTGGTTGGCATATGATGAGAACTTCCATGACAAAATGGGCTACAAGACTTTACATGTCCTGAAGAGTGGACAACATGGGCTTGTGACTCCAAAAATGTTCTCCAAATTTGAAGGGCAACTCCAGTGAAGAACAGCAGCACATGGAGGCTCATCCTCTAAATCATCTCTCAACCAGTCCAATGTATGCAGGCGTTTTAATAAGGACACATGCTCCTGTCATTACTGAAAATACAAACACATCTGTCGCTTCAGCTCTGCACCACATCATGCGATAGAATATGGCAAGAGAACCCCCACACAGATTTCAGCAACAAACAAGTGAATTGTTTTTCCCCACACAAACATAGATGAAGAGCTAGTCTCAGGATGGACGGCTGATCCATTTTTGGGCCCCCCCCCCCTCATTCAACCACATATGCCTGTCCCCTCTTTCTGTGGTACCCAGAACACCAAACCAATCAAACCAGCTTCCAAATATATCATCTCATCAGCTTGCAAAGCAATACAAACAGCTCCAGCCAATACCTAGCACCAAGTCAAGGATCACAAGAGACAGTACCAACACCACACAGATCACTGACTGGGATACCTTTGAGACAATCTCCAAAGAAAGGATTGAAACCATCATAGCAGGCCTCAACAAGGTAAGCTGGTAAGCTGGATAAAGAGCACAAGACAGGATATAAGTACACCGAGGATTAGTGCCTACCAACCTCAAGACATCCATTATCCGCCCAACCCTCAAAAAACCCGAGCTAGACCCAGCAGGCTCTGCCTCTTACAGACCAGTAGCAAGCCTCCCATTTGTTGCTAAACTTATTGAAAAGATAGTTCAACAACAGCTGCAGGATTACCTAGATACAAACAAACAACACACTAGACCCACAGTAACATGGGTTCCGTCCTTATCATGGGGTTGAAACCCTCATGATCTCACTCATAAATACCCTTGTAGCGTTTCCATCTCTGCCGGGCTAAGCACCTGTGGAAAGCCCAGTCACCTGCTGCTTTTCAACACTTCAAGACATGCCACCTTCAGTACCATTCCAGTGTGCAATAGGCGAAGCATACATTTTACTCAGAGGCAATCACAGCTGCCCCGAACAAGTCCCATCAACTCTACTCATTCTTCTCTCCCTACCGGCAGCTCCCATTCAGTTCCCAGTCCATCCCGGTTGGCCTCCTTTTTCCTCACCAAAACCCGGAGACTTACGCTCTGCTCGTCCCTCCTGACTCCAACCACTGACCTCCCCTCCTCCTCCCTTGCCCCCTCCAACTTCTCCCTTGTCTCACACCTGGGCTAACTTCTATCCTCTTACTGCCACAGAATTTCTCGTTAATTTCCACAATGCACAAGACAACTTGCCCATTGGACCCCGTGCCGTCTTCCTAGCTCGGAACCTCTGTTGGTCTGCTTCCTCCAATGCTTACCATGATCAATACAAGCCTTACCTCTGGAACCTTCTCTTCCCCTTGGAAACATGCTCTGGTATGTCCTCTTCTGAAAAACCCATCTCTTGATCCCCTCAACCCAACACATTATCTTCCGGTTTCCAATCTTCCATTTGTATCAAAAATTCTTGAAAAAACAGTCTTTTCTCAACTCTCCAATCACCTTGATTCAATTCACTTCCTTCACCCTCGTCAATTTGGGTTCCACCTAGGACATGGCACGGAATCTATTATGTCTGCTGTTCTGAACGAGATATATTCCTCACATGATCGTGGTGACATCTCGGTGGCAGTATCTCTGGATCTATCTGCAGCCTTTGATCCTGTAAACCACTCACTCTTGCTCTCTAGATTACGGGATGCGGGCCTCCGGGGTAATGTCTATCACTGGTTTCACTCTTTTCTGTACTCTAGGTCTTTTGCTGTCACCTCTGGTTTTGCTACCTCTGCTCCCAACCCTCTCCCTTGTGGTGTTCCCCAAGGCTCTGTCCTGTTTCCACTTTTGTTTAATGTCTTTCTTGCTCCTCTAGCTCTACTAATTCAACAATCAGGACTGACGGTGTACTATTATGCCGATGATATTCTTATTCTGCACCACACTTCATCTTCTCAACTCAATATATCCCCTCTCAATAAGTGTTTATCACAGATTTCTGACTGGCTCTCTATCAAATGCCTCATCCTCAATATCACCAAAACATCAGCCATTTGGTTCCCGCACAGAGGCAGCTGCCCATCGATGGCTTCCTCTCTCTCAGCTACACCCATCACTCTGGTCCTTGTGCTCTGCTATCTCAGTGTACTGCTAGACAACAATCTTTCCTTCCATGATCACATCTCACAGTTATCCCGGTGTTCTTTTTACTACCTTCGCCGCATTTGAGCCATCCAGCTATTTCTTTCCCCGCAGACCTTAACTACCTTCTTCTTTGATTAGTCATCTCCAGGTTGGACTTTTGCAATCTTGCCCTTGCCGGTGTTCCCCAATACCAACAACGCAGGTTACAGTTAATACAAAATACTGCAGCTCGACTCATAACCCATGCCTCCCATCAAAATCATATTACCCCTGTCCTCTATCAACTTCACTGGCTTCCGCTGGATTTCCGGGTTCATTTCAAGATTCTTACTCTGGTACACCAAGCCATTTAGACTCATAGACCTCAGTATTTGGCAGACCTCCTTGTGTTTCATATTCCCACCCGAAGCCTCCGCTCTGCACATTTTAATAGGCTCCAACTCCCTTCCCGTGCACGTTTACAATCAACATCATATGGATGTGAAAGTTGGACAATGAAAAAGATAGCCAGGAAGAAAATTGATGCCTTTGAATTATGGTGCTGGCAATGAATACTGTGTATCTCATGGACTGCCCGAAGAACAAACCAGTCAGTACTAGAGGCTCCACTATCCACAGCTGGATGGAAAGGCAGGCTGATAATGCCCACTCAGTGAGCTGGTGCTAACAATGTGTGTTAATGTCAAAGCACGCTACTAGTGCCTGCCCCAGGAGCACACGTTAACAATGCTTGAGCTGATATGGAGACCAAAGTGGCAGGCAGGAATGCCACCCATCTTCACTTTGGCACAGCAAGGTGAAGCGATTGTGTGTGTGTATGTCTCCCCAGCCTTCTGCACTGCACTGTGCCTCGCATTGCTTAGGCTGTTCCCAGCCTTACTCTGCAAATATTGATGATGAGGAGGAACAGAGGATTGTGGGTATGTCCTTAAACAGAACGGTTTGCCAAGGATGTGTCTGCAATGGCTGAGACTTTGTAGTGTCCATCTGCCATGTGCATGGCCTGGGTGGTCACTGCAGTTCATGCTGCGAGGCCACTCTCACTCTGACCAAGCTGTGACCATGGCATGGCTATGTATCCACATAGTGTTATATGCAGTCCACCTCCAATGATGTGAGTGCACTTGTTGTCCTGGGAGCCCAATCACTGTGCCAAAAGCTGGTTGTCCCAAGCCAGAGTGTACATGGCCGCTTTCTGCATATGCATGATGCACTGACCAGCGGACAGGTCACAGTAGGTATGTGCATGGCTGAAACAGCCCTATGGTAGCCAGCAGGTGCAGTCTAACTATGCTTGCTGTGGTGGATTGGTAGTCCTAGATGGTTGGGACAGCAGCTGCTCCCAGCCTCCACAGTGTGGTCATGGTGAAATCAGCAATCCCAGGCAAGCCTATAAGCCCCCATTGCATTTGACAGCAATGGCATCAGCTGCTGCAACACTGGGCAATGACATGTGCTGTTCTAGGAGGGTCCCTGTCCAAAAGGATAGGACACAGGGCCCAGATATGGCAGGTGTGTATGACATGCTGCAGTTGGGCAGGAAGCAAGGGGACTAGCATAACACACTGTATACAATATCTGTAACACATTGGTAGTAATGTGGATCTGTGGCACAGTCAGGAGAGACCACCTCTAGCAATGTAAGCTCTGAGGACCATCCTCACCCTCATGGTGACCGCTGAAACTGCTCAGTAGCTATTCTGTGCTTTATCACACGCTGTCAGTGCATTTTACTGAGCTGAGGTGATAGGTCAGTGCATTCTCCATTTAGTGATCATCTGCAGACTCCTGTTCTGTATGTGACAGTGCATCATGGGTACTGGAGGGGCTAACCTATACAGGCACACACGGCAGTCTCTTTGAACCAAGCCATTGCTGTGCAGCAAGTTGTGGAGGTATAGTTTACTGTTAGTGTGATAGTTCTATAAGCAGGGGTCAGGGGCTGGATTCCCATATCTACTTTTTGTGACTGTGTGCTACTCAGTTCATTTTCATGCCTATAATAGTCTGGGCTCTGCTATGACTGCCAGACACACATCCTTAGAGTTTTTGTGTTCTGGCTACAATTTGGGTCAGCAAACAGACTATTCAACATCATTCCTTATCACATACCCCCCTGCCCAAGATATTACGGGCTGGCGGAGGTTGAGAGTGTCCCTCCGTCCAGTCTGTAATCCTTGAGAGGGCATCCGCGTTTCGATGCAGTTTTCCTGCCCGGTGTTCTATTTTAAAATCAAAGGCTTGCAGAGCCATATACCAGTGAGTTAACCGGGCGTTATGATTTTTCATTTGCTGGAGCCATTTTAGCGGGGCATGATCTGTAATTAATAGGAACTTTCTTCCTGTAAGGTAAAATCGTAGTGCTTCTATGGCCCATTTTATAGCCAGTCACTCCTTTTCGATGGTAGAGTATTTTTGCTCCGCCGGGGATAGTTTCCTGCTAAAGAACATCACCGGGTGTTCATCTCCCTCATGTCTTTGGGACAAAACAGCTCCTAAGCCTACCTCGGATGCATCAGTCTGCACCAGAAAGGACTTCTTGAAATCTACTCCGCGTAACACCGGACTTGTGCATAGCCTTCCTTTTAAATGAGTAAAGGCCTTCTCAGACTCTGGGGTCCATCTGAGTTGATTCGGACAATTTTTCCACAGCATGTCCATAAAAATGGAACTTTCTTCCGCAAACCGGGGTATGAATCTTCTATAGTATCTGATTAGTCCCAGAAAACTCCTTAAATGTTTCTTGGTTGTCGATTGGGGAAAATTCTTAATACTAACCACCTTGTTGATCAAGGGCCTGATCGTTCCCCTTCCTACCATGTGGCCTAAGTACTTCACTTCCCGTTTTGCAAAGAAGCATTTTTTTGGATTCAAGGTGATGCCGACCTGCCTCATAGAGCGTAATACAGCTGCGATTCTCATGAGGTGTTCCGCCCAACTGCCACTATGAATTATGACGTCATCCATGTATGCAAAGGCATACTCTTGATGTGGTCGCAGAACCTGATCCACTAACCTCTGGCAGGTGGCTGCAGCTCCATGGAGACCAAAAGGCATCCTCTTGAACTGAAATAATCCCACTGGAGTACTGAATGCGGTCTTTGGCCGAGATTCCTTCGTCAGAGGGATCTGCCAATATCCCTTTGTCATATCTAATGTAGTCAAATACTGGGCCTGCCCCAATTGGTCCAACAGCTCCTCAATTCTAGGCATCAGGTAGGCATCAAAGACCGATATGGCATTCACTTGCCTGAAATCTATGCAGAACCTCAAGGTGGCGTCTGGTTTTGGCACCAGGACTATACGGCTACACCATGGGCTCTTCGATTCCTCTATGATGCCCATTTCCAACATTTCGCGGACCTGTGCTACCACTTCTTGTTTTTTTGCTTCGGGTAATCGATAAGGTCTTTGCCTGATTATCTTCCCAGGTGGAGTCACAATTTCGTGGGCCACCAGCTGGGTTTCTCCGGGAACCGGGGTTAGCACATCCAGAAATTTCTCCAGTGGTCAGGTTAATTCTCCTTTCTGTACCGACGACAGGTCTTCCCCTATTTGTGGCTCCGGGCTTTCCTTGCAATCCGCCACGTGTGGACCCAGGTCTTCCTCTTCCGGCACTTCCATTCTTTCCTCACAGGTGGCTGTGAGACTTTTCCTCTTCAGCCCTTCAGTTGACCCAAATCCTCCGGCACCCAGTTCCGTGTTGGAAAATGTTGGGACTTCTTCCAACAGGGGAAAACCCACCCTTTCACAGATTAGCTGGGCGATCCAATCCCCAACTTTTACCGGGAAATCTTCGTGTCCAAAGTTAAACAACCACACGGAGTGGAGGAGTAGCCTAGTGGTTGGGGCAAGGTACTTTAGGCTGGAAGGTCAGTGGTTCAAATCCCACTAGAGGACAGCAACCTTGGGCCGGAAGGACTGGGGTTTCTAGTTCCACAGGTGCTCCTTGTGGTCTTGGGCAAGCCACGTAACCCTCCATAGCCCATGTTCCCTGTAAAATAATTATCTCCAAGTTATAATACCCTGTTCAATGTAATTTCAGTTTGTTCAATGTAAACCGCACTGATGCAGAATAGCGCAGTATATAAGAGAATGTAAATAAATAAATAAATATTTCCCCTATAGTCTGGATCAATTACCCCTGCTCCAACGTCCAAAAAATGCTTCAGAGCCAACCCTGAGCGGGGAGCTATTCGCCCATAACATCCGATGGGTATCTCAATTTGCAGGCCAGTATCCATGAGGGCTTTGCCTCGGCTAGGTATCATTCCATCTTCCGCACTGCATAAGTCAAAACCCGCGGCCTGCGGGGACGCCCTCCTGGGCGCCTGGGCCTTCTCTGATACCTTACAGAATTTTAGTGTAAAAATCTGTTTACCGGGAGGTTTGTTTCTCAGAGTTTTTTTCGTTGCGTCCTCCACTGGTTCACGTGGTTTTTCAAAAAGAGGCCTCTGGACCACCATCATCATTCCATCCCCCCTCTGGCTAAGGCCTTTTTCTAATCCCTGCCTAAATTGGGGCCAGTCCCTTCCCAATATTAAGTCATAAGGGAGTTTGGGAACCACTGCCACTTGAATCTCTTTTTGCACTCCTAATCCTTTGATCATTAGTTTGTACGTGGGGTAAAAAGAAGCAGCACCATGAATGCATCTAATTCGTACCCTACTTCCTGGCTTCTTCTGCTCGTGCTTATTCTGGGTCTCTATTGCTCGCCAAAGCCTTTGTGATAACATGCTTTGGTCTGCACCAGAGTCCAAGAGAGCATTAGTAGTGATCCCTTGTACGCTAACCGTCAAGAGAAAACCTTCTCCAAGTTGTTTCATACTTGTACCCGTTAGGTTAGTGCGGGCTTTACAATCCCTCAGCAAGTGACCCAAATTCCCACAACGGAAACATTTTTTCCCAGCCCACTTCCCACCTTGAGTAGGCAGACAAACTTTTCCACACTCAGCATTATTTCCAATCCTCATTTCTGATGCAGCAAAACCCACCTCAGCACCTATCTTTGGAGTGCTTCCCTTTTGCTGACGAGCTAATTCAGCCGCCATAAAACGTTCAGAAAAAAGGGTTGCCTCTCCCATGCTTTGGCAATTCTGCTGGACTAGAAAGGACTGTATGTCTTTTGACACTGCTGCCATAAATTGTTCTAACATTATCATATCAATGATCATTTCTAAAGTTTTCCCCTCTGGAGCCAACCATTTCAGTGCTAAACCATGTATCCGCTGGCTTAAAGCTTTTGGCGTCTCGCCAGCTCTCAAGACTGTTGCTCTAAACATGCGGTGATATACTGTGGCTGTTAACCCTAAGCGATCCTTAATGGCAGACTTTACAGCCTTATAATCCATAGCTTGGGCTGCCGGCATGGCTCTATAAGCGGCCAGAGCCTCTCCTGTTAAGGATGTAGCTAGACACACGGCCCACTGGGTTTCTTGCCATCCTATAGCTTGAGCTACTCTTTCAAAGGACTCAAAGTCGTCTACATTGTCCTCTGGGGTAAGCTTCCCAAAACTAAATGCTCCAGTATTTTGAAAGTCTACCAGACTGTCCATGCGAGGGTTAGCTGGTCCTACTGGTGCCAATACTCCTCCGCCTCCTTGGGTCCGGAGCATGACCAAAGCGTCCACCAAGTCCAGTACTGGCTTTTGCTGTTCCCTCATTGCAGCAATTGCACTGTCCTGCGCCAGTTGCGCTAACTCCTGCTGATGTGTGAACTGGGTTGCCATCCAATTCACCAGCTCCTTAGGATCCATATCTTTTGGTTATCTGCAAGAAAAAAAAAGAGAGAAAAACCACCAAGGGCAGCACCCCACAACAGTTTTTGTTTTTGTTTTTTTTAATATGTGCCCCCTTTAATGCACAAGTATTCACTTATTCCTCAGTCCAGCACAGGCCACGCCTAGGTATCTTTTACCTTATACAGGCGTTGACTCTCGCTCATACAGGGTGTCCTTTCCTGGCGCTGCAACTGCAAAGTCAGAAAGCCAACTGAGTACTTCAGCGAAACAGCTATTGATTTGTTGGATTGGGGGTTTGTTAATTTTAAATGGAAGATATATCTTCCGCGTATATGTGGTATAGTAATTTAAATTTTTTAAGTATGGAGCAGATGGGTTGCAGATAAATGTTAAATAATAGTGCGGAGAGTGCGGAGCCCTGCGGGAGACCTTGATCTTAGTTATATGTTTTGGAGGTGGTGTTTCCTATTTTAACTTACTGGGTTCTTTCTGACAGGTATGAGTTGAACCATTGTAATACTGTGTTATTGATGCCTATATGTTGTAGTCTGGATAGCATGATGTGATGGTTTACACTATCAAAGGCTGCGGAGATGTCTAGGAATATGAGGTGGAACACAGTTTCAGTGTTATCAATACCGCAAAGTATATGGTCAAATAGTACAGCTAGGAGCGTCTCGCCGCCATGGTATGGCCTAAAGCCATATCGTTGATCGTCTAGGGGGGCATATGTATCAATATGGTCTTGGAGTTGGATAAGGATAGCTTTTTCAATTAGTTTAGTCAGAAGTGGGAGGCTGGAGATTGGTCTGTATGAAGTGGGGTTGTTTTTATCCATTGTACTCTTCTTAAGGATTGGGCATATGATTGCATGTTTAAGGGCAGGAGGCATTTAGCCAAGTTGCTGGGATGTGTTGATGATATGGAGAATGAGGGGTGTGAATTCTGTTTTCGTGGCCTTTATCCAGTTTATAGGACAGGGGTCAAGGTGTGAGGTAGTTGTATTTACTTTTGTGATGATGTTCTCGAGAACGTCCATGGTAGCCATGAAGAATGTGGACCATGTATGTTGTATAGTAGGTGGTTGAAGGTTTAAGGTATAACGATTAGGGCTTTGTTGTGATATTTTGTCTTTATAAAAACTGGCAAGGATTTGGGGGGTCTATGGTGGTATATGTTTTATTGCTTGAGTTGTTGTTAGTAAGGGATTTTATAATTTGTAATGAAGATATCCCTTAGTTAATATGATGATGTAATTTCTGTCTCTTATTCTATATGTTGATGGAAGTAAATCAGTCCCTTTACCATGTCACAGCTTGCAGCAGGCTCCTGAGCCAAAACAATGAGAGATTGAGCACTTTAGTTAGTGCCAAGGTATAGTGTCTCACTGAACTCTCAAAGCAGCAGCCAGTTTGGCTCATGGGAACCCCCTCTAGTGAGAGGTATGAACTTCAGTAGTGGTTGTCAATGGCAGCATTTGGTTCAGGTAGACCCCATCTCCTTTCAATATTGCTCTTCTTACTGTATGAACATTGACAATAAAAGCTGTAGCCTTGTTTAGTCTCATCAATTTTGTTGTCAGTTGGCTGGTTGGGAGCCCCACATTGCATAAATTCCACCTGCCTATGTTAAGTGATGACTTTCACCAGATAGGGGAGCTCATTTTCTTTTGATCTATAACATCCATGGTAAATATTCAGAATCCACCTAACCATTATTGCATATATTCATATGTTAGACATTTCAGAGAATACTAGCTCAGTGGTTGTAAATGGTTGTTAAGTGCACATGCGATTACTAGCACATCAGAGTGGCCTAATCAGCATTGGCTGCTTAGCTCTACCTCACTCCCCACCGCAAAGGCCAATCAGGCCCACCAGCAGCAAGATTTAAAAAGCTCCTCCATCGGGCATATCTGCGTCTGGTGGTCCTCCACCTAAGGGCCTCGCCAGAAGGCTCTTTGGCATGGCCCTTAGGTGGGGACCTCATCAGACCTGCAGGAACACATGACCAAAGCTTGCAAACCAACAACATTGCATAAGACAAGACAACAACGACTGCCAGCGGACCCAGGATATCCCGGAAACTGCTGCAAGCAGACACTTTAGCACAGCAATCCTAAACAAAAAAACCACTCAACTCTGCACAGAAAAAGAAAGGAACACCGCAGCAGCAGTGGCAACAGTCTTCTACTAGCAACCCCGTGTCCACAACAATGTTGGAAGGAAGAACAATCCTATGTCTAACGCACGCTGCAGCATCCTCGCAATGTTCTCTTTAATCTGCGCCGGGTCCTCCACTGGCATTCCTGATGGTGGGGGGAGGGGCAGAGCATCGATCGTTCTGCACCTCCCCCCACCAGCAGGAATGTTGGCGGTAGACCCAACGCAGCTTAGCAGGAACACTGCTCAGGACCATATCATTTTAGAAATGTGCCCTGTGCGACTAACGAATCTGGTGCCTCCCCTCCACGTTCAGTAACTCACTCTTTTTGAGCTCCCTGGAAGCCTAGTGATGATATCAGCACCCCCCTCCCCTTCTGTGCTGGTGCCCTGCATGGCTGCACCACTCACACAGCTCTTGGTAGGGCCCTGCGTGTGCTAATTCCCATGGTAAGTACAACCTCTTGCCACAGCCTTAGTAAAAGGGCCCCTTTGTCTTCTAAAGAAAAAGACAAGGCGCATGGGCTCAACAGCTTGTTTTTATTTTATGTTGTCAATACCAATGACTCCTTTCCACCTCCCTTCCCTCCTTTTATAGGCTGCCATGACAGCTATGAAAATGTTCCAAAAAAGGCCAATGTGGTACTTAAAACAAGGACCTTCGACTTTCATTCCCTCGCCTCTAGGTACTAGTCGCTTCCAACTTCTGATCCCACTACATATTTACAAGCACTGGAGTTAGTATTCTCTGAAGTATCTAATATATGAATATCTAGATTTCTGTGTAATAATGATTAGGTGGATTCTGAATATTTATCAAGGATGATCTTGCTATATAGATCAAAACAAAATAAGCTCCCCTATTTGGTGAAAGTTGTGACTTACTGAAATGTGCATTTATTTGAATTGGGCAATCTCAAAGTATAAATAAAAGTATGTATAGGAAAAGGAGTATTGGAATAGATCAGGAATAATGCTGTTTTGGTAGAAGTATGGTTGTGGTCAACATCATTGGCACCCTTGCAGTTCAACCCCTTAATGTCCAATTTCCCCTAAAAAGAGTGGCCAGTAAAATGGCTTTGGACTATATATGCAGACATATGTGACACATAAAAGAATCAAATAAAACAAGACCAATTATAAAAGGAAATGGTAGGAAATAGTATAACAACTGTAACATTGAGAGAACACAATTATGAGTACCCTTATAAACAATTAAAATCGGTTTGAACGGAAGAACCACATTCCCATTGCAGTAAAATTAGGCGCACCTGTGATCAGTACTCAGATGACTTGAATCAACCAATGATGGCTCTAATGTTTAAAATGGCCACATTCACTCCCTGTTCCATTTTCTCCATGGTGAAGACAAGAGACCTGCCTGAGACCGTCAGAAAAGCCATTATCTCCAAACATCAAACGTCAAAGGGGTACAAGGCCATCTCCAAACACCTTGGGATTCCTGTGTCTACAGTTCACAATGCTAGTAAGAAGTGTTCTGCTCATGGAACTGTCCTGAACCTCCCAGGATGTGGTGGAAAGAGGAAAATTAGTCCAAGTCTTCGTAGGTTAGTGTGAACTGTTGTAAAAACACCACGTACAACATCCACAGAGCTTAAGGCTAACCTGCAGTAACCTGAAGTGGTGGCTTCAACCCGCACCATACGCCACACACTAAACATAGAAGGACTTCATGAGCAAAGGCCAAGAAGGACCTTACTGCTCAAAGACAGACATAAAAAGGCATGCCTGATCTTTGTCCAAATCCACCTTGAGAAACATAATTCTTCTGGGAAAATGTTCTGTGGACAGGTGAAACCAAACTTGAACTCTTTGGCAATGTAGACCAGCAATACATTTACAGACAAACAAATGAAAACTTACAAGGGAAAAAAACAAACACTCTTCCTACAGTTAAATATGGTGGAGGTTCCATAATGCTGTGGAGCTGTTTTGCTGCCTCAGGAACTGGAGGCCTGGAATATATTAAAGAAATCATGAAGTCAGAGAACTATCAAAGTATTTTGGAGTGAACTGTGCTACCTAGTGTCAGAAAGCTAGGTCTGGGTCAAAGGTCATAGGTCCTCCAGCAGGACAATGACCCAAAACATACATCCAAAAGTACAAAAAAATGGCTAAAAAGGAACAAATGGACTGTTGTAAACTGGCCAGCAATGAGTCCTGATCTCGATCCAATCGAGAATGTTTGGAAAGAGCTAAAATCTACCCTTGGTAAAAGGAATCCTGGAAACATTCATGAGCTGGAACAAATCGCAGTTGAGGAGTGGGAGAAACTACCAGGAGACAGATGTACAAACCTTATAGATGGCTACAAGAAACATTTGGAGGCTGTCATCACTGCCAAGGGTTGTGCAACCAAATATTAGTGAAGGGTGCCATTATTCTTGTCCAGGTCATATTTTGTTTTTTTCTCAGAAATTCCTATGTCTAAGTTGCGAAGGCATCTTTGTTTTGTTGTATATCTTTGAACATACTATTAAAGTATGATGACATCCAGTTGGAATATTTCCAATCATTTCTCAAGATATTGTACACAATATACCTAAAATACAAGGGTACCAATAATATTGACCACAACTGTATTTAATGATGATATTTATATGTTAAGAATGAAATATGGACACTAGAGAATGTTAATTACTACTGGATTGTGGTAAGTTTGTGGAGCCAACTATTGATAAATCAATAGTATTTTGGATTTACTGGGTTCAAATCATTGCATGAAAAAGCTATAAATGGCAACTTTTGATTTTGCTGTGAAGGATAGTTTGATATCTAAATGCTGATACTACTGAGTCTAGAACGGAGGATGTCGTTTGTTATACAGATGAGCAGGGACCATCTTTTATAGGCGTTTGTCTTGTAGCGCTATATAAATGATGAATAGTATTAGTGTAGTAGTAGACTGTATTAAAGTATGGTGAGAACATTGCATTTATCTTGCAATATCATCACTGTTGTGCTATAATTTCAATAGTTTCAGGAAGACATGTAATAAGAATATTTGTTATTATTATTATAGTGCATCACAGCCAATGTTGGCTAGTTTTCTTCCTCATGATTTGAGCCCTACACAAGATCTTGAGAATCATAAAGATGCCTTCAAATAATATAGGAGGTGCCCAGTAAGGCTGTTTTTAGTAACTTGGCTCTTATCATTTGTTCCAAATTCCTTTTAAGAACTTTCGGTATGGAACCCAGTGATGCGATGACAATTTATTTTTCCAAATTTCTTCAGACTTTCTAAGTCATCGTACTTGGTAGTCCTTTCGAATTCTTTATCTTTACTACTACTGATCATTTGTATAGCGCTTACAAGGCACACAAACAGCGCTGTACAGACACATGTAAAAGATGATCCCTGTTCATCAGAGCTTACAATCTAGTCGAGATAGACAACACAACAGCCGAGGACAAGGACACCTCTATGGAAGTGAGAAGGAAACACACGGGGGATTAAGCAGATCAAGATCCAAAAGCAGCCTTGAAGATGTGAGTGTTCAGCCTGCATTTGAAAAGAGCTGGAGATGAAGCCTGATGTGCAGACTTTTGCTACTGTAACACCATGGGTGTCTTAAAAAACAAACAAAAAGAAGAGAAATAAAGATACCTGGGTCTCCGTAGGGGGAGAGGAGGGCTGCTAACAACAGCTGCTTTGTTTGGTTTTTTTCCTTCCCTTCGGATTGGGGCCATGGGGGGAGCGAGGAGGCAGCACAAGTTTAAAAAAAAGAGTGAAAGTGATTTGTGGTTTTCGGGGAGTCGTGAGAAGTGGCTGAGCCAGCGGGGTTTATTAAAAAAAATGAAGGCTCTGGCCAATCGGGGCTCTCCTCAAAATGGGAGGGGGGTGTCTCTGCGGGGGTCAGGCTGTTTCCTGGTAGGTAACAAAATAGGAATGGTCACTTTTGCCAGAGTGAAAATACTATCATTAATGTTACTCTGTACTATAACTTTAAAGCATATGTTGTATCGTACTCGAACTCATGGCTAAAGAGGTCTCAGAAACTGTAGGCTGCCATTGTTCAAGGTTTTATCAATGGACTGATGCCTAAATGTACATCAACAACCTCATTCTTAAACATATAGCCAATAGTTGTTTTTGTAAAAAAATTTTTTATCAACTTCAATACGTTATCTTCTTTAGCAAGCTTTTATATAAATAGAATAAACCAGTGAACCAGTGCTTATCTGTGTGGTAGAATCCCGACGCTTATTCAAGCGCTGTATCACGCGTTTCACCACTTCGGTTTCATCAGGGGAATGTTATAAATCGGCACTGTGAGGAAAGAAAGTTCTTTTAAGATACATGCTTCATGATATTTCAAATTTTAGAATGAAATCCGGAGCCCTCCTACCTCTGGTATCACTGCAGTGGGTCTCAAAAGCGCTGTCTGGTGCTTGCTGCTGAACTAGCTAAAACGCCGCGCATGCGAGGTATATAAACACTATGGCGGGAACTGTCACACCTGCAATGCTGATTAACAATCGGGTGAGCGGAAGAAAAAAATTTTTTTGTATATCTTATAAACATGCTTCCCACTCTATACGGGAATTCAATCCTTGTGGTATAATGGAATCCAAAATATAAATCCACCGTTGCTCCCTATATATCAGAGTGTGATCCAACGTTCTGCCCCTAGATGGAATTGAGACTTGTTCAATAGCAAAGCACCGTAAAGTAGTAAAGTCATGTTGAAACTGTAGACAGTGGTCAACTATCGGAGCCTCTGTTCTGCGGCATTTAAGTTTACTTTTATGTTCATTAATCCGTGTCTGAAGGGTTCGTATAGTTTTCCCCACATATATTAGATCGCAGGGGCACCGGATCCCGTAAATAACATGTGTGGACTGGCAATTGGTGTTTGTACGTAATTGATAATCAATACCATGATAGTTAAATTCGGTTAATTCTATAGTGACTTGACATATGTTGCAGTTCCCGCAGCGCCGATGGCCTCCCCTATCCGGAGGTGACGGGGCAGAAGAAAGTCGCAGAACTGCCGGACTTAGCAGTTCTTTAAAGTTCTTTTGCCTCTGCCAAACACATCGAATTGTGTGACCCTCTAATTCCGGTACACACCGCAAGATGTTTTCGTGTCGCTTAATGCTACGTTGTAAACATGCGCTATACGGTGAAAATGGAGTCACTAGATTAACTTGCTTCTGAGAAATACTTGTCCTAGTAGTAGGTGGATGTAACAGATGATCTCTATTCAAAAATCGTGCCCATTTATAGGCCTGCCGGACGATCCCTGTTGGATATCCACGTTGTATGAAATGTTTTGTTAACTTATCTGCCTGATGTTTAAACTCTTGTATATCAGAGCAGTTCCGCCGATAGCGAATGAATTGCGATATAGGTAGACTGTTCTTCAATTGAATGGGGTGAGCGCTC
Organism: Ichthyophis bannanicus; assembly: GCA_033557465.1. Classification (NCBI taxonomy): domain Eukaryota; kingdom Metazoa; phylum Chordata; class Amphibia; order Gymnophiona; family Ichthyophiidae; genus Ichthyophis; species Ichthyophis bannanicus. Next base: position 90,350,166 of record CM066034.1, on the reverse strand, counting down.
TCATAATGCAACAGAGTGTTGCGATCTGTCAGTTTTCGGTATGTAGAAGTCTGCCATTCGTGTGGAGTTTTTCGTATCGCTACATCTAAAAAAGTAATGTTACTTGGTTGGTAATTAAGAGTGAATTTTATATTACTTTCTCGTCCGTTAAGCCATTCAAAAAACTGTAACAAATCAGAAGATGTTCCTTGCCAAATAACAAAGACGTCGTCAATATATCTCCTCCATAGTTTTATACCAGAAACATGGGGAGAATCAATGAGCCATTCTCGTTCGAACTGTGCCATATAGAGGTTGGCGATAGAGGGGGCGCATGTGGCCCCCATCGCCACACCTGAAACCTGATGATAAATAGTCTCCTCATATAAAAAATGGTTATGGAACAGTGTCAATTTGGCCACCTCTGATAAAAAAGTTAACAGAGATTCTGAAAGATCCCCCCTATTACGAAGAGCATACATGACTACGTCATAAGCTTTGTCCTGTGGGATTACCGTGTATAGTGACGTAACATCCAAAGTCACTAATAGAACATCAGAAAGACATGCCAAATCTGTGTGTTCAGATAATAATTGCAAAAAATGAGTGGTGTCTTTCAAAAAGGACGGAATTGATGATATTAATGGCCTTAAATATGAATCAAGAAACATCGATAAAGGCTCCAACAGAGATCCTCTTGTGGAGACAATAGGTCTACCAGGGGGGTGGTTTAGATCTTTATGGATTTTGGGAACTAGGTAGAATTTAGCCAAAGTGGGAGTAACTGGGTTGAGAAATCTCCATTCTTTATTAGATATTGTATGCGCTTCCCGAGCTGTCTTAGTAAGTTCCTTAATCTGAGTTGTCAACATGGAGGAAGGATCTATTGGCATAATCTTATACGTAGTTAAATCCGATAATTGTCTAAGGGCTTCATCTTGATATTGACTCCTGCTCAAGATGACAATTCCTCCCCCCTTATCTGCTCGTCGGATGACAATGTCTGATCGTAATTGTAGATTTTTCAACGCTCGTCTTTCACTAGAGTTGATTTTAGATTGAAAACTACGTTTGGTTTCTATAAAACGTTTAACATCTTTATCTATAAGATCCCGAAAAATGGACAAGGCAGGAGGCAGGGGCGTCGGGGGAGACCAGGCTGACTTCAGCGGTAATGAAATGCGGTTTGAAGCAGAATTGTCTGTAGAATCTTCAGTACTAGAACCGAAATACACTTTTAAGTGAAGTTTTCTGATGAGGTGCTCCAAATCAATATGGTTGACCACTGTCTACAGTTTCAACATGACTTTACTACTTTACGGTGCTTTGCTATTGAACAAGTCTCAATTCCATCTAGGGGCAGAACGTTGGATCACACTCTGATATATAGGGAGCAACGGTGGATTTATATTTTGGATTCCATTATACCACAAGGATTGAATTCCCGTATAGAGTGGGAAGCATGTTTATAAGATATACAAAAAAATTTTTTTCTTCCGCTCACCCGATTGTTAATCAGCATTGCAGGTGTGACAGTTCCCGCCATAGTGTTTATATACCTCGCATGCGCGGCGTTTTAGCTAGTTCAGCAGCAAGCACCAGACAGCGCTTTTGAGACCCACTGCAGTGATACCAGAGGTAGGAGGGCTCCGGATTTCATTCTAAAATTTGAAATATCATGAAGCATGTATCTTAAAAGAACTTTCTTTCCTCACAGTGCCGATTTATAACATTCCCCTGATGAAACCGAAGTGGTGAAACGCGTGATACAGCGCTTGAATAAGCGTCGGGATTCTACCACACAGATAAGCACTGGTTCACTGGTTTATTCTATTTATATAAAAGCTTGCTAAAGAAGATAACGTATTGAAGTTGATAAAAAATTTTTTTTACAAAAACAACTATTGGCTATATGTTTAAGAATGAGGTCGTTGATGTACATTTAGGCATCAGTCCATTGATAAAACCTTGAACAATGGCAGCCTACAGTTTCTGAGACCTCTTTAGCCATGAGTTCGAGTACGATACAACATATGCTTTAAAGTTATAGTACAGAGTAACATTAATGATAGTGTTTCCTGGTAGGGGCAAGGGCTTGAATAATGGCTGCATGGTGAATCGGAGGGCGGCCCCAATGTCCGCAGCTGTCCCTGATTGCAGCTTGTGGGAGCCGGGGCCCTGCGGGCATCGTAGCTGCTCCTGTGAGGGGGTCCTTTGCCTGTGCCTCAATGAGAGGAATTCTTTGGAGCCAGCCGTGATGCTGCAGGCCCTGCCTGAGGCCTGAAAACAGTCGTGTTTGAGAGTGGAGCCAGCCTTAAAGGTGCCGGGTACCCACAAACTGCTGAAAACAGCCACAAAACTAAAGTTGTGAGTGTTGGTGATCCAGGAAGTCTGGACAATGACTGGGGAGTCCTGCAAAGTACTTAATTTTAATTTTAAAATGTTAAATTGCTGCGTTTAGCAGAGTTAAAGAAAAGGGGCGTGGCTTCGACTGAGAAATGGCTCGATGTTAAAAGTATACAGTTTAAAGGTTTTAAGAGTTTTAAAAAGGTCCCTAGGGTGAGAATGAGGGCCAGCGATTTGTTACAAGTGAGTTTTGTGGGGTTTTTGCTGATATCAAAAGTGAATACAAACACAATGCTGCAAGATAACAAGCGTCCAAAAGGTATGCTAACTGAATAAAAATGATTTCTATGTATAAAAATATCTGTTTTAATGGAATAGAAGTACCTGGACGTAGTGAATGGGGGAGGGATTTGCCTGGCAACAGTTTTGCAAAGTGGTCAGCTGTAACAGACGGCCTGAAGTGATGCAGTTTAGTTGAAAAAGTTTCCTTCAGGTTGACAGGAATTAAAGACGGCTTAGAAAAATGTTATCAGGTGTCTTTTGCATTGGGAAATTGGAATGGGGGAATAGGGAAAGCGTAAGTTTTAATTTCTATTAGAATAGGACTTTATGGTGACATCAGCAAAAGTAGGGACACTTACCTGTCTGCTTTAGAATTGGCAAAGTCAACTTTTTGGTTCAGTTGGTGTTTGTGAATGAGTGAGGAAGTGTGTCAGGCTGTTCATGTGAAGAGGCCTCTGAATGAGTGTTTTCTTGAAAGTTTTGAGTTTTGGGAGTGAGTTTGAGAATGAGTCAGAGAAATGTACTATGAGTGGTTTTGAATGAATTGTAAGGGGTTTTTTTTTTTAGAGCTATATGACTGAAAGTATTAAGGTCCCTTGAATAGAGATAATAACAAATTGAGGTAAGACTCCCTGGATGAAGAGTCACCAAGGAAGTCTTACTTCAATTTATCTGGGGGTAGAAAGAAGCTTTTTATTAAAAAAGAACTACTTTTAATATGTTTTTTTTAGAAAGGAAGTTTTTTAAATATAGAAGGTGTATCTGTTGCTCGATGTAGGATTGGACTTCAAAGGTAAGGTTTTAGAAAAAGTCGAGAAGGCTGATTTTAAAAGTTTTCTATCCTTTTAGAAATTTTTTATTAGAAGGTGAGGTTTGCTTGAGAAGTAAGTAATAGCATGTATGAATAGGTGTTTACGTGAAGAGAGATAATGATATGGTTCTTTTAGCAGGACCTAACTAAGCAATTTTAAATGATTTAAGGAAATTTGTGTGCGTGGGCTGAAGTGAGACAAGAAGAGAATGAAATATGAAAACAGTGACTGAAGGGCGATGAGGGTTTGATGGAAATGAATGCATGAAAGCGCTTTTTTTTTTTCTGCAAGCTTGTTACTTGGCCAAAACGCATTTTTTTTTTTTAAGTGAAGCAAACGGGAGGAGTTAGTTGGGCAAAGTGTTAGTCAGGGTCCCTGAATAGGGTTGATTTGATTTTAATTTATTGAAGAACATACAGTTTTAGCATTGAAGAGAACTAATCCTGAGATCCAACAGAGAGATTCGATGGAGGTTCCAGGAAGAATCTACACGGGCTCCAACAGCCTGAGCAGCAGACGATAAGTACTACAATTCGACGCCAAGATGAGACGTTATAAACTAACTATTTGAGCTCAAATCATAATAGTAAACCTCAATTAGATACTGTATGTGGAGGCACATACCAATGTGTCCACCTAAGCCTCTGTGCATCCGATCGGAATTGGGATGCCCAGAGGTAGACCCGATTCTGATTCGTGGGACCTAGACATGTCCACGGGATCAGAATCAGGTCTAGGACCTGAACATGCAGGCAGGGCCCCGATTCCAATCGGCCTGCATGCGCAGCCTTTTGCCCAGCTACCTCAGTCAGGCTCCTGAATGAAGCCGTAGTGCCATGGCGTCCTATCGCTATGGCACCGTGGATCAATTCAGGAACCACGTATGCCAGCCGCTGCCGATTCTCTTCTTTCCCCTCAGCTGGACCCAAAATCCGGTCTCCCATGGCCAGGATCCAGCTGTGGGGAACTTACTGCGCCCCTCTACCTTCTGTTCCCAGCCCAGCAGCTTGATCCCCTGACATCCAGGGGGACTTATTCCACCTCTGCAGTGGATAAGTCCCCCGTCTAAGTTCACGGCCCCTAATGTACAAGGCCGACCTCAGAACTGGCCCTGTACGTTTGTGGTTACGACCCCCCATGCCCCATCCTGTCTCCAGAATGCCCCCTCCTGCCCCTGTCTAGGCCTCCCTGTATAAACGCACTGTTCGTACAGGGAGGCTTTTGCTGGGGCCGGCGAATAGTGTGGATGATATTTTAACCTATTTAATGTACAAACAGAAAAAGGAATTGTCACCCTTCCAACAAATGTAATTTTATTTCTTATGTACATAAAATTAAATACAAGTATTTCCACAGTTTTTAATACTTACCTTACTGGAGCTGGATCTTTTCATAAATACTTACCTGATTCCAACTACTGTAGCAACCATTGGTCTAAAGGCCCCTATCCATTTTGATTATTTTCATTCATTCATTTATTAAAATTAAAGCAAAGGGAGGAAAGTATTTCAGGGGAATTTAGGTTTTCTTTGTCCTAGGGGTCATTCTCTGCAGACAGTTAGATAGGTAGCACCATCCCTGTTTAATGTGATTTATTTATATCCCATAGGAAAATCCCCTCATCCGACTTGCAGAGACTGTGGCGGCAGGCAAGAGCATATCACATCCACAATCCAAACATGCTTTTTTTCAACAATTGCAATATGAGGTATTGTGTTCTAGATGCCGATCAGTTTGTATTTTTTTACAGTAAATCCCCAAAAATCTTCGCATTATCATTTTGCATCACTTTTTAAATTTTTGTTATCCCAGTAGTACTTTTTTGTTGGAAAGTCACATTTCTTACATAGATACCAATGTAAAATCTTAGCCACTCGGTCATGTCTTTGCTTGTAGTCAGACTGAGCAATTTTGCTGCAGCCACTGATTACAAGGTTTCATCTTTTTCTCTGCACAGTCGGCATTTACTGTCACTGCTGGTCTTTTCTATTTTGTCTTCATGACACTGGTATAAAGTACCTGCTCTTGGGCAGTGAAAATCATACCTTCAGTTTCCTTTTTAATTGAACCAATTTTAAGCCACTGACATGTTCCGCTGTTATCTTAGTTCATTTCAGGGTCCCTCAAAAATTTCCCATGGAGTGTTATTCTTCCAGTTTTTCAGTCAGGGCTGGCCCTAGAGTTGGTCCGAAGTGTTGGAGACCTAGGCGAACCTCAAATTTTACACCCCCCTCTGGCTGTCAAAATCTATTATTTAGCTTTGAATGGCCTGCTTTTGCTGACCGCCAGAGGTTGCTGCCCCAGGCAACCACCTAGTTTGCCTAGTGGTTGGGCTGGCCCTGTTTCCAGTAGATTCCAGTTTCTGCTTTTTGTATTCTCTCTTTGACTGCAGTGTTTCAGATAACCCTTCTTTCTGAATGTCCTTCAATAAAGTGTCTTTGCTTACCTTGATGTAATTATTAAGCTCTTGTCATTCCTCCTCAATTTGTTTTACTTGCAAAAGTCCTCACCCACCAATCTTCCTTGGAAGATATAATCTATCAACATCATTATGAAAGTGTTGGGCATTATTCATAGTCATTAGTTTTCTGATTTTCCAGTCAAGATTAACAAGGTCCATCTGAGTCCATTCACCTTTCTTGCAGTAGATCATATCAGTAGTATTGCCCATGAGTTGATGGCTGTCATTGTATTTCCATTTGGGCTTGACCTTAGGCTTTTCCTTATTCATTTGGGGGGTCCTGTTTTTGCTTTGGATGTCCAAAAATGGGCTTAGAGATGTCCAAAGCACAGAGATGTTTCCAGAGACATTTTAGAAACCGGCTTTGGAGACATCCAAGTCTGAACGGAGGCGTGGAAGAGGCATGGCCAGATGATTCCCAGGAACCTGGTGATGTGGCCAGGGAATTGCCAGGATCCCAAATGTCCCCACCTGATCTCAGAAACATCCAGAGGGTGTAGAGAAGAAAGCAAACTAGCATCTCCTGTCATCAGCACAATGTCAATGACAGCAACAGTGGGATTTGAACCCTGGCTGCTCTGTTCCTAGCCCACTACTCTAAACATTAGGATATCCTAGATGTCCATCTCCTGAAATGATTCTGGGAATGTCAAATGTAGATGCCCTGCAGACATCAATATTGGGCCCATCCACATTTGTGAAATCACATCTGTACCTGGATGTGCCTGTTCTGGTTTAGACATCCCAGATTGCACTTGTATTTTGTGCTCCACAAGTATTTTGTGGGTTTTTTTTCTATTTCTTTATTTTGGTTGTGCAAAATATTTCATGTTTCCAAGATGCCCAAATTTATTTATTTATGTATCAGGGTTTATGTACCACTTTTCACTAGGTCAAAGAGGTGTACATAGGACAAAAGAACAGTAGTCACATAGTTAATTGTTCTATGTACAGTAGCATAGTACAATTAACTACCGGTATATACTGAGATGATGAGAGCGGCCAAGAACAGATGGAGATAGAAGAAAACCATGTTTCTGCCTTTAAAACAAGTGACAGACAAGCTGTGCACAGAGCTTGCAGAGCAGGAAAGAAAAAAAATCCTGTCTCTGCTGAGGCTAAGCCACGCCCAGACTCTGAAGTGGGGGCAGGCTTAGATACTGATTGGAAAGGCCTGTGCGAAGGCAAGGGTGTGGCAGGGAAGAAACGTTTTTTAAAACCTCACTCTGACCAGAGAGGAAGGAAGGAAGGGAGAGTCACTTCCACAGGAGAAGGAGAGATCCTGGAGCAAGGGGATTCCAGTGGGAAGAGATATCCCAGAGCCCTGGGAGATCCTGGAGAGAAAGAAGGATTCCAGGAAGGCTTTCAGGAGAGATCTCATGAGAGAAGGAGTGGAGAAAGGCACAAGAAGTCTGACTTCCAGAAGCTGAAAGAGGTCAGTAGAAAAGGAAGCAGTGGATGTCTGAGAAATGCTCCTAGAAGTGAAGCCAACAGATGTATAGCTGAACAGCTTACAGATGAACAGGACCAGTTTGCAACAACTAGTGTACAAGAGCCAGACCTGAGCCCTGCAACTGCCAAAATGTGGGTGGAGATGCTTGAGAGTGGAAAAAGCCAAACCCCAGCAGTGAGCAGAGCAGCTGAGCTAAAAACACTAGAAACATTAGCACAAGTGTTCCCTGAGAGAAGGGCTTATTCTCCCAAAGAAACTGTGCCCAATCAGAAAGATTTGCTGTGGAGCCAGTTTCAAAAGTTCCTACAAGACAGAGAAGCTGAGGAAGCTTTTAAGACTGTAGAAGGCAATGAGCATTCTTTAGCCCAGGAGGAAATGCAGGTCAATTCTTATGTGTCAGAGTCTGACCTAGGAATCTCTCCAATGGATTGCTCATTCTCTTTAAAAGAAGACTGAGCCTTACTAAGCAGAGCTGAGAAAGAGTGAGAAGCTGTATTGTGCATAACTCTGTAACTGCTAATAGTCTTCTAAAGCCAAGGATGTGTTTTACCAAGTGAAAATTTTCTTCTAAAGCAAAAAAGCTGTGTGTTACCAGAAGTTTGTTTAAAAGGGAAAACAACAGTTGTGCCAAGAAGAAAGTTTACCTTTTGTTTGAAAGAGGTAGAAGAAGCTGTACTGAGTACTGTTTTTGTTTAATGAAAAACAGCTGCTAAGGTTAGCAGGACTTTTGGTTTCCGTTTACCTCAGTTGCCAGTTATCTTCTGTTATCCTTTGTATTGGAGAAGTATCCTAATGCCTTGTGTTTGAATTTTAATGCCTTGGAAATCCCCATAGAAAAATAAATATTCTTGTATGCCTTACCAACGGATTTTGTCCTTGCTCAAGAAAAGCCCTAACTACAAGTCCCAGAATTCCACTGGGGACAGTCAGAAGAGCTTTATTCAAGGACATTACAAGGCAGCCCTAAGCCTGTAAGCCCTAGTGCCCAGGCTAGGGTCCCACAATACAAAGTTAAGTATATTCAAAGAGTAGCTTAGAGGAACATTTTAATGTATGTACAGAGGGTGGCTTGTATTGTGAGGCCAGGATGAGATATCTATACATCAGATATATTAGCTGAGGAATTGATAGGGAATGAGTGGCGTCAGTGGTTTGGTGGGGTGGGGTTAGTTTGTAGGGATAAAATGTTCAGTGAATAAGTGAATCTTTAGATGTTTGCGAAAGGTGTGGAGGTTAATGATGCTTCGTACTGTATCTGGTAATATGTTCCATATGGATTATGCATAGAACTCAAAGGCTCTTTCACATGCTTGTTGGTTGTTATTTACTTTGGTATGGGGAATGGTAAGTTTGCCCCTGTGGATGATCTTCTGAGTCTGTTAGGTTGTGGGGTATTGAGCAGGATGTGGAGATGTATGGTGGGGCAGAGTGGGTGGCCTTGTGTATCAATAGGAGGGTTTTGTATTTGATGCAGCGGGGAGAGGTAGCCAATGGAACTGCTTGAGGCTGGGTGTAATGTGATCGTGCTTCATAGATCCCTGGAGGATGTGCACTGTTGTGTGTGAAGCAATGCGAAGTGGAACAAAGGTGGAATTTGGGAAGACCTGGTAGATGGAGTTACAGTAGTCAAGGTGTGGTAGGATTAAGGTTTGGAGAGCCGAGTAGAAGTCTGATGGTTCAAGGAGTGGGTGGAGGTGTTGCAGGGGGTTTTTTTTGTAGTAAATTGCCTTGGTTGTTTTATTTATTTGCGGTTTGAAAGAGAAGTGTTGGTCAAGGGTGATGCCCAGGTAGTTCACTTCAGTCTGAACTTTAATTTGGGAGTTGTCTAAGGTTAAGGAGGTAGGAGAGGTGAATGAAGAGTTTTTACTAATAAATAGAGCTTCGGTCTTCTTGTAATTGATCACTAGATTGTTGTTTGCCAGCCATCAGGAAACATCAGCAAAGCATTCTTGGAGATCCATATATGAGGGTTGTTTCGTGTTAACTGGTCCACAGAGCATGATGTCATCGGCATACATGTGGAAGTTTATGTTGTGGGATTTGATGATCGAGCAGAGAGGTTGTAGGTAGATGTTAAAGAGTAATGCTGACAAGGTGGATCCAAGGTGAATGGACTCAGATGGTCTTGTGTTTGGCGGTAGGGAGTGGATACGTTTGTTCCCAGCTTTATCTGTTGGTTAGGTACAAAAGGAACCATTGGTGAATTGTATTTTGAATTCCAGTGGTCTGAAGGTGTTGAAGGAGGATGCTGTGATTGACAGTGTCATATATCCTGTCTAGATTGTAAATAGCCTGTATATAGTTACCCTGTCTGGACTCATATAGCCTGTATACCATCCTGTCTAGATTGTAAATAGCTTGTATATAGTTACCCTGTTCTGAATCCAAATTGCTCCACCCGTTCGATGTAAGTGCAGAGCAGGCTCTTCCTACTCTGCACAAAACGTTATCTGTAAACCGCACTGATTTTAAAGAGCGCGGTATATAAAAGCATTAACTAACTAACTAACTAACTAAATAAATAAATATGCAGCTGAGTTATCAAGGAAAATTAGGAGGAAACCTTGGGTAGAGTCCTGAATGCCCTTTATTAGGGTATTGATGAGGGAGACCATCAGTATTTCTACTCTGTGGAGCGGGTGGAAACTGTTGCTGGGTGTCAAAGAGGATGTTTCTGTTGGTATGGTCTTGAAGTTGTTGCTAGGCGGCTTTCTCAATGATTTTTGCTATGAAGGGGAGGCTGGCAATTGGTCGGTAGGAGGCTGGGTCTGCGGGATCGAAGTCTGGCTTGTTTAGGGTGGGGCGTATTGAGGAGAGTTTAAGGCATTCCGGCATTTGTTCTTGCTGGAGCGCAGATTGTGTGATTTTTGTGAGCATAGGGCTGAGTTCATTTTTTGCTGTTTTGATCCAGCTGGGCATGTATCAAGAGGAGAAGTGGTAGTGTTGAGTGATGAGATGATGTCTTCGATGTTTTCACTGCTGACTGTTTCAAAGGAGGACCATGCAATGGTATTGGGGGTTAGGGTGGGAGTGGGAAAGGGATGGGGGTGAAGTTGTTTGTAGCGGGAGGCCACTCTCTGCTCTGGGAAGAGCAGTGCCCTCACAGTGCTCTGCTAAGAGGTGGATATTTTCTGTGACAACTTGCTGTGAGTTCTAGCTGTCTATTTATATTATTTATTTATTGTTGTGTCCTAGCTGTCTGACTCTTGTTCTTTTATTGGTGTGCTATTTCACCTCACTGTTTCCTTAGTTGCACTTCAGCTTTTCTCAGCTGTATAACTTACCTTGCCTCTCTCAACTAACTGGCCCTTGTGTGGTAGCCAGGTTAATTGTTGCTTTAAACTAGATATCTATCCCTGCTCTGTCCCCAGAATTTGCTGTGTTTTAAACTTTTTTTCCTGCTCTAGCCTACCTGAGGGACTAACCCCCTCCCCCCCCCTTGCTGAGGGTACAGGACAAGGAACCTTGTAACAGCCCTCCCTTCATAGGTCTCATATTCCCTCTCTGCCTCCCCAACTCCCACCCACCCCTGGGGTAATTGTAGCTTTATAGGTACTTACACATCTTAGAGGAAGGGAGTTGCTCTCAGGTGCAGCTCTTTATCCAAATCAGTCACACATTGAAGACCTGAGATTAATTAAGCTTCAGCTGAACAAGGTATATTAGAGGTATTAGATACACTTCTATTAGTATAAGCATCTACACCAACCTTAGTGAGTACAGAATTTAAGGACCTAAACACAAGTTTTAAACTAAGATGCAGTCAGCAGTCCAGCAGCGAGATGGGGGCTTTCCAGTCTTTTGCATTGAGTGTCACATGTATGATTTTCTCCCAGTTGGTGAGAGGTCTTATGTATGCACTAAGTGCAAGGAGCTCTTTGCTCTCAGGGAACAAGTCTGTTCTCTAGAGGCTAGAGTAGCAGACCTGGAAGACCTTAGAAAGACAGAGAAGTGCATGGATAAGACCTACAGGGATATAGTCCTGAAGTCCCACCTCCAGTCTGGCAGCAGCCCTGTTGCATTGGAGGAGAGAGGTCACGTGACAGGAGAGCATCACCCTGGTGTGGCAGGACGTGATCCTGTAACTAGGACCTGTCATCCAGATGATGTAAAACCCTCTCGCACTGAGGATGTTTCTCCAGGGCCATGTGCCCATGAGGGGAGGGTTAGGACAGCTGTTATAGTTGGTGATTCAATCATTAGGCATGTAGATAGCTGGGTGGCTGGTGGACGTGAGGATCGCCTGGTAACATGCCTGCCTGGTGCGAAGGTAGCAGACCTCAAGCACCGCCTAGATAAGATCTTAGATAGTGCTGGGGAGGAGTTTGCTGTCTTGGTACATGTCAGTACCAATGACATAGGAAAATGTGGTAGGGGGGTTCTGGAGGCTAACTTTAAGCTTTTAGGTAGGAAGTTGAAATCCAGAACTTCCAGGATAGTGTTCTCCGAAATGCTTCCCGTTCCACGTGCAGGACCCAAAAGGCAGGCAGAGCTCCGGAGTCTCAACGCGTGGATGAGACAGTGGTGCAAGGATGAGGGTTTTGGATTTGTTAGGAACTGGGGAACATTCTGGGGAAAGGAGGGGCTCTTCCGAAGGGATGGGCTTCACCTTAACCGGGATGGAACCAGACTGCTGGCATTAACCTTTAAAAAGGAGATAGAGCAGCTTTTAAACTAGATAATAGGGGAAAGCCGACAGTCGCCCAAGAGCGTATGGTTCGGAAGAAGGTATCCTTGAAGGATACTACCAAAAGCAGAGAGGTTCCAAAAAAGAGTAAAGTAGCCCAAATGCCCTCGAGTATGGAGCAGACAGAGCTTAAAGATTCCAAATTACCCATTTCTACCAATAGCCAGATTAATATTAATAAAATACAGTCTCTAAAATGCTTATATGCAAATGCTAGAAGTCTAAACAATAAGATGGGAGAGTTAGAATATATAGCTCTAAATGAGAGGTTAGATATGATTGGAATATCAGAGACATGGTGGAAGGAGGATAACCAGTGGGACACTGATACCTGGATACAAAGTATATCGTAATGATAGAACTGATCAAATTGGTGGAGGGGTTGCGCTCTATGTTAGAGAGGGCATTGAGTCAGAAAGGATTAAAGTTTTGCAGGAAACAAAATTTGCTGTAGAATCTCTATGGATTGAAATTCCATGTAAAAAGGGGAAGGCGGTGGCAGTGGGGGTGTACTATCGACCGCCTGGCCAGAATGAACAAATGGATGATGAAATGCTCAGAGAAATCAAGGAAGCTAACAAAAGTCACAGCAGAGTAGTAATAATGTGTGATTTCAATTACCCCGATATCGACTGGGTCAGTGTCACGGCAGGACATGCTAGGGAGATAAAGTTCCTAGATGAAATAAATGACTGCTTCTTGGAGCAGCTAGTTCATGAACCGACCAGAGGGGAAGCCATACTGGACTTAGTCCTTAGCGGAACACCAGATCTGGTGCAAGAAATAAGGGTGTTGGGGCCACTTGGCAATAGTGATCATAGCATGATCGTGTTTGATTTAGTTAGTGGAGGAGGGATAGTAAAGAAATCCACAGTACTACCTTTTAACTTTCGGAAGGGAGACTATGATAAAATGAGGAATATAGTTAAGAAAAAACTAAAAGGAGCAGTTGGAAAGGTTCAAGACTTACATCAAGCTTGGGTGTTGTTGAAAAATACTATCCTCGAAGCCCAGACCAGCTGTATTCCACGCATTAAGAAAAGTGGAAGAAAGTCCAAAAAACTGCCAGCGTGGTTTAAAGGTGAGGTCAGAGAGGTTGTTGCTGCCAAAAAAGCGTCTTTCAGGAAATGGAAAAAAGAGCCAAATGATTTATTTATTATTTATTTATTTAACATTTCTTCTATACCGCGCTATTAAAATCAGCGCGGTGTACATTGAACAAAACATACTGCAATGCATACAGGCAACATTGAGTTTACAAAGAACAGGGAAAAATAACACATGGGATAACCGGGAAAACTATGTACAGATTAACTTTATACTATATACTTTAAACTATATACAATACTCTAAACTCGTTTGGATATTGTAAGTGATTTCGTGTGGATGGTGCAGGTTATCATGTGGGCTATCGTGTAGGCTAACCATTTTCTGGTTGTATTAGGGTGCTAAGGCGTCTGGGGTATGTGGGAAGCTTGCTAGATGTGTGAATGTCCGGGATGACTTCTGGGTAACATTTTGTGAACAGATGGTGTTTCAAGGCTTTTCGGAATAGTATTAGGCTTTTGATGCCACGGATTTCATGGGGAAGTGTATTCCAGTTTAGAGGAGAGAATATTGAGTAAGCTCTGTTTGAAGTAGCCTTAGTACATGAAGTCATCATCCTAGGAACTATTAAGGTGTTCATAGCAGTAGGCCTCCTGTTTCTATTTTCGAGGGTGCTGTGAATTAGCTTGCTGATTGGCGTCGGTGGGTAGTTATTCAAGGCTTTGAAAGTAAGGACTAGTGACTTATAGTGGAGTCTGGCTTGTAGAGGTAGCCAGTGCAGATCTTTCATGATAGGCGTTATGTGTGCAGATCTTGGTGACCCAGAGAGGACTCTTGCAGCTGCATTCATAGCCAGGCGAAGCGGATTTAGAGTTGATTGAGAGATACCGTGGAGGATGATGTTCGCAAAATCTAGGTGTGGGAGGACTAATGCCTGGAAGGTTGATCGGTAGTCAGTATAATCAAGTAGGGGGCGGAGGTGGCGTAGTGTTCTGATCTTATTATATATAGTCTTTGTCACATTCTTCACATGCGTTGTCATATCCAGGTGCTGGTCCAGTTTGATGCCGAGATATCGGATTGTGGGTTTGGACTTCAATTCTATGTTGTTGACCAGTAGCGATGGAGGAGGTATGAACTTACGATTCCTTGTAACAAAAAGAACATCGGTTTTGCTATGATTGATTCGTAGGTTTTGTGTCAGCAGCCATTCAGCTACTGCTCCGAAACAATTGATTATTGGGGAGAACACTGGTTGGTCAATTTGAACGGCATGTATAGGAGGATGTCATCTGCGTATGCCAGGCATTGTACGTTGAAAGATCGGATCAATTCGCATATCGGCTGCATATATATATTGAACATCAGTGCTGATAAGGAAGATCCTTGAGGTACCCCTTGGGACTGTAGGAAAGGTTCAGAGGATTCATGGCCTGTTTTGACTTGTTGCCACCTATTGGAAAGGTAGGATTTACACCATTCTAGTGCTGTGCTTCGAATCCCCTTTTCTATCAGGCGTTGCAGAAGTATGTCATGATTCACAGAGTCGAAGGCGGCGGAGATGTCTAGGAAGATGAGGACAAATCCTTGTTGGATGCTGTTTATTCCAGTGACCAGATCATTGAATAGGGTTGTAAGGATTGTGTCGACTCCATGTGCTTCCCTGAAGCCATGTTGTGATTGGTCTAGTGGTGCTTCCGTGTCAATATGATACTGGATCTGTTTTTGAGCAGCTTTCTCGATGATTTTTGCGAGCTGGGGGATGCTCGAGATTGGCCTAAATGATTCAACTTTGGATGGGTCAAGTTTACTGTTTTTCAGTAGGGGCCTGATAGAGGTGTGTTTCAGACTCTGTGGGAATGAGCCTGTTAGAAAGGACTGGTTCAGTATCTTGTACAAGATTTGGCTTAGATCATGTCGCAGATCTTTGATACAGCTGGCTGGGCATGGGTCGTTAGGTGCCGTGCTAGGATTGATGGAAGCAATAATGTTCTCAATCTCACTAGTTGATACCGTATTGAAATTGCATAATGGTGTTATTTGGGATGCCTTATGTGATACAGAGGAGTTGTTGATATTTATGTTTGTGCTGGTCTTAATAATTTTTGATTGCAGGTAGTTTGCGTAGTCCTGTGGCTGAGGCATTGCAGGTTGGGCTGAAACCGGCTCTCCTGTTATGGATTTTACTAACCTGAACAGTGCATGTGGTTTATTGATGGAGCGTTTCAATAAGTTTGTGTGGTAGAGTTTCCTACTCTGTGTTATCTTCCCACGGTGGGTAATTAAGTGTGAATTGTATGCTGCAAGAGCCTCAGGGGAGTGGGTTCTTCGCCACCGTCTCTCAAGTTTGCGTAGGTGGTGGAGAGATGTACGAAGGTCCGTAGAGAACCATGGCGCGTGTTCTCGTTTTCTTATTTTCTTATCATTGTGCAATGGACATGAGGCGGCTCTGAGGTTCTCATCCCATTTGGATATAAGGTGAAAACTGGAAACAGCACAAGCACTGGCAAGTTAAATGCAAAACATTGATAAGGCAGGCAAAGTGAGAATTTGAGAAGGAACTTGCATCGGAAGCAAAAACACGGAATAAAGACTTTTTCAAGTACATTCGTAGCAAAAGGCCTGTGAGAGAGTCAATTGGACCATTAGATGATGGAGGGGTAAAAGGGGCAGTAAGAGGAGATAAGGCTATAGCGGAGAGAATGAATGAATTCTTTGCTTCAGTCTTTACTGAGGAAGATGTAGGGATGTTACCCAAGACTGAAGTGGTATTTAAAGGCGATACGGCAGAGGAATTGAGAGAAATAATCGCTACACTGGGCAGATGTATTACAACTATTTGATAAACTGAATAGTAGCAAATCACCTGGACCGGATGGTATACATCCAAGAGTGTTGAAAGAACTGAAATATGAGATTGCAGACCTGCTATTAGTAATCTGTGAACTTTCATTAAAATCATCTGTAATACCTGAAGATTGGAGGATTGCCAATGTAACGCCAAATTTTTAAAAAGGGTTCCAGGGGTGATCTAGGAAATTACAGATCGGTGAGCCTGACGTCAGTACCGGGGAAAATGGTAGAAACCATCATAAAGAACAAAATTACACAGTCATGGCCTAATGGGAAACAGCCAACATGGCTTTAGACAAGGAAGATCTTGTCTTACTAATCTGATATGTTTTTTTGAAGGTGTGAATAAACAGGTAGATAAAGGTGAGTCAGTCGATATAGTGTATCTGGACTTTCAGAAAGCTTTTGGCAAGGTCCCTCATCAGAGACTTTTGGCAAAACTAAAAATTCATGGGATAGGAGGCAGTGTACTGTTGTGGATCGGGAACTGGTTAAAAGATAGAAAGCAGAGGGTAGGGCTAAATGGCCAATTTTCCCAATAGAAAAGGGTGAATAGTGGAGTACCCCAGGGATCTGTACTGGGTCCACTACTTTTTGACATATTCATAAATGACCTGGAAAAGGGAATAACGAGTGAGGTTATCAAATTTGCAGATGACACAAAACTGTTTAAAGTTGTTAAAACCCAAGAGGACTGTGCAAAACTGCAGGAGGATCTGGATAAATTGGAAGACTGGGCATCCAAATGGCAGGTGAAATTCAATGTGGACAAGTGCAAAGTTATGCACCTAGGGAAGAACAACCCAAACTATGGTTACACTATACAAGGTTCCACATTGGGAACCACCACCCAGGAAAAAGATTTGGGAGTCATCGTGGACAACATGTTAAAACCCTCCGCCCAGTGTGCAGCGGCAGCCAAGAAAGCAAATAAAATGCTAGGTATCATAAGGAAAGGAATGGAAAATAAAACAAAGGATATTATAATGCCTCTGTATCGTTCCATGGTGCGACCGCACCTTGAATATTGTGTGCAATTCTGGTCGCCGTATCTTAAAAAGGATATAGTGTTATTAGAAAAGGTACAGAAAAGAGCCACCAAAATGGTAAAAGGGATGGAAGGCTACTCCTATGAAGAAAGGCTACAAAGGTTGGGGCTCTTCAGGATGGAAAAGAGACGGCTGAGGGGAGATATGATAGAGGTCTTTAAATTAATGAATGGAGTGGAACGGGTAAACGTAGATCGATTGTTTACGTTATCAGAATATAGAAAGACTAGAGGACATGTAAGCTATAAGGTGATCTATTTAAGACAAATAAGAGAAAATATTTTTTCACTCAACGTGTAATCAAACTCTGGAATTTGTTGCCGGAGGATGTAGTAAAGGCTGTTAGTGTAGTTGGGTTTAAAAAAGGTTTGGACAAGTTCCTGGAGGAAAGGTCCATAAACCATTATTAAAAAGGGACCCAGGATAGCAATGCTTGACCCAATACAAGCATTGTGGAACCTGTGTCTTTTGGGGATACTGCTAGGTATGTATGACCTAGATTGGCCACTGTTGGAAACAGGATACTGGGCTTGATGGACCTTGGTCTGATCCAGTATGGCATATCTTATGTTCTTATGTTCTTAGTTGTTGTGGTGTAATGTTGTGATCTGAGCTAGAGCTCTTGGGTGGGCTTGTAAGTCAATTAATAATGTCAAAGAGTTCTCTTGGTTGATTGAGAGTGTTATTGATCAGTTTGGTTTGGTATTCTTGCTTGGCGTTGTCTGTTGCAGAACTGTAGCTGTCTAGTAGTTTCAGATAATTGGTATTGTCTTCTATGAGGGTTGTTTTATGACAGTTGTGGTCAAGTCTTCGTAGATGTGTTTTCAGTTTTTGGAGATCTGGGGTGTACCATGGGGTTTTATGGAGTTTTTTGATTGATCTTAGTGGGTTTGTTGCTACAGTGAAGAATGACGCTAACTAGTTTATGGTCAGACCAAGGTACGGGATAGATATGTATTGAAAGAGGGGGGCCTGTATGTATTGTGTGGTTGTTTGTGAAGATTAGGTCGAGAGTATTGCCATTGTTGTGAGTGCGGAAATAGTATGATCTGTGAGAGGTCCATGGCCGCCATGGCATCCAGGAAATAAGTTGAAATCTTCTAGAATGAGGAGGTCCTTGTTAGAGTTGGTAATTGCAAGTACGTTCTCCAATGTGTTTGACAGACCAGTGGTTGAGATGGTTGACGATCTGTATGTGAGGTAGATTGTCAATTGTTTGTTTGTGATGGTGAGGGAGTCTGTTTCATCTGTACTCTCGGTCGAGTGGTACCTGAAGTGGAGTTGTGGCTTGGCTATGATCATGACTCCTCCACCAATTTGGTGAGATTGTGGGCAGTGGAAGAGAGTGAATTCTTCTGGTAGGAGTTGGTTCTGGAGAATATTGTCCATCTCTGCAAGCTATGTTTCAGTTATGCAGAGGATGTCAAGTTGGTGGGTTTCCAGTAGATCTCTGATGATAGGGATTTTGTTCCTCGTAAAACGTGAGTTTATGAGAGCACAAAGAGTTGCCTTCCAAATGTTACAGCAGTTCAAGGAGAAGTTCTGCTACCCCTACTTCTCATTAGAGGTGAGCCCCAAAACACCGGCTTCTCGAAGCAGCCGTGATGGGCGTGGCCTCCCTTTTCCAGAACACAAATACAGCAGAAATTCCAGAGAATCAGTATTAAACAGTTGTAGGTAGTCCTAGGAACACAGTGATCCAAACCCCACAGTCTTTACCTTTACAATTAACAGCGTTGCACAGCTACACAGTTTAATCAGCTGTGCCGCCCCACTTCATCATACTCCTGGGCTTCCATGGGTTCCTCCTGGTTGATTTCACTTCTTCCCTCCCTGTGGAACCTAGGGATATTTCCTAGGGCATGGCCTACTTCGCCCTCCCCCTTCCAGCCTCTCTTTGGTTCCAGACAGTATTGCTTAGTGAGCCAGGGAAACTAGGCCAGCTCAGGATCCTGCAGTGGCTCAGTGGACTGGCTCTGTTCCTTCCTAGCAGCGGGTATTGAGGAAAGCCTCCTCCCTTCCGGAGGCCAGGCCAGGGTTTTAAGAGATTTGTAGATTCTAGGCTTTCCTTGGGGCTGTAAAGGAGCCTGCACAATCTCAAAAGTCTTTTTCTCTTGTTATTCAGCTGATCATTACAGTATTTAAATGTATGTAAATTACAATCAAATGAGTTGCACATAATAATCTGGTATGCAAATGATTGCTGTGCCAGATGCAGAGCAGACATAGAGGATTTTGCAACCAGCTTTAGCGCCAATCTCTCTATGCTTGGGTCTGAGGTGGCTTAACCACTAGCGTGTGCCCTTGACAAGATTTTGATGGCATTGAGGATGATCGTGGCATCGAAAAAAGCCACCAATGCCATCAAAATACTGTCGTGGGCCGGTGCCCCGACAGAAAGTAACTCCCTGGTAGTCTAGTGGCCCGTTACCACCACCCTCCACCCCACTTAAAAAAAACTAACCTGGTGGTCTAGCGGCCCCAGAACCACCCACCCCATCCCAATTTTAAAAAACTAACCTGGTGGTCTAGTGGCTCCAGAACCCCCTTCTGGTATCATTCAAAGTGGGAGCACCACCTATGTGCTCCCGCTCTCAGTCTGCCATCTTGAAAAATGGCAGCGCCTGGCCCCATGTGATGCATCCTGGCAGTCTGACCTTGGCCGGTGCATCCCAGGATGCAACACATGGGGCCAGGTGCTGCCATTTTCCAAGATGGTGGATCGAGAGCGGGAGTGTGTAGGCAGTGCTCCTACTTTGAAAGATACCAGGAGGGGGTTCTGGGGCCGCTAGATACCAGGCTAGTTTTGTTTTAAGTGGGATGGGGGGGTTCTAGAGCTGCTAGACTACCAGAGAGTGGCTTTTTGTCAGGGCACAGGCCCCCGACAGCATTTTGATGGCATCGGGGGCTTTTCCTGATGCTGTGATCACTCTCGATGCCATCAAAATCCTGTCGGGGCTGATATGCAAATTAGCTATGCCGTGCCCATTTCGCTGGGAAAGCATGCCAAACCAGCGCTGATTTCTTGTGCGCATGTGTTTGGCTTGCTCTCCCAGTTTAATGCTGCCATTTTGTGCACAGTTTAACATGTGGCTCATTTGCATCTGAGCCCCTTTCTGCGTAGCTGCGCTGAAGTCACGTGCTATCGGTGCGTTGCAAACAGGCATAAAAAGCTGATAGCGTGCGACTTCAGCATCCGCTTTCTGCATCAGCCTGTATGATATTCCCCTGCAAATTCCCATTCCCTATTGATTTCTAAATTCTCTGTTGTGGTCTTTAAAAACAAAAAGCTGATGGGTGGCTCCATCAAGCTCCAAATACAGGTAGTCGTCGACTTACGACCACGTCTGGTTCCAACAGACCGGTCGTAAGTCGATTGTGGTCGTAAGTCGGACCACTTAATTTTCTTTGATTTATTTTTTATTAGGTAGCTGTGCCTTTAGAGCCACGGGGTGAAATCTTCACCGGGTTTTTTTTTCTTGCTGCCTGGACCGGTAGCGCACACGCCGATCAGGATTCCACCGGCGTTTCGCCTCCGGACGATTCAGGGCTGGTGTTTTTGCTCTCGCGGGCTGCAAGTCATGGCCAGGAAAACGGTTGTAAAGTCGATCAGTCGTAAGTCGCATAGGTCGTAAGTCGACGACTACCTGTAAGGGAAAATAATATCAACTGAGCCCAGGAGTACACAGGAAGAACTGTTTTTTCTGATATTTGAAAAGAGTCTTTAAAATAGGGTTTTAAAGTTACAGAGAACTGATTTTCTTAAATGTTTTGATGTGTTTTGTTTTAATGCGAACTTTTAAATTGAGGATTTCACCAAATAAAAGTGTTCTTCCCTTGTTTAGCACATGACCGAGTGGACATTTATTTGTGGGCGAGTGGAGATTTTTATTTTATTGGTGAGTCACTAGTCAAGTCCATGAGGTAATTAGCCTCTCCTACGCACCAGAACGCCTTTTCTTGAGTTTTATAAATCCTTTTATGTACCCTAGGTAGTGAGCAAGCCAAACCACCACCCCAGCAGGGATCCGGGCTCCAGAGCAAAACTTGATTGGAGTTCTTTGTTAAAATGATAAAAGTTTTAGATCAGGGAGAAGCAGTGGATGTGACCAGTCTGGACTTCAGTAAGGGCGGCATGTTCAAAACAGTTTAGCAGGTTAGCAGGACCTGCTACCTGGCTAAACCACAACAATCCATGTATTCAGTGGCACTATCTGGATAACACACTGAATATCGCCACATACGCACAAGAGACACCCGTTAAAACCAGGGTGCTGTGAGGAGAGATTGGGGACGGTCCCGGTTGCTATCTGATATTCAACCACTACCTGATAGCTAGACCGGGTAGAGTGAGGACATGTCAATGACTCGTAACTTTAACTGTTTTTCTGCTATCCCGTTAGCAGCTGAATATTGCCGCCGACTGGATAGCAACCAGAAACAGGAAATTCACACTTGGATGCTGGATGAATTCAAGCACTGAATATCGGGTTTAGTTTAGTTAGGGTTGCCAACTTTTTGAAAGAGAAAAATCCGTCACCTGTGGCTGGTCATGTTCTGCCCATGCCCACCCCTGCTCCGCCCTTGCCCCATCCCCGGTCCCCCAAAAGTAATTGCAGAGAGGGCAATGTGCAAACTGAACAAGCAAGATTGCTACACATTCTTAAACAGAAATTCCGTACTAACAGAATACCCAGCATTGGCTGTACACACACATAGAATACATCAATAAATGAGCACAAAACGAAGAGAAATGTGTAGACAAAAATTAAACTAAAACCTCAGAAAGCCAGACGCTGCATGAGGTGCAACACAAGAGAAATATAAATGCATTTCCCCCCGTACTCTACAAAATAAAAGACAGCAGATGTCAGGACTGGCGTTAGGAGGGATGCAATCTGGCAACTGCCCTGGACCCACAAGCCAGAGAGGGCATCAGATCTATTGGAGATGGAAAAAGCACAGCTTGCTAGTGGGCTTTAGCCTTTGTGTCAATGCCCATTTCTAGCAACCCATCAGCTTCTGGATTTTCTTGGCAGTATGACTGGAAGTAAATTGCCAGGTTTTTCTTCTGAGGGAATGGAGAGTTAAGTGACTTGCCCAGAGCTACAAGGAGTAGCTAGTTGGAATTGAACCCTGGTCTCTTGGTTACCAAGTCAGTGCTCCACCCACTAGGCTACACCTCTAGCTTCAGCCCTGCCCAGTATCAGCTCCCTTCCATGGTGCTTGTGGCTACTCTAGCATGCTGGACTGCTGTGAGGATTGCAGTGGCAGTGTCTGGGAGTAGCCACAAGCCCAACATACCTTAAACGGGAGCAACCACACTGATCACGGCTCTCCCCGACGCCTGCGTATTCCTATATGCTGTCTGAGCCCAGGTCCGCAGCTTCATTTTTCTTTTTCAATTCCTCCGCTGCTGCCCAGGGCCAACTTGAGACCACCATGGCCGCTGACAGCCCCGATCACAGCCCGAAGCTGTCCTGCTGCATGCGTATGGCCAGCCCTTGGCAAGACCATGCTAGGGTTTCTGCCACTCCACTGCAACCTATAAATTGGCACCGCTCCCTCATTATTATTAATGTTGGCTACACCACACCCTC
Source organism: Ichthyophis bannanicus (assembly GCA_033557465.1). Classification (NCBI taxonomy): domain Eukaryota; kingdom Metazoa; phylum Chordata; class Amphibia; order Gymnophiona; family Ichthyophiidae; genus Ichthyophis; species Ichthyophis bannanicus. The sequence continues at coordinate 90,327,597 of CM066034.1, read as the reverse complement.
CTTTTTCCCCAAATTCCTTTGTGAGCTCTTTTCACATGATGCTAATATTTCTAATTTAAATCCAATGTTGTAAGAAAATTGCAGTGAAAGGGCAAATGCATAGCCAGAATAAAAATAACTACTTAGCAGTAAATACTTAGCATCATTCAATTAGGCTGTGATAGTCCAAAAGAAATTCTCAGTAACAACAACATAAACATTCTCCAGTACCAGGCATATAGGTGAACTAATATAAAACCCTACAAAGGTCACTGAAGATCTACAAGGCCAAATCTACTATACCATAAACTTCCAAAACTCATACAAGGGACCTACCCACTAAAACAGCAGTACTATAAATACTGCAGCGGGCCCTAGAACATCCCTACACCTATCTGAAAAGCCGAACACCTGGCCTCCGTCACACTCTCAAAACACAAACCCTCACCAAGTACAGCAAAAATAAAAATATGTAGACAAAAATTAAACTGAAACCCCAAGAAGCCGACTCTGCATGCAGTGCAACGTCAGATAAATAAGAGATGCAGTTCCCCATACTGTGTAAAATATAAAGATAGCACAAAGTCCAGTCACTATATTGAAAATAAAATAATTTTTTCTACCTTTGTTGTCTGACCATTTTATTCTCTGATCATGCTGGTCCCGACCTGAGGCTTCTGCTTTCCTGTCTTCTCTTAGCTCTCTTTCTATGGCCTATGGTCCATCTGCCATTTCTATGGAACCCCTGCTGATGCATCGCGCCTCAAAAGGAAGTTACGCTAGAGAGGGCGGGACGCAGCAGCAGGGGTTCCATAGGCCCGGAAGGCTCCGCACTGGTTTTGGTTTGATTTTAAATTATCGCTTTTGCAACCATGGCTCCATAAGAAGCAGGAGCCGCGGCTGGAACGGAGGAGATGGTGAGGCTGCCCCAGTGGGGACAAGGACTCCAGGAGAGAGATGAAAAGCCTGTTTTCTGCTCTGGCTGCTCATGCTGCTCTTCTCAACTGCCGATCCTTCTGTGCTAAAACTCATCTTATTTCAGATCTACTCCTCTCTCACTCCCTGGACCTCCTGTGCCTCACTGAAACTTGGGTTTGTGAGGGTGCGGACTCTATCCTTTCACACTGCCTTTCCCCAAGGTTCTCTGCTCTCTCCATGCCACATTACTAGGCATGGTGGGGGGATAGCTCTTATTCACCAGACCTTCCAATGCCTAATATACCTCTTCCTCCTTCAGTTATGATGAATCCCTTTTGTCCAGCTCTCTTCTTGCCCCCTATTTTCATTACAGTTTTCTACTGCCTGCCTTTAATGTCCTCATTAGTCTGGAATCAGTACCGACCTGCTATGTCCGAACTTACAATTCATTATTCTTGGTTACTAGTTCTCAGCGACTTTAACATCCATTTCCATGCTCCAGTTTCCCATTGGGACAGATCCTCTCTCTCCTTTCTGGCTGATCTTTCTCTGCAGCAACCTGTCACTTTCACCACGCATGTTGCAGGTCAAATGCTTGACCTGCTCAGTTATTTATCTGTTTTTCTATACTGCCTTTTCCTGGAATCAAGGTGGTTCACAATGAACAATAACAACGAGTTATTGTTATGCTCATCACTTTGGCCCTCCTCCCCTGAGTTGTCTCTCCTCTCTCCTCCATTGAACTGACCACCTTTGCGTATTCTTCAGTTTCTCCTACTCCTGTCTCCATCCCACCTCGGACCCAGTTCCCTCCTCAGTCCCTGTCCATTCCTGTCATATCACCTCGTCGACCTTATCCTCGTTCTCCCCATCGGACATTCTCCTCCCGAACAACTTTTCCACTTTACCCGTAGATGAACAGGTCACCCTTTGGAATCTCACACTGGGATCTACGCTTGATGTCATTGCCCCATTGTGCCCCCCTCCCCCCACTCATCAGCTTAGAAAACACCTCTGGTTTCACCCAGGTTTACGATTGTTCCGATCTCAGCTGCACAGGGCTGAGAGGTGCTGGCATAGCTCTCCTTCAGCTACTACTCTGCATTCCTTTCATAGTCAGACCACTATAGAGATGAGATCAAATCCATCAAGCGTGACTTCTATTCCTCCCATATCCTCTCTGCCCCCAATCAATCAAAACAACTTTATGCGGTGGTCTCTGATATCCGCTGTCCCCCTTGGGCCTCCACTGCATCCCTCTCTCCCTCAGTGGACCAAATGGCTCAATATTTTAGTTTCAAAATTACGTTCATCAGAGCCTCCTCTCTACTTCTTCTGTTCCAGGCACTTCTCAGATCATGGGTCAACTAGCTGACCCATCATTCCTTCTCGCTCCATCCAAGCCTTCTGGCTCTCTATCTTGTCTTTGGCATGCCTTTACCCCCATCTCCCTTCACAACGTCACAAGGTAGTCACATCCTCCAGGAAAACAACCTGCTCTCTTGATCCCCTTCATAAGAAAATGATATGCCATACTGGGTCAGACCAAGATCCATCAAGCCCAGTAATCTGTTTCCAGCAGTGGCCAATCTAGGTCATAAGCACCTAGCAGTTTCCCCAAAAGACACAGGTTCCTCAATGCCTCAAACAGTGATATCACGGGTCCCTTTTAATAATGGTTTATGGACCTTTCCTCCAGGAACTTGTCCAAACCTTTTTTAAACCCAGCTACACTAACAGCTTTTACTACATCCTCCGGTAACAAATTCCAGAGTTTGATTACACATTGAGTGAAAAAAATATTTTCTCTTATTAGTTTAAATAGTTTACCCTGTAGCTTCATTGCATGTCCCCTATTCTTTTTATATTCTGATGACATAAACAATTGATCTATGTTTACCCATTCCACACCATTCATTAATTTATAGACCTCTATCATATCTCCCCTCAGCCGTCTCTTTTCCAGGTTGAAGAGCCCTAACCTTTTTAGCCTCTTGGCTTCTGATTCCCTTATTGGCCCTCCCCTCCCCCAGCCCTCCAGATCATCAACAACAGTCTCGCTACCAGCATTGCTCCTTCCCCTTGGAAGAAAGCAATTATCCATCCCATCCTTAAGAAACCCACCTTGGATACTACCTCCACTCTCAAATATCATTCATTCAATCTCAAACCTCTCCTTCCTCTCCAAAGTTCTTGAAAAATGTGTCTTCTCCTAACTCTACATGTCCAAAACAAACATACTTCACCCTTACCCATCAGGATTCTGTCCCATGCACTGAAACCATCTTGACTTCTGTTCTCAATGATATCCACCACTCCTTCAATCAAAATAATTTCATGCTGGCTGTCTCACTGGATCTCTCCTCTGCATTCGATCTCATCTACGCTCTACTCTGCACTTGTCTTCATGATATCGGCTTATGCGGCACTGTTTTATACTGGTTTTTCTCTTTTCTTTCTGGCCTCTCTTTTCAGGTATCTCACTCTTTCACACTCTCTCCCTCCTTCCCTCTCACTTGTGATGTCCCTCAAAGATCTGTTTTTGCACCCCTATTGTTCAACATTTTCCTTGGAACGCTTGCTACGCTAATTCAGGATGACGGTCTGATGATATCCTTCTCCTCTGGCACACTCTCTTATCCTCTCTTGATCTTTTCACTGTCAATGACTGTCTATCATGAGCCACCACTTTGGCTGTCAGATCACCACCTAAAACGTAATCCTCCACCATCCTGTTTGCCTCTTCTGGGATCCACCCTTCTTGCCCTATCCACTTCTTTTAGGTATTTCAGTGTCATCTTAGACTCTACATTATTTTCCACGATCACATCACCTCCATTGTCCAAAAATCATTTTTCACATTGTGCCAAATTCGTTCTGTTCATCCCCTCCTTACCACACCAGCATTTACTACCCTTATTCTTTTTCTAATAATGACCCGCATTGACTATTATAATATCATCTATACCGGTCTGCCCACATATGAAATCCGTTGCCTACAGACACTACAAAATACCACCCTTTGCCGCCTCGCCCATACCTCCAAGTATGATCACATTGCCCCTCTTTTTCTCCAACATCATTGGTTGCCTTTCCCCTATCGTGTTCAATTTAAGAACCTCACTATCGTTCACAAGACTCTGCATTCTGGTCTACCACTTTACCTCTCTTCCCTCCTCGTCCCAATGGTCCCTTCTTGATCTCTTCATACTATCCACATAAATTGTCTCTACTTTCCTCCTGTCTTTCACATTTGTTGCCATTCCACTTGGTCCTCCGCTTTCTATTTCTGTGCCCCTAATCTTTGGAACAACTTGCTTCCCGACTTGAGTCTAGAACCCTCTTACCAATGTTTCAGATTCTCCTTAAAAGCTCACCTTTTCCAACTGGTATTCAGTACCCTGGATTAACTCCCTAGGATAGTCCTATGTGTCCTCCCCTCAACCCCCTCCCCTCCTTCTCCCTGTCCTATGCTATCCCTTCCTCTCTCCTTCTTGTCTCTGTCTTGTTCTCCTCTCGCTCGTTCCTTTACTGTCAGTTTCTATTTCTTTTCCCCACTTTTAGTTATTTTGCTTTTATTGTAAACCACTTTGATTTGCCATGTACCGAATAAACCATAAATCATAAACCTTGCTTCTCTTCCTGCTCTTTCCCTTCTAACTTCCCATGAGCTGCCACAGCACAAGTGGTGGAAGTTTTACATCTTCAGTGGTAGTGAGATGAGTGCCACCAACTGCCCCATCCATGCAGGTCAGGCACCGCCTGGCTACTGATCTCATGAACCTAGTCCTTTAAAAATGCTGATGTGGCATCTTCGTTCTGCGAATGGAGTCATGAACTGCAGCAGATTCATGAACACTGTATTTTCATAGTTCAAAAAGGCTACAGATGGTGACCTAGCCTGACCTAGAAAAGTGGCAGTGCCCCAAGGAATGTCCTGAACATATCTTAGAGGGAAATGTTGCTATGTATGCCTGCTGTTGAAAAATCAGTCTGCATATGCTGAACATAGTTGAACCTGAGGTAGTTGAGAGGATCTCCTGGAAACATGGCATAAGGCTAAAACGTGGCTCCTAGTAAGCTGCCAACTCCCCATCTATAAAAGATATCCAATTAAGAGATGATATAGAACTGTGAGTAACAGAGGGGGATCCTCCTACAGAATAAAATAGACAAAATGGACTCAGAGTGAATTACTGATAAGACGAGAAACTCCTAGGATGAAGAGAAGCAGGATCTCAAATCTGAAAGAGGCCAACAATACTGCAAGTAAAACGTATATGCATTTCTATGAAAGGATATAGGTGTAGCAAGAAACTCAATGGCTATCTTGTCGAAACTCTAAATTTGAAACCAAATCCTTGCACAGAAAACTAAGAAGCGTGCACATGCATTGATTGTCCCAGTGAAAAGCAGCATATAAATAAATGCCCTGTATAAACTCAGACCAGTGTTGGAACCACAGCTTCAGAGTCATTCTGATCACAGTGAACTCTGCTACCACTGAGAGGCGAAGTCAGCGTTTAACATGTGAAGGTCCATTTTACGTTGGTCATTGAGATCCAAGTTGAGACATCCAGGTTAGGGGTGTGCTCAGTTGCACTGGCCTTTTATAAAAGGCTCTACCCAAACAGAGTCTTTTGCGACATATATAAGCCGCCAGCAAATAGAGATTTATTTGCCAAACACAGCAGAGATTTTCTAAAGACACACATTAAAAAAAAAGAGCTGCATCACCCAGCAGCTTCCACATATAAGTACTGGTTATGCAGAAGTGATGATTTCTCAGCTTCATCTGTAAGTGCCAGTACGTATATGTACAACTGACAGATCTAACAAACACATACATATAAATGGCACCTACTAACAAGGGAAGCCACGAAGATTTTTATTTCCAGTTTGAAGAAGAGAGTAATACACGGGGGAATAAGGGTATTAACCTTCTTAAGCCCTTGTATAAATCCCCAGCCAACTCAGCACTTTTTAAACAGCTATGCTGGCTTCAGAGGAAATATATTAAGAAACGTATGCATTTCCTTTGTAAAATGGGTAATACACATAGAAATTTTATGCCCGTCCAAACCACAGGCTCTTGAAAACTCTGCATCTGAGAATCTAGGTGTGCAAATGGCATCTTCCTGGAATCGTCATTTATATATGTGATACAGGCTACATATGTAAAAGCTGCTAGTTACATTTCTAGATGCTTCTAAAGTGACCTCCTTAGGGTTTTCACCAATGTAGCACAGAATCCTATAAGCACTGGGATAAGCCCAGAAGCTGTGGTTGCAAGATCTTTAACAGGCGTCTCTAAAGTACGAGAATGTAACATGTTCAGCAAACAAACCTCCAAGAAATTCAAGAATATGAAATCATGATATGAAATTGCAGGGAGACCCAGAGGAAATAAAGGGACACGTCTATTGTGTTTTTTATTTATCCATTTAGAAAAAAATATAAAAAAACAATATATGCTTGAAAAGAAATACTAGAATCCAGCATCAAAGAATATCGGTAGTCAGGGTTTTTGGGAATGGGAGGACTTGATATGAATATGTTGAACATACCTCCAAAGTTGATGATGCCCCATCCCCTGAGTTACAGAACTGCGATCTCTAGGGGTATTTATAGAACGTAAGGGGACTGGTTCTAAGCAGAATCTAGCAGTCTTTTATAAATTAAAATTGTCATCTTAAACCATATTTAGGGGGAAAAGAATTATGATTGATAGCACAACCGCTGTTATGGACTGTTCTTGATTACTGTAATGCACTGTATATGAGTCCATAAGGAAACTGGTTGTCAAAGTTACAGATTGTACAAAACACAATTACTAGGCTTTTATTGGGCAGTAAGAAATATGAGCGCGGCTGACCATTACTGAAGAAACAACGTTGGCTCCCTGTGAGGGAGAGGTGTAATTTTAAATTACTAGTGATAACTTTTAAGGCTATTAGAACTGGGAAGCCTATGTTTTTAAAAAAATAGATTACAAGGATATAGCCTGAGAAGACAATTACGTTATTCCCAAGGTAACCTTTTAGAAGTCCCTGTTATGTCATTAATCTGTACGACAACTTGGAAAGCTAAGGCGTTTGTGATAGGGTATTCCAACACTCAGGTCCAATCAGCATGGTTAAAGGAGGAAACTAATTTAATGAGCTTTAGGAGGGATTTGAAACTTAATTATTCCCAGTTAGGGAGTAATTGTTGGAGCATTTGCTTCAGTATAATAGAAATGCTTTGAAATTTGATATTTCGGTCTGCCTGCTTACCTTCATTTTCTAGACCTAGGATTGTTTGGTCTTTGAAGGATATATGTCACAGAAAAGGTACTGTAGATGAGCATTTCTAAATAAATAAATATAAGGAAAATTTAAGGCAATACTACATAGGTTACTTGTTGACAAAGTTTACCCAAAAAGGAGTGGTGGTGGGGGAGGGGAGTTCAATTCATTCTAGAAATATAGAAACATAAGGCCCAATATTCCAAAAATGTTGTGCTCCTAATTTTGTGCCCTATTTTCAGCCACACTTGGGACTCTTGTGCCTTTGAGTCAGTCCTGACTCCTGGTGACCCGGAAGCTCCTGGGTTTTCTTGGCAGTGTCACCAGAAGTAGATTGCCAGGCCTTTCTTCTGAGGCAATGGAGGGTTAAGTGACTTGCCCAAGGACACAAGGAGTGCTAGTGGGAATCAAACACTGGTTGCTTGGTTACCAAGCCAGTGTTCTAACTACTAGGCTACTCCTCCACTCTTAGGGACTCTTAGGCCTCTCTTTACTAAAGGTCTTCTCCCATTTTGTGTCTATAGGGAAAAATGCTTAGTAAACAGTAAAGTTTCAGCTGAAAATTCATCCTAATTTAGAGACTTAAGATTCTGCTCCTAAATTTAGGTCTGCCATTAATTTACCTAGATTTATGAGCCTAATCTATAAGCCTAGTGCTAAAAATCAGTGCTAAACTCCTAACTTGTTTTCCCTGCCCTTAATCCACCCCCATCGCCACCCACTATTTATACTCTTAAATTTAGGAGTTTAGTGAGATTTTAGGTACAAATTTAGGCACTAAGCTCTAGCAAATTTTCAAAGAGGCCAACTTAGGAGCATAACTCTCAATGTTAGGAGCATAAATCCTTTGGGCCTGATATTCAACTGTGTTGAATATCAGGCCCAAAGGATTTATGCATTGAATATCTGGTAATCGCCGTAAAAGCCAGAAGCCACCGATGCTAACTGGGCAGCAGCAATACTGGATGCTGCCCGGTTAGCGATCTGCTCTGGAAAGTTAGGCGAGGGCATGTAGGAGACTTAGGAGGGCATATTCAACAGCACTAACCATATAATTGCCATTGAATATCCCCAACTAAGGCATCTACATGGTTTACTGGGCTGTAAACCATGTAGATGCCTTTCGAAAATCGGGCCCTTTGAATATTGGGCCCATAGAGAATAGCAGCAGAAAAATATATGGCCTGTCCAATCTGCATACCCATACCAGCTACTAAGCTCTATAATCCCTTTCTCTCCTTTAGAGATACTCTGTGCTTGCCCCATGCTTTCTTGCCTGTCTTAACAGGTAAAGGTTCAGAAATGTTACAGCAATGACAGGTTAATGTCATAATTGTTAAGTGCTGTCGAGTCATTATCAACTCATGGTGACCGTCTAGATAGTTGTCCTAAGCTGTGTTCGGTCTTTAATCAGGGGGCTCATTGTTGACAGAGTGGCACCCATAACTGCTGTTATTGTATCGATCCATCCTTTCCCTTTTGCGCTGACCTGCTACCATGCCAAGCATGATATCTTTCTCTAATGATCCCTCTCTTTGCATGATGTGTCCAAAGTATGAAAGTTGAAGTCTTGCCTTCTGAGCTTCTAACAAAAGCCTGGGTTTGATCTCCTCTAGTATTGACTGGTTTGCTCTTCGGGCAGTCCATGGTATACACAGTATTTGCCGCCAGCACCATAATTCAAAGGCATCAATTTTCTTCCTGTCTATCTTTTTCACTGTCCAGCTTTCGCATCCATATGATGTTATTGAAATTGCCATGGCTTGAACGAGTTGAATATTTGTATAGAGAGAGACATTTCTGCTCTTGAGAATCTTGTCTAGGTCTTTCATAGCCAATCTGCAAAGAGCAATACGTCATCAGATTTCTTTACTGCTTGTTGCTTCTTTATTGATAGTTGATCCAAGTAGGTTAAAGTTGTCCACGATTTCAATTTCTTCTCCTTCAACGATGAACTTGTTGATTTTGCCAGTTGTCATGATCTTTGTCTTCTTTACATTATGGTGCAGGCCCATTTTAAGACTATGTTCTTTGATCGTGAGAAGCAAATGTTTCAGATCATCTTCACTTTCAGCCAGTAATGTGGTATCATCAGCATTGCGAAGGTCGTTGAAGAGTCTTCCACCAATCTTCACACCTCTGTTGTCTTCATACAATCCTGCTTCTCTGATGATTTGTTCTGCATATTAAATTAAGCAGGTAGGGGGAAAGTATGCAGCCTTGTCTTACACCTTTGCTTATTTTAAAACATTGTTTCTCCTTGTTCCGTTCAAACTGTTGCTTCTTGATCAATGTACAGATTGTGCAAGAGAACGATCAGGTGTTCTGGTATACTCATGCTTCTTAATGTGGCCCAGAGTTTCTCATGGTTTACACAGTCAAAAGCCTTGCTATAGTCGATAAAGCACAAATAGATATCCTTTTGGTATTCTTTAGTCTTTTCAAGGATCCATCTCACATCCGCGATGATGTCTCTCGTTCCTCACCCTTTCCTGAACCCTGCTTGCACTTCAGGTAGTTCTTGTTCCAGGTATGGTTGTAGTCTCTGTTGAATAATTTTCAGTAGAATCTTGCTGGCATGTGGGATCAGAGCGATTGTGTGATAATTTCCACAGTTAGTTGGATCACCTTTCTTTAGTATTGGTATAAACACAGATCTTTTCCAGTCAGTTGGCCATGATGTTGTCTTCTGAATTTCTTGGCAGAGCCTTGTAAGTATGGTAACAGTTGCATCAGATTGCTGTAATACTTCTATGAAAATGCCATCAATGCCTAGTGCTTTGTTCTTTGATAAGAATTTCAATGCTGCTTCAACTTCTTCTTTCATCTCCAATGGTTCCGGATCATAAGGTACAGGTTGAAACGGCTGTTGGTCCATTTGATCTTTATCATATAAAAACTATGTATATTCTTTCCACCTTTTCTTGATCTTCTCAGCATCATTCAACATAGAATACAGGAGGTAATAACCAGGTAATACCATGCTTGATACCTCTACCCATCTATAACAGAATATTATACCCTTACACGCCTTTTGCATGCTCTACCTGTGTATGGCAGAATATTGCACCTTTACCTGCCTTTGCATCACTGCCCTGTTACATTCTGCCCTCTGTGCCATGTACGGCTTATCCATTTATATTATTGTATATCAATTGCATTTAGTTGAGTTCAGTAGAGAGGTGCTATAGGCATCATCAGTCATATTTGCATAAGGTTAGAAGTAGAGCTGACCATATTTGTAGCTACACAGCATAAAAGCTCTGGAAAGTGACAACATCACAAGTTAGTTAAGGGCAGTTGCCCATTTCTTATGTGCCTTATAAAATTAGTTTATAATTTGGCTGGGATGGCCATAGGTGCCTACTTTACTCCAACAGTAGTTGCCCATTTTAACATTACCTTCCTTTGTTTGGTATGCTGATGGCCTATAAGCATGCATTTCTTAGGGTTAGCTGTCAACCCGACCCACGTTAAGGACTCAAACACCTTATGCAGGAGGATTAAGTGTTCCTCCCAGGTCCTGGAATAAAAAAACACATCGTCAAGTAGATCCATGTGTACCCTAGATGTGGTTTGAGTACCTTATTGATAATACTCTGGAATGTAGCTGGCGCCTAATGCAAGTCGAAAGGGAGGCTATTAAACTGGTATATGCCCTGGGGTGTTTGAAAAACTGTTTTCTCCCTAGAGGACCATTCCAACAGAATCTGCCAGTATCCTTTTGTTAGGTCAAGGGTTGAAATATATGTAGCTCCTCCCAACTGCTCTACCTGTTCCTCTATCCTGGGCATGGGGTAGGCGTTAAAAGTCGAGATGGCATTCACTTGCTGGAAATCAATACAGAACCTAGTGGTTCCATCGGGTTTGGACACTAGGACTATGGGCTAGACCATTCACTGTTGGACTCTTTGATGGCCCCTAAATGCAGCATATCCTCTACCTCTTTCTCAGTCTCCCTTTGTTTGGCCTGGAGAATGCAGTATGGCCGTTGTCTTACGATTTTGCCATCCCGGGTGATAATTCTGTGCGTTCCGAGATGGTTTCTCCCAGGCAGGAGTAAGAACATGTCTGGGAACTGCTCTAACCTGCACAATGCGTATCCTTCAATATTTAGGGCTGGTAATAAACATCCCAAAATCCAATTTGATCCCTACTCAGTCCCTGGAGTTTATAGGGGCGCTGCTGGATACCACAAAAGCAAGGACCTATCTTCCTCAGGCCCGTTGCCTTCGCTTGATGCAGTTAGCTTCTCAAGCAGAGTCAAAACCCCTACTAACTGCTCGAGAAATGTTGCAGTTGCTAGGTGCTTCACCTGTCTCTTCTGGTCTCCCGTCACTTCCTATTGAGACCTTCATGGGGTCCTTTGGGCAATCTCTGGAACTAGGTCCTCATCCTCTTCACTTACTTGTGATCCTAGCCTCTCCCTACACACCCAGTGTTTGAGCAAATTGAAAGGTCTGTACCTTCCCATTCATTGCTCCATTTCATAATCTACAGGCCCCAGTTTCCGGCGCACCCTAAAGGGGCCTCTCCACTGGGCTAGTAGCTTATTATTGGAAGTGGGCAGCATAACGAATACCAGGTCTCCTGGGTTAAGACTCCGCTTCTGTGCTTGCTTGTCATAATAGACCTTTTGCTTCTCTTGGTTTTTCCTCAAATGTTCGTTAGCCCACCAGGAGAAAGTTCATAACTGGGTTTTCAAATGGGTAACCTTTTCAATTACGGGCTCAAACCCTCTTTCCTTTCTTATCCAGGCTTCAAGTACCACATCCAAGAATCCCCTGGGTTGTCTCCCTATTAAAAGCTCAAACAGGGAAAAGCCCAATATAGCTTGGGGAACTTTTCTATATGCAAACAGGACAAATGGGATCACTTGCTCCCACGTCTAACTATTATTGCCTATACTCTTTCAAACCATTTGTATCAGGGTCTGGTTAAACCGCTCGACGAGGCCATCGGTTTGTGGGTGATAGGCGGGAGCCTTAACATGCCTGATCCGAAACAATGACAAAATTGCCTCTAACTCTATGGACAAAACATTGTCCATAGAGTTAGAGGCTTATCTCTGGTCAGTCATGCTTGCTTTTGCTGTTTCTGTTCCTTCTGCTTTAATATCCCCTGTGAGGACATTGGTTGCACAGTTGCCCTACAGTTTAGCCAAATGATATGGCTGACTGGATACCAGACGCCCAGTGCAGGAGCCCACTGACTGATGGCCTTACTAAGGTATAAGGCAGCAATATGTCCTCTTTAACTCACATGTTGGTTACAATTCGCAACACACATGCAGCTCTGGCATGGATGTCTATTGAAAGCTGGGAAGTGAAGAATCACAGCATCTGCATAAGAGCAAGTTAATGGCAACTCAAAGCTCTGCTGCCTAACATCTGATGCTCCACCTTTATATGATGTTCTGATAGAGTCTGACTAATGCTTGAGTTTTCCTGTGGGTACTCCAGAAAGGACATATTTTGAAGATCCAAGGGGAGGAGAGATGGCCAGCAAGCCTTGGCCAATGCATTGCTGTTAGGCAGATTGGAGCACCATGCAAGTGGTTGTGTTATGACAAATATATTGACCCTGTTGTTTTGACCCTTATGGGACTATATTCAAAGACCATACCTATACTTGCCTTGGCAGCCTTATGGATTTAACTCCATTCCATGCATGATTTGGAAACTCAAAGAACAGCATGGCACTGTGTATGATTAATAATCATACAGCTACTAACATATGATAGGATCATAGGCAAGGCAGAATTCTAATTCACATCTGCCCTATCGAATGTGTTCTCCATAGAACCTCCCAAGATCTCTGTTTCATATCTACTCCTGTGTGGCAGGCATATCGTCCCATGCTGTAAAGCTTGGGCAACTGTTCAGGGGAAGGTCAGGATCTCCGGTGAGCTGTTCAATCATGATCTAAATGTTTTGGCTAGAATGTTGAAAATGATTATTATGGAGTGAGGGGCAAACGTGTGGCCCAAGTGTAATGCGTCTTGGTTTTTTTTAGGTGCTGTCAAGACAATGCTGACTCCTGGCAACCCAATAGGCCCTGGGTTTTCTTGGCAAGGAATGAGTAGAAGTAGAATGCCAAGCCTTTCTTCCCAGGCAATGGAGGATAAAGTGACTTGCCTAAGGTCACCAGCAGTGTCAGTGGGCAGGGACGTACCAAGGGCTTTGCAAGCGATGCAGCCACATAGGGAACAAGTACAGAAAGGACACTGATACATCACTGGGCTTCCAGGATACTCAAAAAAAGTGAGTTACTGTACATGGCTGGAGTGGGAGGGGGGTGCCAGATTTGTTAGTCGCACAGGGTGCATTTTTAGCTTTTTACGGTCCTGCCAATGGGAATCAAACCCTGATTTCTTGGGCTTTTGTTCTAAGCACTTGGCTACTTCTCCACTCCATGAAGGCAGCTATCTGCTCTTTTTTGGCAAGACTTATGTATTCTGCAGCTCCACGACTAAACGCATGCACTCATAAATGATTGTGCAACTGAATAAATACACCGGGCCCGATATTCAAAGGCATTTACGAGGCTTGCCATCCACTTTACTGTAGTGGACTAATTCTTTCCAGCATTAAATCGCAGAGACCCAGAAAAGTTTTTTAAAACATTGATGTGTCTTGCTGTGCTAGTCATATTAGAATTTAATCCACCAAATTATATGTTAGAATCTGCGATTGCTACTTAGTGAGTTAGGTTGAAAGACCAGAGGTTCATTGAGCACAATCTTCTGCTCTGTTCAGAATCCATCCTATCGTATTAAATAAATTACTACATCAAACTATTAGTGTGAATTGGACGATTAAAGTGGCATCATTTTGCGTTTGCAATATTTTTCCAAGGTACAGACAAGCAAACACATTCAGAACAGGCAGACAGCAAGCTGGCTTGTCTCTATTGTCTCAAAATGGCTTTTATGCTGTTGCACATTCTTTTCTGACCTTTGATCCTCACTAGTCATTCAATTAGTCCCATACAGAGAACAGACTTTATGTGCTGAAAAGGTATCCTGTGGAGCTGCAGTTAAGGAGAAATAGCAAATGCTGTTCTATGCATCTTGAATGGATAATTCATAGACAAACACTTTCAGAAAATCTTCACGGCCTTTCCTTTGCAAATGGGTATGATACAGCTGATCCCTGTAAACTAATGCATGAATGTGGTGGCAAATCTTTTAGCTGCCAGATTAGAATATGGAAAATACTATCATTTTATGACTGTGAAATTCTTTGTACAGAAAATTACATGTTCGTGTGTTTGTAGGAGGTAATTTATAGCCTTTTCCCCTGTGTAAAACACTGTTTTATGTGTGTAATGGGCTTCTATGAAATTAGCCCAAGGGTTATGCACGTGAAGTGGGATTTTAGAAGGGCCATCAAGGAGGAATCTGGGATGTCCAGGACATGACATCCAAACTTCGGGGGGAGTGGGGCAGTGAAGGGAGGCATGTGTAAGTACCTTCTGAAATCACAGCCTCTCCACTCTGAAAGATGCATGTTCCCACAGCCGGGTTTGGAGACAGGCACATGCAGATAGCAAGCTCAGGTATATGCACAGTTGCAGGCCATTCCAGAAATGTGGAGGTCTCCAAAATGCACAGCACAGAAATAGGTACTTGGACGTGACAGCGGGGGTATTTCAGAACAGGGGTGTCTATGTATGAGACATGCACGTCCCAGGCGGCCATTTCAGATCAACAGCCATGTGATGATGGGGCAGTAAAATGTTCGGACTCTCACTTTACATACAGGTTTTTCTGGCCTGACAAAATTTACTATGGTGGAGAGAGCATATTTCACTCTTCCTCCTGCAATAGCTGCTGCTATGAACCAAGCACTTTTTTACACCTTATTTTCAGATATCCAATGCACAGAGCTTTTAAAATGACCCCCATAATGCGCAGTGACAAAAAGATGGGGTGTTTATGTGGGCTTGTTCTAGGGCGGGGTTTGGGTGGAATCGCACAGATTGTGCGTGCATAGGTTTACACTAGCTCTTAAACTGTTTTAAATGTCTAGGGCTTCAGTCCAGCCATGATTTCTGCTGGTTTATCCCTTCCCTGGTATTTTATAAAGGCATATGGGCACCTGGGTGTCTTAATAAAATAGGCTAGAAAAAGGCATTTACTCGCCCTCTCAACCTAGGTGGCTTGTTAACAAATTACTCCCATGGGTTACAAACACACAAAGGGGACTGTCTGTCTTCTAAAATACAGACAGTAGCACCAACCATTGACTCTAAGGTTGAAGCCTTGATGACTGGAGCTACTGCTCACAAGTTTCAGACTCTCTCATGTGCTCTAAGTTTCAAACTTGGGACAAATTTTAAACTTGTGCTTCAAGTTTCAAAGTAGCTCAACCGCTTTCTGTTTCTCTGTTTACCCCAAACTCTTAGAAGCAAATTATGAATGACATCATCAGCCCAGGGATGGTGCAAAGGCCCTGATCCAAGAGGGAGATATAGACCCAGTACGGGATTATTCATGCCCTCATTCTGTTGCAATATGAAACCTGCAGTACAGATTGAATGTGTAAACTCCTGGACTACAAAAACCACACTGTATCAGGGTGTTAGTGCAAACCAAGACTAGCCAAAAAATTCCATTTTAGAAACGGCTAATTTGACAGATCCAGCAACAGCATAACCAAGGGTAGGAGGGCGGTGCGTTGGATCACATGAAGGTTCTAGGTATACCATATATCCTTCATTTCATTGGTAGTCAGGTCCAGGGCAGTTTGGCCATGCAGTCGCGCATCCAACCACTGGCACCTTGTTGCTGTAGTGCCCAATAGAGCAGCTTTGAGGAACTCTAAGTGAACATAGCAATGTCGTGCTAATACCTGCAGATATTGTTAAATGTATTGACTTAAAACGCAATCTCTAAAGGCAGCAGCGCAGGTGGAGGACTCTCATGCAGTTTTGTGGGAATGTTGCAAGAGAACTCCCTCCCCTAGGGCATGTTGTGATAGGTGTGCAAGGGCCCATGTGAGTCACACACCTTTTGCAGTAAAGTGGACGGCAGACATAAATGAACCAAAAACCTAGGGACTCTTTTACTAAAGCCCGTGCGCAGCTACAGGCAGTCACGGACACTAACAAGCGATAGGGTCTGCCTTCACACACTGAATGCATCTTAATTGGCGATCATGGGACGGGGTGGCGAACAGGCGGAGAGTGGACATGGAGAGCACATTCCCGCTAGAGCCAGGCCAAATATTTTTTCACTCGACACGTAATCAAACTCTAGAATTCACTGCTGGAGTAATTAGCAAAAGATGTTAGCATAGCTGGGTTTAAAGAGACTTGGGGCCCTGTTTATTAAACATTTTCCCCATAGACACAAAATGGGAAAATCCTTTAGTAAACAGGCCCCTTAGACAGGTTCTTGGAGGAAAAGTCATAAACCATTATTAAAGAGAACCAAGGAAATCCACTACTTATCCTGGGATGAGCAGCATGGAATCTGTCTATCCTTTGGAAACCTGACAGGTACTTGTGACCTAGATTGACCACTGTTGGAAACAGGATACTGGGCTTGATGGACCTTTGGTGTGACCCAGTATGGCATTTCCTATATTCTTATGCAAGTGCTGTTCACTTAGCTGCAACATGGCTGCTAATATGGGTTCACCTAAGGACTCCTCTGTAGGAGCACATGTTGAGAAAACCTTTCATGCGTTAGCTGCCAGGGACATACTGAACATACCCCGACAGCTAACATGCGGTCTTTGCCGTTAATATGCATGAGATCAGCACATTAATGGCAATTCCTTAGCGGACTTTAGTAAAAGGGCCCTTCCACTCCATTGATTGGCAGTACTTGGAGTCTTTACAGTATGTTATGATCCATTTTAAAGAGACATCTTCGCCTTTGAAACTTAGCATAGAGTACTTTAGAGCTACAGGGGTATTCGAAAATTATTCAGAGAATATCTAAAAAGCCCATGTAGTCTTTTCATCCATTCAACTATTTCAGCAATTTATGCATCAAGACCCTCTTATAGTGAGCTCTTGTTTGTCACCAGAAGAAGGTCCATCCATGTGTAAATAGTATACAGATATTTTTTTTCTATGCAGATAACGGTGAACTTTCAAAATGAAAGCATGTGCATACTTCTTGTTAAAGATTTTGCTGCGGGAAATTATGCACTTATCTTTACAATTGCTTTTTGGTACAAAAACATTTGCTCGGTTCATTTACCTCCATATGTAGATATTTTCAAAAGTAGCCACATAAAAGCAAACCCCTTCCTGATCTTACTCCTACTCAGTTGCGTAGAGTAGCACACTAAGGGAGTGCCCTTTTCTAAAGTCATTGCTGCACATGTGTGGCCACATATGCGTGTAAATGACCTGCTATAAAATTCCACCCACTGTAAAAATGTGAGTGTTGATAGGACGGCACATACTTTTCAGGTAGATGTATACAGGTGGCGGAGTTTGGCCAGGGCATAGGTGGAGTTCAGAAGTATGCACATAGATTGTAAATAAGTTCGCCGACATGTATTATATATCGAAATAATCTAGGCGCGGACATTTACACTTGCTCTGAAGCAGGTATAAATTTCTGTGCTTGCAATGTAGGTGTGATTTCTGCCTCTTAACATGAAGACACATGAGTGCGTATGTGCCTTTATAAAACAGCCTACCTGCCCTCTTAAACTAGATGCCCACATATAGGGTGCCAAGAATAAAAGGATACGCACCTGCCTGTTTTATAAAACTCATGAAAGCCCATTTTACACAGAAGGCTGAGTTGGGAATTGAGATGTTCAGGTCATGTTGTTCTCAATTCCTCCAGTATTTTACAAAAGTCTCTGCTGAACATGGAGCCTTTTGTAAAATACCATAAAGACATGCAGGACTGCACACATATCTGATGGTGCGTCCAGTGAGAGCATCAATTTTAAAAAACTACATGGGGCAGCTTTTTATAATCACTGCTCCCCAACAGCATCGATCCCCTCATCACTCTACACCCCATGACAACAGCATATGTTCCTCTATCCCTGATATTCCCCCAACTTCAAGAAAGCCTCCTCAATATCGATACCCCCAATGGTCGTCTCCCCCCCTTCAGGCAGACAAGCCTCCCTCCTCCTGCTCTTTCCAGGATTCTCTGGTGATCTAGGAGGAAAAGGAGAAATCCCCAGTTGTTTCTGCTCCATGTGGCTCAGGATTCAAATGGCAACCTTAACTACTAGTGGTAATCTCGTGGTGCTACTGCTGGGGTTCGAACTTCCAAATAAGGTCTACCCTCTAAATCAAAAGAAATGCAGTATTCCTTATCATCTGAAACAAGGCAACAGCATAGCAAAAGACTTCACAAACCAGTCAACAGACAGTTTTATTTTCAATATATCAACAATAAATATGCATGATAAATTAGCATATGCTGTAGTTACAATACATGGAAATTTATCATACGCATATTTACTGTGAATATGCTGAAAAGAGACCCCAGGAGAGGTTTGGGAAGCCTTAGCATAACAGAAACTCACGATAATCAATGAAGAATGGCCCTGTATTTATAAATCATATACTGTACCTATAGCTCTTCATTGCTCAAGTAGAGGAGTAGCCTTGGGAACCAAAAGACCAGGGTCAATTCCCACTAACACTCCTTGTGGCCTTGGGAAAGTCACTTAACCCTCCATTGCCTCAGAATATTCCAAGTTATCAATGTCCCTGTTTAATGTACATTACCAAGTTTAAGTTACAATGTAAACTGCTTTGATTTAAATGATAAAGTGGTATAAAAGACCCATTAAATAAATAAAATCATCCAATTTCTGGGCTTGATCTTCAAAAAGGTTTATCTGGTTAGCAGGACCTGCTGAGAGGGATAATCAAAGCCACTAAACATATAGGGCCCGATTTTCGAAGGCCTTTACATGGGTAACTTCCCTAGTTACCCATGTAAAGGCCTTATCCAGGATTTTCGAAGGGCACCTACATGGGTAGTGCCCTTCGAAAATCCCGGATATGTTTCTAATGCACCCAGATGCTGTCCACATAGCATTGGGGCAGAGCGGAGGTAGGCCATGATGCTACCCATATAGCACTGATTTTCAATGCTACATGGTTAGCACTCTGCGCCTTAAAGATAGGCGTAGAAAAACCTCACCTATCTTTAAGGCGCTGGGGCTAACCATGTAGCACTGAAAATCGGTGCTACACAGGTAGCTCCTGCAGCTACTTGGCTGTGCGGCGACACCAGGATTTTCGATGCTGGGCTGCATATGACCCACATATGTAGGTGGCATTTCGAGGGTTACCAACATATTGCACCATTTTTGGCCGATTTTAGGTTTACACTCTGTTTTTCCAACAAACGTCTAATGATAGCATACTCTAGGGGATCCAATTTAAGAGATTTGGTGGTCAAGACTACATCTCCAATGGACCGGCCCCTTTCTTTTCATCAGGACCTGGGCCACTTTGAATGTGGCTCATGCCACTATTGTATGTTGGCCATAGTAGGACCCATTTGGACAGATGTTCATACTTTGATCGTCTATAAATCAAAGTGGCGTACCACAGGTGATTCTACTTTTGTGGTGTATTTGATCCAATGTCCCTGCTCCTTTTATTACATCGGGTGCACTACATGGAGTGTTAAAGTTCGTTTAGGTGAGCACGCCTCTCGGCTTCACACAAAAATTCTCACAGTGCCTATGGTAGAGCACTGTTTGAAGAAAGCGCATACTTTTGAACAGCTCCGCTGGCGAGTGGTGGACGGTGTCCCGGTGGATCCTAGAGGAGGAGACCGGATCTCTAAACTACATATGTTGGAACAACGATGGATATACACATTGGGGTCAGTCTCCCCCTCTGGTTTGAATACTTACTTGGAATGGTATAGCATTACTTGATTCAGCATTATTACCTTTTTTGGATATAAAAGATTGCTTCAGTCAACCACTATGGTTTTAGGGAATCCCTTATTTAAAGGGTTTTCCCTAGCCCTTACGGTTGTAGCATGAGTCATCACGCTGTGATTGGTTCTTGGCAGTAATTGTGAAATCGTCAGCATCTACGTCACACGCCGGTTCTTATAAAAGTTCATCATAGATTCTGTGGTATCTTCCAGCACATGATGAAGTTTGCTTGCAGCTAAGTCTACTCTGCAGCTAAGTGTTTTAAATGTCACATTGTTTTTTTGAAATTAATAAAAGGAACAATCACGGCGAGGGGCAGGCTTGATTCCTCCCTCTTTTGAATGATTGCTCCGACAAAATGATACTAATAGGAGGCTTTCTTTATTGTTTCAGAGTTTATTGTTTGTATTTGTATTCCACTCTGAAAGAGGGTTTTTCTGTACGCATATGACCCTGGCATGGAAAATCCGATTTAGGCAGGAGGTGGGAGGACTATGCGCTGATGCAGTGCATAATATCGCCCAACTGAAATTCGGGCCCATAGTGCGGCTGAACATCTCCTCTAACTGCCACAGCACTTAACCGGTTAGCGGCAATTTTCAGTCTGATACGTGGTCACATAAAATTATTTTTGATAGATAATTAATTGGATTTAATAGGTAGCTTTTATTTTACAGTTTATTGCTTTTACTTTCTGATATTGTTTTATTGATATATTGTGAGTGTTTATTGTACATTAGTATGCAGATAATATATTTTTTAAATAAGTAAGTAGGTAGGTAGGTAAATAAATAAATAAAGCTAGGCCACAAAAATAGTTATCCTAACTTTATGTGGCCCAAAAATGCTGTAATTTGCTTTTTGTTTTTTGGAAGGGTCTTCCCTTGAATTGCCTGTACATTGTTAAGGGCGGGATGCACAACCCCATTTCCTACCCGGTGGTCGAGGTACTGTAACTCCCGGTTCGCTAACTTGCATTGGGTTAGCTGTCAATCTGACCCACGTTAAGGACTCACACACCTTATGCAGGAGGATTAAGTGTTCCTCCCAGGTCCTGGAATAAAAAAACACATCGTCAAGTAGATCGCTCTGTACCCTAGATGTGGTTTGAGTACCTTATTGATAATACTCTGGAATGTAGCTGGCGCCTAATTCAAGTCGAAAGGGAGGCTATTAAACTGGCATATGCCCTGGGGTGTTCGAAAAACTGTTTCTCCCTAAAGGACCATTCCAACAGAATCTGCCAGTATCCTTTTGTTAGGTCAAGGGTTGAAATATATGTAGCTCCTCCCAACTGCTCTACCAGTTCCTCTATCCTGGGCATGGGGTAGGCATCAAAAGTAGAGATGGCATTCACTTGCTGGAAATCAATACAGAACCTAGTGGTTCCATCGGGTTTGGACACTAGGACTATGGGCTAGACCATTCACTGTTGGACTCTTCGATGACCCCTAAATGCAGCGTATCCTCTACCTCTTTCTCAAGCTCCCTTTGTTTGGCCTGGAGAATGTGGTATGGCCGTTGTCTTACGATTTTGCTATCCAGGGTGATAATTCTGTGCATTCCGAGATGGTTTCTCCTAGGCAGGGGTAAGAACACGTCTGGGAACTGGGCTAGCAGGTGCTTCACCTGTCTCTTCTGGTCTCCTGTCACTTCCTATTGAGACCTTCATGGGGTCCTTTGTCTGGGCAATCTCTGGAACCAGGTCCTCGTCCTTTTCACTTACTTGGGCTCCTAGCCTCTCCCTACACACCCAGTGTTTGAACAAATTGGAAGGTATGTACCTCTCCACTTCATAATCTACAGGCCCCAGTTTCCGGGTGCACCCTAAAGGGGCCTCTCCACTGGGCTAGTAGCTTATTATTGGAAGTGGGCAGCATAATGAATACCAGGTCTCCTGGGTTAAGACTTCGCTTCTGTGCTTGCTTGTCATAATTAGACCTTTTGCTTCTCTTGGTTTTTCCTCAAATGTTCGTTAGCCCACCAGGAGAAAGTTTTTAACTGGGTTTTCAAATGGGTAACCTGTTCAATTACGGGCTCAAACCCTCTTTCCTTTCTTATCCAGGCTTCCTGTACCATATCCAAGAATCCCCTGGGTTGTCTCCCCATTAAAAGCTCAAACAGGGAAAAGCCCAATATAGCTTGGGGAACTTCTCTATGTGCAAACAGGACAAATGGGATCACTTGCTCCCATGTCTGACTGTTATTGCCTATACTCTTTCAAACCATTTGTATCAGGGTCTGGTTAAACCGCTCGACGAGGCCATCGGTTTGTGAGTGATAGGCGGGAGTCTTAACAGGTCTGATCCCAAACAATGCCAAAACTGCCTCTAACTGTATGGACAAAACATTAGTGCCCTGTTCTCTCAAAAGTTCTCTGGGGAAGCCTACCTCACAAAAAATTTTCAACAGTTCCCATATTATTTGACATGCAGTAACTTTCCTCAGGGGACATGCCCAGGGATAGCGGGTAGCATAATCAACAGGTACTAAGAGGTACTGGTAACCTGCCATGCTCCTATCTAACAGATCTACAATGTCCATGGTCATTCGATCTAGGGGTTGTTTGACCCCTGGGATCAGAATCAGGGGAGCTTTCATGGGCTGGTTCTTATTTTATTTTGTTGGCACATGGGGCATGCCTGGCAGAACTTAGATACCTCCTGATATAAGTTAGGTCAGAAGAACCATTGTGTAAAACATGCAATAACCCTCTGCTCCCCTAGGTGTCCTGCTAAAGGGTGGCTGTGGGCCAAGATCAACAGGACCTCCTGGAATATCTGGGGTACCATGAGTTAGGCTTGCTCTCCTTTTTCTTCCCGGAATGTAATCCGAGATAAGAGGTTATTCCTCTTCCTAAAGAGAGGATAACTCTCCTTACCCTTCTCAGAGCCCGTCCCTTCCGCCTAACCCCAGTCTTCCTTCAAGGACGGGTCTTTTGCTTGCTTTTCAGAAAAATTATCGAACTTGGAGAGCACCTCCTCCCCAAGAGCCTCGACTCCCCCTGGCGGAACCAACCCTTTCCACTTTTCCGCCCTCCGCTGAGTCCTGCTTTTCTAGTCTTTCCCCCTCTCTCTACCACTTCTGGGGTTGCAAATGGGAACAACTCCTCAAGACTGGGGACAGATTTTTCCTCTGGGGTATAGTCTCAGGAATGGGTGGCTATACAGCCAGAGTGGAAGCCGGTTGAGTCTAATAACCCTGCCCAATCCTGGCCTAGGATTAATGGCACTGGGAGCCCCTTCACAATGGCCATTCCTAGTAGTTGTTGTTTGTTATCCCAGGTGATTTTTATCTCATAAGTGGGATCATTCTGTATGTCCCCATGGACACACCTCACTTGTACAGGGCCTAGGTATCTACCCTGCCTCTTACCGATCCCTAGGCTCTGGGCCAGATCTCGAGACATCAGAGACTTATTACCCTCAGTGTCTATGAGAGCTTCCAGGTCCATTCCATAAATCCAGATCCCTTTTTTAAGAGGTCTACTCCAGCCTCCTGGGTCCCCAACACCAGAGAAGGAACATTCCCTTTTTGGACACTCCCATTGGAAATGGCTCGGCTCTCCACACTCAAAGCATCGTAGCCCTCTTTGGGACTCCTGAGTGGGTTTCTTCCCTGTGGATTCCTTAGGGTTATCCCAACTTCCCTTTGGCCTAGTGGGTCCTTTTCCCCCAGGAATCCCTTGGAGTGTCTCCTTTCTCCCTTCCCTGGGGACTCGGGGTCCTTGGGATTCAGCATTGAGAAAGTTCTTGGCAAGGCCTAAGGCTTCTGTTATGGACATGGACCCCTGCCTAGCTACTGCGACGCTCCTGCCCCCGCCCTAGGGCTAAAGGACAGGAGTGGCCTATTGTCCCATGAGGAATGGATTAAAACTATTCCCTTGGAATGATGGGAGATGTAGTTTTGTTCTCATTTCTCTCACTGATAAATGTAGTTGCGCCAGAGACGGTAAGGCTTTGCAAGAATATTTTATTCGTGTTGGAGAGATTCCTCCAGCGCATCAAAATTCAGATACATGAACATAAATGGTGCTTTAAATGGTAACAGAAGAAACTCAGGAATATAAGACAACGTAAAGTGAGATCAGCTTTTCTTCTATGGAGCTTAACTCAGCTCTGCCTCAAGAGGTGGCTTACATATATTGCAGCCTCATGCAATCACTGTTCCCTTCACAGTGTGAACTCAAACTCAGGTGTAAACAATTAGGTTTTCAGAGCACGGCAGCAGAAACTTCCACGTTGTATTCTTTTCATACAAGGTACAGGCAAGCTTTGTTATACTGCTATTTCCTTACAGCATATTGAACAGTCCATGCTATTATCGTCAGTTTATCAAAGGTAAGGCATTTTCCACTTGCATAAAATCTTCTGACTGCACAGAACTATTGTCCTCATTCAGCTTTGACTGTCTGCCTGCTTTCAATTCTAAGAATTCTTTAAAGTCCTGAAGGAGCAATTCAGCCTGTTCAGTTCCTGACAAACCGTTGTCAGCCAACACTGAGTTTTTCTCCCAGTCAATAATGTTTCCCCCTTCAGCTCTTGGCTTGAATGACTCAGGGTAACAATTGGGATCTTTTAAAACAGCCTTAAATATAGGAGATGGGACTTTACCTTCTCTATCCAGGTTCCTATAGAAACTGCTGTCTTTCTACCAGGCTCCTCTCCTTTTAGGTAGCTCAAAAGCTTTGCAGCTGTGAGTGCTTCTGGGCCTCTCCGGTCCAAACTGTATCCACGAGGGCTCTGCCTTTTCCCAAGACTCTAAACCAGGGCTTCGTCCACTTCTCGTAGGACTTCCTTTCCAAGCACCTGTTAAGATCCTTGCAGGTCCTCTGTTGCTACCAGGCTCAGACGTGCAGCCAAACTACTTCCTGGTCAACTGCTCATGGCTTTCCTGTTTCTCACAGCTATTCTGCTTCTGCTTCCAGGCCCTCTGCTCACAGGTCCTCTGCTCCTGGGAATTCTTAATCTTGTTCTTCTTGATCCCCTTAATCTGTTTAGCAGCGTCCTTCACCACTTCATAAAGGGATTCTTTTTCAGACACACCCCGTCCAACCCCTGGGTGTGCCCAATCAGCACTGCACAACTCCTCCCCTGGGCTGGTCTTCATTCTCAGCTCACCAGAAGAGGGCTTTTTTTTCCTTTTAGGATTGTAAATCCTGTGCAAATCCTGCTGCATTTCAGGATTTCCTTCAGTCTCCATTTCCTCAGGAGGGCGCTCTTCACCACACTACCTATACCCATAATTTTCTTGACAAAATACAGAAAAATTGTTCTAGCACTATCTTCCTTATTATGGCAAGTCCAGAGTTCTTATCAGGTTCCAGCCACCTGGTGGTCAAATCAGTTAGTCTGTGGGCCATGGCCGTAGGCCTTTCTCCTGGGTGAAATTTGATGGCCCGAAAACACTTTTGATAGTTCTTTGGGGATAGCCCCAACCAGTCCTAGATAGCCATTTTCACCTCATAATAGTCCATGGCTTGAGTATTGCGTAGGGACCAATAGGCCACCTGGGCTTCCCCTGTAAGCAGCAGCCACCCTTTCAAATGTCAGAATGTACACTTTGGGATCGTCCCCAGGACCCAATTTAATAAGGTGAGGGTCAGGGTTCCCTCCAGTCCTCCTGTGGCAACACATCCCTCAATTGGACCCACCTCAGGTTTCAATGTCCTCGCCAATCCGATCATCCCGTCAGTGATGCAACCTCTAGGCCAGAGGGACTGGGGTCTCCAGTCCCATGGCCACTCCTTGCGGCCTTGGGCAAGCTACTTAACCTTCCATTGCCTCAGGTACACTTAGGGGTATGTTTACTAAACTGCGGTAAACGTGAATAACGCGCATTGTACGACGTTAACGATCGTTAGCGTGCTATAGCGCGCGCTATAGCGCATTAACAATCGTAAACATGCTATAGCGTGCGCTATCACACGCTAACACGCGTAATGCTCCGCAGAAGGTGGAGAGAGGGCGGAGAGAAGGGGTCAATGGGCGGAGAGTGGGCAGGGAGAGGCTAACGCGCTGAATTTCAGAGCTGAATTCCAACGCGAATGAAACCCTACCGGTTAAAGCACTTTAAAGGGGAGAGAAACCATTTATGTGTCAGCAATGTACAGCCTAGGCAGGGAAACCAAAAAAAGGTGATAAGTGTGATACATGTGCACAGAACAAAAGGGCACAGAAACACCGAAAATGACCCCAACAAACTGGAACAAAACAACAACCAAGCTGGCAAATAGTGGTAGCAATGAGAAACATCCCCCCCCCCCCGAGTAAGCTCCATAGAACAGATATAATTCATGGAAGGGTCCATACTCCGTCCCCATACAAGGTGCATGGTCCCACAGTGAAATAGCGCTGCTCAGGGATTTCCCCACCATCGGACAGGGTTCCTATGGCGTGCACATGTCCCGCAACATCAGGGCAGGCATGTCGGAATGGGCAACCGGGCAGATGCTGGGAAAGGGGATACAGAGGGCTGCAGGCGGCACATGCAGTGGCGCAGCTGGACCACAGTGGGGACTAGGGTGATGCTCAGTTGGCCCATAGGAATGCGTAAACAGTAGAGCCAGACAGCAACTGATGAGGGCCCAACATGGGCACGAGTGTGTTTCCCAAAGCGTCACAGGGGAGAGTACCCAACCACAACCCCCAAGGGCACGGAACACTGGCAGGCGGGGCTGGGGGGGAGCGTGGACGTCTATGCAGGCACCCCTACCCCAGAACACGCACCATAGGCGGCCACCTACCTGCACACTGGATGGCCTGAGACCATGCACCACCAGCTCCACCAGCAGAAGGGCATGTCAGCATGGTGGCTGAGGGATACTGGTGGTGGAGGGGGCAGTGGCAGCTGCCCGGAGCAGACCGTGGCCTAGCCCTGTGTAAATGGGTGTCATGCACTGCAACAGACAGGCCCTGTCTGACCAACACTCATGATATCACCAGGGAATGCACCATCTCTGTGAGAACATGGTGGTGCAGTGCACAGAACCACTGTATCCAGAAGCAGAAGGTCACAGGTTCAAGTCCCAGCTGTGGTTTCTGCCCACCTGGTCCTCATATTTTACCCACTACTATAACGTGCTAATACAGGCAGAACCGTTCTTGCAGATGACGTAAACATGCCCAAAACACCAACATTTTACCCTACAGAGCACAGACACCATAAAAATGCACATTACCTAGAGCAGAGCCTCCCAAATGCAGTCCTGGAGGGCCAAACACCATTCCAGTTCCATGCTGCCTCTGATAAAGATGTCTGTGCTGCATTTCTATGCGCTACCCCCATGGTATGCAGATGTATCTCATGCATATTCATGAGGGACAGCATGAAAACCCGAACAGTGTTTGACACCGCTGGACTGGAGTTGGGAACCTCTGCCGTAAAGCAGCAGCCAACAGGGGCAAGCACACCCGCACCCACAGGCCCCATTATCCACAGCCTTCTGGAGAGGCAGGACTGTGGGCTCTTCGTGCATCTCCCAATACTAGCACTTGCCTACCTCAGTAATGCCACCCCAAACCGGGGAATATGGTACACATCTATCAAAAGGTTGCTAGGATTACTGGCAGATAGCAATTCCTAGGTTAGGTACAAGTGTCTGAGTGAGCTGCATCATAGCAACCTTTCTGATGTATGTGGAGTGTGCTACAGGTCATGGGTCTGACAGTGTTTACCAACCTGGGGAGTGACTCCTACAGTATTGCGTACCATAGCCATGCCTGCACTGTGCTCAGGACCTGTGTGGTGGCCTGGGCTGCCCAACACCTCTATAGTTGCACAATGCTGGCATAGGTGTGGGGAGTGTGTGTCTGTCTGGCCAGTCTGTGGTGGCTTCCAACACCCTCCACAGCCCACACTGCTAGCACTGTTCCCAGTATTGGCCTGCCAATGTGCATAATGAGGAGCAAGGTACTGTGGGAATAGCCTGGATAGGGTGGCCTGGCCTGGCCGCATCTGCGCTGGGCATAGGGCAATGGCTCGGACATTGTAGTGCCCGGTACCACCTGCACAGACAGAGTGGCCACAGCATGTCCTGCTGGGAGGTCACTCTCGCCCTGACTGAGTAGTGACCACGGCATGGCTAGGTTCCCCCATAGTGATATATAGTGTTTTGCTCATGTGATATATATATGGGTTTCTTTTTGGGGCCCAATCACTGACTTATCTGCTTGGTGTGTATGCTGACATCCTCTGGGTTTTGGATACATGCATCTCCTCCAGGACCATGCACTATGGACTAGCTGGCGGACTGTCTGCAGCTAGTATGTGTCTTGCTGGAACACCTTGCAGGGTGCAGCGGCTGGAAGCCTGCTGCTGGGGAATGTCAGATAATGGTGGGGGGCAGCTGAGCATATCCAGGTCTGCTGTCTGTCCGCTATTGTGTTATGGATGAGTAGCGCTCTGTCTGTTCCCCAGCAGGACTGCTGTTGCTGGTCCCCTCTACTGCTGCCATTGTAGGGGGGGTAGACTGTGGATCTATTGGTGGGTGACCCTGTTTCCCACCCTAAGCCCCAGAGGGTGGGTTGTGTGGTGGTAGATGATCTGCCCATGGGTCCATACAACCCCCCCCCCCTTCACCTACAGCAGATAACCTTGGCACCCAACACAGGATATGCACTATTCTGAGTGCATCATCGCCCATAAGGACTAGACATGACCAAGACATACAGCAGGGCACAGCTCTATCCTAGGTGTGTCTAACGGAGCTACCTATCACACACTGATGGGACCTGCAGCATGGCGTGTCTCAGCCATGAAAGGTGCTGTGGACCTGGTGCTGGGGGCCCCACCTCAACCTCAGGGTGGGCACTGTACCCGCACAATGTGTGCGTCTGTGGCTACTCTGTGGCAGTGCCACACATGGTCTGTCCCCCCTACAGGGCCGAGGTGCTGTGGGGTGCATACCCGCTCTTGTGCCCATCTCTCGACTGCTGCTTTGCATGTGCAGTGCATCATGGGTACGGGTGGGTTAACCCTATCCTGGTAACCACAGCAGAATGTGGGTGTGGTGCCGTGCAGTCCTCCTGTAGCCAGCCAGTTGTTTGTTAGCAGCTCTAGCCCACTGGTTACTATACTGCCTGTGGAGCCAGAGGTCATGGGTCCTACACCCACATTGGGGTTCATCAATAGGGCTGTCTTAGGCATTGTCTGTTTTTATTGTATATTAGTTCTGCCAGCAGGACCACCCTCAGGGTACTGTCCCCTTAGGGTGGCTCATAAGGCGCCCTATAGGGCGCCTTATTCAGCACCCTATAAAGCGTCTTATGAGGTG
This sequence comes from Ichthyophis bannanicus, assembly GCA_033557465.1. Taxonomy (NCBI): domain Eukaryota; kingdom Metazoa; phylum Chordata; class Amphibia; order Gymnophiona; family Ichthyophiidae; genus Ichthyophis; species Ichthyophis bannanicus. The sequence goes on along the minus strand of CM066034.1, from coordinate 90,298,243 downwards.
CCTTATATGGTGTCCTATAGGGGACATTATAGGGTGCCTTGGCAGACAGCGCACTTTATAATGTGCCCTATGGAGTGCCCTCTAGGGTGCCTTATGTGGCACCTTAGGTTACGCCACTGTGAGGGTGTGTTTGCTGGCAGCACTATTCAGGTACAAGTAACCTTCCTCACAGCCCACTACTTAACCCTTTCTAGGCCAAGCCCAGTACTTTCGGGATCCAAACCTCTGCCTATATATTCCTATGAAATGGTATAGCATACATGACCATGCCAGAGGGGACGTCACTATTGGAACATATTGGATACGACGGGTACAATTTTCCTGACATGTGCAAACATTAACCCAGCTGCAGATAAAATATTACAGTAGGCCTTCAAAGGGTTGCACATGATGCCTCAGCCAGCCTTCGTCATTGGGCACACTGGGGAATCGAACCCATGACCCGTGTACCATCAGTCTGTGTAGTAACCATTGTGCTACAGCTCTGTTTCTGTATTTGGGTGTCTGTGCGCTGTCTTAAGCTTGCGCGCAGTAGCGCACACGTAGCGATCATTGCTGCGCGGCACGCAATACCGCGCGCAACTGCGCGTTATCGGTTACGATGTACCGCCCATGTCCTTTTTTGGCTTTCCTTCCACTAACGCGGCTCCTAACGCGAATTGCACTAACGCGGTTTAGTAAACATACCCCTTAGATTGTGAGCCCTTCGGGGACAAGGGAATAAAAAGTACCTGTTAGTATTCATGTAAACCGCACTGATTCTAAAGAGCGCGGTATAAAAAATAAATAAATAAATTAGTTAGTGGCATTGTACTCCCTCCTCCTCCATACATCGTATACTTGACAGACTGTCATCAGATCAGCATTAAATGCTGACCTTCTTGGAAGTAATGTGCCAGGTAAGTGGTGCAATGCTTGATGAAAAAGTCCGACGTGAAGGTAGAACAGAGTTACTAACCTGTAGCAGGTGTTCTCCATAGACAACAGGATAAGTTCTCACACATAGGTGATGTTATCAAAGTTCTGTATGGGAATCGGTTCCCAGCTTCTTCTAGAAGCTTTTGAAGCTAGCCCTATGTGCATGCAAGCCACTTTCTGCTTGTTGCTGTTGCCAGGGTTATCTCGGTCTGATTACAAGCTGAAGTAGAGTACAACACAGTGAACATCTGCTTCAGGTGAGTATCTCTATTTTTTCTGTGGATAATGTCCTCACATATGGAAATCCTGCCTGGACACCGAAAAGTTAATTTTGTTGACAACAGCTCTTTTTTCTTGTTTTGTTTTTGTTTTTGTTTTGTTTTGTTTTTGAACAGAGCCTGAACAGAATGAAATGAGTGTAGGAGGGATGGAATTGGATTCTATTCCCTGAACAGATTCCAAAGAACTGATTGACTGCACCTTCTGTCGCAATGGGAGTCTCTTTACAAACAATAATAAGATGTGAATGTATGAACAGAAGTCCACATCATGGCCCTGCAAATCTCCATGGAAGCTGGCTTCAAGTGAGCTACTGATGCAGCCATAACTCTGACATTATGAACCACGACATGATCCTCAATAGTCAAAGTAGCTTGGGCATAAGCGAAGGAGATACAATACGCTAACCAACTGAATGCTGGCTGATGGCAGCCCTCAGTTTGCTGGGGTCAAAAGAACCAAAATTGGGTGGACATTCTAAGGCTTTAGTCCACTCCAGATAGAAGGCCAAGATTCTCTTCAGTCCATTGTGTACAGTGCACTTCCTCCTTTGTGAGCATGGTATCTTGGAAAAAATTTTGGTAGGACAATTCCCATTTATTTTTTAAATTATGGAATTTTTACAGATTACACAAATCAATAATAAATACAAGAAATACTCATCATATGAGCAAACAACTAGGAAATACAAAATGAAAAGGTAATATTCAATACATGAGTAGTAGCCCAACTCCCGGGGAGACCGTAATCATATCATCTAGGAAAAATTTAAGAAACAGAAAACCAGAAGGAAAATAATAGATCCTTCCAAAGCTAAGGGTATCTATATCAAAACTCCAACATATTACTAAACTTTTTTATCTAAAACAAATTTATCCAGTTGAGATGGATCAAAAAAAGTTTAATCGTTACCCTGCAAGCTCACCATCCGCTTGCAGGGAAAATGCAAAAAGATGGTAGCACCCACCCCCAATACTTTACCCAAGAACTGCTTTCAACAAAGCTGAGTGTTCCTCAAAAAATCTGAAAAGACATTTAACTTCTGACCTCAAAATAAAGCATTTTTATATTAAAAAAAAGCTTCAAGACATTGACCTTCTCAGTTTTAGAACTAAACATAACTAAGAGGGTGGTCCTCTTGGATGTCCTGTAATATCTTGGGAATCTTCCAGGAAATTAGTCACATCTTGACTTTCATTAGGCAATTAAACATCCACATCCCCCACACCTGCTTTAGTAAGCCAAAATTTAGTAGGTAAATAATAACAGATCTGCACTAAGATATCATTTGACAGCAAGTTGCGCCTGTCTTTCCAGGATCTGGAGGATTCTCTGATCTGTTGCCTCATGCTGGAGTCGTCTGCTCAGCCATCCAAAGAACCAGTTCCTCCAATGCCATGGCTGTAAAGCAAACAGAGAGAAAACAACCCAAGTGCAGGCCTTTGGGAGAATACACACACTCTGCCTTTACCCAGACCAACTGTCCTTCCATATCCCCTGCCTTGGATATTCATGCCTTCCGGGCAGACAGGTCTCAGCATTGTTAGTCTGTTGGCTTCACTAGAATGGGTCCCTCCACTGGAATCTTGCTTGTTCCTTCCTCATAGAATCAGCAGTTCTGCCCTGGAATGCTTTGGAGATCCTACCACTAGTTGCTCTGCCTCTAGGTCCTCCAGACTCAATCTGCTCTCAAAAAAAAAAAAGCATCCCAGCACCACCCTTTATAGTCACCACCACCTCCTCCTCCTCCTCTAACAGGGATGTCTTATCTCTGGGGTTCCCCTGTCTCTTCAGGGACTAGCTGTTGCTCATTTCCCCCCGAAGAAGGCATTTGCCGAAACGCGTAGGGAACTTAATAAAGGCACCTGTGATCATCCGTATCTCTTGCCTCTTTGTGTTCCTGTTGGACTAGCAAGAGCGATTTGCTCTTGGTGTGCCTGCTCATTTCCCAGCTCCATCTTATCCTCCTGCTGGGGGTCCCCTTGATCCTCCCTAAGGGGATTTATCTCATCCCAGATGTTGTCAGAGATCTGGGCCCTATGTCTCCAGGCCGGAAAGGGAGCAGGGGGTTGGGCCTTTCCTTGGTACCTGATGTCCTTGTCTGCAGCTCTAGGGGTCCCTTCCCTACAGGGGTCTATACCTCCAAAGCCAGGGCTGACTGGGGTCCCCTGGGAGTCTTGCAGTGACAAGATGTACACCAGGTCACAGTGGTATTGATGATGGGCCCGATATGGAGTGTGATAAGGCGGAAGTCACTGAAAGCAGAAACTTAGAAAAAAAAGCTGTTTCTTACAAAACAAATAACTTGCAGAAGATGCAGTTCCCTTGCAAAGCAGCTAGAGGGAGCAGGCATGAACCTACAGAGGCTGAGCTAACACACCCGGGGACTGATTGTGCAGGAGCTAATCAGCTCCACCTGAAGAGTAGCTCGAGGAACTCAAAAGTAAAATGGCTTTATAAGCAGAGAGGCAGCTCAGAGGAAGAGAGCCCGGCCTGGAGGGAGGAAGGAACCTCAGAAGAGAGCCCGGCCTGGAGAGAGGAAGGAACCTCAGAAGAGAGCTCAGAGGAGAGCTCAGAGGGAGAGAGAGAAAGGTACAGACCAAGAAGAGCTGGAGTGAGACCTGGGAGAGCCATATTGGAAAGTGACCCGGTAAGAAGAAATCCCAGGGGCAGTGAGCTCAGAAGGACAGAGCCTAGCCTGGAGAGAGGTCTATGCTCACCAGAAGGGTCTGTAACAAGATTTAAAAGTACTGGAAGAGAAAGTCCTGATAAGAGGATTACTTGTGCTAGAAAGCCAAGAAGCCTGGAGGTTTTATCTGGTCTTCCCAATCTGCAGAGAAGACAAGCACTATCTAGGAGGATTCCAGAGGGAGTCTACAAAAGAGACCGTGTCCAGAGAGAGGTGCCTGGTTGGGCAAGTACCGGTCACACGGATGTTACAAAGCCAAGGTACAGTGACTCTTTTTGTCTAAAGAGAAACCCAGCTCATAGAGCGTCTGTGAGAGCAGATAAGCAGTTTGAGAGAAAAGAAAGCAGACAGGAGTTTTACAAGCCATTGCCTAGAGGTGTGGGGACAAGCCCTGCTGTTTACTTGAAAGCCCTAGAACTGCCCAGCTGGAGGCTAGGGAGAAGGAATATTGACTTTCAAACCACTGCAGCCAGGGAAAGGTCAATTGCTGAGGGAAGCACAAATGACCCAGAGCCCATGCAGATGGAATTTGGGGATTCAGTTATATCGTCCCAGGAAGATTTAATGGATTGCTCTGTGTGTATGGCAGGAAGCCTTGAGTCACTCCCTGAGCTGTAATTGTATATGGACAAGCTCTAATGTTGTTTTGTTTGTGCTGAGCGAAAGAGAAAAGCTCACCAAGTTGTTTTTGCTCCAGAGTTGGAAAGCCTGTGTTGTTTTTACAAAGAAGCTGTGAAAGTATGTAACAGTTTATTTGTTCACCTTATGCTTTGGTAGAAGAACCTGACAAGAAGGAAATACTTTCATTTCTCTGTTACCTAGCGAACTTCAGTGCATAAAAGGGAAATAAAAGCCTTATTTACCCTCCATTTTGGCTCACACAACTTATTCTCATAAGGAGGAGGACTACAATGCCCAGGATGCATCTGGCTTAAAGAGTCTTTTACCTCCATCAGTAATAAAATGCTCAACCTGCCCTTGCAGCCACAGGCCACCGGGTGGGGGTTGATGACAGGAGGTTGGCAGGCTATGCACTGCGGCGGTGCATTGCCTGCCCACCAACCCTCCTAACCCGGATATTCACTTCCACATCGGCAGAAGTGAATATCCAGGTTATCCCAGATGCCCCGGCAGCTGCAGATGCTACACGGATTGCAGCGACTTTCATTGCTACCCGCATAATTTCTGCGTCTTAAAAACAGGCGAGTTTTTTTCTTGCCTATCTTTAAGGCGCAGAGGGCTACGAACATCGCTGCTACCCATGTAGCCCCTTCCTCCGCCCCAGAACGCTCCTAACATGCCCTGATGCTATGCAAATAGCATCTGGGTGCATTAGGAACTTATCTGGGATATTCGAAGGGCACTACTCATGTAGATGTCCTTCTTAAGGCCCTTACACAGGTAACTAAGGAGGTTACCCGTGTAAGGGCCTTCGAATATCGGGCCCTCTATGTATAAACAGCAGCATTCTGAAATCACCTTTAGATGCGCTTTGCAGTTTACAGTGTAAATGCTTTTTACACTTGGGGATGCTTCAAACATTATCCTCATTATTGGCTTCATGAGTAGATGATTTAATTATCTCATTATTGACAACATACCTTCATAACCCTGACCAAATTTTGTTGAATAGGATCTACTGTAAGAGTTAAACAGTCTCTAAAAATAAATAAAACCCCAACCCTTTTCTGTACAGGCCTAGAAAAATGCTCTAATGGTATCTCTGTGGCCATAATTTATTACATATTAAGGTGTCCATTACTATGGGGGTTATTCCGAACCATGAATAGTGGGAATAACCTCCCTGGGCTTTTGTTTTTTTGCAGATTCGGGGCACGGAAGGGGCTAGGGGAGACAAAGTTAATCCCCCGCAGCCCGACTCTGGCCTTAGGAGGCTGGATCGGGAATCGGGCTGCGGGGAATTAACTGTTTGGGGCAGCGGCCACAGCTCCATTTAAAAGCCCTGGCTGAGCTAGTGCTGTATGTGCAGGCTGGGACTGAATCATGCTGAACAGTGCTGTTCGCGATTCTGATCCTGCGGGGCTAGACATGTCCCGCAGGATCAGAATTGCTATCTCCTTTGTACGTCCAGGTCAGCCCAGACATACAAAGGAGCTCTACGTGGTGTATAGAATTGGGCCCTAAGGCGTCATCATTCTGAATCATCCTGATCCCATCTGATCTCAGAAGCTAAGCAAGGTTGGGCCTAGTTAGGACTTGGATGATGCATTAACCGGTAAACCTTCCTGCTGGTTATGTTATGGCCTATTATGTGAATATATTAGATTTTATGAACTACACTCAGTCAGAGTAGAAATACCACATGCCGTCTCCATGTCAATCTCAAGCTCATGAATGCTGCCTACCAATGATGAAACAACCCATGATAATAACTTTTATGGTGATAACTTTGAAATCTAAAAAGGTATCACTCACAACCAAGCTTATCATTAGGCATATCAAGGCATATCAAGAAGTATGCAAAGGGGCAAGTCCCACACTAGGTTGGTGTTTATCATGGAACTTCCTGGAAGTGATAGTTCAGATAGGAGGAGCAACACTTAATGTAAAGATCCATAAGAAGGTAATTCTAGGCTGCTTGTTGACAAGGGGACATCTGATGAGGGTGAAAGGGGATAGACTCAGGAGTAATATGAGGAAATATTTCTTTATGGAAAGAGTGGCAGATGCGTGGAATAGTCTCTGAGTGGAGGTGGTAGAGATGAGGACAGTATCTGCATTCAAAAAAGCATGGGACAAACAGAGGATCTCTAAAGGCAAAAACGGGATTGTTGCAGTGGTTGATATGGAAGGGCAGAGTAAATAGACCATGTGGTCTTTTCTGCCAATATGTTTCTGTGTTTCTATGTTCATTTGTGGGGCCGGAAGGGCAACTTAAAGTTAGCTCATGCCCTTCCTCTTCCTCATCTGGGTGATTCAAGATGGATTAACACAAAACAGTACCTTATGGAGTGCAAACAGACACAAAGCTTCACCAACCACCGCCCATACTCCGGTGGTGTTCTGAAGGGGCTCTAAAGGGTTGTGTCCTGCCCCTTTCAGCACATCCCTTCGCGCCACACCTTGTGGCCATTCTGGATTATAAGGCATCCTTGGGGACAGATGATGTCAGACTTGGGTGTCCACCATGATGCCTGCAACCAGACTTAACTGCTCAGCTCATTCCTCATCCTCCAGGGGCCCAAGACAACTTCAAAGGCACTAAGCCCCTCTCAGCCTCATGATCTCACCAACAATTCATTGTTAAAGTGGAAGTCCAACAATTCCTTAGGAAGGAATCTAGGGTGCATACATAAAACCACATAGTGGATCCCTTTATAGCAACAGGATAAAATCAAAATAAGCATAACTATCTCTTATATCTGAAAAAATAGGGGTGACCTACACTGAGCAGTGGGTACATCCCTAAACAAAGGCCTGGGGAGAGGTGACCTGCACAGAGTGGCAAGTGCACCTACTCTTGTTGCCTTCCTGGGCAGACTAGATGGACCATACTGGTCTTTATCTGCCATCATATACTATGTTACTATAAATATTGATACAGGGTGGATCGGTCACAAGAGGCTGGAGCTCACTTACTCTGCGTGCCACCAAAAACATGACCTTTCAGGTCAAGCACGTCAGTCCACAGTGGCTCAAAAGAAGCTTTCATCAGCTGAGTTAATAGTAAATTCAGGTTCCAAGACAGAGCAAGAGGCTTGAGGGGAGGCTTAAAAAGAAGTAAGCCCCACATGAATTGAACAATTATAAGCTATAGAGAGATGGATTTATCTTCTACATGATGGTGGAAAGTGTCATTTGTACTGAGGTGGAATCTTACTGTGTTGGTTTTCAAACCAGACTCTGATAAATGCAGAGACTATTCAAGCAGTTTGTGTGTAGAGCATGTGAAAAGATTTAGGATCTTTTCATCACACCAGACAGCAGCCCTCTTCCATTTAAAATGATATGACCTTCTAATAGAATCTCTCCTGGCATCCAGGAGGACATTGGTTATACTAACCAGCAGTTTCAAAGAAGACAGAGTTAGCATCTTAACATCCAAGCGGTGAGGACTTGGTAGTTGATGTTGGCATGCAACAGGGTCCCCTAATCCTGTGAAATTAGGGTTGGTAAACTGCCTAACCTTATGGCTCCCTGACCGATAATTCTGGGAGTAGAGGGAGCCAGCTGATGGGGCCAGTAGAGCACTATGAGGATCATGGTTCCTTTGTTGTCTCTGAATCACAGGAGAGATTTGCTGTGAGAGGAACTGGAGGATATGCGTACAGAAGGCCCCCTCCCAATTGAGGAATAAGACATCTGAGATTCATTTGCCATATGCACTGTCCTGGAGCAGAACTGAGGTGCTTGCTTATTCTGTGAAGTGGCAAACAGATCTATCAAAGGGATTCCCCACTTCCGAAAGATCCAGAGATTCACATCACTGTCTATGGTGCACTCATGAGATTGGAGTACATGACTCAACTTGTCTGGCAGGACATTGTCTTCTCTAGCCAGGTAAGTGGCATTGAGAGTAATCCCATGAGATATGGTCCAGTTCCATATCCTGACTGTTTCCCATCATAGGAAGTATGAACCTGTTCTTCTCTGCTTGATGATGTAGTGCATGGCTACTTGAATGTCTGTTTGGATCATGACAACGTGAATGGCCAACAAATCTATAAATGCATTTAGAGTGCTTGCAATTGCTCTCAGTTCCAGGAAATTGATCTGATAAAGACTTTCCTGATAAGACCACTGACCTTGAGTGTCAAATCCAGTTTGGATACACCTTTTGAGCAGTTTTTGGTAGGAAACATTTGGAAGAGAATTTCCCTAGTGAGTTTGGAATAGACTGTCTACCAGGTCAGAGAGTCTGGGAGTGGAACTGCAACAGAAATGACATCCCAGAGCCTGTAAATGAATTATGTCCATTGTATGCTCAAGGTGCACTGAGCTAGTCTCATTCTGAGAAGTAATCTACTTGGACCCTATACAGGATTCTATAATCCACTATAGTGACACCAAACTAAACCTGGATATTATGTCTTCAAAATGTGGTAGCTATGGTCGGTTCATATTGAATGGCATATAGCAGAAAGTTTGAAAATGCGCTAGAGGAATTAGAAAGAAAAAGCAGCTATGATCTATATCATGACTGATATTTAACTGCCAAAAAAATGAAAAAAAAATAGCAAAAAGGACTGTTAATATTGAGACCTACTGAATTTAGTGGCCTTAAGGAAAACAAAGTCCAACAAATATTCATATTGATTAATGGTGGGAAATTTAAGAACTTAAAATACAGGTTTAGTTTGGTATCACTATAGTGGATTATAGAATCCTGTATAGGGTCTAAGTCAAAGTAGATTTTATTTTAAAGCTGGGTCAGATTGGCAGTTTTAAAATGGTTGGAGGCATCTGCCTATACAAACGACCAAATGGCGATAATTTTACAAGATATTCCAGAATTAGGACCAATTGATTCAATAACTACCGGAAAGAAGTGGTCTCAATTGCATAAGCTTCTCAAAAAATTGAATAGATTGCAATTAAATAGTGCTACCCTCACTCAATATATTCTGTCACGGACCTCTCCTAGAGGCTTCAGGGTTCTTAAGGAACTGAAACCTTTTTGTGAGGATCAAGAATTTTAACAGAAATGGAATGGGATTTTAATGAAATGTACTTTAGATTTGATGTTTTTATTAGTTGAAACATTAAAAACAAAGGAGGGGACCTTCAATAATTTATTTTTTTATTTTTTTATTTATCACATTTTATATACCACCTTTTCCTTCATTCAAAGTGGTTACATTTTAGGGTGGGTACAAGGTAGGACATTTAAGGGGTGGGGATAGGAAAACAATACAAAAACAATGCTGTACGGTGATAGAGGTATGGGTATTATTGGTTGGTGGAGCGATAGGGCTCAGCGAAGAGGCATGTCTTAAGCATCTTCCTGAAATACTTAATGTCCTTTGTTGAGTGCATTGGTTCAGGGTGGGCATTCCAAATTGTAGGTGAAGCGAGGGATGGGGCTCTTTTGGAGGTAGATTGGTTGGCACATTGGAAGCCGGCTGGAGTGATGATTTTGTTCGCCATGTTGCTTCGTCTGGGTCTTGTGCTGGAGTCCTTGATTAGAATGCTTTGTAATGCGGAGGCTGATAGGTTATGAAAGATTTTGAAGATGTTTAAGGTTGCTTTATATCTTATCCGTGTGTGGATGGGCAACCAATGCAGCTGCTGAAGTATTGGGGTGATGTGCTCACTTCTTGCAGTGTTTGTAATGATCCGGGCCGCCGTGTTTTGTACCAGCTGTAGGTGGTAGAGATATTGTTTAGGCAATCCTTGGTAGAGAGAGTTGGCATAGTCCAGTATAGGTGTGATTATAGCCTGGCATACCGTGCAGAAGTGATTATTGTCCAGGATGGATTTGAGTCTTCTGATGAGCTTGAATCGGTGGTGCGCTTTGCGGCAGTTTTGTTGATGTGCAACTGGAGGGTCAATTTGTTGTCTAAGGTGACACCCAGGTACTTTACTTCGTCCTTCACTGCAATGTGTTTACCTAGGATGCTAATTGTATGTGATAGTGTGAATGTGGAGTCTCTGGAGATAAGCATAGCTTCTGTCTTGTCGCAGTTTACAGAGCGACAGTTGCTAGTAAGCCATGCAATCATATCCTCGAGACAATTGGTGATGGGTGTGAGGTCAGGTGAATGTATGTCATTGGGGGTGTAGACCATAATGTCATCTACATATATGTGGTAGATCATTTTCTACAGGACCAAGCAGGAAGTCAGTCCTCACATATGGGTGACGTCAGCGTCGACGGAGCCCTAGTGCGGAGCATTTTCCCAGCTTTCAAAGAAAGCCTTTGGGAATGCAGCGCGCATGCGCGGCCCCCTTCCCGCCCAAGGGTGCCATCTTGCTCAGTCTTCTTTTTTCCGCGGAGCCTGACGGACGTATGCCCTAGTCACGCGGTTAAAAGTTTATTTTTCCTTCGACGATTCATTGTTTTTTGCCGGTTCGACACCGGTTCCCCTTCCCGCCTGGGCACGGTACACCGCTATCGAGCCCGGAGCTGTTTTTTTCGTTTCTTGTCCTTCGAGACTAGCGTTCGCACTTTTTTTCTTTTTCACTGGCAGCCAGGTCTTTTGACCTTACAGGGGCCCTTTTTCCCACGATGGCTGCCAGCGGGTTCAAGAAGTGTGATCGGTGTAAGAAACTGATGTCTCTCACTGACACACACGACTGCTGCCTCCGGTGCCTTGGGCCCGATCATGACCCGATGATCTGTGGCCCATGTGGCAAAATGTCCTCAAAGGCGTTGAGGAGCCATCAGTATCAGCGGGAAAGGATCTTCTCTGACTCCGCATCCGGCCAGGCCCGGACTTCGTCAGAGGCCTCGACATCTCGGGAGTCCGACCCCGAGCATCGTCGGGGCTCCTCTGAGCGGGGGTCTCCCTCACGGGAACACAAAAAGAAGAAGAAACCCACGAGGGCGGCGTCGGTGGACGCTCTTTGTCCCTCGAGGGCCAGATCGCATAGCCCCAACCACCGTCCCGGGTCCTCGGAGCCGGAGAAGCCTGCCAAATTGCTTCATGTGGAGCCGGAGGCCCCGAGTCACGTGAGTACTGTAGTCCTCGTAGACTCTCCTCCGGGGGAGCCGACATCGGCCCCGATGCCATCAGGGGCTGAGCCGGGGGCTGCTGAGTCTCCTGAGCTCAGACTCAGGTTGACAGCCTTGGAGAGCAGCTTGGCTGCCTTCATGGAACAGTAGCGGGTGCTGATCGCCGGTCTGACCGGTGCATCTGCCCCGACCACCGGGACCTCGACGTCCAAGTCAACCCCGGAGGCCGAGCCGATCCTCGAGTCCATGCGGTCTCGAGTCAATCCTCGGCCAAGGTCTCCCTCGGCCTCCCGTACGGGGCCGAGGTCGTCGACACCGGTACCCTCGGCATCGGGGCGGATGGCACTGGTGCCCGCCCGACCGGAGCCGCTCTATTCCTCCTCGGAGGGGCATGGTGGGAGACAGAGGACGAGGAGTCCCCAGACACTTTTCGGACCCGGTGCGTGGAGTCCGAACCTCGGAGAAGGTCCCCCCCCGGAGGATACCCAGTTCTCGGACTTTGTGAGGGATATGGCCAAGGCCTTGGCCTTCCCCGCGGATCCCGAGGAGGAGCCTCGAGCCGAAGAGCTTGAGGCCCTCCAGTATGACTCTCCCCCGAAGGAGGCCTTTACTGTAACGGTTCCTCCGATGCTGGAACGGCTGCTCTTCCGCATGTGGGAGGCACCGGCCTCGGCGCCGGTTCTCAGCAAATGGGTCGATTCCATTTATTGAGTCCGTAAGAGCCCTGGGTTCCAGAAGACACAGCTACCGCACCATTCCATGGTTGTGGAATCGGCCATGCCTCATCTGAAGAGTCAGAAGATGCACTCCTCGGTGCCCCCCGGCTGGAACCTGGATGCCCTCGGGAGAAAGTGCTTCTAGGGCTCTATGCTGGCTTGCCGTGTCCAGACTTACCAGCTGTACATGGGCATGTACCTCCGAGACCTGGCAAAGGAGATTGCCGGGTTCTCTGCTGGCCTCTCCGAGGAACCTTTGCAGAGGTTCAAGGCTTTGTCATCGGGGATTCGAGAATGTTCGAAGTTTATATCTCAAGCAGCCTATGATGGCTTCGAGGCTTCGGCCCTAGTAGCAGCGGCCGGCATCGGTGCACGCCGTCAGGCCTGGCTACAGTCATCGGACCTCGAGCCATGGGTCCAGGACAAGTTGGTCGATGTCCCTTGCCAGGTTGAGAACCTCTTTGGCAAACCCATGACTGAAAAGGCTGCAGAAATCTAGACCAAGACTCTCACCAGGACAAGGCTGTCCAGGAAGACTTCTGCCCCTTCTCAGAAGAAGACGGGCTCAGGGAAAAAGCCCTTTTACCCAAGGAAGGCCTCTGCCTACAAATCCTACCCTCAATTCCAGGCCTCTGCAGCTCCCCAACAGGGTCAGCAGGCCAAGGGGCAGGAACATGGGCCCCGTAGGCAGAAAACCCCCAAGCCGCCAGCTCCGGCTCCTGTACAGCAGGGAGCGGGGTTTTGACTCCCGTTGCATAGCCTCTCCTCCTCAGCTGGCTCCTTTCAGCACAGGAGGCTGGCTGACACTGTACGCCCACAGGTGGTCAACCATAACAGGGGATACCTGGGTACTGAGCATAGTCCAAAAGGGCTATTTGCTCCACTTCAATCAGTTACCCCCCCTCCTATTTTCCAGGGGAGCCTCCAAAACTTCCTCTGCACAGGAACCTCCTCCTTCAGGAGATGGCAGGTCTTCTGCAGGAACAGGCGGTGGAACCAGTGCCTCACCACCTGATAGGGCGAGGCTTCTATTCCAGGTACTTTCTAGTACCAAAAAGGACAGGAGGCCTCAGGCCCATCCTGGACTTGCGAAATCTCAACAAGTTCCTAGAGAGGGAAAAGTTCAAGATGCTTACCCTTGGAATACTGCTGCCCTACCTCCAGCAGGGAGATTGTCTATGCTCCTTAGACATAAAGGATGCTTATACTCACATCCTCATTCATCCAGACCATAGACAATATCTCAGATTTGTAGTGGGAGGAAATCATTTTCAGTACAGAATACTTCCATTTGGCCTGACCTCCGCCCCCAGGGTTTTCACCAAATGCCTGGCGGTGGTGGCGGCCTATCTCAGAAACCAGGGCATCTTTGTCTTTCCATACCTGGACGACTGGCTCATCAGGGGTCAGTCTCCACAGGAGGCCAGACAAGCCACTCTTCACACTGTCTCTCTTCTCCAGCACCTGGGCTTCGTCATAAACTTCGCAAAGTCCACTTTGCTCCCCTCACAGGACATAGAGTTCATAGGGGACAGGTTGGATACCTCACAAGCAATGGCTTATTTGCCCGGGAACAGGGCTCACAGACTGATGGCTCTGGCCCAGCAATTTCGCAGTGGATCTCTGGTCTCTGCCAGACATTTCCTGAGTCTTTTGGGCCACATGGCATCCACGGTCCATGTAACTCCAAATGCTCGTCTGCATATGCGGCCTGCTCAATGGTGCTTCAGAGCCCAATGGATACAGGCCACAGGAGACTTAAGAGACAGAGTAAGAGTGTCCAAACTACTAGCGGCCTCCCTGCAGTGGTGGCTGCATCTCCCAAACCTGATCAAAGGGGTGCCTTTCCAGGCACCACCACACACACAGGTGCTGACGACCGATGCTTCTCTTCAAGGTTAGGGTGCACATGCCAAGGGGCATGTACTCAGGGCCTCTGGTCCCCTTGGGAGTCCACACAGCAGATCAATCTGTTGGAGTTGCGAGCTATTCGATTAGCTCTAGCTCTTTGTAAACTTTCTCACATGTCCTCTCTCATCAGTCTGTCTTGATTTAGACAGAAAACCAAGTAGCAATGTTCTATGTGAACAAACAAGGAGGCACAGGATCCAGGCTTCTGTGTCAGGAAGCACAGGCCGTGTGCACCTTTGCAGTCAAGCACGGCATGTTTCTCAAGGCTGTTTATCTACCTGGCCAAGAAAATTACCTCCAAACAATATATAATGGTCGCCTCTTAGAGCGAGTACTACTAGTAATGTAAACAAAGATTTCACGCTCTCACATTCACCAATTGAAACAATTGAATCTTCAAAAAAATGTTACTATTTTTCACTTCCTATTATAAAGTCTCAGACAAAATTCACAGCTCTTTAGTGTGGGCTAAAATTCTGCCCTCGTATTGAGCTGTTATTAGCATCAATGACCTTCTAAAGATTTTTTACAGATTCATTTCCATATTATGACTTGCTTATTGAACTTGAAAAACAAGTACTTAGCTTCATTGTGGAAATGTTATTTTCTCACAATATATCTCACTGAGCGAATCCCAACGCCAAAATTTTAAGGCGCCTTGCAGGGTCGAGTCACGGCCCACCGTGTCAGGGCGAAGGCTGCATCAGTAGCTCATCTCTGCTCTGTTCCGTTGGCAGACATCTGCCAGGCCGCTACTTGGTCTTCAAGCCAGACTTTTGCGGCCCATTACTGCCTCAAGAGGGAGTCCCGCAGGGACAGTGCTTTCGGACAGGCGGTACTCCGTAATCTCTTTGAGGTTTAGGCAACTCCTACCCTCCGGCCCTTGTGGTGGACTACCGTTCGGGGGCGTTCTCAGAGAACATTCTTATCCTGCATGCTGGGGCTCTAGAGGGAGATTATTTTTAAGCTTTGGGGTTCTTGGTAGCCTAGAGCTGGGGAGTCCCATATGTGAGGACTGACTTCCTGCTTGGTCCTGGAGAAAGCGTAGTTACTCACCTGTAACAGGTGTTCTCCAGGAGCAGCAGGAATCAGTCCTCACGACCCTCCCTCCTCCCCTTGGAGTTGCAGTTATATATTTCATTTTTGGTTTTTTGCTGTCTTTTAGCTATGCCATCAGACTGAGCAAGATGGCACCCTTGGGCGGGAAGGGGACCGTGCATGCGCACTGCATTCCCAAAGGCTTTCTTTGAAAGCTGGGGAAATGCTCCGCACAAGGGCTCCGTCGACGCTGACGTCACCCATATGTGAGGACTGATTCCTGCTGCTCCTGGAGAACACCTGTTACAGGTGAGTAACTACGCTTTATGATGCCTGATGATGTTGCATGTATATATAAGTTGAAGAGGATGGAGGACAGCACCGAGCCTTGAGGGATGCCTTGCGGTACGTTGAATTTAGCAGATTTGATTTTGCCAAATCTGACCTGTTGGGATCGGTTGCTTAGATAAGATGTGAATCATTTTATGGTACTGCAACACAATCCAATTTCCTGAAGCCGTTGTAGCATAATGGTGTGGGATATAGAGCCAAAGGCCAATGACATGTCCATGAAGATTAGAAGGAATCCTTTTTGTGTGTTATCAATGCCAGTTATGAGGTTGTCAAATAATGATGTGAGAAGCAGTTCAATGTTGTGCTGTGGCCTGGATCCATGTTCTTGCATGTCCAAAGGGGCATACATATCAATGTGTTCTTGCAGTTGTCTTTGGACAGCTTTTTCAAGGACTTTGGCCATGAACGGGAGGCTAGAGATCGGACGGTAGGATTTTGGGTTGGATGTGTCCAGGATACTCTTCTTGAGAACTGATCATATAGTGGCCTGTTTTAGGGTGGTAGACATATAGCCCTACTGTAGGGATAGCTTTACAATTTGTTGTAGGCTCTTGCTGATTTTGTCTTTAGTGGCTTTGATCCATGCTATTGGGTATGGGTCAGTGGAGGAGGTCATCGTGTTTAGTGATTCTATGATTTGTTCAATCTGTAATGGTGTCAGGATCACAAAGTCTTTCCAGGTCTCCTTATGAGCAGAAGTTGTTGGGTTAGTAGGGATGAGTGGTTGGCTTAGTGTGTAGTTGTTGTTCTTACTGATAAGGAAGTCTGTGAATTGTTGGGGGTTGATGGAGTGAGTGTCTGACAGCAAAGAGTCCTTGATGAGCTTCAGGACCAATGTTGAAGAATTCCCTGGGTCTGTTTGCTGATTTCATAATGGTGTTGGTATAGTATTGCTGCTTGGACTCATTTATTATGTTGTATTCCTGTTGTTTGGTTCTATATAGTTACAGATTTTTCTGGGTTTTGTTGGATCTGCATTTTCTTTTAGTCTTCTGAGAACCCTTTTTGCTTCTCTGATGTTGTCTGAGTACCACAGCGCGTTGGGTCTTTTGTGGGTGCATGGGAGTCTTGTTTCTGAAATTGTGGCAGAGGTTGAGATAGTGTAGTGCCAGTTTATGATGATTTCATCCAAGTCATTGTTTTCCTGATGAAGCTTTAGGGGTATGTTTACTAAACGGTGCTAACATTGCAGCTGCAATGTTATCGTGCGATAAGTGATAATGGCACATTACCGTGCGGGAATGTCACGTATTGCACGATAATGTGGCCGGCGGCGTTAAGGTGTGCAGAGGGTGGAGTAAGGCCCCCCAGAGGATGGAGTAAGGCTCCCCAGGGGCGGAGAGAAGGGGTCAGTGGGTGGAGAGTGGGCGGGGAGAGGCTCCATGCACACTAACGCCATGAAATGAAGGTCTGAAAATTAGCACCAGTGAAAACCTCGCGCTAGAGGCACATTTGCAGGAGAGAGAAACCATTTATGTCAGCAACGTAAAGCAAAGGCAGGGAAACCAAGAAAAGTGATAGTAGTGATACATGTGCAGCAGCAGCAGCATAGTAGCCAAGTACGAGAGGGCACGACGGTGAGGCTGCAAATGGGGCACAGGGGACTGAAGGCGGGACATGCAGTGGGGCAGCTGGGGCACAGGGTGGACAAGGCAGATGCCTAGGTGGCACATAGGAACACAGAAACAGAAAAACAGCAAGCCAGCAACTGACCAAGGGCAAACATGCCCACGAGTATGTGACCCATAGTGTCCCAGCAGACATCACCCAGCAGGTACCCCAAAGGGCCCATAACATTGACAGGCATTGCCGGGGGGAAGCGTGGATGTCAATGTAGGCACCCCTACCCTAGACCCCACACCATAGGCAGCCACCTGCTGGCATACTAGATGGCCTGGGACTGCGCACCACCAGCACCACCAGCATAAGGGCATGTCAGCATGGTGGCAGAGGGGTACTGGTGGTGGAGGGGCAGTGGTATCTGCCCACAGCACACCAAGGCCAAGCCCTGTTCAGGTGGGTGGCATGCAGTGCAACAGACAAGGGCTGTCTGATGAACAGTAATGCTGTCCCCAGGGAATAACCTGCCTCCATGGCAACAGTTTGGTGCAGTACACACAGCCAGTATATTCAGGGGTAGAAGGTCACAGGTTCAAGTCCCAGCTGTGGCTCCTGCAGACCATGTCCCCTCATTTTACCCTTACTAAACCATGGTAATAAAGACGGAATCTTTATTGCAGATAAAAGTAACACGCCATAAACGCCTATATTTATTTATTTATTTATTTAACATGTCTTCTATACTGTGCTATTCACATCAGTGCGGTGTACATTTAACAGAACCTTATATAATGCAGTCAGGACTGCACTGTATTTACAATAAACAGGATCTATAACTTGGGCAAAACTGGGGTAACTTTCTACAAATTATTTACACTAATAAATATACTGTACACCTGAAATCTACTTGGAGTTGCACTGGTGGGACTAGTTGCCCTCTAGTGTGCTGGGTGTGCTATTGGGGGGGTCGTGGTGATTGGTGAGAATGTTTGTAAGTTGATCTTTGCGGCTGATCTCTGGGTAGTGCCGTATGACTAGGTGGTGCTTCAGCGCCTTCCTGAATTGGGCCAGGTCAGTGATTGCTCGAATGGATGTGGGGAGGGCATTCCAACATCTGGGTGCATAGAGCATGAAAGCTCTATTAGATGTCACCTGTGTGCATTTCATTGTTTCTTTGGGATTATCAGCGTATTGGCAGCAGTAGATCTTATGAGTCTGTTCGGGGGTGTGAGGTGGATTAGCTCGGTGATGGAGGTGGAGGGTTGATTGTTTATGACCTTGAAAGTCATTACTAGGATCTTGTAACATAGTCTGCCATGGATTGGTAAGCAGTGGAGTTTCTTCAGGATTGGTGTAATGTGGTCCATTCTTGAGACTCCGTATAGAACTCTAGCGGCTGCATTCATTGCAAGCTGCAGTGGGTTCAGTGATGCTTGCGGGAGCCCATATAGGATTGCATTGGCGTAATAGAAGTGTGGGATTACTAGGGCTTGATAGATTGTTCAAAAATCGTCGGGGTCCAGTAGAGATCGTAGATGTTGTAGTGTCCTATTTTATGGTATATTGTCTTGACTGTGTTTCTTATGTGGGTTTTCATATCCAGCCGTTGGTCCAAGGTGATGCCTAGGTAACGGAATGTGGATTTGGCTATCAGCTTGGCGATCTTCACCTTTAAGGAAGGTGGGGGGGGGGTGAAATCTTGGTTCCTTGTGATGAAGAGAACATCTGTCTTGTTGTGGTTTATTCGGAGATTTTGCGTATGGAGCCAGTCAGCAACCGTGTTGAAGCAGCTTGTTAGTGGGGAGACGTTTGGCTGGTCCAGTGCAAATGGCATGTATAGCAGAACATCATCTGCATACACCAGGCAATCAACGTAAAACAAATGGATCAGGGCGCAGATGGGCTGCATGTATATGTTAAACATCAGTGCCAATAGCGAAGACCCCTGTGGTACACCCTGTTTTTGTAGGAACGGTTCTGAGGTTGTGGTGGCAGTTCTCACGTGCTGCCATCTGTTGGACAGGTAGGATTTGCCCCAGCTTAGAGCTGTGTCCTGTATTCCCTTTTCCTTGAGACGTCCCAGGAGTATCTCGTGGCTTACGGAGTCAAAAGCTGCTGTGATACCCTATAGAGCACATACACCATAAACATGTGCAATCCCTAGAGCAGAGTTTCCCAACTCCAGTCCTGGAGGGCCAAACACCATTCAGGTTGTCAGGATGTCCCTAATAAATATGCATGAGATGCATTTACATGCACCGCCCCATTGTATGCAAATTGCGACGCTCCTGCCTGCGCCCTGGAGCTAACAGGCAGGAGTGGCCTTAATGTCCCTTGGGAGTAGAGGCAAACTTGTTCCCTGTGGATGTTAGGTATTGTAGTTCACTCTGTTTTCTCTCAGGAATAAAGTGTAGTTGCGACAAAGATGGTAAGGCTTGCAAGAAATATTTATTTGTAATGGGGATGTTTCTCCAGCGCATCAAAATTCAAATACATAAACGTAAAGGGTGCACTTTTAACACAAACAGAAGTAATCAGGAACTTGGGACAACCAAAATAGAATTAGCTTTAACTTCAGCTTTTCATCTATAGAGGAGCTTAACTCAGCTCTTCCTCGAGTGGTAGCTTATGAACCTTGCAGCCTCATAATATCAGCTGTTCTTCTCACAGCGTGGGTTCCGAACCCAGGTGCAAATAATTAACTCTTCACGGCATGGGCAGCAGAAACAGCAACGTTGTATTCCTTTCATACAACACTTGCCAAGCTTCTTTTATATTACTATTCTTTACAGCATATAGAGCAGTCCATGCTACAAGGGTCAGTGCTTACGGTAGGTAAATCATTTTCTACCTGCATCAAATCCTCTGACTTAACAGAACTACTATCTTCATTAAGCTTTTGCTGTTTTCCTGCTTTCAGTTCTAGAAACTGCTTAAATTCTTGGAAGAGCAATTCAGCCTGCTTATTATCAGATTGGCAGTTGTCAGCAAATATTATGCCCTTCTCCCTGTCACTAACTGTTCCCACTGCAGCACTCGGCTTAAACAGTTCAGGGCAATGATCAGGTTCCTTCAAGAAAGTCCTAAAAATAGGAAGTTGTGCTTTACCTTCTCTATCTTGGCTTGTATCAGAACTGCCTTCTTTCTGCCAGGCTCCTCTCCTCTTTAGTAGCTCAAGAGCTTTCCAGGTGTGGGTTTTTCTGGGCTTTCCAGGTCCAGGCTCTATCCTGTAGAATAAGTTTTCTTCAGCGTGTGCCTGCCTTTGAGGCTTTCTATTCCAGGGTTCTGTCTTCTCCCAGGATTCTAAAACATGGCTCCGTCCATTCCTCACAGGACTCCTCTTAACAGCACCTTTAGAACTCCTTGCAGAACCTTTCCAAATACTCTCAAATCTTCCAGACTCACTCGTACAGCCAAACTGCTTCCTGGTCTCGGATCCACTCTCCGACGACCTCATCTTGGAGCCACTCTCCCACCTAGTCCCACACGTAATCTGCTTAGCAGCTTTGTTCAATGCTTTAAAAAGGGATTCTTTTCCCGGCACACCTTGTCCAACCCCTGGGTGTGCCCAATCAGCATTGCCTAACTCCTCCCCTGGGCTGGTGTCTGTTCTCAGCTCAGCAGAGCAGTGTGTTTTTTACCTTCTAGGATTGAAAATCCTGTGTAAATCCTTTCGCTTTTCAGGATTTTCTTCAATCTCCATCTCCTCTGGAGGGCATTCTTCACCACAAAATGTACCATGCATATTCATTAGGGACAGCATGAAAACCTGAACCGTGTTTGGCCCACCAGGACCGGAGTTGGGAACCTCTGCCCTAAAGCAGCGGCCGACAGGGGCACAAACACCTACACCCACAGGCCCCACTATGCAGCGGCTCATGTAGAGTCAGGCTGTTGGGCCGTGCGCACAGCAGCATCTACCAATACTAGCACCTGCATACCTTAGCAATGCCGTCTTAAACGTGGAAACACGTTCCACATATATCAAAAGATTGCTATGAATAATGTCAGATAACAAATCCTAAGTTTAACACAATTTGTTGACAGGGATTCGTCATATCAACCTTTCTGATATCTGTGGAGTGTGTTTCAGGTTTTGTTTCTGACAGTGTTTAACTCCCCCGGGGAGTGACCCTAACAGTATTGAGATACATAGAAATGCCTGCACTGTGCCCAGGACTGGTGTGGCGGCCAGGGCTGCCAACCACCTCCATATTTGCACAATGCTGAAATAAGTGTGGTAGTGTGCGTATGTCTATCCAGTGTTATGTGGTTGCCTACACCTTACTGAGCCCACAATGCTTTCACTGTTTCCAGTGTTAGCCTGCCAATGTGCATAATGACGGGCAAGGTACTGTGGGTATGGCCCGGACAAGGCGGCCTGGGTAGGTAGCATCTGCATAGGGCAATGGCTGGGACATTGTAGTGCCCGGCCACCACTTGCACGGACAGGGTGGCCACAGCATGTCATGCTGGGAGGTCACTCTCACCCTGACTGAGCAGTGACCACAGCATGGCTAGGTTACCCCATAGTACTATGTACTATTTCTCTCATGTGATATCTCTGGGTTCGCTTTTTTGGGGCCCAATCACTGACAAACCTGCTTAGTGTGTGTGCTCACATCCCATTTTTGGGTGCACACGGTTTTTCCAGGAACATGCACTAGCTAGTGGACTGTCTGCAGCTAGCATGTGTATGGCTGGAACACCTTGCAGGATGCAGCAGGTGGAGACTGACTGTGCCCTCTGCTGGTGAATTCAGATAGGGGTGGGGGGCAGTTGAGCTTTTCCAGGCCTACTGCCCTATGTGATTATGTACAGATCTGCATTGTCCTCCCTGTAGGGTGCCCATTCCCCTCTATTGCCACCATTGCAGAGATGTAGATTGTGGATCTCTTGGTGGGAGATCCTGTCCCCCACTCTGAACCACAGGGGTGGGTTGGGTGGTGCTACATAACTGGCTTTGGGGTCCAAACACCACCCTTCACTTATAACATGTGACCATGGCACCCGCATAGGATATGCACTATACGGGGTGCATCATAGTCCACAAGGCCTAGACATGACTGGGAAACACAGGTGTATCCTAGGTGTGTCTGCAGACTACCCATCACACACTGGCACTGATGGGGACCTGCAGCGCAGTTTATCTCAGCCATGCCATGTGCTGCGGACCTGATGCTGGGTCCCCCACTTCACCCTCAGGTGAGCACAGGAACCGCACGATGTCACGGTTTGTAGCTACTCTGTGCCAGTAACACACACGGTCAGTTCCCCCTACCAGGCGGGGGTGCTATAGAGGCGCCTACCCCATCTTGTGATCAGATGTAGGCTGCTGATCTTCATGTGCAGTGCATCATGATACAGGTGGGTTTACCCTATCCTGGTAACCACAGCAGACAGTTTGTGTGGTGACCTGCAGTCTTTCTGTAGCCAGCCAGCAGTGTGCTAGATGCTATAGAGATGTAGCCCACTGGTTACTTCAATGACTGTAGAGGCAGAGGTCATGGGTTTGACCCCACAGTGGTGTTATTTAAGAATGCTGTCTGAGGCTTTTCCTTTTCATTTCAGTCAGTGCTGCCAGCAGAAACACCCTCACAGGGCTGTAGCCTAAGGTGCCTCATATGCGCCCTGTAAGGCACCCTATACAGCGTCCCAAAGGGCACATTATAGGTTGCTTGGCGGACAGGGCACTTTATAATGTGACCTATGGGGCGCTTTATAGGGCGCCTTATGAGGCACCTTAGGTTACGGCACTGTGAGGGTGTTTTTGCTGGCAGCACTGATTTAAATTAAAAGAAAATGCCTCACACATCCTTTTTAGATTACACCACTGTGGGATTGAACCCATGGCCTCTGCCTCCACTGTCATTGCAGTAACTAGTGGGCTACATCTTTATAGCTTCTAGCACTGCGCTGGCATGTACTTAGGGTTAACGTGCATTAATGTGCCAGGGCACCCACTATCACGCGATACAGATTCTTGCTACCTTAGGATCAGAACGCCCACTCCTTATATGGCATTCTTTACATTATCGCTGCAACTAGTGCTGGTAACATTAATATGGTTTAGTAAACATACCCCTTAGGGGAATGTTTACTAAACTGTGGTAATGTCATTTGCGTTAGGTTCAGCAGTAAAGGTACAGATGCCCATATAAAGGTGTGGGCGGGGCATCATTATGGCAAGCCGTGTCAGGTAACGCGCGTTATAAGGCACGTTATAAAGCACGTTACAAGGCACCTTATTAGGCACAGTACATGGCATGTACCTTAACGTGACTTGTACTGTGCCTAATAAGGTGCCTTGCAACGTGCCTTGTACTGTGCCTAATAAGGTGCCTTGTACTGTGCCTAATTAGGAGCCTTATAACGCCTTATAAGGATTGTTGGCAACTGTGTTGAGGGTACTATGGGCTGGCAGCACAGATCTGCAAAGATATGACTTTCACAGGAAAGCAAAATATTTGCCTTGGACAGGATGGAACAATGAAGAATTGAACCCATGACCTCTGCCTAGAATATCAGTGTATTAACCAGTAGACTACACCTCAAAGGCTTGTTGCATAGTAATGGCTGGGTACAGAAGGACTGCAGGTCACCGCATAAACCGTCTGCTCTGTGTGCCAGGATAGGGTAACCCCACCAGCACCCATGATGCATTGCACATGCAGAACAGTGGCCTACAGCTGACCACCATATGGGGTCTGAACCTCTCCAGTACTGCAGCGTGGTAAGATGGACTGACAGTGCATAATACTGGCACAGAGTAGCTACAAACCATGCCATTGTGCAGGTTCCGTGTACACCCTGAGGGATAAGATGGGTGCCCAGCACTAGGTCCACAGTATATGTGGTGCTAGAGATAGGTCCTGCTGCACATCCCCAGCACTACCAGTGTGTAACAGCTGTTCCCAGTAGTGCAACCGAAGGCACATTTTTTCTAGCTGTGGTCTGCAGTCACATGTGGCCCTGTGGGACCTGACACCGCTAGGATTAGTGTGTACCTGGTGTTAAGGTCTGGCTGCCATGGATACCTGTTATCAGGGCAGCGGGGTGACTAGACTTGCATGAGGGCTATGTAGCACTGTCACTATGGGTCTAAGTGGTATGCACTATATACCCCAAGGGGCCTCAATCACCCCTTTTGTAGATAAGGGTGTGGTGGGACAGCTGCCTGCACCCTGCAGAATGGCTGTAGTACCAGCAACCACAGTCCTGCTGGCAGATGACAGCTCTCCACTGCTGTTGGGCCAGTGCCATACCTGTGACCATTGCAGACCAGCAGTCATGCTTGGGGTAGGCAGAGGAAGGCTCAACAGGCAGCACAGTCAGACTGCACCTGTAGCAGCCTACAAGGTGTTCTCACCATGCACAGGCAAACTGCAGACAGCCCACTAACCAGTCCATAGTGCATGCTCACAGGAGAACCGTTTGCACCTAGAGGTGGGATGCACAGCACAGACACCAAGCAGGTATCTTTGTGATTAGGCCACAGAACCAGGAACACACAGGTATCACTAAAAACAAATAATGTGTGGCACAATGTGGGAACACAGACATGCCATGGTCACTGCTCGGTCAGAGTAAGAGTGACCCCCCCCCCCCCCCAGCGTGACATGCTGTGGCCATCCTGTCCATGCAGGTGGTGGCCGAGCACTACATTGTCCCAGCCCTTGCCCTCCACCCTGTGCAGATGCATCCTGGCCAATCCGCCCTGTCTGAGCCATACCCACAATACCTTGCTACTCATTATGCACATTTGCAGGCTAACGCTGGAAGCAGTATGAGCAATGTGGGCTCAGTGAGGTGTTGGCAGACACAAAACAATGGAGAGACATATGCACACTCCCACACCTATCTCAGCATTGTGCAGATATGGAGGTGGTTGACAACCCTACCCGCCGCACTGGTCCTGATCACAGTGCCGACATTGTTAATCTGTGCAGGGGGTAGTAGTAGTGCTCTGGTGATAACTGCAGCTCTGTGCTAGGGCCAACAGCCTGACACTCCATGAAGCTGTGGATAGTGGAGCCCTTGTGAGTGGGTATCCATACCCCTGTGCACCACTGCGTTGGGGTTTGCC
This sequence comes from Ichthyophis bannanicus, assembly GCA_033557465.1. Taxonomy (NCBI): domain Eukaryota; kingdom Metazoa; phylum Chordata; class Amphibia; order Gymnophiona; family Ichthyophiidae; genus Ichthyophis; species Ichthyophis bannanicus. Next base: position 90,273,056 of record CM066034.1, on the reverse strand, counting down.
CATGTTGTTGTAGTGGCTGCATTGTGGGCTAAAACTATGGGGAGATGCTCTGCAGGATCCACAGATGGGACATGAACCTCTGCTCTTGAACATGCTGGCTGAGTGTACTGCACCACACTGGTGCCACAGCAGCATAGTGGTCCCTGGAGATACCCTTACGTTCCTTGGCCAGACCTCTTCTGTTGCACTGCACACCACGTACTGGTTCAAGGCATGGCCTAGGTCCACTGCAGGCAGGTACCACTGCTCCCTCTAGCACAATCACCCACCCCCTCTGCCATGCCGCCATGACCATATGCTGTCGGTGCCGGTGGTGCGCCATCCCAGGCCATCCAGGGGGCAGGTAGGCGGCTGCCTAAGGTGTGGGTTCTGGGGTAGGGGTGCATGGGCATGTTTGACCCTGGTCAGTTGCTTTCTTGCTGGTTTACATTTTCTGTGTTTTTATGTGCCACCTCGGCAACCGCCTAGTCCACTCTGTGTCCCAGTAGCCCCCACTGCATGTCCCGCCTGCAGCCCCCATGCCCCATTTGCGTCATCACCATAGTGGCCTTTCATACCTGGGCAGTATGCTGTTGCTGCAAATGGAGCACTACTATTACTATCACCTTTCTTGGGCTCCCTGCCTATGCTGTACATTGCTGACACTTAAATGGTTTCTCTCTCCTGCAAATGTGCTTCTAACACCAGGGGGCATGTTTACTAAACCTTCTTAATGTGCGCTCTGTGACGTTATCGCACGCTAAGGTACCTTAGCGCACGATAATGGCACTTTAGCAGGCGCTCAGGTACCTTAGCGCGCGTTAACGCGCGCAGCTGCGCAAATGAGCGCTGAAGGCGGGGAAAGGCTCCCGGAGGGCAGAGGAAGGCTCCCCAGGGGCGGAGAGAAGGGGTCAATGGGTGGAGAGTGGGAGGGTAGAGGCTCCCCGCACACTAACGATGAGAAATCCGAGGCTCAAAACTAACGCCAGTGAAACCCTGGCGTTAGAGATGATTTAAAGGGAAGAGAAACCATTTCTGTCAGCAATGTATAGCAAAACCAGTGAAACCTACAAAAAAGTGATAAGTGTGATACATGTGCACGGAACAAAAGGGCAAATAAACATTGAAAATGACCCCAACAAAATATAAAAAAAACATAACCAAGCTGGGCAATAGTGATATTAATGGGAAACATCAAAAAGCACTCCCGAGAAAGCTCCAAAAAAAAGATATGAATTTTGGAAGGGTCTACGCTCCGTCCCCATAAAAAGTGAATGATCCCACAGTGCAATTGCGCTCATCAGGGTTTCCCTCTCCATTGGACAGGTTTCCTATGGCGTGAACATGTTCCACAACAGCAGGGCGGGCATGTCGGAATGGGCAACTGGACAGATGCTGGGAAAGGGGACACAGAGGGCAGCAGACGGCACATGCTGTACTGCAGCTGGGCCACAGTGCGGACTAGGGTGATGCCTAGGTGGCCCATAGGAATGCTGAAACAGTAGAGCAGCCATACAGCAACTGATGAGGGCCCAGCATGGGCACGAGTGTGCTTCCCACAGTATCACAGGGGATAGTACCCAGTAGGGACCCCCAAGGGCACAGAACAGTGGCAGGCGGTGCTGGGGGGAAGCGTGGACATCTATGCAGGCACCCCTACCCCAGAACCCGCACCATAGGCAGCCGCCTACCCGCACACTGGATGGCCTGAGACTGCGCTCCACCAGCACCACCAGCATGTCAGCAGGGTGGCAGAGGTGCACTGGTGGTGGAGGGGGCAGTGGCAGCTGCCCAGAGCAGACCATGGCCTAGCCCTGTGTAGGTGGGTGCCATGCACTGCAACGGACAGGCCCTGTCTGATGAACAGTCATGGTATCCCCAAGGAATGTACTGTCTCTGTGGCAACACGGTGGTGCAGTGCACACAGCCAGTGTGTTCAGAAGCAGAAGGTCAAAGGTGCAAGTCCCAGCTATGGTTCCTGCCAACCCAGCCCCCATATTTTACCCACTACTAAAACGTGCTAATACAGACAGAACCTTTATTGCAGATGACGTAAACATGCCCAAAACACCTACATTTTACCCTACAGAGCACAGACACCATAAACAGGCTCATTACCTAGAGCAGAGTCTCCAAAATGCAGTCCTGGAGGGCCAAACACCATTCAGGTTCCATCCTGCCTCTAATAAAGATGCCTGTGCTGCATTTCTATGCGCAGCCTCCATCGTATGCAGATGTATCTCATGCATATTCATGAGGGACAGCATGAAAACCCGAACAGTGTTTGGCACACCAGGACTGGAGTTGGGAACCTCTGCCGTAAAGCAGCAGCCAACAGGGGCAGACACACCCGTACCCACAGGCTCCATTAGCCAATGTCTCCTGGAGAGGCAGGACATTGGGCCCTGCGTGCATCTCCCAATACTAGCACTTGCATACCTTAGCAATGCCACCCTAAACCTGGGAATACGGTACACAGCTATCAAAAGGTTGCTATGATTACTGGCAGATAGCAATTCCTAAGTTAAGCACAATTTGCTGATTGAGCTGCATCATAGCAACCTTTCTGATGTCTGTGGAGTGTGCTTCAGGTCTGGTGTCTGACAGTGTTTACCACCCTGGGGAGTGACCCCAACAATATTGCGTACCATATCCATGCCTGCACTGTGCCCAGGACTGGTGTGGTGGCCAGGGCTGCCAAATACCTCTATAGTAGCACACTGCTGGCATAGGTGTGGGAGTGTGTGTCTGTCTATCCAGTGTGTGGTGGCTGCAAACACCCTCCACAGCCCACACTGCCAGCACTGTTGCCAGTATTGGCCTGCCAATGTGCATAATGAGGAGCAAGGCACCATGGGTATAGCCCGGACAGGGTGGTCTGGCCAGGATGCATCTGCACAGGGCAAAGGGCAATGGCTGGGACATTGTAGTGCCTGGCCACCACATGTCCTGCTGGGAGATCACTCTCATCCTGACTGAGCAGTGACCACGGCATGGCTAGGTTCCCCAATAGTGCTATATAGTATTTCTCTCATGTGATATTTATGGGTTCCCTTTTGGGGGCCCAGTCACTGACTTATCTGCTTGGTGTGTGTGCTGACATCCCAGTTCTGGGTGCACGCATCTCCACCAGAAACATGCACTATGGACTAGCTAGCTGACTGCAGCTGGTATGTGTCTTGCTGGAACACCTTTCAGGGTGCAGTGGCTGAAGGCTTGCTGCAGGAGAATTTCAGATAGTGGTGGGGTGCAGCTTAGCATTTCCAGGCCTAAGGTCTGTCTGCTATTGCTTTATGGATGTGTACAGAGCTGCATTGACTGCCCTGTAGGGTGTCTGTTCCCCAGCAGGACTGGGGTTGATGGTCCCCTCTACTGCCACCATTGCAGGGAGGTAGAATATGGATCTGTTGGTGGGAGACCCTGTTTACCACCCTCAGCCCCAGAGGGTGGGGTGGTGGTGGTACATAATCCTCCTATGGGTACATAAGGGCTAAACCTGACTGAGAAATACAGATGTATCCAATGTGTGTCTCAGAAACTACCTATCTCAAACACTAGCATAGCTGGGGACCTGCAGCATGGCCTATTTCTGCCATGTAAGGTGCTGTGGACCTGGTGCTGGGCGCCCCACCTCACCCTCAGGGTGAGTACAGTACCCACACAGTGTGACGGTGTGTAGCTACTCTGTGCCAGTAACACACACGGTCAGTTCCCCCTACCAGGCCGAGGTGCTGTGGGGGTGCATACCCCATCTTGTGATCATCTGTAGACTGCTGATTTGCATGTGCAGTGCATCATGGGTATGGGTGGGTTAACCCTATCCTGATGACCACAGCAGACTGTTTGTGTGGTGACGTGCAGTCCTTCTGCAGCCAGCCAGGGGCTTTTTAGCAGCTATGGAGCTGTAGCCCACTGGTTACTTCACTGCCTGTGGAGCCCAAGGTCATGGGCTCAAACCCACAGTGGGGTTATTTGATAGGGCTGTCTGAAGCATTGTCTATTTTTAATGTACATTAGTGCTGCCAGCAAACACACCCTCAGAGTACTGTAACCATAAGGTGCCTCAGAAGGCGCCCTATAAAGCGCCTTCTGAGGCACCTTATGGTTACAGTCCGCATAAGGTGCCTTATAAGGTGTCCTATGGAGCGCCTTATAGGGTGCCCTATAGGGGACATTATAGGGTGCCGTGGCAGACAGTACACTTTATAATGTGCCCTATAGAGTGCCTTATAGGGTGCCTTATGCGGCACCTTATGTTACGGCATGTGAGGGTGCGTTTGCTGGCAGAAATAATTAAAATACAAATAAAATGCCTCAGGAAACAATACTTACATGTCAAAGCTGATGCCTCAGCCAGCCTTATGCATTAGGCACACTGGGGGATCAAACTCATGACCCCTGTATCATCAGTCAGTGTATTAACCATTGTACTACATTTCTGTTTCTATGTTTGGATGTCTGTGCGCCTACTTAAGATTACCGCGCGGTAACGCGCTTAGCGGCGGTTCGCCCGATAATGTGCGCAGCAGCGTGCGTTATCGCACGCTAATCCCGTTTTTGCTACTTTAGACTGAAACGCCCACTCCTTATATGGCATCCTGCACACTAACGCCAGGCGCACATTAAGAAGGTTTAGTAAACATGCCCCCAGGTTTTTAGTTGCGTTAAGATTCAGCCCTTCATTTCCCTGCGTTAGTGTGGAAGGGGCCTCTCCCCGCCTACTCCCCGCCCATTGACCCCTTTTCTCTGCCCTCTCTCCACCCTCTGCGGGACTTACCGCGGCCAAGAACTCTAACGCACATTATGTAACATTAAGGCGCGTTAACGTTATGTAACGTTACGTTAAGACACGTTAACGTTACATAACGCACCTTAACTTAGCTGCTGCTACATTACCACAGTTTAGCAAACATGCCCCTTAGTGTTATTTCCTAAAGGAAAGCATCCTTGTTAAAGGCTTTGAACTTTCTGTATGGGGAACATGGTTCTTGTGGTCCATTTGAGCTTTGGATGAGAATTGAGAATACTATTGTGTAGTGATCAGACCAGGGCATAGTTGTGATCATTGATGTAGGTGCAGTGTTATGCCCCATAAGTTGATTAGGGATGAAGATCAGGTCTGGAGTTGTTCTATGTTGGTGGGTGGGAGCATTCACTATTTGGGTGTAGTTTTAGGCTGACATTGCTTTATGGAAAATGTTGGCTTCTTTGCTAGGTAGGGTAATGAGGGGCTTCTGCAGTGATCCATTTGAACTGACGGATTCCAGTATGGTTGAGAGCTCCTAGTTTTTGGTATTTGTGAATTTGGTGAATTGGTATTAGTGAATTTATCTCCTCACCAGTTGTCACAAGATCAAAGATTCCTGTTGGATTTGGGTTTGTCACATGTCCCTACTGTACCTTATCATCCATTTGAAGTTCGAATTGCTTTATATAGTTTTTTTTTTCACAAGATGGCTTTTACAGAAGTTCTTTTAACATCCAGTTAGGACAGAGATCCAGTACACTCGAACTATATGCAAATATCTTCACTAACTTCATTATATCTATTGGACCAAGTGGATGAAATGAATTCCAAATTGCATCTACCCTGACAAGTCCTCTATCTCTGTATCTATTAAATTTCGTTTTCTAGCTTTCATTTTCACCTGTTGATGTCTTTCGTCTTAAAGTAATGTACCAAGGTGACAGCATTGAGTTCTTTCATTCCATTATTCATCTCACTCTTCATCCTTTCGATCAGAGAATTTGCAATTTTAAATAAAGCTCTAAAGCTATTTTGACTTTCTTCCACCTTCTTAGAACAAAATTCCCTTTTTACCTGTAATAATTTTAGTTTCTACTATTTTACCTATAATTTCCAATTCTTTTTCACATCCAAATCTAGTTTCAAACGCCACTGACATTCAATTTTCCTCAACTCAGTTTTCAAAGTTGCCAAATCTGAGTTAAAGCAAAGGCTACCTTAATTATTTTACAAATAACTTCTTTTGCTGGTGCAATTTCAGAGAGGCTCCAGTGAAGACACCGGCAGAGAGCCTCCTACAGACCCAGTCGGGGGTAGGAGTGAAGATGGGGGCGGATGGTCTCCTCCCAACCCAGAGAGTGGAGATGGCAGTGGAGAGACTCTGGAGAGCCTAATCCAAGCTTGGGAGTCCAGCAGCAGATCAGCTCAAGACAGCTGCAGTGGCAGAGAATCCAGGAGCAACAATGCCCAGGAAGGGCACAGCGAAAGAGGTACAGCGGTGGAGAATCACTCCAGAGGGAGCTACAGTGGCAGATCAGCTCCAGGGAGAGCTATGGTGACAGAATCAGCTCCAGACAGAGCTACAGTGGCAGAGAGTCCATTCCAGACTAGGAACCTCAAGATCTAGGGAGGTCCAGTGGCAGATCAGCTCAAGGGAGAGCTGCAGTGGTGGAGAATCAGCTCCAGAGGGGAGCTACAGTAGCAGAATCAGCTCCAGAGAGAACTGCAGTGGCAGAGAGTCCATTCTGGACTAGGAGCCACAAGACCCAGGGAGGTCCAGCGGCAGATCAGCTCAAGGGAGAGCTGCAACAGCTGTTCCAGAGTGGGTAGAAATGCAAAATCCTCTCTGGATTGGAGGAGGTGGAGCCAAAGCTACAGCCTCAGCGATTGGACAGATCTACAAAACCTCTCCTTTCACAAGCAGCTATTGGTCCAGAGCTCCAGCAGTGGGTTAGACTTGGGGCTGGTGGGCAAAAGGAAAGGGAGGGGAGTAAGGAGACAGGTTATTAAGGTTAGTTCCATAATATTTTAAAGGGTTACTGAAGTTATTATGTATAAGGTTATAGTTGGTTGTTTGAACTGCCTTATCTCTTGTCCTGAATTTATTTATTTATTTATTTATTTACATTCTCTTATATACCGCACTATTCGGCATCAGCGCGGTTTACATGGAACAAAATGCTCAGTACAACAACATGTATGAGTTTACAGATAACAGGGAACAAAAAACTTGGATAACAGGGGTAACTATTTACAAAACTTATTACATGGAAAAATCAAAGGATTCATAGAAGACACAATCACGTCATAGGTTTGAGTATCAAGTTGTTGTGTTGTTGGTATGCTATAAATTTGTCTGGGGATGTGGATGGTATGGGGGTGTATTGGAGCTCTAAGGGATGCAGTTGGGCTCAATAAGGTGCTTGTTGAAGAGGTGACATTTGAGGGCTTTCCTGAACTGTGGTAGATTCTTAATAGCCCGGATATCATGGGGTAATGAATTCCAGTATCTTGGGGCAATTTTGCCTTACCTGCTTGAACCGCTTATCATAATACAAGTTGTACATACTGCATTATTTTATCATAATTCTTGGCGTATATATTTTGTAAATAAATTGTACATACTATTTAAGCCAGCCTGTAGTGTTTTTTGGAGAGGTTGCCTGGAGTGAAATGAGGGAAATCCTACCCGCTTTCTTCCCCAGGTAGAGGCACCAGGTACCAAACGGACAAGGCCCGATGGAGCCCACCCTTGACAGGACTTCAGCCAGGCCTGTTCCAGATCCAGAAATGCACTCAAGGGGCGCTACATTTATTTAAAAATATTTCTAACCTGCCATATGCCCCAAGACACCTCCCCCGACATCCTACCCAACTGCCTGCCTGCCTGCCATGCGCCTACTCTACCTGGACTGAGGAAACAGAAAGGTTTTCAGGGCCTTCCAAAAATCTAACAAATCTTCCTCCTGCTGCAAAGAAACTGGCAACCTGTTCCACCACAGCAGGGCAGACACTGCAAAGCATTTCTCTGGTATCATTTCAAAACCTCTGCCAAAAAGCTCTGTCCATGCCCTCTAAGCATCTTAAAGGTCACCAAATGACGTTTAAACACACACTGCTGCTCAACTGGGAGCCAATGGAGTTGACTGAATACATCTGCCACCAACTCCCTGTGACTGTGCCCTAAGATTACACAAACAGCCGCATTTTGTACCGTTTGTAACTTTCGCAGAAGTACTTTGGCAGCCCCACATTCAAGAGATTACAATAATCCAGTAGGGACAGTACCAAGGCCTGGATCAACAAGCACAATGCCCCTGCATCCAAAAGAGGATGTAGTTGTTGCACCGAGCGCTACTTTACACACACCATTTTCACCACATTCAAGACCTGGGGGTGGAAGTCCAAACCACTCTCCATACTCACTCCCAAATTCTGAATTTCCTTCCTCCGGGGTAGCCTCACCCCTGCCACCTCAGACCACACCAATACATCCCCTTCCTATCATAGAAGACACTCCTCCCTCTAAAACAGTACTGACTTAATATCCTCGCACATATTAAGTGGACATTGTACTAGTGATGATGCTATCTGTCCAACAAAATGTTAAATCAAGGTAATGTGACATTCAACAGCTTATGACACATATCAAATGTAGGAATCACATCCTAGTGCAAGTTCTAATTCTTTTTCACTAGCATAAGCTTTGCTATGTAAGTACCCTATATAAAGTATGAGTGTAGTAATTTTTATTAGATGCATTCACAAGGCACTCATGCATAGAGCATCTTCTTCAAGACTTACCCCTTGTAATATTACATCTGCTATTATTTTATTTATTTATTTATTTAACGTCTTTTCTATAGCGCGCTTTTAAAGTCAGCTCGGTTTACAATTAAGAGCAGGTTTGTACAGTACAGGCGGCTCCCATACTGGACTTACAAAAAACAGGGTTTTGCAACTTGGACTAACTGGGGTAACTATGTACATGTTACACTGTAGCTTGGCTACTCGCTTAGGTAGCTATAATACAGGCTAGGCGGTAGGGTCGATGGCAGTACAGTAGCGACCGTGCTGCCTAGCTACTATTTACAAGGTTAGGTGACTATATACATGTGCCTGACCGGGAGTCTGCTGGTGCTACTGTGCCAGGCTGGGGCTGTGCATTGTAGGTGTTTTGGGGTGGCTGCTTTGATGGTTGAGGGTAGTTGGCTGTTGTATGTCCTCATTATGGGAGTAGTGCTGGAGGAAGAGGTGGTGTTTCAGCGCCTTTCTGAACTGGGTAAGGCCCGGAGTCCAGGCGGAAGGGCATTCCAATAGGTTGGTGCATAGTACACAAAGGCTCTGTTTCTTGTTGCTTGGGAACACTTCGTGATCTTGCTAGGGATACTTAGTGCGTTGGCTGCGAATGACCTTCTAGCTCTGTTTGGGGGAGTGGGGAGAATGAGGTCTGTGATGGAGGAGGAGGTGATGCTGTTGATAGCTTTGAAGGTTAGCAGTAGGGTTTTGAAGGTGAGTCTGCAATGGACTGGCAGCCAGTAGAGATGCTTCAGGATTGGGGTTATGTAGTCCCTCCTGGCGGCTCCATGTAATATTCTGGTGGCTGCGTTCATTGCCAGCTGCAGTAGGTTCAGTGTATTTTTAGGTAGGCCCTGTAGGATGGCATTGGCATAATCGAAGTGGGGGATTACCAGTGCCTGGTACATTGTCCTGAAGTCGTTTGGTTCCAGTAGAGGTCGTAGGTGTCAGATTGTCCGTAATTTGTGGTATATTGCCTTGACCGTATTGTTTATGTGGGCTTTCATATCCAACTGTTGGTCAAGTGTGGCCCCTAGGTAGCGGATTGTGGGCTTGCTTTGGAGCTCGGCACCTCTTACTTTTAGTGCTGCTGGAGGAGAGAAGTCTTGGTTCCTGGTAATGAACAGTGCCTCAGTTTTCTTGAAATTTATTCTGAGGTTCTGCGTGTGATAGCATCGAAGCAGGTAGTTAATGGTGAGAAATCTGGCTGGTCAGTTGAGAATGGCATGTAGAGTAAGATGTCGTCTGCATATACGAGGCATGAGGTGCCGAAAGAGCGGACGAGTGCACAGATGGGCTGCATATATATCTGTTGAAGAACAACGCTGAGAGGGAGAAGCCCTGTGGAATCCCCTGTTTTTGCTGGAACTGTTTGGAGGCTGTGGGGCCGGTCCGTACGTGCTGCCATCTGTCCGACAGGTATGATTTGCACCAGCTTAAGGCCGTGTCCTCGATCCCTTTCTCTGCAAGGCGCCCTATGAGCAGATCATGGTCAACGGAGTTGAATGCTGCAGCAATGTCCAGAAAGATTAGGGCGTATCCTTGTCTGCTGTTGTCCAATCTGGTGGTTAGTGTGTTGAAGTGAGTGATCAGGAGTATCTCAACTCCGTGCACGTCCCTGAACCCGTGTTGGCATGGATCTAAGGGTGCAGTGGTCTCAATATGGTGTTGGATTTGTTGTTGGACAAGCTTTTCAATAATTTTGGCCATTAGTGGGATGCTGGAGATTGGCCTGTATGAGTCCACCTTCTGAGGGGTCCAATTTGCAGTTTTTTAGAAGTGGTCTAATGGATGTTTGCTTCAGGCTTCGTGGGAATGATCCCATTGAAAAGGAGAGATTGATGAGTTTGGCAAGGAAGGGGCTGAATTCCTTGCGCAGTATTTTTATCCAGAACGCTGGGCAGGGATCGTTTGGCGCTGTGGTGGTATTAATCGTAGTGACAGTGTCCTCGATGTTTTTCTCTGATGGTGTAGAGAAGGTGGTTAGTGGCGTTGGGTGGTGTAGTCTGTTCACAGGGGCGGGTGGTGCAGATCTGTTGGTTTGGATTGTTTTTGACTGTAGGTAGTCAGCATATTCTTGTGGCTCTGGCATGCTTAGTTGGGTGGGGGATGGTTCCTTTGTGAGGGTCCTCACCAAGTTAGATAAGTCCTGTGGTTTGTTCAAAGAGCGCTGCAGGATTTCTGCGTGGTATCATTTCATTCTCTCTGAGACTTCCTTATGGTGTTCCCTCAGGTAGGAGGTGTAAGTGCCCAGGTCATTGGTGCAGTGTGAGCATCGCCATCTTTTTTCAAGTTTCCTTAGGTGGCGGAGTGATGTTCGTAACTCGGGAGAGAACCACGGGGCGGTCTTTCTTCTTCTTGGTGATGTGTCCACAGATGGTCAGTTGGCAATGGAGTTGAGGCTATTGTTTCAGGTGGAGAGCATTTCCTCAAGGCTAGGCTCTGTGAGGTCAAGAAGAGGTAGGGTTTTGCAAATTTGATAACTTCACTCGTTATCAAATGGAGAAAGGTGAATAGTGGTGTACCCCACAGATCTGTGCTGGGTCCGCTGCTTTTTGACATATTTATAAATGACCTGGAAGGTGGAATAACAAGTGAGGTTATCAAATTTGCAGATCATACAAAACTATTTAAAGTTGTTAAAACCCAAGAGGATTGTGGAAAATTGCAAGAGGATCTTGATAAATTGGAAGACTGGGCATCAAAATTTAATGAAATTTAATGTGGACAAGTGCAAAGTTATGCACCTAGGGAAGAACAACCCAAACTATGGTTTCACGATTGAAGGTTCCACATTAGGAACCACCACCCAGGAAAAAGATTTAGGCATCATTGTGGATGGCATGTTAAAACCCTCGGCCCAGTGTGCAGCGGCAGCCAAGAGAGCAAATAGAATGCTAGGTATCATAAGGAAAGGAATGGAAAATAAAACAAAAGATATTATAATGCCTCTATACCAGGGGTCTCAAACACGCGGCCCGCGAGACAACTTTGTGCGGCCCGCGAAAGAGAAAAACAAAAAACCCCCAAAACCCTGACTTCTGCCGTTGCCGCCGTGGCAGCGGCAGAATCAATTGTCAAATAAAAAAAAAAAAGACTTCTGCTGCTCAAGCAGCAATATCACCTGTCCTGCGGCCCCTTCCCCTGTGCCCGGAGATCCGAATCTGCTCATCAGCGGCGTGCTTTTCAAGCCGCGAAGAGTATTCCCCTCTCGCGCGGCTTGAAACCGCACGAGAGGGGAATACTCTTCGCGGCTTGAAAAGCACGCCGCTGATGAGCAGATTCGGATCTCCGGGCACAGGGGAAGGGGCCGCAGGACAGGTGATATTGCTGCTTGAGCAGCAGAAGTCTTTTTTTTTTTAATTTGACAATTGATTCTGCCGCTGCCACGGTGGCAACGGCAGAAGTCAGGGTTTTGGGGTTTTTTTTGTTTTCCTCTGGGGGGGGGGGTATGACTGGAAATGGGCAGATGGGGGTTAGGACTGGAAGTGGGCTATTGGCAGGGGGGGGGTTATGACTGGTAATGGGCTATGGTGGGGGCTAGGACTGGAAATGGGCAGATGGGGGTTAGGACTGGAAGTGGGCTATTGGCAGGGGGGGGTTATGACTGGTAATGGGCTATGGTGGGGGCTAGGACTGGAAATGGGCAGATGGGGGTTAGGACTGGAAGTGGGCTATTGGCAGGGGGGGTTATGACTGGTAATGGCCTATGAGGGGAGGTAAGACTGAAAATGGGGTGATGGGGGATACGACTGCAAGTGGGCTATGGGGGGGACTAGGACTGGTAATGGGCTATGGGGGGGGGGGTAAGACTGAAAATGGGGTGATGGGGGGGTAAGACTGGAAGTGCGCTATGGGGAGGTTAGGACTGGTAATGGGCTATGGGGGGTCTAGGACTGGTAATGGGCTGGGGGGGTTGCTAGGACTGGAAATGGGCTGAGTGGAAGGGGGGCTTGAACTGCAAATGGCTGATGGGGAGGGGGGCTTGGAATGGAAATGGGCTGTGAGGGGAGGGAGCTAGGATTGGAAATGGGCTGATGGGGGGCTAGGATTGGAAATGGGCTGATGGTGAGGCTAGGATAGGACTGGAAATGGACTGATGCAGGGACTAGAAAGGAGCAGATGCTGGGTGGGGCTGGAACTAGAAGGGAGCTGATGTTGGGGGAGGATTAGAATGGGATGGAGCTGGGAAAGTGAAATGGAGAGGGGAAAAATATTTTGTCTGGAAGAGAAGACAAATCTACAATTGGCCAGGTATTGGGAGAGTAAGTGGGGATTGAGGATGGAGGGGTAAAATTTGAGTGGATGAAATAGGAATGAGGAAAGAGCAAAAGGAGAAAGATTAGTATGTTAAAGCAGATGTAGGGAGAGAGAATGGAAAAAAACTAGAAGAGAGAAGAAAGGACAAATGGACAGCAGACGATGGAGATAGCAGAAGACACGAAGAAACCAGAAGTGGCTGGAGCAATTGCAACTGAAAAAAAATGCACAAAAGGTAGAAAATAGCTCTTTATTTTGAATTTATTAACTGGAATATGTCAGCTCTGGGAAATGTGCATCATTAATGTTTGCGCTTTGTTTAGTACAAGAGGAAATTAATTTATAGTTTTATTTCTACAGTGTTGTTGTACATTCCAAGTTTGGCTTTTGGGGTTCCCAGTTTAATTATTGTCTTCCTATTTCTGAATCTTTTAGTCTTTCTTTATCCATACTCATTAAGAGGCATGTTTACTAAAAGTTAGTGTATGGTAACATTATGCAAATATTTATGCAAATGAGGCCCCTTATGCAAATGAGGCCCCACGTCTTATGCGGCCCCCGGGTTACTTTACAAGTCCTCATTTGGCCCTCAAAGCAATTTGAGTTTGAGACCCCTGCTCTATACCATTCCATAGTGAGACCGCACCTTGAATATTGTGTGCAATTCTGGTCGCTGTATCTTAAAAAGGATATAGCGTTATTAGAAAAGGTTCAGAGAAGAGCCACCAAAATGGTAAAGGGGATGGAAGGATACTCATATGAAGAAAGGCTAAAAAGGTTAGGGCTCTTTAACCTGGAAAAGAGACGGCTGAGGGGAGATATGATAGAAGTCTATAAATTAATGAACGGAGTGGAACGGGTAAACGTAGATCGACTGTTTACATTATCAGAATATAGGAAGACTAGGGGACATGCAATGAAGCTACAGGGTAAACTATTTAAGACTAATAAAAGAAAATATTTTTTCACTCAACATGTAATCAAACTCTGGAATTTGTTACCGGAGGATGTAGTAAAGGCTGTTAGTGTAGCTGGGTTTAAAAAAGGTTTGGACAAGTTCCTGAAGGAAAGATCCATAAACCATTATTAAGAAGGGACCCAGGATATCAATGCTTGACCTAGTACAAGCATTGCAGAACCTGTGCCTTTTGGGGAAACTGCTAGGTACGTATGACCTAGATAGGCCACTGTTGGAAACAGAATACTGGGCTTGATGGATCTTGGTCTGACCCAGTATGACATATCTTATGTTCTTATGTTCTTGCTGAGTAGCTCTTCCTTGTCAAAGGGACGGAATTATGCTTTTTGGCAGGCAATGATTTGGGATGGCTGCTTGTGCGAGCCTGCTTAGTGGGCATTTGGAATCTTAGTAGGCTTTGGTCTGGCCATGGGACCGCCGTGATGGATAGGGCAAACATATGGTTCTGACATATGGCTGACTGCGGGGCGAAGATCAAGTCAAGCTTGTTTCCTTTTGTGTGTGTGGGCTCGTTGATTATTTGATCGTAGCCCAGTTCACTGAGCGCGTTAATGAAGGTGTTGGAGTGCACTTCTGGGAGAGCAGGCAGGTTGAAATCTCCCATGATCCAGTTTGGTGTGTGTGTGTTCTTGGTGTTGCAGGCAAGGTTGATTATCGTTGAGAGGTCATCTGGAGAAGGCGATGGGGATATGTAGATTAGATTGATGGAGCTGTGTTTGTTGGCTAAGGTGATAGCGTCCAGGTGTGTGGTGCTGCTAGCCGCGGTCTGTTGGATTTGGAGCTCGGTTTTCGTGAGGGCGAGGGCTCCTCCACCTCTGCGGTTGTCTCTATGGCAGGTGTGGACTGAAGTTGGGTGGGGTGAGTCAGCCATGTCTCCGTGACCAATAGGATGTCTAGCTTGTGGTAGGCTATCAGGTCGGAGATGATCGGCCATTTCTTTCGGACTAAGCGAGCGTTTATGAGGGCGCAATTCAGGTAGCTGGGTTGAGGGCACTTCTCAGGCTGAGATTTTTTAGTGTGCTGGAGCGAGATGTAGAGTAGGTGTGGACGCAGGGTGTGCTTGGGTTCTGCTTCTGGTTGGCGGGAGGTACCCGACCATCTCCTCCCGGGACCCCATAGAATTGGTATGGGGTTTCCGGTGGCAGTGAGGGTGAGGGCGCTATGGAAAAGGCTGACGAGGAGGTAACATCTGGCTAAAGCTATGGGGGAGGGCGCCATTTTAAGTGGGCTCTTTGGAGCGCCAGGTGATTTGGGTCTATGCCGTAACTGTGTGGTGAAGGGTGGGTGTGGTTCGGGTGGCTGGATAGGCGGAGCTATCAAGCAGCCACTCTGTGTGACAAGTAGGGTATATACATGCGGTTGCCCGTGCTAGTGTTGACACCTCAGCTTGGGGGGGTTTGTGCGTGTAGCACTTCTAGCAGTGATTCTATAGTATGTTCAAGAATAATATGAGTGGCCCTTCTGGTAGTGATTCTAAGGTAGGTTGAAGAGTAGCATGTGGAGCAATCCTAGCAGTAATTCTAAGGCAGATTCAGGCATAGCATGCATAGTACATCTAGCAACAATTCTTAGACAGGTTCAAGGCTAACACTTTTAACTAGACATATAGTAATTCTGCAGGCAGGTTCAAAGGCAACATTTTATCTCAGAGTTCTACAAGCAGATTCAAATCATCAATCCTGGTAGATAGTTGTAGGGCAGAATCAGGCGGAAGATCGATGACTGACAGCATCGGTTCATCTCTGACTTCTGTTCTAATTGCTACATTGGTGGGCTATAGTGAAATGGCACTTTACAAGTGTTTCCTCGTCCGGGGGACAGGTTTGCTATTTATGGATGACTCTGTTTGAGGTAATGGTTTCTACTCATTTTGGCTGTGATCTTGTGGTGGTCGCGGTTGTCCGGCTTGCTGACTTGTCTGCTGGCTGGCAATGGCTTTGAGGTATGGGCCTCCACTTAAGGGCCACGCCAAAGGGCCCTCTGGCGAGGCTCTCAGGCGCGGGCCCGCCAGGCGTGGGCTGGCGCCCAATGGCGCTCCTTTTAAGCTCCCCAAAGGTGGCCCCGATTGGGCGGGCGGGTGTTAGGCCGGCTGGAACTGGCTGCGGCTGGCGTGCAGCGAGCTCTGCCCCAATCGGGTAGAGCTCAAGCTGCGGCAGTGATGGCTGTGGCCTAGCGCCCAATTGTGCTCCTTTTAAGCTCCCTGATTGGGCGGGTGGGCTTCGGGCCGGCTGGAGCTGGCTGCGGCTGGCATGCAGCGAGCTCTGCCCCAATCGGGTAGAGCTCAAGCTGCGGCTGTGGTGTCAAAAGTACAAGTCCATTACCCCAACATTTGAATCAACAATACATTAGAAATAAAAGAAGACTCCTCATATCCCTCTATCTTGCACTCCTCCCATATTTAGTTCCAAGTCGCTTATTCTATCTGTTTGCCGCTTTCTCCTCTTCCAATTATGTACTAAGAATTAACAATACCAAGAAATCCTTCACAATACATTAACGTGTCCTCACTTTCCATCTCATCAAGAACAAGAGAAATTATAACCATTCACCCAAACATAAAAACCAGTAGTGACCAATTGCCTACGTGTGTGCAGCCATCCAGATCTCCCAGTACTCACCATCTCACCATACTCCCTGTAGCCCCCTTCCATTAACTAGGGATCAGAAAAAGCCTTCAAAGGTTGCTGAATAAGTTGAAATGCATGACTTTGATTCAGTATGTGTGCAATGGCTATTAAGACAACTTTACATATGCTGGGAAAATAAGTTAATTGGAAATGATTATTCAAATTAAGATATTCCATATTTATTCAGCTCTGGAGAAGAGAAACTGGTATACACGTGACAGGGCATTTCAAAGCAAGCATCTCAGCTCACTCTTCACTAAATATTGAGCAAGTACCGACATAGTCCCTTTGAATGCAGTAAAATTCATCTTGTTTTGTTTGGAGCGTCTAAGCAACCACACTTAGCAGAAATCATTTCAGAGATAGCAGCACCAGTGAGAGTCAGCAAAACACAATCTCATTTTGTCTTCCTTATTTCAATCTTCCTAGTCAATTTACCCCTTCATCTATTCTCTCCAATTTACAAAAACAGGCCAGCACAACCTAGAATTACTTCTCTACTGCACATCAACATATTAGAGGCCGTAGGGAAGAGTGACATTTCTAAGGTGCGAGACGCTGCACAATTCAGTGAATTAAAAGCTTCCGCTCACTGCCTTATGACAAGTCATAAATTCTGCTGTTTATGTGTTAATTTAGAAACCTGCTTAACAAAGCCTTTGGAGAAGACTGTTTCAATCAAGTGCTATAATAACCACGAAAGCCCTTTGGGCAGTAGTAGAGTAATGCTGAACACCTCGACATGCCAGTCGAAAAGGCCTCTGCCATTTTTCTAGAGGTCACCGGTAAAGTACATTAGCAAAATGGAAGGCAGGCACTGTTTTTATGGGCTGATGACTCAAGGACATTGGTAAACTTTACGTACATAAACTTTAAAAGGATTTTTTAAAAGCCCTTTACCTGGTTAAGGATGATTTACCTGGATAAACTGATGGCCACAAAATTGCCTACCAGGGAGCAGTTAAAATTATGTTTCCATAGCATGCATAGTTAAGCTGGACCGGAGCCATGTATCGGATGGGAATGGTAAATAATACCAAATCTATATGTATTATTTTCCATAGAAGTGTTACCCACACATAAAGCTCACACTCCCTTAGAAAATTAGGTACTAGGTCCGATGGTGTACCTAGCATATTAGGCACCTGGAACGGCTCATCAGTCCCCCCCACCCCCTACGAAAGCACCCCCTGCGCACGTGCTCACTCAGCAAACTTACTTGAAGTTGTTTGTTGGCTTGCTGCGCTGCTTCTGCTGCAGGTCCAGTGGCTGTTACCTCCCGGGCCCAATTCTTGCAGTGCGGCTGCTATCGTGAGACTTCAAGCGGTAAGGGTGTTGGGCCTGGAATAGAGGCAGTGCAGCAGGCAGGCAAATAAGTAGGTTTGCCACGTGCACAGATGCGAGGGCTGCTGCTGTTACTGTGTGGGGACTGGAATTTAGCCACTGCACCCGGGCTAGACCACCCTCACTGCCTCATTCTTGGTATGCCACTAACTAGCTCTGTGGGGTGCAAAGTACCCATAGATTTTGCAGCTAGGTACTGCCCTCTAAATCACAATTTCTGTTATGTCTGAGAATTGGTGAATAATTTCTTTATTTCTGGGTTCAGCAGCTTCTTTGAGCACCTTTGGTGGATTACAAATGGCTCTTAAGGTGCTTGTTTTGTTTTCTCATTTTCTTAACTTGCTCAGGAATTTCTTTGTTGTATTTTGAACCACTTACATTTTCAAATTTGCAAATAAAAAAATGATTTGTTCCTACTGGGTCTATGTTACCATCTGCAGCTTAAAAAATAATTTTATATAATGCCTATGACAGCAAATCACAATGATAATGGCAATAGTTTAAGGTGACTTCCCAAGTATCTCTCAAGGAGTGTCACCATTTCCGACGATGCCTCACTCGACCCTCTCAACCTTACTGGGACTGAGCTGCGGCCAGTTTTGTTTGTGAGTCCTGTATAAATCATAGCTAAGGCTTAATCCCAAGAACTGTTCACATTTTTCTAAAATGTAAGGTGCATCAAAGCAAGGAAACTCTATTTGTTGTCTCCAAATATCTGAAAAGCATACAGTAACGGCACCAGCAGCACAGCTGCTGTGGGGGGTCCCTTCCCCCATGAACTTCTCCACTCTCCTTCTCCTGCGCCTACTGCCACAGTCCCTGCTGCCTCATGAAGTCCCAGAGCTACTGCAGCTTCCCTGCTGCTCAGACTCTCAAGTGATCTGGTCTCTACTTTCAATATGTTTCCCTGAATGGCTGTCCACCTCTGCCATCTGTCCAGTGGCAGCTATCACACTCCCACTGACTACATCGGAAGCATCAGGCAGAAGTCTAGCTGCCAACCCATCATTTCTCCAGGCACCGCCATCCCCCAGCCTTCCCTCCACAGCTCATTACCAGTGAAGTCATGAACAACTAATCACCACTGCTGCCATCAGCCACTGCTCTTATTAACTTTCAGTCCAGAAAAGTGATTAGGTGGGTGGTTCACCCCTCTTTCTCCCAGCCAAGCAACTTACTTGGCCTGATGGGCATAAATATAAACGTTGAACTTGGATGGGCCCCTGGCCTCCTCTTTCAACAGTCTTCTGCACAGCCCAAGGCCAAAAATATAAAGGAAGCAATTTTTCTTTATAAAAAGTAGATATAAATAAAAGGACTGCTGAGATAGGACCTATCTCTGCTGGTGAGGATTCTGGATGTGGAATATTGGTCTGCTGGGAAATTGTGTGTCGTAAAGCTTGAGCTACATTTATTAAAATATACTACCTCATCAGCATTAACTAATGCCATTAATATGCACCACTAGGAAATAGGCCCCATTGCATAAAATAAGACCTGTAGTAAAGAATGCACATTAATGTGTGTTTGCAGTAATGCAGTAACGCCTTTTAGTAAATCTAACCCCTTGTTAGTTTAAAAGTTTGGCGGGAGCTTACTTTAATGGGCCAGTTTTATAGATAGCGGCCAGGAGGCTGCGTACACCCTGATTTCAGGGTACGTGTATCTACAGTGTTAGGCACAAAGGAATAAGGGCATAGCTGGCGTACAAAGTTGCACCCACTTGCGATAAGGGCATGTGCACGTACCTGTATGTGATGTGCGTGCTGATGCTGGCAGGTGCGGTGACAAACACACTCCCACACATAAGTACAGACACAAGAACGTTGAGACACACCCTCCGTGACACCCACATAGCCAGGTGACACATTCCTATGGACACGGGCACTTGGCCAGGACCACACCCATACAGACACACTCACTGGACCAGACACAGGCTCACACAGGTTCAGACACACCTGTGCACAGAGGGCCAGCGGTGCAGGAGGTTTTGCATGCATATGTGGTGCCGAGGAGTGGGTCAGCTGGCCATAGGATGAGTGGGTAGGATCAGGAGCGTGCCTCAGACACTCACATGCATGATGCTTCCACAATGTCATATGCATGTATATTTCAGGCCCTCCCTGCCCATGCCTATTCTCCACCCCCCCCCCACCTCTTTTGTGGATGCCCTTGTGCATACCCGTAGTACATGTTCCCTTTGTAAAACAGCACTTAGCACCTCTTCTGTGCATGTGGATGCCTCATCCACACATGTATAGGCCATGTAAGTCTTCTAAAATCTACCTTTAAGAGTCTTTGGGTGATGTTTACTAAACCGCGCTAAAGGAGCAAGTGTGCCATTAGTGTGTGCTAATGGGACCGGCAGCCAAAAGTGCCCTATGGGTGGATAGTAGGTGGAGAGTAGGTGTCAATGGGCAGGGAGTGGGCAGGAACAAGGCCCTGCTCCCTTAACGACGGCACCTTAACACCAGGAACCTTACTGCATATCAAAACTTGTCGGTAAGGGTGCATTTTGAGGAGAAAGAGCCTATTTATACGTCTGCAAGATGCTGCACAGACAGGTGAACCTAAGAAAGTGATAGTAGTGCTCCATTAGCAGTAACAGCATAGTGCCCAAGTATGAAAGGGCACTATGTTGATGGTGCATGCAGGTCATACAGTGGGGGGCCGCTGGTGCACAGAGCAGACCAGGAAGTTGCCTAGGTGGCACATAAGAGCATAAGACTTGCAAATATGCCAGACTGTGTCAGACCAAGGTCCATCATACCCAGTATCCTGTGTTCAGCAGTGGCCAATCTAGGTCACAAGTATCTAGCAGTTTCCACAAAAACCACACAGGATCCACAGTGCATGTATTGGGCAAGCAGGGGATATTCTGGTCCCCTCATTAACAATGTTTTATAGACTGTTCCCCAGGAACCTGTTCAAACATTTCTGAAACCCAGCTACACTAACAGCCTTTACGACATTCTCTGGAAATGAATTAAAGAGTTTGAATATGCCTTGACTGAGAAACCATTCACGCTCAGTAGTCCTCAGTGGCTTACACTGTAGCCGCATTGCATGTCCCCTAGTCCTACTACAGTTTGATGGCGTAAACAATCAATCTACGTTTACCCAATCCAATCCATGCAATATTTTCTAGACCTCTAACATAACACCTCTCAGCC
Organism: Ichthyophis bannanicus; assembly: GCA_033557465.1. NCBI lineage: Eukaryota > Metazoa > Chordata > Amphibia > Gymnophiona > Ichthyophiidae > Ichthyophis > Ichthyophis bannanicus. Next base: position 90,252,149 of record CM066034.1, on the reverse strand, counting down.
CTCTCTTCCACAGGTTGAAGAGACATAACATTGGCAAGCGGTGAGGGGGTCCCTGCAGAGGCAGATGGTGCTGGGGGGGATGTGTGGCCATCCATGTATGCCTCTGTCCTCCCCATCTGGGCCTTGTGCCCTAGGCACCCATCAACCCGCATGTTGAATGGGCTGGGACTGCACACCACCAACATGGGCAGCACCCGGGCATGTCATCATGGTATGGGGTGATGGCGGAGGGGGCAGCAGCACCCGCCTGCAGTAGACTAAAGCCATGCCCTGGTCCTGTGCACAGTGCACAATGCAACATGTGCCAAGGTCTGTCCACAGTGCAGGTACAACACCAACATGTGCAACCCCCAATGAATCGGCTAGCAAGGGCACAAACATCTATCAGCCACACAGACAGGCTCCACTGTCTTCAGCTGGATGGAGAATCAGGTGGACAGCACTAGCACACTGAGTGGGCGGTAACATCAGAGCACACTACTAGCTCCTGCACAAGGAGCACACATTAACAATGCTTGAGCTGATATCAGGACTAAAGTGACAGGCAGGAATGCCAACCATCCCCATTTTTGCCCAGCATGGCAATATGAGTGTCTGTGTGTATGTCTATCCATTGTTTTGTGACTTTCTCCACTTCACTGAGCCTCGCAGTGCCTAAGCTGTTTCCAGTGTTAATCTGCAAATGTGCATGATGAGGAGCAAAGTATTGTGGGTATGGCCTGAAACGGCAGATTGGCCAGAATGGATCTGCATCAGAGGTAAGGTCAATGGCTGAGACGCTGTAGTGCCCGTCTGCCACATGCATGGCCTGGGTGGCCACAGCATGTCCTGCTGAGAGGGCACTCTCACCCTGACCATGGCATGGATATGTATCCATATAGTGCTTTGTAGTGTCTGTTTCTAGCTTTGTGGGTGCACCATCTGCTGGGTGCATATGGTTGTTCTGTGCACATGCAATGTGTACTAACCAGTGGACTGTCTGCAGTTGGTATGTGCATGGCTAGAAAGCACAGTGATGGGCAGCAGTTACAATCTGACTGTGATTGTTAGACCTAGATGGTTGGGGAAGGAGATGTTCCAGCCCTTTTCCCTTTGGTAATAATAGGCCCAGCAGATCTCTAGTGACAACCCCCTGTAGGCCTAAATGTCCCCATTGTAGATAGCATCAGCTGTTTAACAGTGGGCGTTAACATACACTGTTCTAAGAGGGTCAATCTGCAACAGGAGCAGGTTACAGGTCCAGATATGACTGGTGCAGCAAGGTGACTAACTAAACACACCACAAGTAATAGCTGCCACACTAAGCAATGAGAATCTACAACACAAGCAACAGAAACCATCTCTAGTACTGTATATCCTGGGGACCAGGTGCTGGGTGGCCATCCTCACCCTCAGGGTGACCGCTGAAACCGTGCATTAGCACAGTTTGTAGCGATTATGTGATTGCAGTACACACTGTCAGTGCATCATACTGAGCTAATGTGATGTATCTGTCAATTTTTCGTTTGGTGATCAGCTGCAGACTGCTCTTCTGTGTATGCAGTGCATCATGGGTACTGGAGGGGTTAATCTATACCAGCACACACAGCAGACAGTTTAGGCAGAGACCTGCAGGCTTTTCAATTCCTGACATTGCAGGCTTAAGAGGTGTAGTATGCTGGTTATCTTTATCTTTATTGAAAAATTTAATATACCACTCTTAATAGAAGTACCAGAGCAGTTTACAATAGTAAATATTTAGAGACTGCTGAAAGGAAAAGAACGCCAAAATTATAAGACAGGATAGAGAGGAGAGATAGGATAGAGATAAGAGAAACAGGGTAGAGACAAAGTGTATATGCATAGTGTAAAGGGGTAGAGAGCAACTGAATTCAGCGGGGAGGGGGGGGGAGAGGTGCAGAGGGAGAAGGAAGGTTGAAAGCAGAGCAGAATAGGTGTATCTTTAGCCTGGTTTTAAATGTTTTGTACGAGGGCTCTAAGCGGAGGGCGGGGGGAAGCGAGTTCCAGAGCCGAGGGCCCAGAAAGAAGAAGGCAGAGGAGTGGGTGGACTCAAGATGAGCCTGGGATGGAGACGGAAGGGACATGCGGTTAGAGTGGATTGACCTGAGGGAACGATGAGATGAGTGAAGATGAATTAGATCTGCAAGGTAGAGAGGGGCGCTGGTATGAATGGTTTTGTGAACATAAATGAGTATTTTAAATTGTATACGGTACATGATCGGGAGCCAATGTAAGTGAATCAGGATAGAGGTAATGTGTTCGAAACGTGAGGCATGCGTCAGAATACGTGTGGCTGTGTGATGAATTGTTGTAGTCTTCGTAATTGTGTTTGAGGAAGGCCAGCTAATACGATATTACAATAATCTAAGCGGGACACTACTAGGGACAAGAGTAACGTGGTCATGGAGGGAGCTGATAGGAAAGGGCGAACTGCACGAAGTTGTCTCAGGGTGTAGAATGATCGCTGAACTACTGAGGAGATGTGTTCTTTAAAGGACAGAGCAGAGTCCAGGTTAACCCCAAGATATCGCAAAGAGGAGACAACAGGAAGTGGGGAGGAGGACAGAAGAGGGGCAAGAGAGGGGGCTGGAGCACCAGAAGTGAACCAGATAGCAGATGTTTTGGAGGGGTTGACGTGAAGGAAGTTAGAGGAGAACCAGTTGGCAACAGAAGCTAGATAGGACTTAAGGGATGAAAGATCAGAGGTGGTGGGTTCTGTGTGATGGAGAAGAATAATGTCATCCGCATAATAATGGGCTGTGATGCTGTGTTGCTGGACCAGAAGGGCAAGGGGGGCCATAAAGACATTAAATAGGAGAGGGGCAAGAACAGAACCCTGGGGAACACCACATGGAAGGGGGGTAGGGGGAGAAGAGGAAAGACCTGCAAGAACGGAAAAGGACCTATTGGTGAGAAACGAACAGAACCAGGAGAGGACAAAACCAGAGAGCCTGATATCGTGAAGGCAAGCTAAAAGTGTACGGTGATCCACAAGGTCAAAAGCAGCAGATAAATCTAGGGAAACAGCAATGGAGATGAGACCTCGGTCGTGGGCAGTGCGTAAGTCATTAAGAAGGGAGAGCAAAATAGATTCAGTACTGTGATTAGGGCGAAAACCAGATTGACGAGGGTGAAGTGCTAGAGAAGATTCAAGATGGGTGGAGAGTTGTGCATAGACCAGTTTTTCGAGAGTCTTAGAGAGAAAAGGGAGATTTGAAATAGGGCGCCAGTTGGCTGGGGAGGACGGATCAAGAGAGTCTTTTTTTAGGATGGGGCGGATAACAGCGTGCTTCCAGGTGGAGGGAAAGGTACCGGAGGAAAGACTTGAGTTAATGATAGAGAGTATCAAAGGGGAAAAGGCCAGAGAAGGGTCCAAAAGCCAGTGGGAAGGGATGGGATCAGAGGTGCAAGTAGTTTTCCGAATGGAGGAATAGACTTTGGTGAGATCTGACATGGTCACAGGCTGGAAGGAGGACCAACTATGGGAGAGGGGAGGGATGGGTGGGGAAGTGGGAGGGAAGAAGAAAGTAGGAGAGAGGGGAGTTGGGGAAAGGGGAGGAGGGCAGGAGGGAAAAAGTAAACAAAGGGTAGTGACTTTGGTAGCAAAGTGGGAAGCTAAAAGGGCAGGATCAGGAATGGAGGGAGAGGGGGCTGGGGAAGTGAGAGAATGGGAGGCAGAAAGAGAACGGAGTACAGAGTAGAGTTGACGAATGGAGTTGGCTGAAGAGGAGATGCGATTAGAGAAGTAATCCAATTTGGATGAGTGTATCAGAGAATGGTAGTGGGAGTGACAGTGTTGAAAGTGGGCTAGAGTAGTGGGAGATGGGTTCTTACGCCAGTGACGCTCGGCGTGACGCAAATAGGAGCGATGGAGGAATAAACCTGAGTGAAACCAGGGATAGTGATGACGGGTGCGAGAGGGTGGGAGGGGTTGGCGTGGGGCAAGCTGGTCCAAAGCATCTGTAAGGATGGTATTCCAGGACTGGGCCTGAAGGTCCATGGACAGGAGGTGGAATTCAGGGGGAAAATAGTGCAATATCCCTATAAGCAAGAAGCAGGGGTTTGATTCCTACTTGCTCTTTTTTGTGAATGTGTGCTACTCAGGTCATTTTCATGCCTGTGATAGTCACGACTTTCCTGCGCCTGATCTTCATGTCACCACTCCCACTCCTGTGGCTGCAAACGTCCTGCTGCTTCTGGCTTGGCTGGGGGACACGTCTTCCCTATCCTGTGACACACACTGACATTGTAGCACTTTACATTGGCACCAACTTGTGCATCGGTACAGCTGCCTCCCACATGCTCGTCCACCTAATTGGCCACCACATAGGGTGCCCACCAATATGGTAGGTTCATCAGCTCATACCTGTCCTTCCTTCCATCACCTTTACATTAACTTTCCGTGGTACACTATCCAGCGTTAGGGTTACAGCCATTTTCCTGCCTTTAGATGCATGCTTGTCAACTGAAACACCTTAAAACCCTTGGTCATTTTATATGGGGACGCTTAGACCTCTTAGGGCACCTTAGCTTCATGCACCTTAACCCCTTAGGGCACCTTAACTTCATGCGTCTTAAAACCCTCAGGGCACCTTAGTTCATGTGCCTTAACCCCTCAGGGCGCCTTAAACTCAGGCGCCTTCAGTTGAAGCGCCTTAAATCTGTTGGGCACCTTAATTCTTGTCACCTTAACATGAGATGTTCCATTACCACACGTTAAATGGTCAGGGTGCCCTGTTCCGTGTGTTACATGGCCCAAGTTCCCTTTACGCTGGACCGCCCCACCCACTTATAGCCTTATATGGCTTCTGGAATCTTAGCGCGGCCCGAACCGCCGGTGACTTTACCGTGGTTTAGTAAACATATGCCTTTGTGTTTGATTCCCACTCACCCTAGGCATATTCTTTAATGCATAAGCTGTTATTACAATTTTTCATTTATTTATTTGGTTTTATTAACCAATTTTATGAACAGATTCACCCCTGACATGGACAATTTAGATTGTCAGAGCAGCATAACAATAGCAAAATGACTCCATGTCAGCATAATACACATTTAGAAGAATGAGATAAACTTGGAAATAGGCAATGATAGCAATAATATGATACAATGGCAGTAATGTGCACCTTGAAACAGCATAGTAGAACATTCAAATAACAGAAATGTGATACAGTGTCAGTAAAATACAAATGATATACTGCCAATGTCGCTGTGCTTATGTAACTCCTCTTCTCATGTCACTACACTGGCTCCCTATCAGTTGCCGCATCCAGTTCCAACCTCTCCTACTGACCTACAAGTGCATTAACTCAACGGCTCCACACTACCTTGTCTCTATTATCGCACTCTACACTCCGCTCCTTTGGCAGATCCCTTTTATCTGTGCCCTTCTCTGCCACTGCCAACTCCAGACTTCATTCATTCCATCTTGCTGCTCCATATGCCTGGAACAAATTACCTGAGTCAGTGCATCAGGCCCCTTCTCTGGCCCTGTCCAAATCCAGGCTGAAGATCTACCTCTTTGAGGCTGCTTTTGGATCCTGATACTGCTGTCTCTCTTGCCCGCAGTATTTATCTGTATCTTACCATACTTTAGTCCCCAGTTTTGCTATGTCTTTTGACTTGATTAGATTGTAAGCTCTGATGAGCAGGGACTGTGTCTTACATCTATATGTACAGTGCTGCATTATGCCTTGTAGCGCTATACAAATGATTATTAGTAAGAACATAAGAGATGCCATACTGGGTTAGACCAAGGTCCATCAAGCCCAGTATCCTGTTTCCAATAGTAGCCAATCCAGGTCACAAGTACCTAGCAGGTTCCCCAAAAGACACACAGGTTCTATAATGCTTGTATTGGGGCAAGCAGTGGATTTCCCAGGTCCTCTTTAATAATAGTTTATGGATCTTTCCTCCAGGAACTTGTCCAAACCTTTTTTAAACCCAGCTATACTAACAGCTTTTACTACATCCTCCAGTAACAAATTCCAGAGTTTGATTACACGTTGAGTGAAAAAATATTTTCTTTTATTAGTCTTAAATAGTTTACCCTGTAGCTTCATTGCATGTCCCCTAGTCTTTCTATATTCTGCTAATGTAAACAATCGATCTATGTTTACCCGTTCCACTCCATTCATTAATTTATAGACTTTTATTATATCTCCCCTCAGCCATCTCTTTTCCAGGTTGAAGAGCCCTAACCTTTTTAGCCTTTCTTCATAGGGGTATCCTTCCATCCCCTTTACCATTTTGGTGGCTCTTCTCTGAACCTTTTCTAATAACGCTATATCCTTTTTAAAATACGGTGACCGGAATTGCACACAATATTCAAGGTGCGGTTTCACCATGGAACGATATAGAGGCATTATAATATCCTTTGTTTTATTCTCCATTCCTTTCCTTATGATACCTAGCATTCTATTTGCTTTCTTGGCTGTCACTGCACACTGGGCGGAGGGTTTTAACATGTTATCCATGATGACGATTAAATCTTTTTCCTGGGTGATGGTTCCTAATGTGGAATCTTGCATTGTGTAACCATGATTTGGGTTGTTCTTTCTTAGGTGCATAAGTTTGCACTTGTCCACATTAAACTCCATCTGTTATTTGAATGCCCAGTCTTCCAATTTAACCTGAATTATATACTATAGATCTGAGTTAGAGAATTCAGGACATGCGGGTGTGTAAATTGCTGATTTCTTTCCAGCCCCGTTTCCTTTACTTTCCTATACTCTAGATTGCTGAGCACCGGATTGGCTCAGTTTTTTGCCACTGACACCAAATATATGGAATCTTTCTTTCCCTCCTCTGCCCACTCCAGACTGTAGCTGTGGTCTTCAACCTGCTTTCTGTTTTAAAGCTGCCTAGTATGGGCAGATGGACTTTTACAAAGGGACGGACATTGTGCGGGAAGCTTCACAGCAACATTATCCTCTGCTGTGATGCTGCTACTATTCTTTCCAAATTCTTCTAGTTTAAAGTACTCTGGTTGCTGAGTTAATCTACTTGAATGCATAGCCATAAAGGTGAGCAGAAGAGTACAGAGTACATATGACAGGCCCGTGAGCCTTACCTCGGTGGCAGGAAAAGTAATGGAGGCGCTCCTGAAAGAGCGAATAGTGAACTTTCTCAAAACCAACAGGTTGCAAGATCCCAGGCAACATGGTTTTACCGAAGGACGGTCTTGCCAAACAAATCTGATTGAGTTCTTTGATTGGGTGACCAAGGAACTAGATCTGGGGCATGCAATGGATGTCATCTATCTGGATTTCAGCAAAGCCTTTGATACTGTTCCTCATAGGAGGCTTGTCAATAAACTCAGTAGCTTGGGGATGGGTCCCAAGATAGTAAACTGGATTAGAAATTGGTTGACTGACAGACAACAGAGGGTGATGGTACATGGAGCTCACTCGGATGAGAGGAAGGTGATTAGCGGGGTGCCTCAGGGTTCGGTCCTGGGCCCGGCACTGTTCAATGTATTTGTGAGTGATATTGCTGAAGGACTGAATGGAAAGGTCTGTCTTTTTGCAGATGACACAAAAATTTGCAACAGAGTGGACTCCCCAGAGGGAGTGGATAACATGAGGAAAGATCTACAAAAGCTGGAAGACTGGTCTAATGCTTGGCAACTATGATTTAATGTGAAAAAGTGCAGTGTCATGCACTTGGGTAGCAGAAATCCAAGGGAAAAGTACACAATAGGGGGTGAGAGGTTGGTATGCACGGTTCAGGAGAAAGACCTTGGTGTGATTATCTCTGATGATCTCAAGGTGGCAAAACAGTGCGACAAGGTGGTGGCAAAAGCCAGGAAGATGTTGGGCTGCATTCAAAGAGGGATTACCAGCAGAAAGGAAGAGGTACTTATGCCACTGTACAGGTCACTGGTGAGGCCTCACTTGGAATACTGTGTTCAGTTTTGGAGGCCATATCTTGCAAGAGATGTAAAAAGACTGGAAACTGTTCAGAGAAAGGCGACCAAAATTATTTGGAGCCTGCGTCAGAAGCCTTATGAGAAGAGACTTGAAGACCTAAATATGTACACTTTGGAGGAGAGGAGGGACAGGGGAGATATGATTCAGACCTTTAAATACTTAAAGAGAAATGATGAACGAACAAACCTCTTCCAAAGACGGGGAAGCTGTAAAACTAGAGGGCATAACATGAAGCTGCAAGGTGGTAAATTGAAAGGCAATGTCAGGAAATATTTCTTCACTGAAAGGGTGGTGGTTGCTTGGAATGCCCTCCCGATGGAAGTGGTGAGGGCAAACACGGTGATGGAATTCAAAATGGCATGGGACAAACACAGTGGATCCCTTTACAGCAACAGGATAAAAGCAAAACAAACAGTACCATCTAACTTCTGAACTATCTAGCATCTGAACAAATAAGGGTGTCCTACATGGAGTGGTGGGTTCACCCCTAAACAGAAACAAAAACATGTGGAGGGGTGGCCTGCACAGAGCGACAGGTGCACCTACTCTTGCCATCTTGCTGGGCAGACTAGATGGACCATGCTGGTCTTTATCTGCCGTCACTTACTATGTTACTATGTTACTATATATATGACGTGGTGCTTTCTTTAGTCAGGCAAGAATATCCTTTGTAGTGGTGTGCATAGAGCAATAGCGCCTACTGGGGAGAGGCTGTCCATCTGTCTGTCTGTCTATTGGTACAAGCACATGCATACTGATAAAGAAAAGCCAACTGGGAGGAGATGTTGTGGTACCAACAGAACCCCCAAGCTTCCTAGTAGCGGTGGCGTAATTATGGATGCAATGGCAGGGACCCAAAACCCGGCATCAAAAGCAGACGTGAACTGCTAGCAGAGACCCAACCCCCACTGGTAGAAACAGAGGAGAGCTTCCTGCAGCAGCGCAACATGAAAGCATCTGCCCCTCTCTTCCCTAATCCCCCCTCTACACACTCCACATACACACACACACACACAAACACACACACACACACACTCTGGCATTCTGTAGCACTCACACACACTACACATACACACAAACCCCTGCCAATCTGCTGCTCTCACACACACACCCCACCACTTTACTGCACTATATATACACTCCCCACCCACCCACTCAGCAAAATGCACCTATTTGTAATGCTTCTAGCATTCACTTTCCAACTTGTTTGCTTTGTTCTCTTTTTTATTTTTGTTTTTTTGTTTCATTTGTGCTAAGCAGTTAGTGTCACGATTAATTAAAGCCATGGTGAATCTGCACTGAAACATTTCCCTCCCACCTTCCCACCTCTTCACGCCCCCCCCCCCCCCCCCACCTACCAAGTTACCCATAGCCCTTCTGGATTTCTGCTGACTGCTGCCATTTTAAAAAGTGGTATCAGCTGGGAAAGAGGGACTGGAGATCATGGTTGACATCTTTGGGCCCTACACAAGTGAGTAGGATGGGGAGAGATCCTGAGGAAGGGAAAGCTCTGGAAAAGATTGAAGGGAAGGTGGAAGATAGCCCAGACAGGCTTCTTTATATTTCAAGGCCTGGGTTCTTTTGGCAGGGGAAAGAGGCAGATCCTGCCTGCTTCAATTTTGAAATTGAAGTTTTATTTATTTTATTATACAACTAATTTATAGTCGGCTTATCCAAAGGTCTTCAGCTAATTGCTGTTAGACACATATAATCCTTCCATATTTTAGAAACCCTGTTCACACTTTCCATGTGGACAATCCAGCACTTACACGTGAAAATGGCATCCACCTGGAACTGCCTATTTAAAAAACCCATAGATGTCCATAATTCATAGAAATTGCAAGGGGGGTATATTGGGAGAATGGTTAGGGTGTGGCCTGGACTGGTCAGACATCCACACGTGTATTCCCCATCTCATATAGAGAATGCACACGCATCATCAAGATTGTCCCCATGTGGATTTACAGCTGCTCCCTGGCATGTCTAGGTTTTTAAAAACTTCTTGTTTTGACCAGTTCTTTACAAGATAGATTAAAGGGATTATTCTCCTCAATCCCCAATTGTTTATTTCCCCTTCCAAATTTGAACTAACGTAAAGATGGTGACCTCTGTAAGTTGTCAAGTTGCTTCTGTAGATTTTTCCCACATGTTGATGTGTAAAACGACTCCGACGACTCGGTGTCAGCAAATCCAGATGCATGCTGGCAGCTCCTCATGCATATTTTAGAAAAGGCTCCACGTTTGTCAGAGCCTTTTCTAAAATACCGCTAGAATTATGTCCACCCCATCCTTGACATCTGAATTCCGATCGCCACATACTATTTAAAACATGTCTTTAAAATCTCAAAGCATGCAAAATATACAGACATATCACTTCAGAAGACAAATAAACATATAAAATATATAACAGATCAATAAAAACTACAGCTAACACAGGCAAGTCATGCAATCTAATGCAGTATATGAAGTAAATGCCTTCACTATCTTTCTAAATTCCAACAAACTATGAAATTCTGTTCATTTTTCTTTCACTTTTCAAAATGAAAATGAAATCGAAAAGCTCCACAAAATTTGCCATTTCATTTCGGACAAATGTGTCCCTAATCCTTTAGGTCTAATCACTCTCTGTGTAGACCTGATGAATTGATCCACGTTCTTGAAAGCTGGTCAAGAAACAATAGGTTCGTTCAATAAAAAATATTACCCCATATTTTTTCATGTTTACCTTCATTTTCACAAAAAATCACTTCAGCCTCCCAGAGGTACTCAGGATGCTACATGACCTCAGCATTGTCCAAATCAAACAAACTGTTAAACAATACAGATACAAAAATGTGAAGAAACCCCGTAGAGTAAGCATATCTCTTATTGTACCTCTTGGTTTTTCATCTATTTTGCAGTGAAGTGCATTAAAAAGCCTTTCCTTTCATTTTACTGTATGTCGTATTTTCTTCTGTTGTTTTGTTTTTTTAACTTTACTATTTTTAATTTGGCTTAATTTTGTCACCACTCAGTAAAAAAAGGAAACAAAGAATTGATTTTTCTGTGCTATTTTGATTTGATAATGAAATAGAACACCAAAGAATGTTATTTCCCTGTCATTTTTTAAATGACAGCCTATACCTATTTATTAGGCTATTGTGTGCACCAAACATTTCAGGCTTATTTCTGTTTCTCAGAATACAGGGTGGCCCAAAAAAAGTGAGAACGTCTCATAAATTAAAAGCTTAAATAGTTTACTTATTTACCTTTTTTAGCTATATAACGTCTTTATTTTGACAATTTCCGGTCGTCATCTTTTTTTTTTTAAATTTGTCAATCGTTTACATCTGTCTTTTTGAATTTTTAAATAACTTATATGCTACGAGATGTTCTCACTTTTTTTGGGCCACCCTGTATACCAGTTTGGTCATTCATCCTATTTAAGTCTATGGAGAAAGCTATTTTGCAGTGCAACAGTCAGGCTTGCCATCTATTTCCAGTCAAACATGTTTGAAACTTGATGGCAGGAATCTCTAACTGCACTACAAGCCGTTAAGAGTGTCACCTCCCCTCTCCCACCAAAGTGGTACAAAGAGTACAATGAATACTTCAAGATAGTGGAAGTAGGCAAAGCAGGATCATAATTGGTGGAAGCACACCAAGACAGTTTCAGAAAAATTAAATAGCAAAGAGAGCAACACAGCTCCCAGATTGGCTGCAAGGCCCTAAATTATGCCAGGAGAGGCAAGTCATGAGATGTGTGAGGCAGGCAGGAACAGCAGAGGCAGGCAAGGGGAAAGATGGTCTTTCTTTGTTTTCAGATTATTTCTTTTTTTATTTTTTAATTTGGTGATATTGTCTTTTAAATGTTGTCAAAGGGGCTGAAAGGTAGTCACTGGAAATGGGCACCATCCAGGAGACACTGCAGTGCAAACTCAAAAACACAGCTTGTCGACACATTGAAGACAGCTTGGGCTTCTACCGGTCTATATTCCTTCCTCCTCACAATCTCATAGGCCAATTGGCTCCAGATGCACCCAACAGGCATGCTCCAGTCATGGGCTTATCCCATTGCATCAGGGAGTTGTAGTCTTGCTTTTCTTATGGAGTGCAATAAGAAATCAGAACTACGTGCCCCTGCATGCAATGGGGTAAACCCAGGACTGGATCAAGCCTGTCAGGCACATCTGGGGCCAGTTGGCAACCCTACAGTCACATGACAATGAAGGGAAACCAAGTAAGTCCAGTGCGAACTGTGAACAATTGAGAACCACAATAGCCCCTGCTATGGAGAATATATGTTCAATGAGCATACTGGTTGGAGAACAGGACTGGCAATACAGCACAACTTTGGCCAGGTCTGGCTAGACTGCTGACTAATGTCAGTATGCCAATAAATCAGTCTGCATGGCCTCAATGGATTTTGCAAGGTAACATGTCACTGAAATCCAAACAAGAGTCCAACTCATCTCTACAGTTTAGCATTGATGTTGGGGCTTTGGTCACCATGGGCATGTAAAGATGGGCAGTTACAGAAACATGGTTCACAGAAAACCATCACTGGGATGTAACTATACCAGGCTTTACTTTATTCAGAAAGGACAGGGTAGGAAGAAAGGGAGGAGGAGAGGCACTATATGTAAAAAATAATATTAAAGCTTTGGAATTACAGAGCTTAAAAAGGAGAGAGGAGGCACTGGGTTAAACTAGAAAGAGGGAAAGAGAAATCTATTTGCATTGGCGTGATATATAGACCTCCCTCACAAGAGGAAGAGGTGGAAAGAGAGTTAATTGAAGACATACGCAGCATTGCTAGGAATGGGGAAGAGCTACTGATGGGGGATTTCAATATGCCAGATGTTGATTGGCACATTCCAGTTGCAGTATCATCTAGAAGTAAGAAGATCCTGGATTCCCTACAGGGAGAACTATTCAGGCAATTGGTAACAGACCCCACACGGGAAGGGGTCATACTGGACTTGGTGCTTACCAATGGTGAAAGTGTTTCTGATGTTATAGTGGGAGATCATTTTGCATCCAGTGATCACCAGATGGTGTGGTTCAGTATTAGGACTAGGACTGTTAAAATCCATTCAAAAGCAAGAGTCTTAGACTTTAGGAAAACCAATTTTGCCAAGATGGGCCAATACCTTAGGGAGTCAATAGTAGGATGGGAACCGCTGGGGGATGTAGAAAAACAGTGGGCAAAACTGAAAGGGGATATTTTAAGGGCAACCAACCCTTTTGTTAAAATGGTAAATAACGGTAAAAGGAAAAGGAGACCGCTATGGCTTTCGAAAGAAGTAGCTGAAAAGGTGAAGAAAAAGAGGGAGGCCTTCATGAAATAGAAGAGATCACAGAGAGAGGAAGACAGCCATCTATATTTGAAAAATACTTAGAGAAGCTAGCAAAGTAGTCAGGAAAGCAAAGATTCAAAAAGAGGAGGAAATAGCCAATGCAATAAAATGGGGGGATAAGACATTGATATGTTAGTGAGAAGAGGAAGGTCAAAAGTGGTATTGTCAGACTCGTGAAGGGGAGGAATATGTAGAAGCTGATGAGGATAACGCAGAATTGCTTAACAAATATTTCTGTTCTGTGTTCACAGAAGAAGAACCAGGAACAAGACCTCAGAAAACACCCACAAACAGGAACAGAAGCGAGGGGCATCTTTAACAATTTTCAGAAGACTGTGTTCGTGAGAAACTAGCTAAACTTAAAGCAGACAAAGCAATGGGACTGGATGGGATACACCAATACTGAGGGAACTTGGGGACGTTCTAGCAGCTCCACTGACTGACCTTTTCAATGCCTTGTTGGAGTCGGGAATGGTGTCAAAGGACTGGAGAGAGGCTCATGTGGTGCCTTTACACAAAAGCAGAAGTAAGGATGTGGTTGAAAACTACAGGTCGGTTAGTTTAACTTTGATGGTGAGTAAATTATTGGAAACGCTGTTGAAAGAGAAAATAGTCCAGCGGATTACAGGATCTGAGGCACCATGAATTCACCAGAGGCAGGTCTTGTCAGACAAATCTGATTGATTTCTTTGACTGGGGACCAGGGAGTTGGACTGAGGGAGAGCCCTAGATGTGGTGTATTTAGATTTCAGTAAAGCATTTGACACCGTTCCTCACAGATGCCTTATAAACAAACTGAGCACCCTAGGGATGGGCCCTAAAGTTACCGTTTGGGTTATAAATTGGTTGAGTTTGAGGCGACAATGAGTACAGGTAAATGGAGCTGACTCTGAGGAGAAAGAAGTCACCAGTGGTGTGCCCCAGGGATCTGTCCTTGTTCCGGTTCTTCTTAGTGATATAGCAGAAGGGCTGTCGGGTAAGGTTTGCCTCTTTGCGGATGATACCAAAATCTGCAATAGACACCCAGGAAGGTGTAGATAACATGAGGAGGGATCTAGCTAAGCTTGAAGAATGGTTTAGAATTTGGCAGCTGGGATTTAATGTTAAAAAATGCAAGGTCATGCATTTGGACTGCAGCAATCCTAGGGAGCAATATAGTATAGGGGGTGAAGTACTTTTGTCCTTTCACATGATAGACCAAAAACACCTACTCAGGATCATAACACTTATCAACATCACAACTTCCCCACTTGACCCATGTCCTGTGTCATGGATCAAATGCACAAAGGAAGAACTCACCGAAAACATCCAACACATAGTGAATCAATCCCTTAATCAGGGCATCATGCCCAATGCCCTAAAACTCACTACGCTTCGACCAATAATAAAAAACAATAAACTAGACTCAAAAGACCCAAACTCTTACAGACCGATAGCCAGCATTCCATTTATAGCTAAAATAATAGAAAAAAACGTCCAACTACAACTACAAGACTATATCGATGAACACAAACCCTTAGACTCTCACCAGTTTGGCTTCCGCCCCTATCACGGTGTAGAAACCCTACTAATTACACTGATAGACTTCCTCATTAGAGGCACAGATGATAGCAGTCAAGGCTTCATACTCCTTTTCTTAGACATTTCTGCCGCCTTTGACAACATCAACCACCTTACCTTGATCAATAGACTAGAAAATCTAGGAATAGGTGGGACAGTACTCAATTGGTTTAAGTCTTACATCACAAATAGACTAATACGTGTTCAAATAGACCAGGAAGTATCGGAAACCTTCCCCCAAGGACAAGGAATACCCCAAGGATCCGCCCTTTCTGCCCTCCTTTTCAACCTGTACCTCCAACCCATTACAGAAATATTCAGAAAACACAAAATCAGTCACTTTATCTATGCTGATGACATCATGCTTGCTCTCCCCATATCTACCAAAAACCCTACCTATGATGCCTTATCAAAATGCATGGTGGAAACCACCTCCTGGATGGAATCTAACTACCTTAGCATCAATCTCAAAAAAACAGAAGCAATGTTTGTAACAAGACCACCTATGACTGAAGACACCTATCCAACATCAATCTCAATCATAAATACTACAATTCCAGTCAAAAAAGAGGTAAAATACCTAGGTGTAATAATAGATCACACACTTACCATGATACCGCATATAAACAGACAGTAAAAACTATATTCTACAAACTCAAAACCATACAACATCTAAGGCCCCTTCTAGACACCCAAGACTTTAGATCAGTTGTTAACACACTCATCACCCCACACTTTGACTATTGTAATAGTCTCTTAATTGGCCTACCACAAAAAAGTACATACCTGCTTCAAAGAGCTCAGAACATCTGTGCGAAAGTAGTCACTAAAGCCAGCCTAGCAGATCATGTAACCCCAATAATGCTAGAACTTCATTGGCTCCCTATAAATAGCAGAATCAGATATAAAATCCTCCTAACCACATTCAAGCTCCTGAACAACATCGCCCCTTCATATCTAACCACACTATTACATGCCCCATCTGAATCAAGAACCCGCAGACTAAACGCAACACACTCACTTGAAATACCAAAATCATTCAAAGAACTAAAAAATCCACCAGCACCAGAGCCTTCACATTCACTGCCCCCATGCTCTGGAATGATCTCCCAATAAACCTTCGGATCATAAAAGACCTCACCCAATTTAGAAAGGAACTCAAGACATACCTTTTCTCCGAACACTTTGAAATCCCTTACCCCCAAGTCCAACCACATACCATCCCAAGACACTCAAACACAAAGCCCTAAAATTACACTCAACTACCCACACACATACACCCACCACTTACACCCATCACAGACACCCCAAAACACTCTCAAGAGAAAAAGGAAATAAATTCCTCCGCACACATATTTGTCCCTGACTACCGGTAAACAAGGTAGAATACTCTGATTGACACGATACAGAAATTTATAATTATATACAAAATGTAAATAGTTACAACAATTAATGCACAGTTATCTGTATAAAGTTAGAAAGTTATAAAGTTACTAAATATTATCTGTATAAAGTTACTAAATATTATCTGTATAAAGTTAAAAAACTATGTTCCATGTAATGTATACATTAGTGTACAAATTTGTTTACTTTGTTCCATGTAAACCGCCCCTGATCTCTGGAAGGGGCGGTATAGAAGAATTAGATAAATAAATAAATAAATAAATAAAGAGTGGGACCTAGGCGTGGTTGTGTCTGATGATCTTAAAGTAGCTAAACAGGTAGAAAAGGTGACAGCAAAAGCTAGAAGGATGCTTGGCTGCATACGGCGAAGAATGGCTAGCAGAAAAAAGGAGGTGATAGTGCCTCTGTATAAGTCTTTGGTGCGACCTCATTTGGAGTGTTGTGTGCAGTTCTGGAGACCGCACCTTCAAAGGGATATAATCAGGATGGAGTCAGTACAGAGGGTGGCTACTAAAATGGTTAGTGGTCTTCATTATAAAGCATATGAGGACAGACTTAAGAATCTTAATATGTACACATTAGAGGAAAGGCAGGATAGAGGTGATATGATTGAGATGTTTAAATACCTCCGTGGCATAAATGCACAAGGAGGGAGAGCCTTCTTCAATTGAAAGCAAGTTCTGCTACAGGGGGACATGGATCTGAGGGGAAAAGGGGATAGATTTAGGAGTGATATGTGGAAATATTTCTTTATGGAAAGAGTAGTGGATCCATGGAATAGTCTCCCAGTGGAGGTGGTAGAGATGAGGACTGTATCTGAATTCAAAAATGCATGGGACAAACACTGAGGATCTCTAAAGGAAAAAAGGGGACTGTTGTAGTTGTTGATATGGAAGGACAGACTAGATAGGCCATGTGGTCTTTTTCTGTCATCATTTTTCTATGTTTCATAAGGTAACATGCCACCATTCTACCTAGCACAATATGAGCTGACTCCCATATCACTCCCAAACCTCCTCTGCCACAACTGCACAGTCCTTTCCCACCTGCATCAATCATTCACACAACACGCCCTATACAAACACCCAGTGTCTGGCAAACACAATCCCCCCTCAGCATCTTATATCCATACCCATTATACCCTCCCCCTCCCCAGCCCCATCAGCAGTGCTTGACCCTACACCAACGCTCCACTATGCGCTTATAAATGCCTGCTCTGTGAGGTATAAAGTACCTGTCATCACAGACCTCCTCTGAGTCTGTCAGATAGATACACTCTACATAACAGAATGATGGGTCTCAGACACAGACTCTGTCCTCATGGACCAGCTCTTCCCACATGGCTACAGTCTCTTGCACTGCTCATGTTTGTTCAGCAGAGGGGACGGTGTGGTCATCCTTGCCAAAGCACACCTCCACCTTCGATACTACTCAGCGGAAAGCACCAAAGAAGCTGACATCCTCACGATCACCAACAAGCAATTCACAATTTGCCTTATTTATAGAACACCAACAGCAACCTCTGACCTATCCAACATCCTTAAACAATCAATGGACATTTCCAATGCAGCAAAAGATCTAATCATCCTTGGTGACTTTAACCTCCCTTCTATTCAAGATTGATACACCATTGCTTTCCTTGTAACCATAGAATCCATGGACCTACTACAGATAATCCAGATGCAAACTCACAAAAAAGGAAATACCCTAGACCTAATCTTCTTAAACTCCCATTCCACATGTACAGGTAACACACCTAAGCCACAGACCACTCCTGTACCTTGGTCAGACCACTGTCTCATCACCTTCTCAACAACCAGCCAACCTCACACCATCACCACCAATAGCCAACCAAAGAGGTGGTTCAAGTCCTTCGACAAGGATAAATTCCTCAATAACATCTTGCCCCAACTCCAAAAAGATTCATCTGACCCCAACGAACTGGTCAACGACTGGAATGACACTATCACTAAAGCAGCATGGCAATCCATAACTCCCACAAAAAAGAATAACAGATATCTAAAAATGCACTGGTATATCCCCACCTTAAGGAGGATAAAAGTACACCTACGGAGATTATAGAGATGATGGAGAAAAACCAGACTCAACACTGATAGGACAAGCTACATGGAAAGACTAAACAACTACAGCACAGCAATTGATGATGCAAGAAGGAATTACCACACCAAACTACTCAATGCAGCCATCAACTGACCATGCAAACTATTTGACCTAATCAAGCAACTAACAAAGACACCCACAATCTACGATCAGCTCACAAACATCACACCACAACAATTTGCCACCCACTACAAGCATCTCCACCCAAATCCCAATATTCTGCCCATCCCAACCCACCAACATATACCCTCCTCCAACCCTTGGACCACATTTGAAGCTGTCAGCAAAAAGAAGATTGAAACCATCATCACAATACTCAATACCATCACCTCTCCCCTTGATCCATGCCCTGTCAACTGGATCAAGGCAGCCAAACAGGACCTAAGCCCAGCACTCACCAACCTCACCCAAGCATCTCTACAACAGAGCCTTATGCCCGCCTGCTTCAAGACATCCACCATCTGCCCCACCCTCAAGAAACCTGACCTAGACCTCTTGGACTCCACTTCCTACCGACCCATCACAAGCCTATCATTCACCGCAAAGATCATCAAAAAGACAGTGCAGCAATAACAACAAGATCACATTAACAGTATCAACCTCCTTGACCCCCAACAGCATGACTTCTGACCATTCCATGGAGCCGAAACCCTCATGGTCTCCCTCTTGAGCATGCTGATAAAAGGAATACAAAACAGGCAAAAGGGATACTTACTAGCCTTTTTTTACATCTCCGCTGCATTCGACACAGTCTCCTACAACATCTTCCTCCAACGCCTGGTATACAAGAAACAGTACTGATGTGGTTCCAATCATACCTGACAAACAGAAACCAATAAACATGAACAAGATCCTGCACCTCAGCCATTTACCGTCAAACTCAAGGAATACCCCAAGGCTCCACACTGTCAGTGCTGCTTTTCAATATTTACCTACAACCGCTCTGTCACATAATAAAAACACACAGTATCAACTTCCACAGATAAGTGGAAGATATTATGCTATATGGACCAATAACCACAAACCCCCTACCAATCCCAAGCTCCTGCAATGCCTCAACAATGTCTCCAGATGGCTACAGGAAAACAGCCTCACCATAAACTACAGGAAGACAGAAACACTATACATAACCAAAGACCAGGCCTTCAGCCACCAACCTGTCTCATGCTGGACACACCCTAGATAAAAGTACAATCACAAATAAAATACCTAGGCATCATCCTCGACCAAACCCTCTCACTTAAACAACAAATAACAAAAACCACAAAAGCAATATACCTTAAAGCCAGAACTTTTCAATGGCTCCGCCCCTTCCTAGGCCCCCACGATTTTCACACAGTGCTTCAAGCCATTATCCTACCCCACCTTGACTACTGTAATGCTATATATCAGGGTCTACCCTGTTCCTCCCACCTCCCCCTTCATACCGTCCTCCACACAACTGCATGAATTATTCAGAAATCAGCGAAGTATGACCACATCATGCCTATCCTGAAACACCTTCAACTTCTTCCCCTTGAAAGCCGCATGAAATATAAAACACTATTCTTAATTCACAAAGCCATCCACCAACAATAGACGTCCCACCTAAAGGCCCTCCTCCAACTGCCACAATCTGCCAAAATCACAAGGCAGACTGCAAACAATATACTAACTATCCTTCATGCAAGGACGAGACACAACAGCCAAACTGACGCACGTTCCTTGGACCTCTACGCCCCCTCCATATGGAACTCACTACCAACCAATACTAGAAACACCACTGACTTCCAAGCCTTCTGGAAACAACTAAAGATAACACAGATTCACAGAACACTGGCACCACAGAGTAAACATCATAAATCGACTGGAAAGTACCACCCGCTATGTAAAGAATCAACCTCAACATGATAAGTCATTGTATATTGTATATAATGTAAATAAGCTAACTTCTCCCTTTACCTTATTCCCCCCCTGTTGTATTGTAAATAAGTTAAGGAATCATTGAATGTATAACTTGTTTTTCAGCCAGTGAAAAGCGGTATATAAAAACAGCTAAATAAATAAATAATTTGTCTTTCCCATGGTGATTAAAAAAAATACATACACACATACATCCACACATACACACACACACAATTTCCATTTGTAACTTTCCCATTTTCCTACATTATTTTAGAAAAGCCAATTAGTTGGACAACCCATTTGATACCTCATTTTTCACATTTGATTACTAAAGACTCCCAGAAACCAGCTATGGTACTTACAGCCCTCACAGTTTAGGGAGCCTCTTCTTTAAGGATAAATCCAGTTTTACAGCTTTCCTGCAGTCAGTAGCCAGCAGCTGCAGTTCAATCTTGGCCATCCTTAACTGCAATAAATAATTTAGATTTTAACATTCAGTGCAAGAGAAGTGTTCCAGACGGCGTGCCTACTGCTGTATTCAAGACAGAGATAAACATTGAAGATCTTTCGCTGACTATTCAATAGTCTCCGATTTGAAAAAGTTTTAAAGTACAGAACTTATATTGAATATTGGTCTCAGCCTAGAAAGCTTTCCGGGGGGGGGGGGGGATGAGGGGGATATTCAAAGGCATTTAGGCATTTTGCAGACCTGCAAAGTGCGTAAATGCCGCTCACTGGGGTAGTCAGTGGCACTAACCCGGTTAATGCCGCCGAATATCCCGTCTGAGCTGCTAAATGCCCAGATGATAAGTGTTTAGCCTCTAGGGGTGGAATGGGGGCGGTATCACGGGTAACTGGAGAGCGGCGATATTCAGTTAATCCTAACCAGCTAAAGTTAGGACAGCTGAATGGCTGATCTAACTTTAGCTGGTTTTGCAATCCAGCCAACAGCTGAATATCGTCACTGTCAGGACTGCAAAATCGCAATCCGGGCAACCCAGATATTCAATGCCAGGGCCCAGATATGTCTCCGGCATTGAATATCCACAGCAAAGTTAAAGCTGCAATAGACAGCCACTTTAAGAGTGTCGCCTGCTGCCACTTTATCTCACATCCTGCCCAGGTATGACCTCATTCGTCCTAAAGCCACAGGCCCTTCACACACAAGCCCGTCCCAACCATTGGGCAAACTAGGCAGTCAACTAGAGTGGCAGCTTCTGGGGGGGGGGGGAGGGGGGGCAGCAAAGAGCAGGGCATTCAAAGCTAGACAATAGATTTTGACAGCTGGAGGGGTATAGGGCTTAAGGTTTGTCTAGGGCACCAACACCTTGAACCAACTCTGGCCCTGCTATCACAGCTTTCACCGATTTGCAGCTGTGGCATGCACAGCTGCAAATCATGATCTCATGAGGCATCCTGCCTGCAAGGTTATAACATGCGTGCCACATCTGAAGATTGGGGAAGGAAGGTCTGATGTCTCCTGCAGTGCCAGTCATGGAATGGACAAGTGCAAATGGGGGTGCCTCTTTGCCTATTGAACCTCTCAAGCTAACCATGGACTCGCCCTCCAAAAGTTCCTTCTGGCTAAACTCCAGGGTAATATACATTTAAATGACAATAATTTCCAAAGATTTTACATGCAGTGACACCTTTCCTACCAGCTCTACAGGACATCTAGAAGTCAGATCCTAGACCAGGAGTGGTGAAGCTCCAGTTCTTGAGTCAGTGGCATAGCCAGGACTGATATTTTGGCAGGGCCCATCATTAACACAAGCAGAAACTCCCACTCCTGGATCCTCTTCCTCCTTTTCCCACCATCTCCCTAGGGCTCTTTTCTTAGTCTTCTTCCTACTCCACTCTCAAAGACCCTTTCCCAGAGCTTCTCCTTCCTTCCCTCCGACTCCCCCTTCCCTTTCCAGTTTGTTCTCATCTTCTATGCCCTCTGCTTCCTATTCTTGCTGCCCTCCCCCATAACCCTTCCCTAGATCTTCTCCATTCTATTTCCACATACTCATAGCCCTTGCATGCCTCGTCACCCTACTATGAATCTCTTTTTTCCTTCCCATTCTCCTTTTCTAAAACTCCCTATGGTCCCTTCCTAGCTTCTCTCTTTCTCTCCAGTTGCTACTTCCTGCCTTGCCGCATTCTTCAGCTGTCCCCTCAGCTTTTAACTGGTTCAGCACCCAGAGTCATAGCATGCAAGCTGGCAGGTCCTACCAGGGGGGCTCTGATCTTGGCATGGGTTTCCTTGGTTGCACGAAGCCTGTACAGGAGGATGAGGTGAGGCCAATGTAGAGCCTTTAAATGCATACTAGCCCCAGGCTCTACACTGATTATTCTTTACTGTTGGCACAGGTTAAGATCTCTGCACATGGCAGACCAACTGGTACTGTACCTTTTCATCTGCAGTTGGGGCAAGTCAAAGGGATCGAAGAGGTGGGTATGGATTTAAGTTGGGTGGGTCACAGGCCACTCCGGCCCACGAGTGATTATACTCCTGTCTTGAGGGCTCTATACCAGTCTGATTTTCAGGATGTCCTCAATGAATAAGCAGAGGTAGGATCTGGCTTCCATATTTACTCACGGGCTAATTTCTTTTTGGTAAGGCATTTTACATTTGTGATATACCTTAGCAAAGACTAAGGGGCATGTTTACTAAAATCCGCTAATTTGCGTGCCGCAAAATAGCGCACTAAAAGTGGTACTTAAGAGCGCTTAAACACCCCGCAATCGTGCGTGTCACCCCCGCACAGGTGCGCGGCACAATAACGGGCCCCGCACAAGTACGGACCTGCAAATGTCCGATAGAGGCGTGGAACGGCTAACGGAGGGCGGAGGAAGGTTCCTGAGGGGCGGAGAGACGGGTTTAATGGGCGGGGAAGAGGAGGGGAGAGGCTCCCCGCACATTATCGGGGCCGAATCCCAAAGCAAAACTACCGCGGTAGAGGGCATTTAAAGGGAAGAGAAACCATTTCCGTCAGCAATGTACAGCAAAATCGGGGAAACCTGCAAAACGTGAGCAGTGTGATACATGTGCACAGCACAAAAGTGAAAATAAAAATAGAAAGTGACCACAACAAAAATATCACAAATAGTAATGCAGCTGGGGAACAGTCATAGTAATGGGCAAATATAGAAAACACACCCAGGAAAGCTCCAGAAAGAAGAAATGAATATTGGAAGGGTCTACGGAGCGGAGACTCATCCAAAACAAATGTCCTTTTTGGAGCTTTCCTGGGAGTGTTTGCTATGGTTGCCCATTAATATCACTTTTGCCCAGCGTGGTGATATATTGTCCCCCAGTGTCTGTGGTCATTTCCGGGGTTTATGTGCACGTTTGTCACCAGACAGAGTGCATGTGCCCACAGTAAAAATGCGTAGAGCAGGGTTTGTGACTCCATCCTGCCAGGTATACTTCCTCCAGGGGCTGCATTGTCTCTGTGGCCATAGTGTGGTGCAGCAGACAGAGCCAGTACCTCTAGGACCTCAAAGGTCAGAGGTTCAAATCCCAGCTGGGGCACATGCCAGCCCAGCCCCTATATTTTACCCACCACTAAACAAAGATAGCGCAGACACCCCTGTATTGCAGGGAACATAAGCATGGGGAAAACACCCATATTTTACACAACACTGCAAAAACACTACAACAATGGGCATTACCTACAGCCAAATCCCCCAAATGCAGTCCCGTACTGCCACATTGCAATCTGGTCATCTGCTGTTTCTGAGAGCAGCTCATGCCAGCATGTTGGCGGACGAGTACATGTGGTGCAGGGGGCAGTGGCTGCTAGCCACAGAAGACAGAGGCCTAGCCATGTGCAGGCTGGCACAGTCCACTGTAACAGACAGGCCCTGCCGGATCCACAGTCATGGACGTTCCAGGGAAACCAGCCAATCTGTGGCTACATGGTGGTGCAGTGCACACAGACAGTGCATGCAAGAACAGAAGGTCACAGGTTCAAAGCCCAGCTGAGGCTTCCGCCAATCCTAGCCACATATTTTTCCCAGACCTACACAGTGATAGTAAGGACACACCTTTCGTGTCGAGGACATGTGCAATGGTAATACGTCTATCTTTTACCCCACTGAGCACAGACACCATGAACAGGGGCAGTACCTAGAGCAGACTCTCCCAAATGCATTCCTGGTGTGCCACACACCAGTCAGGTTCCATGCTGCCACTCATACAAATGCCTGTGCTGTATATCTATGCACCACCCCCATGGCATGTAGATGTAGCTCATGCATATTCATGAGGGACAGCAGGAAAACACGAACAGTGTGATGCAGACCTAGACTGGGGTTGGGAATCTCTGCCGTAAAGCAGCAGCCAACAGGGGCAGACACACCCACACCCACACCCACAGGCCCCATTGGCCAATGTCTCCTGTAGAGGCAGAACAGTGGACCCTGCGTGCATCTCCCAATACTAGCACCTGCATACCTTAGCAATGTCACCCTACACCTGAGGTATACGGTACACAGCTCTGAGACGTTTGCTAGGAGTACTGGCAGATAGATATCCATACGTTACGCACATACTGCTAGATGACCCCATCAGAACAATCTGTTAGGTGTTTGCGGGGCGTGCTCCAGGACTGGCCTCTGACGGTGTTTACCACCCTGGGGAGTGACCCCCAGCAGTACTGCATACCATATCCATGCCTTGCCGTGCCTAGGACAGGTTTGGTGGCCAAGGCTAATTACCTCCTCAATAGTAGCACCATGCTGGCATAGGTGTGGAAGTGTGTGTCTGTCTATACAGTGGGTGCTGGCTGCAAGCCCCTTCCACAGCCCACACTGCCAGCACTGTTGCCAGTATTGGCCTGCTAATGTGCATAATGAGTAGCAAGGGACCATGGGTATATCTCAGACAGGGTGGGCTGACCAGGATGCAGCTGCACAGGGCATAGGGCACTGGCAGGGACATGGTAGTGCCCGGCCACCACCTACACAGACAGGGGGACCTCTGTATGTGCTGCTGGGGGATCACTCTCACCCTGAGTGTGCAGTGATGGCAGCATGGCTAGGCACACCCATAGTGCTGTATTGTGTTTCTCTCATGTGATATATATGGTTTTCCTGTTGGGGCCTTTTCACTGACTTATCTGCTTGTGTATGCTGCCACCCCAGTTGTGAGTGCATGCATTTCCATCAGGACCAACCAGCAGACTGAGCACAGATGGTATGTGTCTTGATGGAGTGCCTTGCAGGGTGCAGTGGCTGATGGCTTGCTGCAGGTGAATATCAGATAGTGGTGGGGTGCATCTATGAATATCCAGGCCTAATGTCTGTCTGATATTGTGTTATGGATGTGTGTGGATCTGCTTGGACTGCCCTGTGGGGGTGTCTACTTCCCTAGCAGGACTGGGGTTGATGGTCGACTCTACTGCCATTGGGGGGGGAGGGGAGAGAAAAGAGATAGTATTGGGATCTGTTGGTGGGAAACCCTGTTTTGTCCACCTGGGGGGTGGTCCACTAACTGTGGCAGACAGCGATCTCCAAGATGTTTATGCAGTACCTACCTATTTCACAGGTTATTGCTGCTTTGGAGCTTTGGCATGGCCGCATTCAGCCATGCAAGGTGTTGTGCACCTGGTCCTGGGCGCATCATCACACACTCAGGGTGGGCATAGTAACCGCACAATGTGATGGTGTTTAGCTACTCTTTGCCGTTTGCCCACCCACTCAGGGCACCCTACCAGGCCGAGGTGCTGTGTGGGTGCACAAGGACACCTCCCCCTACCAGGCCGGGTAGCTTTAGGGGTGCAGTTCCCATCTTGTGTGCATCTGTGGACAGCTGATTTGCATGTGCAGTGCATCATGGGTACGGGTGGCCTAACCCTATCCTGTTTACACCAGCAGACTGTCTGTGATGTGACGTGCAGGCTATCTGCAGCCAGGCAGGAGCTTGCTTACAGCTATAGAGGTGTAGCCCAATGCTTACGCCACTGCCTGTGCAGCCAGAGGTCATGGGTTCATACCCACAGTGGGGTTCTGTGATAGGGTTTTCCAAAGCATTTTTTACATTTACTGTACATATGTTGATGCCTGCAATAACACCCTCAGCGTACTGTACCCATAAGGTGCCTCTGAGGGTGCTTTATTGGGCGCCCTATAGGGCACTTTATGGTTGGCATCCATATAGGGTGCACTATACATTATCCTGTGTCGCAACATACATGCTGCCCTATAGGGGACATTCTAGGGTGCCTTGGCGGACGGTGCACTGTAACATGTGCCTTATGGTCCGCCTTATGTTAACATGCTGTGAGAGTGCGTTTGCTAGTAGTTATCACAAAATAGAATTAAAAAGCCTCCTAAAGCACTCCACAACATAAAATATACTGCCTCAGCTAGCCTTTTTCAATGGGCATTGTAAGGGATTGAACCCCTGGTCCCTGTACCATTGGTCAGTGTCTTAACCATTGTGCTGTGGCTGTGTTTCTTTGCTTTAGCATCAGCGCGCCGCCTTGTGGCCATCAGCGCGCCGCATCCTGCTGCCCACAATTAACAGTGCGCCGCATCCTGCTGCCCACAATGAACAGTGCGCCGCCTTATGCCGCCCCAATATGAACAGTGTGCCGCCTTATGCCGCCCCACAATGAACAGTGCGCCGCCTTATGCCGCCCCAAAATGAACAGTGCGCCGCCTTATGCCGCCCCCAAATTATTTTGTCTCCTGACACACATTTCCACATTCAAGGTGGTGCCTCAGCCAGCCTTTTTGGGCTGCACACACTGGGGGATTGAACCCGTGGCCACTGCACCATTGGTTATTGTCTTCACCGTTGTGCTACAGCTCTGTTCCTATATGTGCCCAGCTGCGCCCTACTTAGCCTTCCCACGCGCTAATGTGGGCCCCGCACATTAACGCAACGCGCACACATACGGTCTTTTTTTTTCCTTTTTCGGCCTGAACCGCCCACTCCTTATATGGCACAGGACACTACCACGGCCCCGCACATTAGGAATGTTTAGTAAACATGCCCCTAAGACTGAAGCGCAAGCAGGAGATTATGGGACTGATATTCAGGCTTGGCATTTTTTTTAAATGCCAGCTATGGTGAATCAATGAAATTTGAATATTTAGACCTACCATTTGGATAGTGACCAGCACTGAACACATTCTCGAAGTGGCATTTTAGAAAGGACGTCCAGGTGCAATCTGGGATGTTCAGGGCAAAACAGCTGAAAAAACATCTGGGGATGTTTAAGTTTCGGTCTGATTTTAGAAATGTGAATATCTCCAAAATGAACAAATATATGGGGTGGAGATGTCGATCCTATGCGGAATGCCTGTCCATACAAGCTACTGGGATGCGGGATGTGCATCAGTGAGCCTGTGCTACAGCGTAGTGTGCGGTTGCAAGGGCTCATAAAATATTATGCAGATAGAGGTTCAGGGCCAAACAAAACTATTTTTATTGTCCCTTAGCTAAGCACCAATCACTCCCCAGGCCTGTTGCCTTCACAGGTCTGCTTCTCAGTGCCCTTCCCTGACCCACAATTTAGTCAGAATTCAGTTCAGCCCAAAGTCCAGGTAGTCACTTGGGCTTTGTTGTTTGTGAGTATGCTTCCCAGTTCCTACCTCACAGCCTGACTCCTTTCCCAGCCCTTTATCTTAATCCTTCTGTCTGAGTCACGCCCTCCGAGCCCTGAGTTCTGAGCTGTAGACTTTTTAAGGTGGTCTGCTATATACCCCATCACAGTGCCAAACTGAAAACAAGTGGCTTTGTTTCCCTTCAGTTTTCTTTAATCTCATGAAAAGTATTGGGGATAGCAGAGTATCTTCCTCTCTATGCCCACCAAGTGTCGGGATGCTAGGACACAAGCTTTTCTGATGCCTGGAGCAGGAGTAGACATGGATGGTCTTGCTAGCGGGTGGGGATGTGCTCACCTTTTCTGAAATCAGGAACACACATCCATCTTGGACAAAATGCCCCATAATTCATGTCCCTTCGCAACTTGGATGTCCTCATGCTGGGGACATCTATGGAACCGGCTTCAAAAAAGGCTCCAGCGGCATCTCCATGATTTGAACACCGGCATGCCTGTTTTCAGACATAGAAAGCACAAATAGGGCTTCAAAAATATTCCTTGTCGTGCACTCAGTGGCGACAGTTAGACAGAGAACAGTGATATTCACATAATTAGCACAACCTGCAATGAGCAAAGCTCCTCATATCCTTGCGGTTCAGAGAGTTTTTTTTCTTTTTACAAGAATGTGTGATTTCCTTTCGCAATCCTCTCCGTGAAGTGATTTACATAAAAAAAATTGCTCCCTTTCCTTCATTTCCCTGAATCAAACAATGCTTTAATCCTGCTAAAGAAGTAGAAAAACTCTTCCAAGAAAGCTTCAATCCCCAAATGAACCAGGAGCAGGAAGGGGAAAAGTTTGGGTAATTAGAGTCATAGGGGCCCTTGCTAAGCAGCTAACACGTGGCAACTGTTAGCACGGGCCGGCAGTAATGGCTACCATGCTTTGGTAAAAATCCCACACTAACTGGGATGTGATGGGGCAGGGACTAGATGGAGCATGGAACTGACCTGCACAATGCGGTTCGCATCCACTAAATATTGCACGCTCTCAGTTTTGCAGTTCATGTGGGTGCACGTAATGTCAGCTCAAGAGGAGGCAACCGTGCTAATTGCAAATGAACTTAATGAGGGGTAAGGTACTTTCTTGTGCGGTAAGTGCAGGGGACATGCTGGGCTTGCCCCCGACAGTTGCCAAATGGTTTTGCAGTGACTGCATGTTGAGTTTTGCTCCTAATTCACGATAAATATGAAAACTTAATGCACTTTAACAAAAGTACGCCAACATGAGAAAGGTTATATCCTAGCTCGGAATATGCCAAAGGCTTCATGACTACACTCAAATCGCCATATTTGGCACCGAGTACTCAAATTAATCTGATCCAATCCTAGGAATCTGGATTTCTTTAAAAAAGCAAGATCATTTTCAGACTTCAACTAGCGCAATTTTCTGACTAAATCTCAGAACAAAAACATTCTAATGACTGGAACCTGGTGGCCCATTCTTTCCCAGGCATGTGACTGTATGAACTGCTCACGTCTCTGTATCTTCCTTGACCGTGTGGAGTGGAGGTGTCGTCTAATGGTGACAGCATTGGCTTGGGGACAATGAGACCAGGGTTCAATTCCCACTAGTTCTCCATATGGCCTTGGGGAAGTCACTTAACCCTCCATCACCTCAAAAGAATCCAAGTTATCAATGTCCCTATTTAATGTGCATTACCAAGTTTACATTACTATGTAAATTGCTTTGATTGAAATGAGAAATCAGTATAAAAAACCTGCTAAATAAATAATTGACTGAAGCTGAGTAGATATGGACAATTCATGAAATACTATCTGCATGAAACAGGGTGTCTCTGAAAGGATTCAGCAGGTTTGGGCTGGGCAGGCAATTTGGGAGACCTCTGCCTCCAGAGACTATCAGCTTAATTTAATGACATCATCAAATTTATGCTTGAAACAATATTTTGCAGGTCTCTGAAGAATTACCATGCTTTGATATTTTCATCTCTTCAGAAACATCTTGGAGGGATTCTTCAGCAGCGGCAACTAGCGCTGATAAAGTGGATAGCTGCTGTCACTGGACTCTAAACCCGGATACTGGGACCCTGTCTGGCCACTGGGATTGAATATCTGGGTCAGCTGAATAGTGCAGAAGCCAACGGGGCAGCGGTGATATTCAGCCATTGCCCAGTTAGCTTCAGGGGTGAAAGGTAGGCTTGCTGTTGAGGGATAACCAGCTAGCTACTAAATATCGCCGCTAGGGGCGCCGCCTTCAATCTGCCCCTGGAATGCTCTGTTGCCAGCTGGCTGGCATTGGGACATTCAGTGGTGACACCTGGGTATATTCAGCGGCAGTAAACTGCAGGAGTACTGCTGAATATCCCACTCATCGCAATTAACGCCACTTTGAAAATCCCTCCCTTCAATTTTTACCCTCAATTCTGACTATCTGATGAATGCTGTTATGTTTTTCCCTGGATCATTGTTCATCTATACCATGATTTAAGATTCTCAAATGTGTCTTCCCAACTAAATTACAGGAGTCCGACAGAGATACAAAGAAACAGTGTGAATAACTCATCGTCTTTATGACTGATCACAGCTAGCAAATTTAGCAGCAGTTTCACTAAACGCTGCTATTGCAACATGACAGAAGGTCATTTGAGTACAAAGTGTAGCACAGAACTAATAAAAGACAACTGAGCTGACATTATTCCATTTTTCTCAACATACAGTATTATGCAGGGCTTCCAAAAACTGCACTAGTTACCCCTCAGTCAGCTGGGTTTTGAGGATATCCACAATGAATATGCATGAGTATAATTTGCACATACTGGATCACCAATATAGGGAAATTTATCTCATATACATTCACTGCAGATATCCTGAAAGCCCAAGTAACTGTAGGGTCACTAGGACAGGTTTAGGAAGCCCTGGTATAATTTTGTTTATTATAGTATTATTATTAGTAGTAGTATTTTGTTCACGCCTTTCCAGCGATAGTTCAAGGTGTGTTACATTCAGGGACCTAGGTATATCCCTGTCCCCAGAGAGCTTACAATCCATGTCTGTACCTATAATGGTGACATTTTATATTGCCAGGCCAGTATTTTGAGTACTCTTTCTCTAGCCCTAGTCAAATCCAGGCTAAAACCCCACCTCTTCGAGGCTGCGTTTGAATCCTGATACCCCTCACCCTCTTGATCACCATTGATGTGTATCTTATTATACTCTAAGCCCCAGTTTTGTGACGATGTTCGGCTTGAATAGATTGCAAACTCTGATGAGCAGGGACTGTGTCTGCCTTGTAGAACTATATGAATGATAAGTAGTAGTCTGGTAATTAGCCATGCATGGTCAGTTTGCATCAGTGCTGGACATAATGAAGCATTAATTATAAGTATTGTTATAAATGACAGTCTAGCAGAGATATAAAGCAGCACTATACACTTCTTGGTATTCAAGAACAAATGACTATAAGCTATTGTAGCTAGGAGAAGTATACTATAAACCTAGCAGTGCATGCAAAGGCCCATTTTACGTAGGACGCTGCGATCGAAATTGATTCATCCCTATCAGGACATGCTCATTTCCAGGAGTATTTTACAAAAACCCATACTACATTATGCATACCCGAAAAACTTGTTATTGCAAATAAAACCAGTACCGTAAATATAACTACAACGCAAATAGTTACCTGTTATGTAAATCTTACATGGGAATTTGGATTCACTTGTAAAAAATTACCTGTTACTTGTACTAGCTACTTGTTCTATGTAAACCTCCTTGATTTACTGATGGGGCAGTATATAAAAAACACATAAATAAATAAAATACACATAAGGCTATGCAGGGGATGCCGGCACACGCGGTGCGAGGAACCATTTCACAAATATACATGTGGAAAAAATGAACGGCACAAACTCAGCAACTTCCACATGAAAGTGGTTATTTCACAGTTTCCATAAGTGAGTGGAACCACTTTAACATTACAAACCTAGACATATCACAATTGCCAATTACATATTGATTCCATATTTGTTTCTATTTCAGAGGTAGAAATAAACAATGGTGGATTGAGAAGAATTACTCCCTTAATCCCTTGTGTAAAGCCGTGGATGAAATGAGGACTTTTTAAACATCTGTGATGCAACACCTGACAGGAAACCAAAAATATCCAGGTCTAAGTTCAAACAGCGATGGCCAGCCACTTTACAAGCACTGACTACCACCATTGACTATCCACCCTGTAGAGTCAAGTGAAGGAGTAGCCTAGTGGTTAGAGCAACAGCCTAGTACCTAAGGGATCAGTGTTCAATTCCCACCAACACTCCTCATTGCCTTGGGTAAGTCACTTGACTCTCCATTGCCTCAGAAGGAAAAGTCTAGCAATCTACCTTCAGTCCTACCTTACCAAGAAAACCCAGGGGCTGCTGGGTCACCAGGAATCAGCATTGGCTTGACAGCACTTAACCCCCCCCCCAGTAATTTAGTATAATAAAAAAGCATCATCTTATATTTTGTTGGCCGTTGTTTCTTTGAAATTAAGAGGACTAATGTAGCACTGTTTTATCCAATGGGAAGCAAAGAAATTATGCTGGGAGTAATTATCCAAAAACTCAGGAGAACCTCAATACTACAAATATCCTACATCACATTCATGTTGAATTATCAGGGAATATGTGGCCCATGGTCTTAATTATTTGCCATGCTGCCCAAAAAATGATTGGGGGAATTTCAGCAGTGGCAGGCAGACGTATTAACGTGGCTAGCAATCATCACTTTAAGTTAAAACGAGATATTTTATCCCTGTCTACACCTTTCGTGTTGTCTGTCTTGACTACACTGTAAGCTCTGATGAGCAGGGACTGTCTCTTACACGTCTGTACAGCAATGCGTATGTCTTGTAGTGCTATACAAATGCTCAGTAGTAGTAGTAGATATTCGTGCCGGGTCATATCCACTGATCAGCAATGAATATCCGTTTGCCCCTTTTGCTATCCTGTCAGCGGCAAAATTCACCACTGGTCAAACTGCAAAAGCACCTAAATTTAGGACAGCCTTTTACCTGTCTTAGCTTTAGGCATTTTAACTAGCCAGTTAACAGCTTAATATTGCCACTGACCAGCTAGCTGATGGTGCTGCCCTGGGATGCTCCATTTCTAACTAGTTTGCGATGGAGCATTTAACTAGGTTAGGTAGGGATGTAACCTAATAAGTGCCACTGAATTTCCCCACTGACGGCATTTTGGCCAGTTAGCATGCATCAATACAATAGATTTATGCATCATACCTCTCTCTAAACACGTAGAGACCGTTTCCATAACATTCACCATCCAGTCCATGGGCACATCCAAATTGGAGATGGGGACATTTTAAACCCGATTCCAGTATGGACACATCTGCATGTCCAGAGTTGGAGACGTAGACGTATTAAATGGCTTGGACGTCCCCACCCTCATGATATTCTGAAAAGATGAATGTCTACGATGTCACCCGCCTCCACCTCCCTTGTTAAAACGTGCAGCCCCTAAGGTGCTGCTCTCACTCACAGTGTTGTGTTCATGCAAATAACCCATGAATACCGATCATGCCTAAATCCGGATGCCAACAAGACTATGGGGTATGTTTACTAAAGAGCGCTAACGTCGCAGCGGTGACGTTATCGCGCGATAACATTACCGCACGATAACGTCTCCAGTGGTGTTAAGTCACACAGAGGGTGGAGTAAGTCGTTCCAGAGGGCAGAGAGAAGGGGTCAATGGGTGGAGAGTGGGTGGGGA
Organism: Ichthyophis bannanicus; assembly: GCA_033557465.1. Lineage (NCBI taxonomy): Eukaryota > Metazoa > Chordata > Amphibia > Gymnophiona > Ichthyophiidae > Ichthyophis > Ichthyophis bannanicus. The sequence continues at coordinate 90,218,583 of CM066034.1, read as the reverse complement.
AAGGCTCTAGGCACACTAATGCTGTGAAATCAGGGTCTGAAAATTAACGCCAGTGAAAACCTCGTGTTAGAGGCACATTTGCAGGAGAGAGAAACCATTTCAGTCAGCAATGTACAGCAAAGGCATGGAGACCAAGAAAAGTGATAGTAGTGATACATGTGCAGCAACAGCATAGTGCCTAAGTACGAAAGAGCACTACGGTGAGGCTGCAAATGGGGTACAGGGGGCTGCAAGCTGGACATGCAGTGGGGCAGCTGGGGCAGAGGGTGGACTAGGCATATGCCTAAGTGACACATAGGAATGTAGAAATGGAAAACCAGCAAGACAGCAACTGACCAAGGGCAAACATGTTCATGAGTGTGTGTCCCACAGTGTCCCAGGGGACAGTACCCAGCAAGTACCCCAAAGGACACAAAACATTGGCAGGCGGTGCCGGGGGGAAGCGTTGATGTCTATGCAGGCACCCCAACCCCATATCACGCACCATAGGCAGCCTGGGACTGCGTACCACCGGCACAAAGGCATGTCAGCATGGTGGCGGAGGGGTGCTGGTGGTGGAGGGGGCAGTGGCATCTGCCCACAACAGACCAAGGCCAAGCCCTGTTTAGGTGGGTGCCGTGCACTGCAACAGACAAGGTCTGTCTGACGAACAGTCATGGTATCCCCAGGGAATGTTCTGCCTCTGTGACAAGTTTGTTGCAGTACACACAGCCAGTATATACAGGTGCAGAAGGTCACAGGTTCATGTCCCAGCTGTGGCTCCTACAGACCATGTCCCTACATTTTACCCAGTACTAAACTGTAGTAATAAAGATGGAACCTTTATTGCAGATAAAATAAACACGCCATAAACGCCTATATTTTACCCTACAGAGCACATACACCATAAACATGTGCAATCCCTAGAGCAGAGTTTCCCAACTGCAGTCCTGGAGGACCAAACACCATTCAGGTTTCATGCTGTCCCTAATGAATATGCCTGTGATGCATTTGTATGCACCACCCCCATTGTATGCAACTGTATCCATGCATATTCATTAGGGACAGCATGAAAACCTGAACCGTGTTTGGCCCACCAGGACTGGAGTTGCGAGCCTCTGCCCTAGAGCAGCGGCCAACAGAGGCACAAACACCCACAATCACAGGCTCCACTATCCAACGGTTCATGGAGAGTCAGGCTGTTGGGCCATGCGCGGAGCAGCATCTACCAATACTAGCACCTGTATACCTTAGCAATGCTGTCTTAAACTTGGAAACATGTTCCACATATATCAAAAGGTTGCTATGATTAATGGCAGATAACAAATCCTAAGTTACACGCAATTTGTTGACAGAGATTCATCATAGCAACCTTTCTGATATCTGTGGAGTGTGTTTCAGTTTTTGTTTCTGACAGTGTTTACCACCCCGGGGAGTGACCCTAATAGTACTGAGTACCATAGCAATGCCTGCAATGTGCCCAGGACTGGTGTGGTGGCGAGGGCTGCCAACCACCTCTATATTTGCACAATGCTGGCATAGGTGTGGGAGTGTGTGTATGTCTATCCAGTGTTTTGTGGCTGCCTACACCTTACTGAGCCCACAATGCTTGCACTGTTTCCAGTGTTAGCCTGTAAATGTGCATAATGAGGAGCAAGGTACTGTGGTTATGGCCCGGAAAGGGCGGCCTGGGCATGATGCATCTGCACAGGGCATAGGGCAATGGCTGGGACATTGTTGTACCTGACCACCACCTGCACGGACAGGGTGGCCACAGCATGTCATGCTGGGAGGTCGCTCTCACCCTGACTGAGTAGTGACCATGGCATGGCTAGGTTCCCCCATAGTGCTATACAGTATTTCACTCAAGTAATATCTATGAATTCTTTTTTCTGGTGTCTAATCACTGACATACTTGCTTGGTGTGTGTGCTTACATCCCATTTTTGGGTGCACACAGTTCCTCCAGAAGCATGCACTATGTACTAGCTATCAGACTGTCTGCAGTTAGCATGTGTATGGCTGGTACACCTTGCAGGGTGCAGTGGGTGGAGGCTGACTGTGCCCTCTGCTGGTGAATGTCAGATAGTGGTGGGGACACGTATCAGCAATGTTAAGATAAGCTGAGTACAATTATGAAAACAAAACGTGTCGATTTAAGCATTAGAGCACAATCTTATACACAAGGCAACTTATTGAATTATAATGTTTAAAAACTCCAGAAAAATCTGATGTATGGAAATGAAACAAGTATCTATGGCACAGTAGAGATGAATTTTTAGGAGAAGGAGAAAATCCAGTGATAATCCGTGGTCATTGATGCAATTAGGCGTACTGCTCTAGATAAATCTGAGCGTTGCCGCTGTAAGTCTGAGACCTTTTTTTCACTGGTATCTCCATGTTTAGAAGTCTGTATATACGATTATAAATAGTACAGTGCAAAAATCATCAGTATTTTTCTGAGTATTGGTAGAGGGCTTCATTTTTTTGTTGTTGTCAGATAGTGGTGGGGGGCAGCTGAGCATTTCTAGGCCTACTACCTGTCTGCCAGTGCCCTATGTGATGTGTACAGATCTGCATTGACTACCTTGTAGGGTGCCTATTCCCTGGCAGGACTGGGGTTGATGGTCCCCTCTACTGCCACCATTGCAGAGATGTAGAATATGAATCTGTTGGTGGGAGATCCTGTCCCCCACCCTGACCCACAGAGGGCAGGTTGGGTGGTGCTACATAATCCGCTTTTGGGTCCAGACACAACCCTTCTCTTATAACATGTGTTCATGGAAACCACACAGGATAAGCACTATTCTGGGTGCACCATATTCCACAAGGACTAGAGGAGAAAGGTACTGTGGGTATGGCCCGGACAGGGTGGCCAGGGCAGGATGCATCTGCATAGGGCATAGGGCAAAGTCTGGGACATTGTAGTGCCTGACCCCCACCTGCATGGACAGGGTGGCCACAGCATGTCATTCTGGGAGGTCACTCTCACCCTGACTGATCATTGACCACAACATGGCTAGGTTCCCCCATAGTGCTATGTAGCATTTCTCTCGTGATATTCATGGATTCCCTTTTGCGGGGCCCAATCACTGACATACTTGTTTGGTGTGTGTGCCAGCTCCCACGCCTGGGTGCACATTGTTCCTTTTAGAACATGCACTATGTATGTGCTAGCATACTGTGTGCAGCTAGCATGTGTATGGCTGCAACACCCTGCAGGATGCAGCAGGTGCACACTGACTGCCCTCTGCTGGTGCATGTCAGAATGTAGTAGGGGGGGGGGGCAGCTGAGCTGACCAGGCACAATGCCAGTGGTCCAGTTCCATTTGCAGATCTGCATCAGCTCTCTGTTCGTCAGTTGGCTGGGAGTTGCTGGTCCCACAGTCTGTCATCAGCTCAACTGACCCTATTGTAAATAGTGATAGTGTGTGTCTGTTGTTCGCAGATCATGTTCCCTACCCTAACCCACAGAGGATAGGCTTGCTCAATATATCTTTATCATGTGAGTCCAGACACACCCCTGCTCCAAAAACAGGTGTCCATGGCAACCTCACTCAATATGCATTATGTTGTGAGCATCATGGTCCACACAAGCTGTGCATCATTTGCATATAAGAAACAGACATAGAAAATGTCCAAAGCTGTCTGCAAAGAATACCCCACACACAATCACCAATGGTGAACTGCAGCAAAACCTACTGCAAACAACCCGAGTACTGTGGACCTGGTGCTGTCCCCACAACTTTACCCTCAGGGTGATCACAGAACACACACAATGGCATGGTCAGTAGGCACATTGTGCCAGTAACACAGATGCTGGTCCCCCTGCCCAATTGACGTGCTGCAGAAGTGAAAACCACATCTCGTAAGCAGATGTAGACTGCTGATCTGCATGTGAATTGCATCATGGGTACTCTTCTTGCTAACCTATCCTGGTAGCCACACCAGACAGTGTGTCTGGTGACCTGCACTGGATGAGTAGCTAGCCATAGTTTAGTTACAACAAATATTGTTGTAGGACAATGGTGAATATACTGACCTCCATGGGAGAAGTCATGGGTTCAATACCCCAGTGGGCCTGTATATTGATGTATCTGGATGGATAGGATATAGTGTATTATCATTACATCAGAGCATTTTATCACATGAGAATATTTTTAAAAGTGTGGCCAGTTGCATGCAGGGGTATGTTGGAAGAGTGGTGTGGGCTGCAGGTTGCTAGATTAGCTGGTGAGCTGTATACAAAGTGCATCTGTCAATCTAACTGTCAGAGGATACGGGCGTTTATGCCTTTAACAGTCTGACATGGATCTGAAATCTGTGTGCACATCCCAAAGCACCCTCAGCTCAGTTGGCCAAACTGAGGTGCCCTGTAAAGTGCCCTAGCTGTGTCCTTACACTAGCCTGGTAAGCAGAGCACAAAGTGTGTGTAGATGACTTGGTGTAGCTGTGTAGCCAGCCATTGCTATGTTAAAAGGCATAGCACACTGGTTAATACAATGCCTTCCCAGCCAGTGGTGAAGGGTTCAAGACCCCAGTGCACCAACACCAAGATAAATGCCCAATGCGCTAAATGGTGGTAAGAAATGTCAGACACATCTCTGCAATGTGTGTCTGCAACATAAATCTTTATATTATATATTGACGGCATCATCGTTCGTCGTGTACTGGCCATGGCAGGGGCACGTAGCTAGCGCGCCGTAATAATGTGTGGCAGCACGCATTGATGTGCCGCAGGGCACGTTGAGGCATGGCAGTGCGCATGTGTGTGCGTACGTGCATCAGCAAGGCATCGGAGAAAATGGTGATGCAGTCCATGAAGCCTGCCTTCACCCGTTGGGAGCTGCAACGCCTTGTTGGACTGATCTGCACTAGGCAGCATAAATTATTTCCCGGCTCCTCCAAACGCCAGGACCTCGGCCGCGTTAGAAAGGCATGGGACCGTGTCACGAGGCGGTATAATCGTCTTGCTGACTACCCACGTGAGGTAAGTGTATGGGGACAGGTCACACAATGCAAGTTGTTCAACAGATTATCCAGCAATAAACACACATCATACATGTACAACATGGTATAGACACCAGTCTGTGGGATATCCAGTGCTGAATGTAGCTGCGTATGCTGCTGTGTGTAGGTATTTCATTTCAGCTTTTTTTTTTCATTTTTATTTCACGTGATATACCGCCTATTTATCACATCAAAGTGGTTTGCCCTATCCCCAGGAGGCTAAGGACCTGATCACAGAGGTCCAGTTGTCAGCCTGGTGTTATGGTACCTGCTGCTGTTGATGGGTTAAAATCCACCCTAACCCCAGGAGCCCCTAGATCTGCCTAAAGAGGTCTAGTAAATAGCATGCTGACATGGTAGGTTCTGCAGTTGCAGGTTCACACATCTGCCCTACCCCTTGGGGTCCTGAGACCTGATTACACAGGTCTGTGTTAAATCCTGTCAGTATGGTAGTCTATGCAGTTGCAGGTTCACACATCTTCCCACCCCCAAGAGTCATGAGACCAGATTACAGAGGTCTGTCATAAATCCTGTTGGTATGGTAGGTGCTGCTGTTGATGTGTCCCTATACACCCCATCCCCAGGAGTCCTGTGACCTGATTAGAGAGGTCTGTAATAAATCCTCTAAGTATGGTAGTGTATGCAGTTGTAGGTTAAAACATCTGCCCATCCCCAGGAGGCCTGTGACCTGATCAAAGGGGTGTGTTAGTCAGGGGCGGCCCAAGGGGGGTGCGGGGCCATGTGCGGAGACTCGGTGCAGGGCCTCATTTGCATAAGGGCCCTAATTTGCATAACTATTTGCATAATATTACCATATACAAACTTTTAGTAAACATGCCTCTTAATGAGTGTATGGATAAAGAGACTAAAAGATTTCTACATTACTATAATCCAGTGCCAACCGCCAGACACATTAGGAACTACTACAAACACTGCCCATTTAGAACCCATAGCAAACCCGCCGTATCCTAACAGCACTACCAGGACTCACAAAGCACCATACCCTACCTATCAAAAAGAAGCATACAGATATTAAACCAATACATTTCAGAGAATAACAATACATGATCTACTGGGGAAAGAGAACAAGTGGCAATGTCAAATAGGAGTTATATAAACAGAACACCTCAGCTCAGTTACACATGCAGAACATAGACCATCACCAAACAAGTAATCACAATTTAGAAACAGGAAGACAATAATTAAACTGGGAATCCCAAAAGCCAAACTTGGAATGTACAACACTCTAGAAATAAAACTATACATTAATTTGCTCTTGTACTAAACAAAGCGCAGACGTTAATGATGCACATTTACCAGACCTGACATATTCCAATTAATAAATTCAAAATAAAGAGATATTTTTCTACCTTTTGTGCATTTTTTTTCAGCTGCATTTGCTCCAGCCACTTACTTCTGGTTTCTTCGTGTCTTCTGCTAACCCTCCATCGTCTGCTGTCCATTTGTCCTTTCTTCTCTCTTCTAGTTTTTTTTCCATTCTCTCTCTACATCTGCTTTAACATACTAATCTTTCTCCTTTTGCTCTTTCCTCATTCCTATTTCATCCACTCAAATTTTACCCCTCCATACTCAATCCCCACTTACTCTACCAATACCCGGCCAATTGTAGATTTTTTATCCCTCCCACACAAAATATTTTTCCCCTCTCCATTTTACTCTCCCAGCCCCATCCCATTCTAATCCTTCCCCAACATCAGCTCCCTTCTAGTTCCAGCCTCACCCAGCATCCATTCCCTTCTAGTCCCTGCATCAGCCCATTTCCAGTCCTAGTCCCCCATCAGCCCATTTCCAGTCCTAGCAACCCCCCAACCCAATAGCAGTCCTAGCCCCCCCATCAACCCACTTCCAGTCCTAACCCCCCATCACCCCATTTTCAGTTTAAGCCCCCCCTATAACCCATTACCAGTCCTAACCCCCCATCAGCCCACTTCCAGTCCTAACCCCATCAACCCATTTCCAGTCAGCCCCCCATAGCCCATTGCCAGTCCTAACCCCCCCCCCCATCAGCCCACAGCCCTTTACCAGACCTAACCCCATCAGGCCACCTCAAGTCCTAACCCCTCCCCATCAGCCCATTTCCTGTCCTCGCCCCCCCATCGCCCCTTATCAAGTCCTAACCCCCCCATAGCCCATTACCAGACAGCCCCCATCAGCCCACAGCCCATTACCAGTCTTAACCCCCATAGCCCATTACCAGTTCTAACCCCCCAAAAGCCCACAGCCCATTACCAGTCCTAACACCATCAGCCCACCTCAAGTCAATTCCTAACCCCCTCCATCAGCCCATGTCCTGTCCTTGCCCCCCCAATAGCCCATTATCAGTCCTAACCCCCCCATAGCCCATTTCCAGTCCTAACCCCCCATCAGCCCACAGCCCATTACCAGTCCTAACCCCATCAGCCCACCTCCAGTGTTAACCCCCCATCAGCCCATTTCCAGTCCTAGCCCCCCCCCATAGCCCATTACGTCCTAACCCCCCCCCAACAGCCCACAGCCCATTACCAGTCCTAACCCCATCAGCCCAACTCCAGTCTTAACCCCCCCATCAGCCCATTTCCAGTCCTAGCTCCCCATTGCCCATTACCTGTCGTAACCCCCCCCCACCTGCCCACAGCCCATTACCAGTCCTAACCCCATCAGCCCACCTCCAGTCTTAACCCCCCCATCAGCCCATTTCCAGTCCTAGCCCCCCATAGCCCATTACCAGTCCTAACACCCCCAACAGCCCACAACCCACAGCCCATTACCAGTCCTAACCCCATCAGCCCACCTCCAGTCTTAACCCCCCCAGCCCATTTCCAGTCCTAGCCCCCCCATAGACCATTACCAGTCCTAACCCCCCCATCAACCCACAGCCCACCTCAAGTCAAGTCCTAACCCCCTCCATAGCCCATTACCAGTCCTAACCCCCCCATCAGCCCACAGCCCATTATCAGTCCTAACCCCCACAGCCCATTTCCAGTCCTAACCCCCTCCATAGCCCATTAGCAGTCCTAAGCCCCCCCCCCCATCGGCTCAAGTAAAATTTAAAAAAAAAAAAGCTGTCTGCTACCGCTGCTGCTGCCGCCGCGGCAGCAGCAGAATGGAGTGTCCCGCGGGGCCCCCTCTGCCCGGCTGAGTCCCTCCCTCCCTCCCTCCCTCTGCGACGGCTGAGCCCCTCTGTGCCGGCTTTCAGATACGCGAAGGGAGAGCGTTTCCCTCGCGTCTCTGTTAAGCCTGCAGGGGTAGATGGGAACCGCAGGGGCTGATGGGAAATTTCCCATCTGCCCCTGCAGGCTTAACAGAGACGCGAGGGAGACACTCTCCCTTCGCGAATCTGAAAGCCGGCACAGAGGGGCTCAGCCGTCGCAGAGGGAGGGACTCAGCCGGTCAGAGGGGGCCCCGCGGGACACTCCATTCTGCTGCTGCTGCGGCGGCAGCAGCAGCGGTAGCAGACAGCTTTTTTTTTTTTTTTAATTTAATTTTGAAAAAAGCAGAATGTTCTTTGCGCGGGGCCCCCTGAAATGCGGGGCCCTGTGCAAAAAACATTCTTGCTCAATGGACGGGCCGGCCCTGGTGTTAGTCACCCTAGAGGTATGGTCGTACAGTATATGCATTTGCAGGTTAAAACTTCTGCCCTACCCCCAGGGGACCTGAGACTTGATCAAAGTGGTGTACCAGTCACCCTGGTGTTATGGTTTATGTTGCTGATGAAGTGTTCTAATCTACCCTACCCCCAGGAGTCCTGAGACCTGATAAAAGTGATCTGTCAGTCACCCTGGTGTTATGGTGTATGTTGCTGATGAAGTGTTCTAATCCACCCTACCCCCAGGAGTCCTGAGACCTGATCAAAGTGATCTGTCAGTCACCCTGGTGTTATGGTGTATGTTGCTGATGAAGTGTTCTAATCCACCCTACTCCCAGGAGTCCTGAGACCTGATCAAAGTGATCTGTCAGTCACCCTGGTGTTATGGTGTATGTTGCTGATGAAGTGTTCTAATCCACCCTACCCCCAGGAGTCCTGAGACCTGATCAAAGTGGTCTGTCAGTGGGACCTGGTGTGACCGTGTTGGAGGTGCAGGGGACCTGTTGGAGTAGCCCTGGGACTGCTGTCGCTGGGAGCCTTGCTTGGGATGCTTTGCCTTTCCCCTAGCAGTGGGCAGGCATCGTGGGGACACCTGTAGCCAGCAAGGACCCTGGCTTAGTTTAAAACCCTGCTCCACCGTTTACTCCTTGGACCTGGTGTGACCGTGTTGGAGGTGCAGGGGGCCTGTTGGAGTAGCCCTGGGATTGCTGCCGCTGGGAGCCTTGCTTGGGACACTTTGCCTTTCCCCTAGCAGCGGGCAGGCATCGTGGGGACACCTGTAGCCAGTGAGGACCCTGGCTTAGTTTAAAACCCTGCTCCACCGTTTACTCCTCGGACCTGGTGTGACTGTGTTGGAGGTGCAGGGGGCCTGTTGGAGTGGCCCTGGGATTGCTGCCACTGGCAGCCTTGCTTGGGACACTTTGCCTTTCCCCTAGCAGCGGGCAGGCATCGTGGGGACACCTGTAGTTAGCGAGGACCCTGGCTTAGTTTAAAACCCTACTCCACCGTTTACTCCTCGGACATGGTGTGACCATGTTGGAGGTGCAGGGGGGCTGTTAGAGTGGCCCTGGGACTGCTGCCGTTGGGAGCCTTGCTTGGGACGCTTTGCCTTTCCCCTAGCAGCGGGCAGGCATCGTGGGGACACCTGTAGCTAGCGAGGACCCTCTGCTTGTATAAATCTAGTTGAGCTTTTTGACCGCGGAGCGTGTTCAAAGGGGCGAGATACGCCCCTTTGGCGTCTCTGCGGCGAGAGAAAGTTCCTTCGTTTTAGTGGATGTTATTTATTTATTTATTTATTTATTGCTTGTTCTAGTTAGCTAGAATGGGGAAACGGAAAGCTAAAGCTGGGTGAGGCGGGGGTGGGGCAGCAGATAACACTGTTGTCGTTGGCCCCCTTGATAAACATCTTATCCTGCAGCCTGTAGCGCAGTCCTCCCCCGAGGGTGCTTCCCTTAGTTCTGGAGGGAGGACCCCTCCACCCTGCCCTACTGTTCTATCGCCTTCTTTTACTCCTGGGAAGTCTTCTGATTCGGTAAGGATTAACACCAATGTGGTGGTCACTTTGCCAAAGCTGGTTCAGTTGGTGGTGGCTGGGGGTTCTTTTGGGCTCCCAGCCTTGCTACCTGATATGGAGGTAACGTTAAAGGATCTTTGGCACGCTTTAAAATCTATTGAAGATAAATTGTCTTCAACTTTAGGTTATTTATGTGATTTTTCCCATGAAATAGTTGCTTCCTTACAACAATTAGACGAAAAGGTTTCTCTAGTGGACGCAGCTATTATTAGGCTGGAATCTCAGGTTCTTCCATTACATTCCGTTAATGTGGCTGGGATTAAAGATTCCTTAGTTTTGCATAATAAAGTGGAAGCCCTTGAAAATTCTTTACGTTCTTGCAATCTACGATTTTTGAATTTTCCTTATACCCATTTACTAGCTCCAAAAATTCTTCTAGACAAATATTTAAAAGAAGTGTTGTCTATTAATGATCTGATTATATTCCGCTTAGTTCTAAACGGGTTGATCTGGTTGAAGGGGGGCTTGATGTCATTGAGCCCTCTATTTCAAATTTAACTGCCTTTTTAGAAGACTCCTCTGAATTAATTAATTAATTTGAGATCCACATTAGTTGTTTCTTTGAAATCTTTAGATTGTAAACATCATATTCTTAAAGCTTTTTTCAAATTTAAGTTAACAGCTTTTTGTGGACATAGGGTGATCATATCTCCAGATGTTTCACATAGCACCCAACTTAGGAGGAGGCTTTTTTTAACTTTAAAGCCTAAGGTCCTAAGGTTGGGTGCTACATTTTTTCTTTGCCTTCCCTGTAAGTGTATCGTAAATTATGAAGGCGCTACATACATTTTTTCAGATGTTGTTCATCTGGAAAAACTTTATTTTGGAATGGCAGGGTCCAATTGAGGTGGGCGGGGGTGAGTAATTATATTTTGCCTCCTATTATGTAGGCATTCATGCCTTGTTTTATTATTTTTTCATTTTTCTGTTTAATGTTATATTATCATACCCAGATCTCAGTAATGTGGACTTTATCAGATGTTTTTCCACTTGTAGTATTTTATAATACTTTTTTTTCAGACCTGATTGTCTTGTATTTTTGGTTGGTTTTGTTGTACTGATTAAAATCTATAAATTAAAATCTAGTGGAGTGGAGGAGTGGCCTAGTGGTTGGGGCAAGGTACTTCAGGCCGGAAGGTCGGGGGTTCAAATCCCACTAGAGGACAGCAACCTTAGGCCGGAAGGACTGGAGTTTCTAGTCCCACAGGTGCTCCTGGTGGTCTTGGGCAAGCCACTTAACCCTCCATAGCCCATGTTCCCTGTAAAATAGTTATCTCCAAGTTATAATGCCCTGTTCAATGTAATTTGTTTGTTCAATGTAAACCGCACTGATGCAGAATAGTGCGGTATATAAGAAAATGTAAATAAAAATAAAAAAAATAATAAAAAAAAAAGTGGTTTGTCTGTGACCCTGGTGGTATGGTTGTATATGCATTTGCAGGTTAAAACATCTGCCCTACCCCCAGGGGGCCTGAGACCTGATCAAAATGATCTGTCAGTCACCCTGGTGTTATGGTGTATGTTGCTGATGAAGTGTTCTAACCCACCCTACCCCCAGGAGTCCTGAGACCTGATTACAAAGGATGGTATGAAATTCAGATATCATGGTAGTGTATGCCGTTTCAGGTCACACATCTGCCCTCTCCCCAGGAGGCCCAAACCTGATCACAGAGGAACATTAAAGATGCTGATGTAAGGGTACCTGCACCTGTTGGGGTTTCACAGCTTTGCCCTAACTGCAGGAGGGCCCAGACCAGATCACAGATGTTAATAGCTCAGCTAGGTGTGGTGGGCCATGCTCCTGTTGCAGTTGCCCACAACTGCCCTATTCATAGGAGACCTTAGTTGTGACCATAGAGGTATAGTAGAAAGCCTAGTGTCATGGTAGTGGTGCCTGGCAATGTGTACAGGGCCACCCACCTCCCGCTCTATCTCAGAACACATCACCCATGTGTTGTAAGGATATCATGGTGCCATGGCGGGCGTGCTGGATGATGTGTGTAGGTCAGGCAAACACACAGGTGTTTGCTGGACCACACAGGGAGTTAGGGAAGATCTCCCCTGGACACCAGCACGGCCAAACCACATGTGGCATGGTTATGCCACATGTCATGCAAGGAGAGTGTAAGAACAGGGTATGGGGTGTCTGGGGGATTATGCACAGTACACATAGGTGGCACCTCACACATGCCCAGACCCACGTCCAGGGGAGATCTTCCCTAACTCCCTGTGTGGTCCAGCACAATGCTGCTCACAGAGATGTGTGATATGTGTTAGGCACCCACCAGAGATATATGGCCCCTAATGCTCCCACCCATTGCTTTCCTTCCCCAGGTAGACGATCTACAGAAAAAGGGTCGTGAGTTGCGGCTGCACTGCCCAGAGGTCCTTGCCTGTCTCCAAAGGGAGGTGATGGAGCAAAGTGGTGGTGAGTGTTGCGGCCTCTGTAGCACAGTACAGCATGTCACAGTGACCCACCAGCCTGTGGGAGGCCAAACTTTGTACATGTAGTATGTGACTCACATTATGGTCTGCTAATGACTGTCTTCCCCCACAGAGGATGCTGCTGCTGGTGAGGGCCCTCCACATCGGGCACCCCAGAACAGGCCCCACAGTTCCAGTCCAGCCAGAGGAGGAGGAGGAGGGGGCTGAGGTCGAAGAGGAAGAAGACAATATGGAGGGTGCAGAGTGTGGAGTGGTGCGGGAGGGAGGGAGGGGAGGGGGAGGGTGAGATGTATGTGAGGGGGTGAGGAGGGCGAGGGGGAGGTGGAGGAGGCAGAGGAGGAGGAGAGCATGGAAGGGGGCAATAGAGAGGGTGGGTGGGAGGGTTCAGGGGGAGGAGGGGGGTTTGGAGGGGGGAGGGCATCTCTGTGGGTGGGAGGGGACACAGGATAGCACAGGGCACTGTGGGCCCCTGCCAGCTGCCACATGTTTGCGGCAATGATGTCCGCCTGGGAGTAGCGTCCCCACCCATTGCCACACACAGGACTGACACTCATGCCACCACACAGACAGCGGGCACCTGGCATGGATGTGGTGGCAGGTGTGTGTGGGACCTGTATGTGGCAGTGGGTGGTGTGCTGCATCACCAGCAGACTCAGGACCACACCATCCGGTGGCTGACAGGCACCATTCAGTGGTTGGCTGCCGAAATGCACAAGCAGTGTGCAGCTGCTATGGGTGGTGCATCTCAACAGCCATCCCCTGATGGGCATCCCTGGAGAGTTTAAGGGGCACAGGGGTGCTCACACACATGCCCTGTGCTGTCCTGTCACCCGGCACAGAACATGGGGTGTTTTTTATGTTGTAAAATTTGTATGGTACCTTTTCCTCCAATCAAGGTGGTCACTTCACATCACAATTGGAGGTTTACATTTAACAATAGGGGTGTGTAAACATGTAGACAGTACAGTTACTTACCAGTGTTTAGACAGTACAATGGAGGTAACATTTAACATAAAGGTATTCTACAACGTGGTATGAAAGATATGTGTGTGTGGATGGGATGCGTGTGTGTTTAGTTTGCGGAGGTAGTAGTGTTACTGTTTGGGTAGGGGATGTTGCCTGAATGCTCATAGGTTTCCATAAATAACAATATTTTGAGGTCTTTGCGGAAGTCTGTGATGTCATATAACGCCCTCAGTCTCGGTACATCTTTAAATATGTACAAATGTAAATATGTAAATAAAAAATTTTGTATGTACAGCACAATGGTCATGTGTCTCCCCTACAGACAGACTGTGGACATGAGCATGGGACATGTGTGTAGATCCCTATGTGTGATAGACATAGGTAACATACATGGACTGTCTCCACATGCAGGTGTGGGGGCTGCCCATGTGCATAAGCATCTGTGTCCCATGGTGCCCCTGTGATGTGCCAATGTGCAGTGTGTCCCAACAGCTATGGTCACAAGCATGCTGCCTGTGATGTGTGCGCACCATATCTGATGCACCATGCTTGTGGGGCAATAGGGGTAATGGCTAGCATCAGGTATGTGGCAGGAAGGGTAAGAGGGAATGCTGTACCCAGAAGCTGCACAGGGGGATAGCTGGTGAGGGCGAGACAGGTTGATGCATGTCCCGAGGATGAGTGGTGGGGGACTACAAGCGCTGGTGAACAGTGATCAGCTGACCGAAGCGAGCTACATTTGTCTGCCTGTACCGCATGCAAGCCTATGTGGGTAGACAGCCACATAGTCCCTGGTGTGGGCAGGGAGGATGGTCACTCATGTGTGTCTAATGATGGAGAGCATATGGGGTGGGAGAGGGTGACAGATCCTTACAACAAACATGTACCACTGTGAACATCTTGCTGGGCAACGGGTGAGGTTGGGAATACCCCCACACATAGGTAGGAGGGTGACCACCTGCCACAGTCCATGGCACACAGGGCATGGTATAACCTATGTGTGATGATTGGTGGTAGTACAGACACCACATCCCTTAGGGATATGGGTAAGCACATGTGGGCAGGGTGACAACATGGCGTACAGGGTATGTAGGGGATCACAGTGCTACACATTGGAAAGAAACACATAGGTTGTGATATCTTTATTTATAATGTTCACATCCTCCATGGCCGGCCACGGCAACCACAGCCCAACCCACCCCTCTGTCCCGGGACTGCTGGTGCCGCCTCTGGTGCCGGTGCTGGCTGCTGTGTATGGGTAGCCATGGCCTCCTGGGCATCTGCAATATGGATGAGCGCCCCTGAAATTGTGTCCGCTGTGGCAGGCAGCAGGTGGATGTCCTGGTGAATGGCCAACAGAGCCTGATGAGTGCCTGTGGGTGGGACACAAGGTGATGTGTGAGACACCTGTTACAACCCCCACTGTGACACATGCACGTCAGGCATATCCCACCAGATCAGTCTGCACATAAATCATGCATGCAACAACTAGCAACGCATGACCATGTTTACATCTGTGTGTCCCATAAGCCATTCTCATGCCAGGAAAGGGTTCTGATGAGGGGTCATGTGAATCACAGATCTCACACATGGTACAGTGTCGCAGTTCAATGTGTCAATGCTTGATCTGTGCACTGGTCATATGAGATAAGCCAGATGACGTGAGGAGTCATGGCACACGCATACATATATCTGGGGGGCCCTGTTTTCTATAACGCTTTCACACAGTATAGATTATGCTGACAAACTATGCTAGGTACCAATACCCATGGGGAAGGGTCAGTAAGCTGTCTAGGTGACCTGGGATAGGTGTTTACTGCTGTGCACTTCCTTGGGGTATATGGCCGTGAACAGTGTGCATGTGTCTGAGCTCCTCACACATGCTGACACCTGACAAGCCATGCTACGAGAGGGGGGAACGCACATGGCACAGACCCCCCCCCAACATATGAGACGATCTGCTTTGTTGCCAACATATTGTGGTGCACATGCAATCTCATTGTGGATGTTACGGCAACCCCCATGGGGATTGTTGTGTATGCTGTTACCCACCTTCGGCATCGTGCCTTGCTGAGGCACTGTGGGCCTGCAGCTCTGCCAAGATTGTAGCCATGCTTGTGGGAGGGGTGGCTGATGTCCCTGGCGCCTGCACGATGTGGTGACTCACCTCCATCTCCGTACCCTCTAGAGCCTGTGTTGCTGCTAGTGGCCCCCACTGTACCGTTGACATCCAGTGGCGTGTCCTCTGCCTTGGCCAGCACATTGTCTCCTGTTGTGCCCTCACCATTGCTGACGGTGTCCCAGTACATTGCGGCCTCTGGCCCCTCACCATCCTGAGGCCCTGCCACATCTTCCTCCTCATGTGCCTCCATGGTCCTGTAGTCACCTGGGGGTTGGAAAAGGGTACACAGCACAGAAGATTTTGTGCAGTGCACCTCTGTACACCTGTGTAGTACATCCCCGCCAAAAACAATGTGTTGTCCGCCTGTGCCTGCTGTTGCTGTGCCTACAATAGGGACAGCACAGGTGCCTACAGTGTGCTGTGCCTGTCAGGGGGAGGGGGGGGGTAGCAGCCTCATTCCCTGGTGTAGCTGTGCCACATGGGATGCAGTATGTGGGTTATGGTGTGCTGAGTGCCGCACCCCCTATCTGCAGTATCAGGTATGGACTGGCTGCCTGACCTTGGATGTAGCCTCAGCAATGCATGTGGCCGTGGTGCATGTGGGAGTCCTGAGTGGGATTGTGTGTCGTCATTGTGTGTGTGAGCGATGTGCTTGCATTGCCCTGAGTGATATGCACATTAGGTGTTGCAGGATGTGTCCATGTCAGCCAGACGTGTGGGGGGCCCTCCGCTTTTCAAGACACTGTGCGGTGTGGGTGGACAGCTATCCCATACTCCATGTGTGTGGTGGGGTGTCTGGGGGGATGGGTGGAGCACTGCTGAGTATGGGGTTGCACCGTGTGTGGGGGTATTGGAATGTGTGTGTGGCACTGCGGGACGTGTATAAGGGCTTATCCTAGGTGTTGTAGGGGATGTGCTATGTGCATTTGGTATGGGTGTGGCAATGTGCTTTCCAATGTCTGGTGAGGGTGGTTGGGGTATCCCCACTGTATGTGGGCCCTGACAGAGTGTTAAGTGTGTGACATGTGTGATGTGTTTGCTGCCATTTGTTTATGTCTACGTCATCATCCCCGTGTGTTAGGCCCTTCCCTGTCAGTGGTCTGGGATATGTCCCTGGATAGGTAGGTGCATACAGATGTCATATGTGTTTTGGTGGTGTGTGTGGGTACCCACAGGCCACTGTGTTCTGGTCTAGTTGTATGTCCCTCTTGTATGTATCCCCCTGTCACAATGTGCTCAGTGACTGGTTGCAGAGGTATGATGACTGGCTGTGACCTATATGCCAGGTACTATTTTAACAAGTAGACCTCAGGGGGACAGAGAATGCAGGTTGTTAATGATGAACACACCCCAAAAGGAGTAGGCACAAAAAAATAACTAAATATAAGCCCTCATAAGCCATATGTGAGGAAGGAACGCTAGACCAATCTGGGTAGGATAACTCCAGTGGTAGAGGAATCAGACTTCAGTTAGTCCCCCAACCACATATCCTTAGGAGGAGGAGTACTTCGAAGTATAGACAAGCCCTGTAATCGCATGAACTCTGCATACATCAGTGGCCAAACACACCTATATGAAAGGCCCAGAGGGTCCAGCAGCACAGCCAACTTCACAGCACTAGAGAGCAACAATGTAAACGTGATACAAGGTGGTTATATGAATACTGTCCAATGATATCCCAATGTGGCTCTTTACTGTTACATTGCTGCTCATGTATGCTGTGATGCTCTTTGATTACAGTGGGATATCATTAGCCACTCCTCAGATAGTTCCTTTACAACACTTTTACATTGCTGATCTGTAGTGCTGTGAATTGTTGCTATGCAGCTTAACCCTAGGGGCTTTGCATGTCTGTTTTCTGGACCACTGATGTATGTAGTGTTCAATCAGATATGGGCCTTGTCTGCCACACCCCCTGCTTCTCCACCACTTTGTGGTCCTCAACTACGTTCAGGACTGTGTCTATCATGCACACAGGCCCAGGTACCTGTCACACACACCCTGTACCTACCCTGCCATGTGCTGCTGTGTCATCACCCCATAGTTGCCTGTGTTAGGGCACACCTGCTCTCAGGAAATGGTCCCCCACCAATCCCCTCCATGTGCCACAAGTGCTTGGGCATGCCCTGTACATGTGCTGTATATCTACTACTACTACTCCTACTACTACTAATAAGCATTTATAGGGCACTACCAAGCGCAAGCAGCACTGTAAATGTGTAAACACAAAAAGACAATCCCTGCTCAATGGAGCTTATAATCTATAAGGACAGAGCACTAACAGGTGTGGAAAGAGGTTTGGAACAGGAGCAAAGAGACAAGAGCAGGGGGGACAGGACAAAGGAAGGAGGTAGGAACAAGTGTGAGAGGAAGACAGAAAGGTGAAATTAAAAAGGGGAGGAATGGAGAACAGCACACTCATGAGCCAAAGACAGAGGCAAATATATGAGCTGTGAACTCAAATGTGAGGAGGGGCAAAGAAGACGCCTGACGCATAGACAAAGGATGTTTATTCCAAGCGTAAGGAGCAGCAAGGTGTAAGGTGCATACCCACCTGCCTGTGGATGGGCAGTGTCCAGCGCTTCTGGCAGTCCATGCAGGTAGATGGGCCCAAGACGGTCTGCGAGCTCCTGCTCCAGGGGTGTGAGAGTTGGGGCAAAGGGGGCACCCCCACCGGTGCCCATGGCATGTTGCCTCTCCACCACCATGTGGACACGGACACCATGCTTAATGCCATTGAATCTCTTTCTCAGGCTGTCCAGGTCCCAAGTTGGTCCCCCTGCCTGGGCTACAGCCTCCTGTACCTCCTCCCACACGTGTGTATGTGTTGCCACAGTGGTGCTGTTGCTCAGCCGGCCATAGAGCACCTAATACCGCTCCAATACACTGGCCAGCAGGATGTGGTTTTTTTGCTGACTGAAACTCACAGCCCTCCTCCGTTCCTCAGCTGGCACAGGTATACGCCTTCGTTTGGCACTGGGTGGCCCCTGTGTGGGCTGAGACACACCCGATGGGCCTGCAGCCACCACCACAGGCCCAACACTCCCTGCCGGCTCTGGGCCCTGCTGAATAGGTTCCCCCCCCCCTCCTCCCCTCCTGCCATGTCCTGTCACTCCATCTCCCTGCCCTCTCCCTCCCTGTCACACATCCCTGCTCCTCGGCTCCTCTGCTATACCTCACATCTGCTCCTCACCCCACTTCCTCTCCCTGCTGCCTGCTCCTCAACGCAGCTCTTGTCTCTCTCAGCTGCTCATCGCCTCCCTTCCCCTCCTCTCTCTCTCGCCTGCTTTGTCACACACCTCTCCACAACAAACCTGCCTCTGACACTCTCCACCACCACTTACCAACCCAGCCACTCTCCACGACACACCTGCTTCTGACACTCTTCACCAACAACAACCAACAGCGCACGCTTTCTCTCCCTCGCCTACACAAACCCCTCAACGTGTACCAGGTGTGCATGTGTATTTATAGGTTTTTTACGTTGCGAACATTATGCATGCGCAGTGATGCGAGCGCGTTGGCTGCACGCATTGTGCATGCGCTGCAGAGACGTGGAAGGTGCGGGCGTGGGACACCATATTATGCATGCGCTGTGCGTAAGCGTAAGGCTTGGCACATGTGCGCAACGTCACGCAGCACAGTGACTTTTCTGTAGCATGTGGGTTGCTGCCCTGCAAAATGTGTTTTTGATTTTTCCCCTGTTATACAATCACCTTGATATTATGATAGGCGGTATCTACACTATCTCTGATGATTAACCAAAATAAATATATGTGTTGGACGTACATTTGTCTCTGCTGCTGCTTGAGCACACTGACACACGTCTTTAGTGATTTCATGGTCATGGTCACATCCTTGTACGGTGCCAGTTGTCTATCTGCCAGCCGTCTGCCACATCACTGGGTGTTACGGGTTCCCATACACACATTCCCTTTGAGGTAATATCTTTGCACTGTGATTGCTGTGGTTGTTTGGGATAGTGGTTACAGACATGTGTTGTAACACCATAGGTTGCAGGTTTAATTCCCACATGGGATTTTCTTCTTTTTTTGTGTTGTGCTAACCTAACCATGAGCTACCTGTAGGTTCATCACCTATCCACACACCCTTCCATCTCTTCACTGTACACCAAAGTGTGCCCTCTGTGCTCTCTAACCATCACATATTAGCTGTTACATATGTCTCTTTCTTTGTAGTGTTCACATAGGCAGTCCGCTTGGGGATTGGCATTGCTGTGGTTCAGCTGGTCTGCAGCACACCTGTTTGCAGGTTCAATTCTCACATGCTCCTTTTCTGTTCTGTTCCATATTTTGCCCTGCTCCACAGAGCATCCCCTGCCGCCCTTTGGGTTTAGATTCTTTCCTCTTTTGCATGCTGTATCCACTACATAACATTTCATTGTGTATGTGCATGTAGTTATATGTGTCTCTGGTCCCAATTACAGACTGTGATCTGAGCTGAACACACCAGATCTGCATGTGCATTTCATCATGGTTTCTGTTGGAGGTTTGCCTATCCTGGCAGACAGCAGGCTTCTTGTGTGATGCCCTGCAGTATTCTTGCATGCAACTTTTGCTAATTTATTTATAGTTCTCTTATATACTGCACTATTCTGCATCAGTGTGGTTTACATTGAACAAACTGAAATTACATTGAACAGGGCATTATAACTTGGAGATAACTATTTTACAGGGAACATGGGATATGGAGGGTTAAGTGGCTTGCCCAAGACCATAAGGAGCACCTGTGGGACTAGAAACCCCAGTCCTTCCGGCACAAGGTTGCTGTCCTCTAGTGGGATTTGAACCCCCGACCTTCCGGCCTGAAGTACCTTGCCCCAACCACTAGGCCACTCCTAATGACCTCACATTGGTGGTATAGCCTACCGGTTTGTGCATTGACATTTGTGCTGATGGTCATAGGTTTGATTCCTCTCTGTTCTCTTTCATTTGTATGCCTGTCCTGCACAGCTACTTTTCATTCCTGTAATAGTAATATCTGGGCAGATCTGTGCTGTTAGCACATTGTACCCTTATCACAGTTGCAACCATCCTTCTGTCTGTCTATGTGTGTCTGCCAGCTGTGTGCCGTCGTGCCATGATGTGCAAGCTGCTACCCCATGTCCTGCACTGGTACACGTTTCTGCTTTGCAGCTCTTCCTGGTTGCCTTTCCTGTGTGTGCTCTGCATGGCACTGCTACTCCTCTGTCCTCCTGTCATTGCACCTATCCTTCCACCTGTACCTCCTCTGCTGGACACGTCTTCCCATCCTCTGCCACACACTGTCATTGTTGCATGGTACATTATCATCACCCTGTGCATTGCTACAGCTGCCCCCGATATGTTTGTCCATTTTTCCAGCTGCCACATGTGCTTGGCGCAGATTTGTCTGATCCATCAGCTCAGATCTACTTCCTTCCATCACTTGTGCATTGTCTTTCCTTGGTGCTCTGTGCAATGTTAGGGTTACATCTATGCTTGGCCCATGCCTTTCTTGTTTTCCAACTTGGGGGACCTTACTGCCCTTGGCCAACATCTCTTGAGTCACCTATACATCCTTGGGGCATCTTTAGCCACACCTTAGATTCAGCCAGCTTATGGGGCACCTCATATGGTGCCTTGAGGGTTGACAACCTTTCGACATGCCCTCTGGGGCACATTGTAACCCGCCTTGGCTGACATGGTGGTTTAGGATGTGCCTTCTGATGCGCCCTAAAAGGTGCATTAGGTTATGGCACTAGGGTGCAGGTATTTTTAGCTGGCAGCAGAGATTGTTGGACTGTTTCAAGCAGGACCACCCTCATTCATTACACCCACTGGGGGATTGAACTCATTAGCCCTGGCTCAGCAGTCATTGTATTTACCAGTGTGCTACACCTCTGTTGCTGTGACTGCAGATCAGCATGTGAAGTTAAGGTTAAAGCGCGGTAACATGCACAGCTCCCTCTATCACGCAATAATGGGCACGGCGTACTTTATCGCGCGATAGCCCGCGATTGCTACCTTAAGACCAGAACGCCCACTGCCTTATATGGCATTCTTCACATTATCACTGCAACTAGCACCGGTAATATTAGGACGTTTTAGTAAATATGCCCCTAAGATTATACTCCTCATACCCTTGCTGAGAAGTGAGGTTCACGACCGCCATAGTATGCGCAAAACTAATCCATGTGGAGAAACTGTCCCATGTAAAATATAAAGATAGCACAAAGTCCAGTCACTAAAATGAAAAAAATATATATTTTTTCTACCTTTGTTGTCGGACCATTTTATTCTCTGATCATGTTAGTCCCGATCTGAGGCTTCTGCTTTCCTGTCTTCTCTTAGCTATCTTTCTATGGTCTATAGTCCATCTGCCATTTCTTATCTCTGTTTTTGTTTTCTTCACTTCCTTCCATTAGCTTATTTCCAATCCCAGTAACCGTTCCCAGTATCAGCCTCCTTTCCAGTCCTCCTCTCCCAGTACCTTCAAGCGTCAACCCCCTTGCATTCTCACAACTGCCATTGGTATCCATTGTCTTCTAGTCTCCCTTCTTCCCCACTGTCCAGCCCCTTCTAGTTCAAATACCATCACAGGTATCAGCTCACTTTCACTTCCAGTGCCACCCCCCCCCCCCCGTCAGTTCCCTTCTAGTCACCCTACCCTTTCTCCATCCCCCTTCCAGTGCCATCTCCACATGTCAGCTCCCTTCCAGCCCCAGTGGCCCCTCCCTTCCAGCATCCTCAGCATTACTCAGCCATCTATCAGCCCCATCCCCAAGTGTCAGTTCCCTACAGTCCCACCCCCAGGTGTCAGCTCCCTTCTAGTCCCTCTCCAGTACCATCCCCAGGTGTCAAGTCCCTTCCATTCCCCTACTCCCTTCCCTAGTGTCATCACCCTTCCAGTCCCCCTCCAGTACCATCCTCAGGTATCAGCTCCCTTCCAGCCCACTCCTCTCCTCAATATCAGCTCCCTTCCAGCCTCTCCCCCCCCCCCCCCACACACATGTCAGCTCCTTTCCTGCCCTCTCCTTCCTCTGGCAGCCCCTCTCAGCATCCACTCCCTTCCAGTCCCATTATCCACCCCCCCCTCCTCCGCATCAGCCCATTTGTAGCCCTAGCTCCCAGTTTTCTTCCAGGGCCAGCAGCTCTATCCTCCCTTCTCTGCCATCAGCCCATTTCCATTTCTAGTCCCCAGTCTTCTTCCAAGGCCAGCAGCTATCTCCTTCCCCTCATCAGCCCATTTCCATTCATAGAAACATAGAAACATGATGACAGAAAAAGACCACAAGGCCCATCTAGTCTGTCCTTCCATAACAACAACTACAACAGTCCACTTTCTACCTTTAGAGATCCTCTGTGTTGGTCCCATGCTTTTTTGAATTCAGTTACTGTCCTCATCTCTACCACCTCCACTGGGAGACTATTCCATGGATCCACTACTCTTTCCGTAAAGAAATATTTCCGCATATCACTCCTGAATCTATCTCCCTTCACCCTCATCCCATGTCCCCTCGTAGCAGAACTTGCTTTCAATTGAAAGAGGCTCTCTCCCTGAACATTTATGCCACGGAGGTATTTAAACATCTCAATCATATCACCTCTATCCCGCCTTTCCTCTAAGGTGTACATATTAAGATCCTTAAGTCTGTCCTCATATGCTTTATAATGAAGCCCATTAATCATTTTAGTAGCAACCCTCTGCACCGACTCCATCCTGTTCACATCCTTTTGAAGGTGCGGTCTCCAGAATTGCACACCATACTCCAAATGAGGTCGCACCAAAGACTTATACAGAGGTATTATCACCTTCTTTTTTCTGCTAGCCATTCCTCTCCGTATGCACCCAAGCATCCTTCTAGCTTTTGCCGTCACCTTTTCTACCTGTTTAGCTACTTTAAGATCATCAGACACAACCACGCCTAGGTCCCGCTCTTCTTTAGTGGACAAAAGTACTTCACCTCCTATATTGTATTGCTCCCTTGGATTGCTGCAGCCCAAATGCATGACCCTTACATTTTTTAACATTAAATCCCAGCTGCCAAATTCTAGACCATTCTTCAAGCTTAGCTAGATCCCTCCTCATGTTATCTACACCTTCCTGGGTGTCTACTCTATTACAGATTTTGGTATCATCCGCAAAGAGGCAAACCTTACCCGACAGCCCTTCCGCTATATCACTAACAAAGATGTTAAAAAGAATCGGACCAAGGACAGATCCCTGGGGCACACCACTGGTAACATCCTTCTCCTCAGAGTGAGCTCCATTTACTTGTACTCTTTGTCGCCTCCCACCCAACCAATTTCTAACCCAAGCAGTAACTTTAGGGTCCATCCCTAGGGTGCTCAGTTTGTTTATAAGTCGCCTGTGAGGAACAGTGTCAAAGGCTTTACTGAAATCTAAATACACCACATCTAGAGCTCTCCCTCGGTCCAACTCCCTGGTCACCCAGTCAAAGAAATCGATCAGATTTGTCTGACAAGACCTGCCTCTGGTGAATCCATGCTGCCTCGGATCCTGTAATCCGCCGGACTCCAGAAACCTCACTATTTTCTCTTTCAGCAGCGTTTCCAATAATTTACTCACCACTGAAGTTAAACTAACTGGCCTGTAGTTTTCAACCACATCCTTACTTCCGCTTTTGTGTAAAGGCACCACATGAGCCTCTCTCCAGTCCTTTGGCACCACTCCCGACTCCAACGAGGCATTGAAAAGGTCAGTCAGTGGAGTTGCTAGAACGTCCCCAAGTTCCCTCAGTATTCTAGGGTGTATCCCATCCGGTCCCATCGCTTTGTCTACTTTAAGTTGAGCTAGTTTCTCACGAACACAGTCTTCTGAAAATTGTTCAAGATGTCCCTCGCTTCTGTTCCTAGCCTCTTATCAGCCCATTTCCAGTCCCAGCCTATTTCCTGTTCTAGCCCTCCATCAGCTCATTCCAGTCCTAGGCCCCCCATTAGTCCATGTTCACTCTTAAAACCCCCCTCTAATCAGTCCACTAACAGTCCTACCCCCCCCCCAATCAGCCCATTTCCAGTCCTAGCTCATTTCCAATGCTAGCCCCCCATCAGCCCATATCCAGTGCTTGCCCCCATCAGCCCATTACCAGTCCTACCCCCTCCCAATCAGTCCATGTCGTCCTAGCCCCTCCGATTAGCCCATTTCCAGTTCCAGCCTATTTCTAGACCTAGCCCCCCCCCATTATCCCATTACAGTCATAACCCCCCCCATGAGTCCATTTCCAGTCCTAACCCCCACCCAATCAGCCCATTTCAATCTATGTAAAATAGTTAATATTTTCTCTGTAAAATAGTTATTATGTGCTCAAAAATGTTTTATGTAATTGATATTTACCATGTTCTCTGTAAACCACCCATGATCTCTGGAAGGGGAGGTATAGAAAAGCGCACAAATAAATAAATAAATTTCCAGTCCAAGCCCCCCAATCAGCCCATTTCCAGTGCTAGCCTCCCCATCAGCCCGTTACCAATCCTAACTTCCCCAATCAGCCCATTACAAGTCCTAACCTCGACTAATCAGCTCATTACCAGTCCTAGCCCCCTTCCCTGATCTGTCCATTTCCAGGGCTAGCCCCCACTCATCCCATTACCAGTCCTAGTCCCCCATCAGCCCATTACCAGTCTTAGCCTCCCCTAATCAGCCCATTACCAGTCCTAGCTCCCCCCGATCTGCCCATTTCAAGTGCTAGCTTCCCCTAATCAGCCCAATTCCAGTCCTAGCCACCCCCCCCCCTGATCAGCCCATTTCAAATGCTAGCCCCTCCATCAGCCCATTAACAGTCCTAATCTCCCCCACCCCCGATCAGCCTATTTCCAGTGGTAGCACCCCTCAGCATTTTATGAACCCTAACCCGCACTGAGATCATCCCATTTCCAGTCCTACCATCCCCCTTCCCCCAGGAGTCCCCGCACTTGCCTAACTGGCCCAAAGCCATGAGAAAGAACAGTGTTTCCCTTCTTTCCCGTGACTCTATTAAAGTAGAGCCTGGTGGCATGCTGAGGGTAAATGACAGCATTTCCTGTCCTGCACGAGAAGATTATCAGGCCAATAATTTTCTGTGTGAATCAAGGGCACAAACATAGTTTAAAAAAAAGAAAATACAAAATTATTTCTCTATATATTTATTTATTTTGTGGCATTTGTTATACTCCCATTCATAAATAAAAAACGCAAGCATAACAGTTTACAAGTTCTAAAACAATACAAATCATTTTTATCAAATAAATTAAATTACAATTAACTGAGACAGACAAACACACAAGGAAGAGCATGTGAACTGCAGAACAATTGCATCTGCTTTGACATTCAAAGTTTGCGGAACAACCTAAGGAACAAATAAAAGACAATAAATAAGAAAAGAACCAGCTGATTTAGATAATAGGTGAAGGAACATTTTAGAAAGAATGTCCAGGTGCAATCAGGGATGTTCAGGTGAAAACGAGCCCAAATTGGCCAATCACATCCAAGTTCAGGCATGATTTCACAAACTAAGATATGCTCAATATGGATGTTGCTGGAGATACCCACATAGACATCCCTGTAATGGTATCATAGACATTCTGCAGGCGGGGATGAGAAGCAGCATGAAATTCATACTATGGGGTATGTTTACTAAACTGCGGTAATGTCATTCGCGTTAGGTTCCGCGGTAAAAGTACAGATGCCCATATAAAGGTGTGGATGGTGCACCGTTGCAGCAAGCTGTATCAGCTAACGCATGTTACAAACTAATGCACGCTACAAGGCGCCTCATAAGGCACCTTACAAGGCGCCTTGTAAGGTGCCTTATAAGTAAGGTGCCTTGTTAGGTCGCATTATAAGGTGCCTTGTTAGGTGCCCTATAAATTGCCTTATAAGGTGCCCTATAAGTTGCCTTATAAGTTGCCTTATAAGGTGCCTTGTTAGTTGCCCTATAAGGTGCCTCATAAGGCGCTTTGTAAGGTTCCCTATACAGTAGGGCTCCTTAGGCTAAGCGCCGTACTAGGCACCACTGGACAAGGCACCTTAGAAGGCACCCAGAGTTACAGAACCATAGGTTAAGGTGCCCTAACAAGGTTATGGTGCCCTAGGTTAGTGTGGCCTAAGGGCTGCAAGGTGCTGCAGGATGACATGCATGACCTGTGAGGAACAGAGACAGATGTAGCCCTAACACTAGATAGAGCACTCAGAAAGGCAATGAACAGGTGAGTGAAGGAGGGAGAGATGGGAACTGCTGGACCTGCCATATCTGCGGGCATCCCATGTGGCTGCCAGTACTGATGACAAACATGGTGGGGGCAACTGTACCACAGCACAGGGTGTTGGCAATGTAAAGTACTGGAAAGACAGTTGGTGGCAGATGATCGGAATACGTGTCCCCCAGTGGAGGCGGAGGTGGCAGGATAGTTACAATGATGGGTGGACAGAAAAGTGGTGGTGCCATGCAGATCAGGCACAGGTAAGGCATGCATGAAGAGGCACAATGCAGGAAAGGGTAGCAGTGCAGGACATGGGGTGACAGCCCGCATAGGCAGACAGGACTCTACACAGCTGACAGACGCAGATAGATGGACCGAGGGAATGTTGGCAATTGTGGCGAGGGTATTATGGGCTGGCAGCACAAATCTGCAAAAATATGACTGTGACAGGCATGCACACTATTTGAGTAGGACAGGCTTGAGAGGAGGGAACAATGAGGAATTGAACCCATGAACACTGCCAAGAATGGCATTGTATTAACCAGTAGGCTATACCTCCGTGGTGTATGCCACAGCAATGGCTGGGTACAGAAGGACTGCAGGTCACCGCACAAACTGTCTGCTCTGAGTACCAGGATAGGGTAACCCCACCAGTACTCATGATGCAATGCATATGCTGAATAGCTGTCTTCAGCTGATCAGCAAATGGGGTCTGTACCTCTCCGGTACCTCAGCTTGGAAAGACGAACTGACAGTGCGTGATACTGGCACAGAATAGCTACACACCATGCCATTGTGCAGTTTCTGTGTTCTCCCTGAGAGGTAGGATGGGTGCCCAGCACTAGGTCTGCAGTACATGTGGTGCTAGAGATAGGTTCTGCTGTACATTCCCATCACTACCGGTGTGTGACAGGTGCTCCTGGCAGTACAGCTGAAAGTAATTTGGTGTCTATCTTTATCCTGCAGTCACATGTGGCTCTCTGGGACCAGACACCACCCAGATTGGTGTGTACCCCATGTTAGGTCTGGCTGACATGGGCACCTGTTATCAGGGCAGAGGAGTTTCCAGACTTGCATGAGGTTTGTCTAGAAGTACCTTTATAGGTCAAAGTGGTATACACTACATACCCAAAAGGGCTCATATTATCCCTTTTTGTAGGCAAGGGACAGGTACCCCAGCCTCTGTGAAACAACCTCCACCCTGCTGGTATACAACAGCTCTCAGGGTTAGTGGGCCAGAGCCATACCTGCAGCTGGGGCAGTGGTAGACCAGCAGCAATGATGGGGATTAGCTGTAGAAAACCCCAACTGCCTCACACCACTGTCTGCCAGTCACCAGCAGACAGCACTGGAAAGGTGTCCTGACCATCTACAGGCTAACTGCAGACAGTCTACTAGCCAGTCCATAGTGCATGCTCACAGAGAAACTATGTGTACCAAACAGACATCTCAGTGATTGGGGGACCCCAACACTAGAAACACAAAAGTATCACTGGAGGCAGATTATGTAGAGTGCTATGTGGGAACCTAGACATGCCATGGTCACTGCTCGGTCAGAGTGAATGCCCTCCCAGCATGCCATGCTGTGGCCACACTGTCCATGCAGGCGGTGGTTGGGCACTACAGTGTCCCAGGCCCCACACCCTGTGAAGATGCATCCTGGCCAATCCGCCCTGTCCGGGCCATACCCACAACACTTTGCTCCTCATTATGCACATATTCAGAGTAACGCTGGTAACAGTGGGACATTGTGGGCCCGGTGAGGTGTGGGCAGCCACAAAACAATGGATAGGCATACACACACAAACTCCTATTGCAGCATTGTGCAAAGAGAGGGGTGGTTGGCAACCCTGCCCGTCACACTGGTCCTGATCACAGTGCAAACATTGCTAAACTGTGCAGGAGGTAGTAGTAGTGCTCTGGTGATAACTGCACCTCAATGCTGGGGCCAAAGCCTGACTCTCCATGCATCTTTGGATTGTGGAGCCTGTGTGAGAGGGTGTTTGTACCCCTGTTTGCCACTGCTTTGGGCTTTGCACATGTTGCTGTTGTATCTGCATTGTAGGGTAAAACATAGGGACATGCTCTGCAGGAACCACTGCTGGGGCTTGAACCTGTGACCCTCTGCTTCTGGACATACTGGCTGGGTGTACTGCACCACACTATTGCCACAGATGCATGGTGGTCCCTGGGGCTACCTGTACTTTTCCTCAGCTAGACCTTTTATGTTGCACTGCACACCACGTTCTGGTACAGGGCATGGCCTAGGTCCACGGCAGGCGGGTGCCACTGCCCACTTCAGCACGGGCATACACCCCCCCTTGCCATGCTGACATAACCATATGCTGTTGGTGCTGATAGTGCACAGTCCCAGGCCATCCACTGTGTGGGTAGGCGGTTGCCTAGGGAATGGGGTCTGGGGCGGGGGGCATACATGAGCATCCTCGCATCCCCCCCATCACCGTCTACCAATAGTCTGTCCCTTCCGCTTGGGGGAGGGTTGGCTGGGGGGATGTCAGGTCAGTGCCCTGGCAACTGTTAGCTCGGGTGGACCAGGTAGATGTAGGTGGATTGTGTTTGGCCTTTGTCAGCTGCTGTCATGCTGATTTACGGTTTCTATGTTCCTATGTGCCACCTAGGCGCCTGCCTAGTCCACCTTGTGCCCCAGCTGCCCCGATACATGTCCCGCCTGCAGCCCCCATGCCCCACTTTCACCATCCCCGTAGTGGCCTTTCATACTTGGGCACTATGTTGTTGCTGGAAATGGAGCACTAATATCATGTGATAGGCTATGGCCTAGAATAGCCTGTAAATGTATGTTAGGTAGCAGAAGCAAGCCTGTAGGTTAGGCCTGAGTCCCCAACCCCCACCTCAGAATATTATAACTGAGCAGAGCTGAAAGCCAGAGAAAATAGAAATCTGCTTCAAGCTGCTTTTGCTGATAAGAATGTAAAACTTTCCATTGAGTGTGTTATGTTATTCACAGATGTATTTCAGAATTCTGCTTTCCACACAGCTTTTGTACTGTAGAGTGACCTTGTAAGCAAAAAGCAAGACAGAATATGTTATGTCTAGATACTGAGCCATGGCTAGGAAGGCCTGAGAGCGGGGGGAGAGCGGTGTGGGCCTCCATTGGATGGGGGGGGGGGGGTAAGGGGTAAGGGGGCCACCAGGACCAATGAGGAGTTTGTCTGTATAGAGCTAATGAAGAAAGCTATAAATGCTGTTGTTTTTCTGAATGCCATGCTCAGACCATTTTGAAAGTGACAACTGACAGGTGTCTGAGCCTGTGCACAAAATAAACTGGTTTGAATTCTAGAAATAGACTCCTGGTGTATTCATTGCGTGCGTTTCGCGACTACATTGGTTCCCTGACCGAGAAGGGTGGGGTACGTGAATGGTGCGCAAGTGAATACTACCACGTATTACTGCCTCCAGGTTTGGTCCGGCTGGGACCGCAGCCGGCCGACAGCGGAGAGGAGCCCAGGCGCCGCCGGTCCCTTGCTTCGGAGGGTTCCGCCCTGCCTCGCCAGGCTTGCTGGGTCCAGCCGGCCAACACCTCGAACCCGGGAGGGGAGTCCAGGATTCAACCCAAGGTGGAACTGGTTGTGCAGCGCATTAGCTACCGGATCCGGTGAGTATTGATTTTTCTGGTTCTTAGTCAGTTAGCTCTGGGAAAGTCTCGAGACTAACATGGTATGGTAACAGGTAAAGGGAGTCTGATCAACTCCCAGGGCAGTCCTAGTAACTCTGCATGAGTATGCGCGGGGCGAAGCCACTGACCCTTTTGGTTTGGTAATTTTGGTTTAGTCAGTTAGCCCGGGAATTTGGAATTTGGGATATGCTAGCAAGTTTGGTTGTGTGAAGTGTGCTTGAGAGGTCTTGCAATACAGGCCGAGCGAGAGCGGACTCCTAAGTAGCGCAGTTCCTGGCTAGGCGACTGCGTCCAGGTCGCGAAAAGGAGGAAGCGTCTGTTGTTTGTCCCCCTTATTGTTCCATGGGCTGTGCGGACCCCTTACCCACAGCCATCCTACCCATCCTTTCTGTTTGCTGTCTTGTCCGTCATATGTCATAATGGGAGGGGCGGAGTCCGTACAAACTCCGTTGAACTGTATGATCATGAATTTTAAGAAGGGGTTTAGTGGTGATTATGGGGTAAAAATGTCACCGACCCGCTTAGAAATATTGTGTAGTAGGGTGTGGCCAGCGCTGGACGCCGTGTGGCCACCAGAAGGTACTTTTGATATTCAAATTGTGTCCCGAGTGCACCAGGTGGTGCACAGATATAGTTCCGAGCAGTTTTCCTATATAGATTCCTGGCTAGCTATCTGTGAGAAGCAACCCCCTTGGATAAAGCGTTGCCGTGAGGGGCAGAGTAGAATTCTGTTAGCAACTGCAGCGGGAGTCCCTGCTAAGAAGGAAAAGCCCCCTATTTTTGCAGCCCCAGAGCCTCCAGAGGTCCCGGGTCATCCACCCACATTTCTGTATACACCAGTCCCGTCAGCTCCATCAGTACCCCGAGTTGAGCCAGAGGTAGTGGGAGTACCCCCAGTTGAGGTACCTCCACCCGGTCACCCACCACCTGAGGACCACCCCCTTCCCCAGAGTAGGAGCCCTAGTCCTGAGCAGAGCGCTGCAAGCCCTGGGCAGAGCTCTGCAACAGAATCATCATCCCCTGAAGGATCTGCTAGCGGAGGGTCAGATGCCAATCCAGGGCCACCCACTAGTCCAAGCACCAGCAGCAGCACTACCCCCGCTAATCTGCGTTACGCCTTCAGAAGCAGGACAGCGGGCTAGAGAGAAGTTCGCCAAATGCCACTGCGGCAAGTCCCAGGATTACCTATCGTAAATACAGAGGGTCAGGTTGTGGTCGGACCGACCAGTCTAGTTTATGTGCCTTTCACCACAACAGATTTATTGAACTGGAAAACGCATTATGCCTCCTATACTGAAAAGCCCCAAGATTTAACAGAGTTAATGTCCAGTATTATGCAAACCCACCAGCCTACCTGGTCTGACTGTCTCCAGCTCTTGGCTACCCTCTTTACTACCGAAGAGCGGGCACGGATAGTGCGAGCAACCACTAGATGGTTGGAAGAAAACCCTGAAGATGGGAGAGACCTAGATCCCCGATGGGCAGCAGCCGCAGATTTCCCAAATGAAGATCCCGGATGGGACCCAAATAGTGATGACGGATAGAAGGCCCTCACCCGGTTCCGCCATGCCTTACTGCAGGGCCTAAAGAAGGGAGGGCAGAGAGCTATGAACGTTGGGAAAGTAGCGGACGTTCTTCAACGCCCAGATGAAAGTCCAGCTGCTTTCTATGAACGATTGACTGAAGCCTATAGACTTTACACCCCATATGATCCAGCAGCCCAGGAGAATTTGTGTATGGTGAACGCCGCCATTGTGAGTCAGTCCCAGGGAGACATAAAACGAAAACTGCAGAAATTAGAGGGATTTGCGGGCATGAACTCAACACAGTTAATAGAAGCCGCACAAAAGGTATTTGTGAATCGTGATCAAGAATGCCAACGGGAAAGTGAAAGAAAGATGAAGAAGAAAGCGGATCTGCTCGCTGCAGCATTAGTGGAAGGACGCGGAGGAGGATATCCTAATAGAAGAGCCAGAGGATGGGGAAGGGGCCGGGGGAGTGCTCGGCCCCCCTTAGGTGCAAACCAGTGCGCCAACTGTAAGGAAGAAGGACATTGGAAGAACGAGTGCCCGAACATTAGCTCCACCCCGTGGAGGGGAGGCGGGAGCGCTAGGAGAGCGGGGAGGCGATTCCAGCAGCGAGGGGGGATGCAGCGCGCGCAGTTTCAACAGCGAGAAGAGACTGCCATAGCGGGAGTGGCAACCGCCAAGAACAATTCTCTGGATGATGAGGGCTAGGACAGATCGGGCTCCAAGTTCGTCTTAGGTCTCCAGGAGCCTATGGTCAAATTAAAGATTGGAGACCAGCATATGGACTTTATGGTGGACACAGGGGCCGAGCATTCAGTGGTAGCCAAACCTGTGGCTCCTGTGTCCTCTCGATCTGTCACAATTGTGGGAGCTACTGGAACGAGAACCACAAGACCTTTTCTGCAGAACCGCGCCTGTGAACTAGGGGGACAGACGATAACACACCAGTTCCTGTATATGCCTGGCCCTGCCGGACAAACAGTCATGGTATCATCAGGGAATGCACTATCTCTGTAGCAACATGGTGGTGCAGTGCACACAACCAGTGTGTTTGGAGGCAGAAGGTCACAGGTTTAAGTCCCAGCTATGGTGCCTGCCAACCCAGTCCCCATATTTTACCCACTACTACAACGTGCTAATACAGACAAAACGTTTAGTGCAGATGATGTAAACATGCCCAAAACACCTACATTTTACCCTACAGAGCAAAGACACCATAAACAGGCGCATTACCTAGAGCAGAGTCTCCCAAATGCAGTCCTGGAGGGCCAAACACCATTCAGGTTCCATGCTGCCTCTAATAAAGATGCCTGTGCTGCATATCTATGCACCACCCCCATGGTATGCAGATGTATCTCATGCATATTCATGAGGGACAGCATGAAAACCCAAACAGTGTTTGGCACACTAGGACTGGAGTTGGGAACCTCTGCTGTAAAGCAGCAGTCAACAGGGGCAGACACACCCACACCCACAGGCTCCATTAGCCAATGCCTCCTGGAGAGGCAGGACATTGGGCCCTGCGTGCATCTCCCAATACTAGCACTTGCATACCTTAGCAATGCCACCCTACACCTGGGAATACGGTACACAGCTATCAAAGGTTTGCTATGATTACTGGCAGATAGCAATTCCTACGTTAAGCACAGTTTGCTGATTGAGCTCCATCATAGCAACCTTTCTGATTTCTGTGGAGTGTGCTTCAGGTCTGGTCTCTGACAGTGTTTACCACCCTGGGGAGTGACCCCCAACAGTATTGCGTACCATATCCATGCCTGCACTGTGCCCAGGACTGGTGTGGTGGCCTGGGCTGCTAAACTCCTCTATAGTAGCACAATGCTGGCATAGGTGTGGGAGTGTGTGTCTGTCTATCCAGTGTGTGGTGGCTGCAAACACCCTCCACAGCCCACACTGCCAGCACTGTTGCCAGTATTGGCCTGCCAATGTGCATAATGAGGAGCAAGGTACCATGGGTATAGCCTGGACAGGGTGGCCTGGCCAGGATGCATCTGCACAGGGCATAGGGCACTGGCTGGGACATTGTAGTGCCCGGCAACCACCTGCACAGACAGGGTGGCCACAGCATGTCCTGCTGGGAGATCACTCTCACCCTGACTGTGCAGTGACCACAGCATGGCTAGGCACCCCCATAGTGCTATATAGTATTTCTCCCATGTGATATTTATGGGTTTTGTTTTGGGGCCCAGTCACTGATTTATCTGCTTGTTGTGTATGCTGACATCCCAGTTCTGGGTGCATGCATTTCCACCAGGAACATGCACTATGGACTAGCTAGCAGACTGTCTGCAGCTGGTATGTGTCTTGATGGAACACCTTGCAGAGTGCAGCTGCTGAAGGCTTGCTGCAGGAGAATATCAGATAGTGTGTTAGGTGCAGCTGAGCATATCTGGGCCTAATGCCTGTCTGCTATTGCGTTATGGATGTGTGCCGAGCTGCATTGACTGCCCTGTAGGGTGTCTGTTCCCCAGCAGGAGTGGGGGTGATAGTCCTCTCTACTGCCACCATTGCAAGGAGGTAGAATGTGGATCTGTTGGTGGGAGACCCTGTCTACCACCCTCAGCCCTGGAGGAGGAGGAGGGTGGTGGTACATAATCCTCCTAGGGGTCCATAGGGGCTACACCTGACTGAGACATACAGATATATCCAAGGTGTGTCTGCAGAAACTACCTACTGCACACATTAGCACTGCTGGGGACCTGGTGCTGGGCGCCCCACCTCACCCTCAGGGTGAGTGCAGTACCTGCACAATGTGCCGGTAACACACACGGTCAGTTCCCCCTACCAGGCTGAGGTGCTGTGGGGGTGCATACCCCATCTTGTGATCATCTGTAGACTGCTGATTTGCATGTGCAGTGCATCATGGGTATGGGTGGGTTAACCTTATCCTGGTGACCACAGCAGACTGTTTGTGTGGTGACTTGCAGTCCTTCTGCAGCCAGCCAGGGGTTTGCTAGCAGCTGTAGCCCACTGGTTACTTCACTACCAGTAGAACCGGAGGTCATGTGTTCAAACCCACAGTGGGGTTATTTGATAGGGCTGTCCAAAGCATTATCTATTTTTAATGTATATTAGTGCTGCCAGCAAAAACACCCTCAGCGTACTGTACCCATAAGGTGCCTCAGAGGCCGCTTTATAGGGCGCCCTAAAGGGCACCTTATGGTTACCGTCCATATAAGGTGCACTATACAGTATCCTATGGAGCGACTGATAAGGTGCCCTATAGGGGACATTATAGGGTGCCGTGGCGGACAGTGCACTTTATAATGTGCCCTATGGAGTGCCTTATAGGGTGCCTTATGCGGCACCTTAGGTTACGGCACGTGAGGGTGTGTTTGCTGGCAGCAATTAATAAAATACAAATAAAGTGCAGAAGGACACAATACTTACATGTCAAAGCTGATGGCTCAGCCAGCCTTAAGTATTAGGCACACTGGGGTTCAAACTCATGACCCCTGTATCATCAGTCAGTGCCTTAACCATTGTGCTACACTGCTGTTCCTCCTTGCATGTCAGCGCACCTACTTAAGATTTCCATGCGTTTAAATGCACAGTGCTGCCATCAAAAACAGTGCTATGACCTTGCCGTGCCTCATAGGGCACCCTATAGGCCACCCTTTAAGCAACATTGTAGGGTGCCGTGGCGGACAGTGCACTTTAAAATGTGCCCTCTGGGGTACCTTATGGGGTGCCTTATGCAGCACCTTATGTTACAGCGCTTTGAGAGAGTGCCTTTGCTAGCAGCAGTAATTAAAATGCCTCATAATGCATTATTACACATAAATGGTAGTGCCTCAGCCAGCCTTGTTCATTGGGCACAGTGGGGGATTGAACCCATGACCCCTGCACCATCTGTCAGTGTCTTCACCATTGTACTGCAGCCCTGTTCCTCTGTTTGCACATCAGCGCACCTGCTTATGCTTTCCGCGCGCGTTACTCGTGCGCTAATGTGCGCGGCGCACAATAGCGCGCACGCTAATCCCGTTTTGCTATTTTTGACTGGACCACCCACTCCTTATATGGCATCCTGCAGACTAACGCGGCGCGCACGTTAAGAAACTTTAGTAAACATACCCCATAGATGAACATAAAAACTAACCAATAAATTCATTGGTATCTGGAAATTAGTGGCGTCATGACTGAAATACAACTTTGGGGAAGAAACCGATGTGATAGCCATCAAAGCCCGGTGCATCTTTTTTTTTTTTTTTTTCAACTAAAGAATTGCCAAATTGATCTGCAGCAATTGGAATTTCCATCTGTCTTTTGGATTATCCAAAATAACAGCTGAGAAAAGTTTTATTTATAATAAATCGTGAAAAGTATTCCTTTTTCCTCTTTCTAATATATTCCAAATAAGTGGCAAGCTTATTCTTTTTCAAAACTCTTTCAGCCCTAAGTAACTGCTGCTTAAGAATTTTTAAATCATTACTATATCAAAGGACCTTACAACTAGTACTATCGTCTCCTGGATTGGTGCAAAACGATCTAGAGAGTCCCTTAAAGAGCTATTCCAAGCTAGGTCTTTATTGTCTAATGGCATATCATTTTAATAGCATCTAATGTAGACAATGCATATTTTATTATGGGTTTTCGATTTGCACAAATGCTTTAAAACAAAGGAAAAGCAAATTAAATAATGTTCTGTCCAGGACAAAGTAGGACTGCCGAGATGTGTACTGGAACATTTGAAATACACACGATCCAGACAATGACCTGTAGAATGAATGGGCGCTGTAGAGAGTAACTTGAAACCCAAATCACATAAAGAGACCGTGAAACTGGCTTCGTTGTCAGAAGCTGGGCAATCCATGTATAAACTGAGATCCCCTAATAACAGGAGATCACCAGGAAATAAGCTATATTTAGCAATTAATCAACTTAATTTATCTAGTGACATTTGAGTTACCAGTGGTGGATGGTAAATAACTAAACAGTATAACGCGGGAATAGATAACATTAGCATCACAAGGATGCAATTTCTGCATAGACACCCGTTTTAGTGAACACGTCCTAAAGATAAAATTTAGCACACTGCTACTGCTTCTTAGCGGGTGGTGTACAGAGCACTAAGGTCTGCAGGACAACTTGCTCTAGATAGTATTGCTCGCCTTCTTTTAGCCAAGTCTCAGTAAAGCACAGTTACTTACCTGTAACAGGTGATCTCTGGGAACAGCAGGAATAAGTCTTCACATATGGGTATCGTCGGTACCGACGGAGCCTGCACGGGAACGCTCCCCAGCGTCCAGTAAGAAAGCTTTTGGGAGCATCCCACAGCGCCTGCGCGCTGCCTTCCCGCCTTTCCCAACCGCTTCTCTCCAGTTCGAGTTTTAAAGCTGAGACAAAGAGAGAGAGAGGAAAGGAAAGATAGATAGAGAGATACAACTCCTAGGGGAGGTGGGTGGGTTGTGAATACTTATTCCTGCTGTTCCCAGAGATCACCTGTTACAGGTAAGTAACTGTGCTATCTCCAGGAACAAGCAGGAATGAGTCTTCACATATGGGGACTCCCTAACTGCAGATGCCCGGGGAAGACCCCAGGTTGTGTGTCCTTGAAAAGGACTCTACCTCACCCCATGGATCTCTGGCATCCAACCAGGGTAGGTGGGTCGGAGTTGATTAGGAATGGAACAGGTGTTTGAGAACAGCCTGACCAAACAAGGCATCCCGGCGGGAGTCCTTGTCCAAGCAGTAATGGGCTGTGAAGGTATGAACCAAGGCCCAGGTGGCTGCTCGACAGATTTGGTCGATGGACACAGAGTTTAGATGAGCCATTGAGGCTGCCATGGCTCTCACATTGTGAGCTGTGACATGGCCCTCCAGAGAAAGGTTTCTACTCTGGTAGGCGAAAGAAATACACTGAGCAATCCAGTTGGACAGTGTTCTTTTAGAGACTGGAAGTCCTAAATGAGAAGGATCAAAAACAACAAAGAGTTGAGAAGACTTTCTATGTTGCTGTGTTCTTTGTAAGTAAAAAGCGAGAGCTCTCTTACAATCCAAGGTATGAAGATTCCTCTCTGCACTTGATGCATGAGGTCATGGAAAAAATACAGGTAAATACATCTCTTGGTTCAGATGAAAAGGTGAGACCACTTTAAGCATAAAGTGTGGATTGGTCCTGAGGACTACCTTATCATGATGAAACCTTGTATAAGGTGGATTGGCCACCAAAGCTTGCAACTCACTGATGCGGCATGCTGAGGTGACTGCAATGAGAAAAATAACCTTCCAAGAAAGAAATTTCAAGGAGGTGGTGGCTAAAGGTTCAAAGGTGGCCAAGAACCAGGTTTAAGTCCCATGCCACTGGAGGTGGTCTAATGGGAGGTTTAGCTAAAAGAAGGCCTCTCATGAATCTTGCTATAAGAGGATGAGAGGAAATAGGTTGTCCATTGAGAGGCTTGAGGGACGCTGCAATAGCACTCAAATGGACTCTTACTGAATTTGTTTTCAGACCTGCATGGGATAGATGCAGAAGATACTCTAGTAGAGAATTCAGAGGTATTGCAAGAGGGTTTAGACCCTTCCCTGAACACCAAATGGTAAATCTTTTCCATTTGAAAGCATAGGAACGTCTAGTAGAAGGCTTTCTAGAGGCAAGAATAACATCTCTGACTTGCTGGGAGAGATGAAAATCTTGAAGGTCTAGGCCCTCAGCAACCAAGCCCTGAGACGGAGAGACTGGGGGTATGGGTGCCACAACGTTCCTTCTTCCTGGGATAGAAGATCTGGAGCAGAGCCCAAGTCCAGGGAGGGAGCTTGAGAGAGATGCAGAAGTAAAGGGTACCACACCTGGCGTGGCCAATGTGGTGCTATGAGGATCATGGTCCCTTGATCTCTCTGAAGCTTGAATAGTGTCTTGGGAATTAGGGGAATTGGTGGAAAGGCATAAAGGAAGTCTTGACCCCAGTGAAGGAGGAAGGCATCCTTGGCATGAACTCCCTGACACGGAATTCTGGAACAGAACCGGGGAAGTTTGGCATTCCACGGACTTGCAAAGAGGTCTACGTCCGGAGTTCCCCAAATTCGAAAGATCTTGGCTACCTGATCCATGTGGAGGGACCACTCGTGTGGAAGCAGAACTCGACTGAGTCTGTCTGCCCAAGAGTTTTGAACGCCTGGAAGATATACTGCCAGAAGATGGATGTGATGCTCTCTGGCGAAGGCCCACAGTCGCAAAGCTTTGTTGCAAAGTGACAGAGAGCCAGTCCCTCCCTGCTTGTTTACATAGAACATGGCTACTCGGTTGTCCGTATGGATGAAGACTGTCCTGTAGCTGAGCAGGGAATGGAACACTCTGAGAGCTAAGAAAATTGCTCTAAGTTCCAAGAGATATGCAGAGAAGTCTCCTGTGGAGACCAGATGCCCTGGGTGGAGAGATCCTGCAGATGAGCTCCCCAACCCCTTGGAGAAGCATCTGTTGTAAGAGTTGCTTGGGGTAGCAGTTGCTGAAAAGGGGACCCCAGCAACAGGTTTTGAGAGGACTTCCACCACTGGAGAGACCAAAAAAGGCGACTGGAGTTTGCTATTTCGTCTGACAGGCAACCTGATGCCTGAGTCCATTGGGTGGACAAAGTCCATTGAGCTGCCCTCATGTGAAGGCGAGCATATGGAACCACATGCACGGTGGATGCCATGTGGCCTAATAGTTGTAACATCTCTCTCTTATTTATTTATTTACATTCTCTTATATACTGCGCTATTCTGCATCAGTGCGGTTTACATTGAACAAACTGAAATTACATTGAACAGGGTATTATAACTTGGAGATAACTATTTTACAGGGAACATGGGCAATGGAGGGTTAAGTGGCTTGCCCAAGACCACAAGGAGCACCTGTGGGACTAGAAACCCCAGCCCTTCCGGCCCAAGGTTGCTGTCCTCTAGTGGGATTTGAACCCCTGACCTTCCGGCCTGAAGTACCTTGCCCCAACCACTAGGCTACTCCTCCACTCCTCGAGCAGTTAACTGGGACTTTAACTGAATCTGGGAGGCTAACTGCACCAGACGTAGGCAACGGGCCTGAGGAAGATAGGCCCTTGCAGTTGTGGTATCCAGCAAGGCCCCTATGAACTCCAGAGACTGAGTAGGGGTGAGATTGGATTTTGGGATATTTATTAATAGTCCCAAATACTGAAGGATACGCATTGTGCAGGTTAGACAAGTCTGTGCCTCTGACTGGGATGGGGCTCGAATGAGCCAGTCGTCCAGATATGGGAATACGAATATTCCTAGAGTGCGGAGAAATGCAGCTACTACTGCCATGCATTTCGTGAACACCCTTGGTGCAGAGGCCAGACCGAAAGGAAGCACCCTGTATTGGTAGTGCTTTCCTTGAAAAAGGAACCGAAGGAACCTTCTGTGTGTTGGATGGATGAGGACATGGGTGTACGCATCCTTGAGATCTAGAGAACAAAGCCAGTCCTGACTCTGAAGGTATGGAAGCAGAGCCC
The DNA here is from genome assembly GCA_033557465.1 of Ichthyophis bannanicus. Taxonomy (NCBI): domain Eukaryota; kingdom Metazoa; phylum Chordata; class Amphibia; order Gymnophiona; family Ichthyophiidae; genus Ichthyophis; species Ichthyophis bannanicus. The sequence goes on along the minus strand of CM066034.1, from coordinate 90,178,071 downwards.
CTAGAGAAATCATTTTGAATTTCTCCTTAAATAGAAACTTGTTCAATTCTCTGAGATCTAATATGGGTCTGTAGCCCCCTGTTTTCTTTGGGATAAGAAAATAAGGAGAGTAGAACCCTGAGCCCTGTTGAAGAAGAGGAACTTCTTCTATTGCCCCTTGGGCAAGAAGGGTAGCAGTCTCCTGACCTAGAAGGTTGAGGAGAGATGTTGGAGAATTGAACTGTTTCACCATGGTGTGAGGAGGAAGACTCAAGAAATGAAGTTTGTACCCTTCCTTTATGATGGAGACGGTCCATTGCTCTGCTGTGATTTGCTCCCATCTGGGAGCAAAGTAAGTTAACCTTCCTGGAATGGTGAGGGGGCTCTGGTTTTTCCAGAGCTAGAAAGGCTAAGTTCTCTAGTTGCAAGTCAAAGGCCCTGAGGAGGTTGAGGCTGCTGGGCTGTGGTAGGCCTGGCAGCCTTTGACTTGGCCTGTTTAGGTGGTTGCTGACGCTTTGCAGCAAAACGACCTGCAGAAGATGTCTGCCCATGAGCAGAATAATATCTTCCCTTTCTAGAAAAAGATGTCTTTTTAAACAATCTTTTCTTAACAGGGGCAGAGGTAGACTTTGAAAGTCGATCCAAAGCAGAGTTCTCAGCATCCATCTGAGTGGCCTTTGCTTGCCAATCCCTGCCAAACAGGTTTTCACCTGTACAAGGAAGGTTTCCCAACTCATCTTGGACCCAGAGTTCCAAATCAGAGGCTTGTAACCAAGCAATTCTGTGTGCACCTATGTCAATAGCCGTGGCTCTGCTTACACACTCAAAAGAGTCAAAGGCTGCACGGTTGGAGAATTTGGAAACATCTTGGGCATGTTTGAGCCAAGTGAGAAATTCCTGCCTTTTATCTTCTGAAATAAAAGGAGCTAAAGTCTGCAGATGATCTGTGACTTCTTTTAGAAACATCCCCATATAGAGACTATAGGAGTTGATTCTGGCAGCAAGCATATTGGCCTGGAAAATCCTTCGGCCAAAAGCATCTAGAGTCCTACATTCACGTCCTGGAGGGTTAGATGAGTGTCTCTTTGCACTCTTTATTTTCTTCATAGCAGACTCAACCACAATAGAGTGGTGAGGAAGCTGAGTCTTATGAAAACCAGGACAGGGAGGGACACGGTACATGGTGTCCAACCTACGAGAATGAGGAGAGGTAAGGTAGCTGCTTCCTTAGGAGCCTTAGGATATTGCAAAATATCTAATTGCTTGGCTCTAGGCTCTGACTCAGAGGCCACTGTAATAGAGAGGCCTCTAGCCACTTCCCTAATGAAGTCTTGAAAAGACAAGTCCTCTGGAGGAGACATTCTTCGTTTTGGAGAAGCAGACTCCTGAGGAAGTAGTACGGGTGCATCGACAGAAGCCTCCTACTCATCAGAGTCTTCGGAGGAATCGAAGTATCGCCTGTCTGGATGCTCTTGTAAAGCCCGATACGCATACCGAGTGGGATCGACATCGTGAGTAAGTGGTACCGGTTCAGTACCGATGGGCATCATAGGACAGGGTACCGTTGCAGTCGACACCGAAGCCAATGTCGATGCAATCGGTACCGGCACCGGGAACGGTGCCTATGCCGGAGTCGGTACCGGCAACGGGGATTGTTGCGGTACCGAAGGCGTCGAAGCCTGCATGAACGCCGTAAGGGTGCGCTGCATGGATAGAATTTTCTGATCCATCGACGCCACCAAAGTCTGGATGTTCGTACCAGTGGAGGCCACCGGTACCCCAGAACACGGCAACAGGTGATCGGTCGAGGCCAAGCCATCGATGTCAACCTGTGACCCCCATAGATAATGCTTTGAAAGCCGGAACTTCCCGCCGGGGTAATTTTGCCGGAGCGGAATCCTCGAGGACAAGCCCGGAGGCATCTTGATGCTTAGAGGGAGATTTGCCCTTCGAGGACCGGCTAGATTTATGTTTGGTTACCTGAGATCCATGGGAGGAAGAAGAAGCCCTGAAAGACATCGATGCCACCGAGGCTGCATCAGAGGGAAACAGAGTACTGAGCTTGGCTGCTCGGTTCTGCCGAACTCTTTTAGACATCATGGTGCAGGACACACAATCCGTGATGGAATGGTCAGGACCCAAACATTTTAGACACCAATCATGGGTGTCGGTGACAGAAATAGTACCGCCACATTTTGTGCACTTTTTAAACCCGGAAGCGGGCTTCTCCATGAGAAGAAAAAATTTAGGCCTAAGGCCCAAACTGAAAATGCACAGTTGAAGAAATAAAAGTGTTTGTTTTTTTTAAAGAAAGAAAGAAAAGAAAAAAACGGCGGTACCGGTCTGACGTCGAAGGCAGACGCGCACACAGAAAAATAAAGAAAAAAATAAAGAACTTCTTCTGCGGTGACAGGAACACGACCTGCTGGCTCCGTGGAAAAGAAGAACTGGAGAGAGGTGGTTGAGAAAGGCAGGAAGGCAGCGCGCAGGCGCTGTGGGATGCTCCCAAAAGCTTTCTTACTGGACGCTGGGGAGCGTTCCCGCGCAGGCTCCGTCGGTACCGACGATACCCATATGTGAAGACTCATTCCTGCTTGTTCCTGGAGATTGGCAACGATATTAAGATGGTCAAGAGATAGCAGATTGGCAAGTAGAACACTTTTGTTTCTTAAAGAATGCACATTAACCAGTTATATCTAAGCAAGCACTGATGAAAGAGCTGGATTGATATTTAAATAATCTCCCAGAGATAAAGGGGTATGTTGCCTGTACCCATCAATCAAATGTTGAGTCTCTTGACGTGTAACTTCAGTCCTACTTGGAAAGCCATGTCCAACCAGGACAGGGATGGAGTATGAGGAACTCATAATAAAATTAGCAACATAGAGGAAAAATAGAAGTATAAAACCAGGCATTATCTGATTCCCAAAGACACCCATCATGCTTCTTTGGGAGCTTCATCAGTGTGTGCCACAGAAATGCATTGCTGGCAGCTGTGTGCCGCTAAAAGAGTGCTTTTAAGAGTGAAACTCTCAACATCACATGCACAGCTAAAAACTGTGAGCAGAGCCAAGGATTGGTTCAGATCAGCAAGGCTTTCAGCATAATCACTTTGGTAACTATAGCAAATCAAAGAGCACAGAACAAATAACTAAAAGAAACTAAAATAAAACATTTAGATAACAAAACAGAGTGTTGATAGTTATTCTTTCTTTGTTCTCCTTTTCTCTGTAGGACTCTTCTTCCTCTTCATCTCCTTATACTCTCTGAATTTTTTTCAGGACTCCTTTTCTGTATTCCATCAACTCTTCAGCAGTCAGCTCCTCTAAGACCCTACAAAGACAATTTCAAATTCCCGCCTCCTTGAACCCAGGGGAACTCCAATCTAATAATGTCTCAAAAAACACTCTTCTTTGGGTTACCGCCCAAATTCCTCAGGCAGTTGGAAGATTACTTTGCTGGACATCTTTTCCTCTAGTACCTTCACTAAGGGGTATGTTTACTAAATCGTCTTAGGGGTATGTTTACTAAACTGCGGTAATGTTACAGACCGCGCGTTAGGTAATGTTAACGATCGTTAGGTAAGGTTAACATGCGGTATGTAACATTAATGCGCGTTAATGTTACCTAATGAGCGTTAGTGTTCCTGGCTGCAGTAAACACTGCAGAGGGTGGAGAGAGGGCGGAGAGAAGGGGTAAATGGACGACGAATGGGCGGGGTGAGGCTCCTTTTACACTAACGCGCTGAACTGAAGGGCTGAATCCTACCACAAATGAAAACTTGCCGTTAGATGCACATTTGCAGGAGAGAGAAACCATCTCAGTGTCAGCAATGTACAGCATAGGCAGGGACCCCAAGAAAGGTGATAGTAGTGCTCCATTTGCAGCAACAGCATAGTGCCCAAGTATAAAAGGCCACTATGGCGATGATGCAAATGGGGCATAGGGGGCTGCAGGCAGGACATGTAGCGGGGACAGCTGGGGCACAGGGTGGACTAGGTGGGTGCCTATGTGGCACATAGGAACATAGAAACTGTAAATCAGCATGACAGCAGCTGACAAAGGCCAAACACAATCCACCTGGTCCACCCGAGCTAACAGTTGCTAGGGCACTGACCTAACATTCCCCCAGCCAACCCTCCCCCAAGCGGAAGGGACATACTATTGGTAGGCAGTGATGGGGGGGATGTGAGGATGCTCATGTATGCGCTCTGCCCCAGAACCCCCTCCCTAGGTGACCACCTACCCACACAGTGGAAGGCCTGGGACTTCACACTACCAGCACCGACAGCATATGGTCATGTCAGCATGGCAGGGGTGTGTGTGCCAGTGCTGGAGGGGGCAGTGGCACCTGCTTGCAATGGACCTAGGCTATGCCCTGTATCAGTAGGTGGTGTGCAGTGCAACATAAAAGATCTGGCTGACGAAAAGTACAGGTAGCCCCAGGGACTACCATGCATCTGTGGCAACAGTGTGGTGCAGTACACCCAGCCAATGTGTCCAAAAGCAGAGAGTCACAGGTTCAAGCCCCAGCTGTGGTTCCTGCAGAGCATGCCCCTATATTTTACCTGTCCAGAGGCATGGTATAGTGGAAAAATGAAACCTTTATTAAACAAATGCCAACCCGACACAGGCCGTGTTTCGTCACACTTCGTCAGGGGTTTTGCTGGCATATACTGAAAATATAAATAAAATATATAAACATATAAATCTTTAAAACATATAGGCACAGAAACAAAATGTTTTATTTATTTATTTATTTATATTTCCTTTTAGAACATACAGATTTAAAACATTCTTGAACAGTACATTATAAGACCCTTTATTTCAATGGTCTGTTATTGAGGTATTTAGGTTCTTATATGCTACATATTTTACTTTTTTGAGCTTATTCATTTGTTCTTTATTTCATTTTATGTTATGTTTTATATTGATTTTTATGTAGTACTTGTTATTTTGATGTTAATTATTTACCTATATGTTATTTTATTTTATTTATTGATGGAATATTTTGGGGTATGTTTACTAAAGGGCGCTAAAGTTGCAGTGGCGGAATTAGTACGCAATAAGGTATGTTATTAATGCCGTGAAATCTGGCGCTGAAGGGCGGAGAAAGGCTCCCCAGAGGGCGGAGAGAAAAGGTCAATGGATGGAGAATGGGAGGGGAGAGGCTCCAGGCACACTAACGCTGTGGAATCTGGGTCTGATCACTAATGCCAGTGAAACCCTCGCATTAAGGCACATTTGAAGGAAAGAGAAACCATTTCCATCAGCAATGTACAGCAAAGCTAGGGAAACCGAAAAAAAGTGATAGTTGTGATACATGTGCACGGAAAAAAAGGGCAAATAAACATGGAAAATGACCTGAACAAAATTTTAAATCACTATAACCAAGCTGGCCAATAGTGATATTAATGGGAAAAATAAAAAAACACTACTGAGAAAGCTCCAAAAAAAAGATATCATTGTTTGAAGGGTCTATGCTCTGTCCCCCTACAAGATGAATGATCCCACATTGAAATAGTGCTGATCAGGGTTTTCCCTTTTTATTGGACAGGTTTCTCATGGCATGCACATGTGCGGCAACAGCAGGGTGGGCATGCCAGAAAGGGCAACTGTACAGATGCTGGAAAATGGTATACAGAGGGCTGCAGGTGGCACATGCTGTGGTGCAGTTGGGGCACAGTGCGGACTAGGGAGATGCCTAGGTGGCACATAGGAATGCTGAAACTGTACAGCAGCCAGACAGCAACTGATGAGGGCCCAACATGGGCACGAGTGTGCTTCTCACAGTGTCACAGGGGATAGTACCCAGCAGGTACCCCCAAGGGCACAGAACATTGGCAGGCGGTAGTTGGGGGGGAAGCGTGGACGTCTATGCAGGCACCCCTACCCCAGATCCTGCACCATAGGCAGCCGCCTACCGGCACACTGGATGGCCTGAGACTGCGCACCACCAGCATAAGGGCATGTCAGCATGGTGGCGGAGGGGTACTGGTGGTGGAGGGGGCAGTGGCATCTGCCCACAGCAGACCATGGTCTAGCCCTGTTTAGGTGGGTGCCGTGCACTGCAACAGACAGGCTCTGTCTGATGAACAGTCATGGTATCCCCAGGGAATGAACTGTCCCTGTGGCAACAGTGTGGTGCAGTACACAAAGTCAGTGTATTCAGGAGCAGAAGATCACAGGTTCAAGTCCCAGCTGTGGCTCCTGCCAACCCAGTCCCCATATTTTACCAAGTACTAAACCATGGTAATAAAGACAGAACCTTTATTGCAGATAACATAAACATGCCTGAAATGCCTATATTTTACCCTACAGAGCACAGACACCATAAACATGTGCAATACCTAGAGCAGAGTTTCCCAAATGCTTTCCTGGGGGGCCAAAAACCATTCAGGTTTCATGCTGTCTCTAATAAAGATGCCTGTGCTGAATTTCTATGCGCCGTCCCCATGGTATGCAAATATATCTCATGCATATTCATTAGGGACAGCATGAAAACCCGAACAGTGTTTGGCCCACCAGGACTGGAGTTGAGAACCTCTGCCCTAGAGCAGCGGCCAACACGGGCAGAAACACCCACACCCACAGGCTCCATTATCCAAAGCCTCATGGAGAGGCAGGATGTTGGGCCCTGCGTGCAGCAGCATCTCCCAATACTAGCACTTAGCAATGCCGCCCTAAACCTGGGAATACGTTACACATATATCAAAAGGTTGCTATGATTAATGGCAGATAGCAATTCCTAAATTCAGCACAATTTGCTGATTGAGCTGCATCATAGCAACCTTTCTGGTGTCTGTGGAGTGTGTTTTAGTTCTGGTTTCTGACAGTGTTTACCACCCCGGGGAGTGACCCTAACAGTATTGAGTACCATAGCATCCTGCCCATGCCGCCCTGTCCGGGCCATACCCACAGTACCTTGCTCCTCATTATGCACATTGGCAGGCTAACACTGGAAACAGTGCAAGCATTTTGGGCTCAGTAAGGTGTAGGCAGCCACAAAACACTGGATAGATATACACACACTCCCACACCTATTTCAGCATTATGCAAATATAGAGGTGGTTGGCAGCCCTGGCCGCCACACCAATCCTGGGCACAGTGCAGGCATTGCTATGGTACTCAATACTGTTAGGGTCACTCCCCGGGGTGGTAAACACCGTCAGAAACAAAAACTGAAACACACTCCACAGATATCAGAAAGGTTGCTATGATGAATCTCTGTCAACAAATTGTGTTTAACTTAGGATTTGTTATCTGACATTAATCATAGCGACCTTTTGATATATGTGGAACGTGTTTCCAAGTTTAAGACAACATTGCTAAGGTATGCAGGTGCTAGTATTGGTAGATGCTGCTTCGTGCAGGGCCCAACAGCCTGACTCTCCATGAGGCTTTGGATAGTGGAGCCTGTGGGTGTGGGTGTTGTGCCCCTGTTGGCCGCTGCTCTAGGGCAGAGGTTCCCAACTCCGGTCCTGGTGGGCCAAACACGGTTCAGGTTTTCATGCTGTCCCTAATGAATATGTATGGATACAGTTGCATACAATGGGGCGGTGCATACAAATGCATCATAGGCATATTTATTAGGGACAGCATGAAACCTGAATGGTGTTTGTCCTTCCAGGACTGCAGTTGGGAAACTCTGCTCTAGGGATTTCACATGTTTATGGTGTATGTGCTCTGTATGGTAAAGAATAGGTGTTTATGGCGTGTTTATTTTATCTGCAAAAAAGGTTCTGTCTTTATTACCACTGGGTGAAATGTAGGGACATGGTCTGTAGGAACCAAAGCTGGGACTTAAACCTGTGACCTTCTGCCCCTGAATATACTGGCTGTGTGTACTGCACCAAACTGTTGTCATAGAGGCAGATCATTCCCCAGGGATACCATGACTGTTCGCCAGACAGACCTTGTATGTTGCAGTGCACGGCATCCACCTAAAAAGGGCTTGGCCTTGGTCTGCTGTGGGCAGATGCCACTGCCCCCTCCACCACCAGCACCCCTCCGCCACCATGTTGACATGTCCTTGTGCCGGTGGTGCTGGTGGTACGCAGTCCCAGGCCATCCAGTGTGCCGGTATGCGGCTGCCTATGGTGCGTGATATGGGGTAGGGGTGCCTGCATAGACATCCATGCCTCCACCCGGCACCGCCTGCCAATGTTATGTGCCCTTTGGGGTACTTATGGGTACTGTCCCCTGAGACACTGTAGGACATGCACTCGTGGACATGTTTGCCCTTGGTCAGTTGCTGTCTTGCTGGTTTTCCGTTTCTACATTCCTATGTGTCACCTAGGCATCTGCCTAGTACACTGTGTTCCCCAGCTGCCCCACTGCATGTCCCGCCTGCAGCCCCCTGTACCCCATTTGCAGCCTCACCGTAGTGCCCTTTCATACTTAGGCACTATGGTGTTGCTGCACATGTATCACTACTATCACTTTTCTTGGTCTCCATGTCTTTGCTGTACATTGCTGACTGAAATGGTTTCTCTCTCCTGCAAATGTGCCTCTAACGTGAGGTTTTCACTGGCGTTAATTTTCAGACCCTGATTTCACAGCGTTAGTTTGCCTGGAGCCTCTCCCCGCCCACTGTCCGCTCATTGACCCCTTCTCTCCGCCCTCTGGAATGACTTACTCCATCCTCTGTGGGCCTTAATGCCGCCGGAGACATTATAGCACAATAAGTGACGTTATCGCCCGGTAATTATCGTGCGATAACGTCACTTATCGTGCAATAGCATCACTGCTGCGACATTAGTGCTTTTTAGTAAACATACCCCTAAGGGTCATGTGCTTCCAGTTCACCATTCACAAGGTGCACACCCTCTCCCCCAGTGTAATTCATCGTTGGAAGAAAATCCCCAGGCAGTAAGTCCCCTCCCCTAGTGCAAACTCCACACTGGCCATAGACAACTGCCCTCTTCCAGCAATGGAGTGGAGGAGTGGCCTAGTGGTTGGGGCAAGGTACTTCAGGCTGGAAGGTCGGGGGTTCAAATCCCACTAGAGGACAGCAACCTTGGGCCGGAAGGACTGGGGTTTCTAGTCCCACAGGTGCTCCTTGTGGTCCTGGGCAAGCCACTTAACCCTCCATAGCCCATGTTCCCTGTAAAATAGTCATCTCCAAGTTATAATGCCCTGTTCAATGTAATTTCAATTTGTTCAATGTAAACCGCACTGATGCAGAATAGCACGGTATATAAGAGAATGTAAATAAATAAAAAATAAATAAATACTCCAGGCAGTTAAGTCCCTTCCCCCAGTACAAATTCCACACTGGTCATAGACCTTCCAGCCAACCCTTCAATTTTCTTGCAGGTGAAGGCAACCAAAATAATTTGGAGCCTATATCAGAAGATGTAAAAGAAGAGACTTGAAGGTCTAAATATGTATACCTTAGAGAAGAGGAGAGATAAGGGAGATTTGATAGAGACATTTAAATACGTAAAGGGTATTAATGTGCAGGCCAAAATTTTTCATTGTGCTTAGTTCCTGGGTCTTTGTGTAATATTTTGTTTTGTTTTGTTTTAATTGCATCACTTCCTTTCTTCATTAATCTTGTGCACTACCATTTAATCGTAGACAGTATGGGCAAATAGTGAATAGTACAGAGCCATAGTGCACACTATTAAGCAATGCTATTAATGGCAGATGGGAAGTGATGAAATTTGGGGGGGGGGAGGGGGAGTTTCTTCTGTTTTCATTCAAAAATTACTTGAAACGATATGGGAAATGTCATTGACATTGCCCAATATCATTTCAAACAAATGTACATCAGTATTAATGAGGAAACTAACCTTTTCCAAAGACAGGGGAGCTGCAGAACCAGAAGTAAACTTAAAAGCAATGTCAGGAAATACTTTTTCACTGAAAAGGAGGTGGATGCCTGGAATGCCGTCTCGATAGAGATGTAAGAGCAAAAAAATGACAGAATTCAAAAAGGCATGGCACAGACACCAAAGATCCCTATATAGCAAAAGCATGGATCAAAGCTAACAAATAATTTTTACACTCAGCAAATAGAGGTGGGGGGGGGGGAGGGGGTGACTGGCATGGAGCGGCAGGTACAACCCTAAACAAAGGCATAAAGGGAGATAACCTATACAGAGCGGCAGATTACACTAGCTTCTTTACTGGGCAGAGTAGTTGAATTATATTGTTCTTACCTGCTGCCATTTACTATGCATATTACTATGAAAGGAGGCAAAACTTACATCCCCCTCCCATTTCCTTTATCTTGGGTCTTGTTCAGCAGCCAGGACCCCACACATAAGAGCCCTGTGCTCCCTCTAGTCAGTATAGAAGAAAGGAGGCAAAGCTCTGATCTCATCAACCCCTCTCTTGGCCTTTCCATTGGAGAAGAACCAACTGGAAAAATCCCTTCCCTTCTGGTTACATCACAAAGGCAAGCAGTCCACCTGCTTAAAGCAATCACACAGAATACATCAGTACTGTGAATCTATGGAGGTCCATATTGTAATTACTGCACACTGTAATAATGTCCATGTACTGCTCCCACAAAAATAGCAGCTGGGGTTTAGTACATAGGACTCTACCGGAGCTAATTTTGCCTATGTGCAGACATGCCATTTAAATTAATGTTAGAAGTAATTATACAGTATATTGTGCACCATCTGCATGTGCATGCAGCTTGTCAAACAAGAACCATGCTGAATAAAGGGAGCGGAGCAGCCCCCTTGCTAAAGAATTGTCTATAAAGTATGTTATCAGAACAGAAAGGTATTGTGTGTTCTCTGTTTTAACACCAGAGCCAGTAAACAGTTTCCTGCTGTAGAGAACAAAGGCAGTAAGCAATGGTTAGGGGCATCATCTTGCTCTGAAAAGAGAACAGTGAGTAGGCAGGAAGCACTTTTGCTGAAGACAAATAACAAAAATAAATTACTTATGGTATCCTGCCTAGCAGCAGCAGTATTGAAAGGAGGACTGGTCAGACTCATCAGATTACAGCTCTTAAATCTTATCACCTTCTATTTCCAATTTTCCAAAAGTATTATTGAGCCGAGTGTGCCAGTGAGGAGTCTGGCTTTGAGAACAAGCATAAGCTTGTGGTGAAAAAAAGGAGAAAATGGATAGAAACTTAGCAAAAATTAAATATAGCCCCCCCCCCCTCCCTTTCTGTCACTAATGGCTTGGAAGATGTTCCCTCTGGAAAATGGAAGCACCAGCAATGTTTCATTGGCCAGAAGCGTAGCATGCTACTATAGAAGAAAGGTAGCAGCCTACCCCAAAATTGTTTGGGATATTAACTCAACAGGAGTAGTATTAGACAGCTATTGGGTCATTATTCAAAGCACTTGTGCATAAAAGTGCGCATAGTGCTGGGGCAGAGCTACAGCATTTTGCCCAGTTAAGTAAATCGTGTTTATTTTAATTATTTATTTATTGTTTAGTGGACTGCCAAAAAAACAAACCAGTCAGTACTAGAGGAGATCAAACCTAAGCTTTCTTTAGAAGCTTAGATGACAAGAATTTGGACATATCATGTGAAGAGAGAAATCATTAGAGAAAGACATCATGCTTGGCAAGGTAGAAGGTCAACGCAAAAGAGGAAGGCCAGCAAAGAGATGAATCGATACAATAACAGCAGTTATGGATGCCACTCTATCAACAATAAACCGCCTGACTGAAGACTGAACACTTTTTAGGTCAACCATAAAGAGGGTTGCCATTAGTCGACATCAACTCAACAGCACTTAACAACAACAATTGCTGTTCCAACTTAAACCACTTAGCTGTAGGTACAGCAACTGAATATCACCACTATGGGGGGTACGTTTTTACTTTTATGAAAAGGCACCTACTTTTACGCATTAACGTAAGCCCCAAAAAGGGGTATCTTAGGGGTATGTTTACTAAACTGTGGTAACGTTACAGGCCACGCGTTAGGTAACGTTAACGATCGTTAGGTAACATTAATGCGTTGTATGTAACATTAACGCGTGTTAACGTTACCTAATGATCATTAACGTTCCTGGCCGCGGTAAACACAGCAGAGGGTGGAGAGAGGGCAGGGGAAGGGGTCAATGGGCGGGGGTGGACAGGGAGAGGGTCCCTGCACACTAACGCGCTGAACTGAAGGACTGAATCCTACCGCGAATGAAAACCTGCCGTTAGATGCACATTTGCAGGAGTGAGAAACCATTTCAGTGTCAGCAATGTACAGCATAGACAGGGAGCTCAAGAAACATTATAGTAGTGCTCCATTTCCAGCAACAGCATAGTGCCCAAGTATGAAAGGCTACTATGGCGATGGTGCAAGTGGGGCATAGGGGGCTGCAGGAGGGACATGTAGCGGGGCAGCTGGGACACAGGGTGGACTAGGCAGGCACCTAGGAACATAGAAACTGGAAATCAGCATGACAGCAGCTGGCAAAGGCCAAACACAATCCACCTACATCTACCTGGTCCACCCGAGCTAACAGTTTCCAGGGCACTGACCTGCAAGCCACCAGCCAAATGGAAGGGACAAACTATTGGTAGGCGGTGATGGGGGGGATGCGAGGATGCTCATGTATGCCCCCTGCCCCAGAACCCGCTCCCTAGGCGACCACCTACCCACACAGTGGATGGCCTGGGACTGCGCACTACCAGCACTGACAGCATTTGGTCATGTCAGCATGGCAGGGGGGGTGCCCGTGCTGGAGGGGGGAGTAGCACCTGCTTGCAGAGGACCTAGGCCTTGCCCTGTACCAGTACGTGGTGTGCAGTGCAACATAAAAGGTCTGGCTGAGGAAAAGTACAGGTAGCCCCAGGGACCACCATGCATCAGTGGCAACAGTGTGGTGCAGTACACCCAGCCAGTGTGTCCAGAAGCAGAGGGTCACAGGTTCAAGCCCCAGCTGTGGTTCCTGCAGAGCATGTCCCTATGTTTTACCCTACAATGCAGATACAACAGCAACATGTGCAAAGCCCAAAGCAGTGGCGAGCAGGGGTACAAACACCCACACACACAGGCTCCACAATCCAATGATGCATGGAGAGTCAGGCTGTTGGCCCCAGCATTGAGCTGCAGTTATCACCAGGGCACTACTACTACCTCCTGCCCTGTTTGGCAATGTCAGCACTGTGATCAGAACCAGTGTGGAAGGCAGGGTTGCCAATATGTGCATAATTAGGAGCAAGGTATTGTGGGTATGGCCCAGACAGGGCGGATTGGCCAGGATGCGTCTTCACAGGGTGTGGGGCCATGGCTGGGACACTGTAGTGCCCGACCACCGCCTGCATGGACAGGGTGGCCACAGCATGGCATGCTGGGAGGGCACTCACTCTGACCGAGCAGTGACCATGGCATGTCTAGGTTCCCACATAGCGCTCTACACTATCTGCCTTTAGTGATGCTTTTGTGCTCCCAGTGCTAGGGTCCCAATCACTAAAATGCCTACTTGGTGCACATAGTTTCTCTGTGAGCATGCACTATGGATTGCCTAGTGGTCTGTCTGCAGTTAGAATGTGCATGGTTGGAACACCTATAAGGTGCAGTCTGACTGTGCTGTCTGCTGTTGATTGGCAGATTATGGTGTGAGGAGAGTTGGGGTTTTCCATAGCTAACCCCATCATTGCTGCTGGTCTACCCCACTACCCCAGCCACAGGTATGGCTCTAGCCCACCAACAGTAGAAAGCTGTCTTATACTAGCAGGATGGAGGTTGCTTCACAGGGGCTGGGGCACCTGTCCCTTACCTACAAAAAATGTGGTGTGAGCCCATGGGGGTATGTAGTGTATACCACTTTGACCTATAAAGGCATTGCTACACAAACCTCATGCAAAACTGGAAACTCCTCTGCCCTGATAACAGGTGCCCATGTCAAAGCCAGACCCTAACACAGGGTACACATTAATATGGGTGGTGTCTGATCCCAGAGGGCCACATGTGACTGCAAGATAAATATGGACACCAAATTACCTTCAGCTGTACTGCAAGGAACACCTGTCACACACAGGTAGTGATAGAAATGTACAGCAGGACCAATCTCTAGCACCACATGTACTGCGGACCTAGTGCTGGGTGCCCATCCTATCCCTCAGGGTAAACACAGAACCTGCACAATGGCATGGTCTGTAGCTACTCTGTGCCAGTATCATGCACTGTCAGTTCATCTTTCCAAGCTGAGGTACCTGAGAGGTGCAGACCCCATTTGATGTTCAGCTGTAGACAGCTATTCAGCATGTGCATTGCATCATGGGTACTGGTGGGGTTACTCTATCCTGGCACCCAGAGCAGACAGTTTGTTCGGTGACCTGCATTCCTTCTGTACCCAGCAATTGCTGTGAGATACACCACGGAGGTATAGCCTGGTCAGTACAATGTCATTCTCGGTAGTGTTCATGGGTTCAATTCCTCATTGTTCCCTCCTTTTATGCCTGTAACAGTCATAATGTTGCAGAGCTGTGCTGACAGCCCATAATACCCTCACCACAGTTGCCAACATTCCTTTGATCCATCTATCTGCATCTGTCAGCTGTGTAGCGTTCTGTCTGCCTGTGCAGGCTGCCACCCCATGTCCTGCACTGCTACCCTTTCCTGCATTGCGCCTCTTCCTGCTTGCCTTGCCCATGCCTGATCTGCATGGCACCACCTCTCCTCTATCCACCCATCATTGTAACTATCCTGCCACCTCCGCCTCCACGGGGGGACACATATTCCCATCGTCTGCCACCCACTGTCTTTCCAGTACTTTACATTGCCAACACCCTGTGCTGTGGTGTGGTACAGTTGCCCCCACCATGTTTGTCCACAGTACTGGCAGCCACATGGGATGCCCGCAGATATGGCAGGTCCAGCAGCTCCCAGCTCTCCCTCCTTCACTCACCTGTTCACTGCCTTTCCTCAGTACTCTATCTAGTGTTAGGGCTACCTCTGTCTCTATGCTTCACAGGTCATGCATGTCATCCTGAAGCACCTTACAGCCCTTAGGGCACACTGACCTAGGGCACCGTAACCTTGTTAGGCCACCTTAACCTATGGTTCCGTAACCCAGGGTGCCTTCTGAAGTGCCTTGTCCAGGGGTGCCTAATACGGCGCTTAGCCTAAGGAGCCCTATAGGGTTCCTTACAAAGCGCCTTATGAGGCACCTAACAAGGCATCTTACTTATAAGGCGCCTAACAAGGCACCTTACTTATAAGGCGCCTAACAAGGTGCCTTCTAAGGCACCGAATGAGGCACCTTACTTATAAGACACCTTACAAGGCGCCTAACAAGGCACCTTATAAGGCGCCTTGCAATGTGCCTTGTAGGTGCCTTATAAGGCACCTAACAAGACACCTTACTTATAAGGCACCTAACAAGGCACCTTATAAGGTACCTTACTTATAAGGTGCCTTGTAATGTGCCTTGTAAGGTGCCTTATAAGGCACCTTGTTACGCGCGTTAGTTTAAGGCGCCTTGTAACGCGTGTTAGCTGATGCGGCTTGCCATAACGATGCACCGCCCACGCCTTTATATGGGCATCTGTACCATTACCGCGGAACCTAACGCGGGTAACATTACCGTGGTTTAGTAAACATAACCCTAAAAGTATAGGTATTAATTTCAGGGCACTTACTTTCATTGAGGGTATTCACTGGGACTGAGTTTGGGTAGAGCACGCAAGTACCTTAGCTGATTATAGAATTTCTTAATCTACACGCATGCTTGCAAAATGAAGGTGCTATTATTTACACCATCTCTAGGACTGGTAAAATGATTGCACCTTAAGTCACATTTTTGGCAATTTACGCTGATGCTTTATAAAGAAAAGTATGAGCCTACTATTCTTTATAAAATACTCTTAAAATAGGTGCATTTTGGCTGCATATTATAAAATGACTCCATTTGTAGGTAATTTTATAAAGAGATTCCTAAATTAAGGCTGCAAGGACATACATAAATGTTGATATTTTAGCTACATAACGCATAAATGTCATCCTATAAAATACCAACTAGTGTTAAACTATGCATGTTGTTTGCATTGTGCGAACATGCACTGTGACATACACATGGGTGGAGTTTGTGTAGAGGCTAGGTGATGTGAGCAATTACATGTGACGATCATAAATTACCTTAATTTACGTGCGTAATTTCATAAAAGAGGTGTTGTCAAATACCAGCTCTACATCTGGTGTAAGCAGGACTGGCACTACCAATGGGCAAACTAGGTGGCCATCTAGAGCACCGATGGTCTGAGGACAGCCCATTTTCAACATTGTTGTCCCTGTCTGGGACCTGCAGTGCCTTTAAACAGCACTACAGCACTTACCAAAACTTCTCCTACTGCAGTGCTGTCTGTGTTTCCAACCATTCTGACACAGGCTTACTGTTTTCCAGGGGGCGGAAATGGCTGAACTAACTGTTTCAGCCCCCATGCAAAAGGAAGTGTAATTGGAGGGGGCAGAAGCAGGAACAGCACCATAGCACTGGGAGTAATGGTAAGCTCTGCAGTGCAGTTTTAAAGGCATTACCGTTGCTGCAGGTCCCGGAGAGGGGTGGTAGTGGTGGAATGAGGCAAGGGGGCAGGGGCGGTCAGCTGCCAAGAATGAGGTAGAGCAATTGCCTAGTACCCAGAAGATCAAGATTTCAGTTCCCACTGGCAGTCCTTGTGACCTTGGGCAAGCTGCATTACCCTCCACTGCCTCAGAAGAAAAGGCCTGGCAATCTACTTCCAGTGATACATTGCCAAGAAAACCCAGAGGCGGCTGGGTCACTAGAAGTCAGCACTGATTTGACGACACTAAAAAAAAAGGGCACCTCTTATTCTTGTACCAGCTGACCTGGAGCAATCTGGAGTGGTGGTTTCAACCCGCACCATACACCGCACACTATACAAGGAAGACATCATGGGCAAAGGTATTTTGGAGTGAAATGTGTTACCTAGGGTCATGTTTACTAAACTGTGTTAACATAGCAGCGGCTACGTTAAGGCGTGTTATGTAATGTTAACACGCCTTAATGTAACATTAACGCGCCTTAACATTACATAATGCATGTTAGCGTTCCCGGCCGCGGTAAGTCCCGCAGAAGGTGGAGAGAAGGCGGAGAGAAGCGGTCAATGGGCGGGGAGTGGGCGGGGAGAGGCCCCTTCCACACTAATGTTGGAAAATGAAGGGCTGAATCTTAACACAACTGATAACCTGGCATTAGATGCACATTTGCAGCAGAGAGAAACCATTTAAGTCTCAGCAATGTACAGCATAGGCAGGGAGCCCAAGCAAGGTGATAGTAGTGCTCCATTTGCAGTAACAGCATAGTGCCCAGGTATGAAAGGCCACTATGGTGATGGCGTAAATGGGGCATGGGGGCTGCAAGCGGGACATACAGTTGGGACTACTGGGGCACAGGATGGACTAGGCGGTTGCTGAGTGGCACATAGGAACGCAGAAAATGGAAACCAGCAACTGACCAGGGTCAAACATGTCAATGAGTCTGTGTCCCACAGTGTCCCATCCAGGGGACATTACCCAGCAGGTACCCCAAGGGGCACATAACAGTGACAGGCGGTGCTGGGGGAAGCGTGGACATCTATGTAGGCACCCCTACCCCAGAACCCACACCTTAGGCAGCCGCCTACCTGACCCCTGGATGGCCTGGGATGGCGCACCACCGGCACCGACAGCATATGGTCATGGCGGCATGGGGGTGGGTGATTGTGCTGGAGGGAGCAGTGGTACCCGCCTGCAGTGGACCTAGGCCATGCCCTGTACCAGTACGTGGTGTGCAGTGCAACAGAAGAGGTCTGGCCGAGGAACATAAGGGTAACCCCAGGGACCACTATGCTGCTGTGGCAACAGTGTGGTGCAGTACATTCAGCCAGCATGTCCAAGAGCAGAGGTTCATGTCCCATCTGTGGATCCTGCAGAGCATCTCCCCATAGTTTTAGCCCCCAATGCAGCCACAACAACATGGGCAAACCACAACACAGCGGTGCACAGGGGTACGGACACCCACTCACAAGGGCTCCACTATCCACAGCTTCATGGAGTGTCAGGCTGTTGGCCCCAGCACAGTGCTGCAGTTATCACCAGAGCACTACTACTACCCCTTGCACAGATTAGCAATGTCGGCACTGTTATCAGAAACGGTGCGGCAGGTAGGGCTGTCAACCACCTCCATATCTGCACAATGCTGAGATAGGTGTGGGAGTGTGCGTATGTCGCTCCATTGTTTTGTGTCTGCCAACACCTCACTGAACCCACATTGCTCACATTTCTTCCAGCGTTAGCCTGCAAATGTGCATAATGAGGAGCAAGGTATTATGGGTACGGCGGATTGGCCAGGATGCATCTGCACAGGATGGAGGGCAATGGCTGGGACACTGTAGTGGTCGACCACCACCTGCATGGACAGGGTGGCCACAGCATGTCACGCGGGGGGGTCACTCTCACTCTGACCGAGCAGTGACCATGGTATGTCAATGTTCCCACATAGTGCCACACATTATTTGTTTCAAGTGGTACCTGTGTGTTCCTGGTTCTGGGGCCCAATCACGGAGATACCTGCTTGGTGTCTGTGCTGTGCATCCCACCTCTGGGTGCACAGAGCTCCCCTGTGAGCATGCACTATGGACTGGTTAGTGGGTTGTCTGCAGTTCATCTGTGCATGGTGAGAATACCTTAAGTTGTAGGATGCTGCAGGTGCAGTCTGACTGTGCTGTCTGTTCATGAATGGCAAACCATGGTGTGGTGCAGCTGAGCCTTCCCCTGCCTACCCCAAGCATGACTGCTGGTCTTCAATGGTCACAGGTATGGCACTGGCCCAGCAGCCCTGGTGGGCTGTCATCTATCAGCAAGACTGTAGTTGCTGGTACTACAGCCATTCTGCAGGGTGCAGGCACCTGTCTCACCACACCCTCATCTACAAAGGGGGTGATTGAGGCACCTTGGGGTAGATAGCACATACCACTTAGACTCATAGTGGCAGTGCTACATAGCCCTCATGCGAGTCTATATGCCCCACTGCCCTGATAACAGGTATCCATGGCAGCCAGACCTTAACACCAGGTATGCACTAATCTGGGTGGTGTTTGGTCCCACAGAGCCACATGTGACTGCAGACCACAGCTGTAACAGATGTACCTTCAGTTGCACTGCTGGGAACACCTGTCACACACTGGCAGTGCTGGAAATGTGCAGCAGGATCTATCTGTAGCACCACATGTACTGTGGACCTAGTGCTGGGTGCCCATCCTATCCCTCAGGGTGAACACAGAACCTGCACAATGGCATGGTCTGTAGCTACTGTGTGCCAGTATCATGAACTGTCAGTCCATCTTACCACGCTGAAGTACTGGAGAGGTGCAGACCCCATTTGGTGGTCAGCTGTAGGCCGCCGTTCTGCATGTGCAATGCATCATGGGTGCTGGTGGGGTTACCCTATCCTGGCACACAGAGCAGACGGTTTGTGCAGTGACCTGCAGTCCTTCTGTACCCAGTCATTGCTATACAAACAAGCTATAGAGGTATAGCCTACTGGTTAGTACATTGACATCCTAGGCAGAGGTCATGGGTTTGATTCCTTGTTGTTCCCTCCTGTCCAAGGCAGATATTTTGCTTGCCTGTGACAGTCATATCTTTGCAGATCCGTGTTTCCAGCCCATAGTACCCTCACCACAGTTGCCAACAATCGTTATAAGGCTCCTAATTAGGCACAGTACAAGGCACGTTATAAGGCACCTTATTAGGCACAGTACAAGGAACATTAAGGCATGTGCCTTGTACTGTGCCTAATAAGGTGCCTTATAACACGCGTTACCTGACACGGCTTGCCATAATGATGCCCCGCCCATGCCTTTATATGGGTATCTGTGCCTTTACCATGGAACCTTACGCAAGTGACTTTACCGCAGTTTAGTAAACATGCCCCCTAGTGTCAGAAAACTAGATCTGGGTCATAGGTTATGGGTCCTCTAGCAGGACAATGACCTAAAATATATATCCAAAAGTACAAAAGAATGGTTAAAAAGGAAAAAATTGCATCTCTTACCAGACTGATTGGCTCTGCTCCCTGCTTGCTGGCTCCCTATTGGGTGGGTGGAGTGAAGGAGAGCCATTTAACATCGGCTCCCTATTGGGTGGCTGGAGTGAAGGAGGGCCATTTAACATCGGCTCCACCGCAGGACATGGTAGCGGGCACATGTTAAGAATTCAGAGGCGAGGGGGGGTGCAGTATGATCACTTAGTTTCTTCTACTTTAGACATTTCCAGGTTTTTAGAATCCTCTTTGGATGATATTCCTTCATGAGATACATTGTTGGTTACGTTTTCCTCGGAGATGGATAAAGATAGAATATTGAGAGCATATTTTCGAAAGAAAAGTGAGAAATTTTGTGGTCAATTAATTCAGGTATTCCCTGATGTTTCTAAAGTTACACAGGAGCGGCGTAAGGCCTTTTTGGAGGTCCGCCCCCAGGTGTTAGCTTTGGGTGCTTTATTCTTTCTTAAGTTTCCTTGCAAATGTCATATAGTTTTCCAGGGTAAACGTTATGTTTTTTTTAAAGTAGATCAGTTGTTAAAATTTCTTCTAGAAAGGAATTAGTATTTTCAATTAATGTTTAATGTAACGGGTTGTGATAAGGAAGCTTATAGCTCAGGAAGGAGCTATAGAAAAGGTGAAGTGACTCTGAACAAGCAACCTGTCAGTTCTGGTAGAAATAAGAAAACAGAATTTTCCCATAAAAGACTACCAGTCCCAGAATGCACCAGGTTTCCAACAGCCATTAGAGGAGCTGAAGTGGGGAAACGTGTGTTCAATCAGGAGGGCTATGAGGTAATCCCTAAGCACTCATCTCAAAGGGCAGGGCCTGATTCAGCACAGCTGCGCTGTGTTAGGGAGGAGCACTCATCTAAGCAGAATAAAGGTAGAGTTTATTCTACAGAGAATTATCCTCAGGATCATCAGAAGCAGAAGCCAAACCGGACGGACAGAGAGGGAAAGAAACCCTTTGGAAGAAAGAGGAGAAAAGCCTTTGAGAGGTCTAGAAGAGTCCAGAGCAGTACGTATACTGGGAGGCATTCCAAGGGCCAGCATACACCATTGGACTGGGGAAAGCCAGAGGAATGGTGCTGCAGAGCTAGGAATCTCCAGACGGTACCTGTGAGGGAGACGGCTGCACGTGGAAGGGACCCTAAGACCCGTGCCAGAAGGTATGTGAAGAGAGATCCAGTGTCCAGGGATCTGGATTGGAAGGCTGGACATAAGAACTGGACTACATACTGGCCAGGCTATATAGAGAGGAACTCTAACAGCAATGGAAGCTCAGGTATGAACACTGATCTATGCCCTAGCTATAACCTTGAAAGACAGCAGGGAAACAAGTATTCTCCTGAAAGTGCTTGATTGGGAGATTCATCTGTGCCAATCCATGATATTGAACCCATGCTTGTTGAAGAAGAGGGGGTGATAGCAGATGAAGAATCTGTTTACATGGACTGCTCTCTGTCTAAACTCCTTTGGTGATTTTCTGTTATAAAGTACAGCAACCATCACAAAGAAATACAAACTTGTTCTTTAATCTACTCAGAAAAGCTCATGTGTAGGATTTCTAGCCACGCAGTAGAAAGCAAGCCAGCTAAGGGGTTTCAGCTGGATAACTGCTAGCAATTGAGCCTTACCTAATTGCTTGTGAGCTAGGAGAGAATCACTTCTGAATCTATGTGGGAAGATATAAGAAGTTTACCTGAAAAGAACAGTTTTTTTCCTTTCTTTGTGGCTTTTGGTTTGTTGTTTGACATTGCTAAGAGAACATTAGCTAATGCCTACAGAAAAGACCAATTTGTTGCCAACCAGGTCTTATTTCTTTTGCTTTGATTGCCTGATAAGTTAAAATGTTGTTTTCCTGATTTTGTTTTTTTCAAGTTTAACACTGAAAGCAAGTAACCTGATTTATGTGCTACCAAGCATATCTGTGTTGGGAGAAATAACCCCATAAATAAATATCTTATTGGCTTTACCCAAAAGCACAACTAATTACTGTGAGCAGCTGTGTCTGGTGTGAATGAACTGCATTGCCCACAATCCCTTGCAAATCATATAGATATATGCACTTGCCAAGACTGTGAAGATTCTCACCCAGGCAGCCGTCTGACAGGGTCTGTCCCTTGTTGATCACTCCAGGCCAGGGAAGTCCCGAACCCTCATCTGCGGTATGCTGCTCCGGCTGTCTGGAATCCAGGGGAATAAAACTCACAACCCACACAGAAGGAAAAGTGCGCAAGTTTATTCCATATGCTAGAAGTGCAGTCTATCTTTTATACAGTAACAAACATATATATGTCATAAACCCATCCCAGCAGCCTAGCACTGCTTATCAGCAACCGTACAAACTGGTACCTGTCTCTATGAGGATCACTCAATTTTGCCTTAGCACAACACATTCCTTTCCATCTAGGTATTCACAAAATATCCATTTTCCCTTGTGGGCCTTATGGTCCCTCTGTACAACAAGAAACTTATTTTCCCCTTACAATTCCCCCTGGAGTGACCAACAAGGGACAGACCCGTTACAGTTTTTAATTATGTTATTCTCTTGACTATGTTTAATTGAGTCTAATGTTTTTTGTTGGAATCCAATCTGCCCAATTTTCTTTTTTTTTTGTTTGTTTAGCTGCTTCTTGATGTGGACTATGGATTATGTATACTATTTAAGTTAGTGTATTTTTGGTTTATAATTTCTTCATAAATGTATTGAAACCTTTTATTTTAAAAAAATGGATTGTTTTAAACTGGCCAGCAATGAGTCCGGATCTCAATCCAATCAAAAATCTTTGGAAAGAGCTGAAATCTGCCGGCAGACAGAAGTATGAAACTTACAGATGGCTACAAGAAACATTTGAAGGCTGTCACTGTCAAGGGTTGGGCAACCAAATATTAGTGAAGGGTGCCATTAATCCTGTCCAGGTCATATTTCATATTTTTTTCTCAGAAATTACTATTTCTAAGTTGCACAGACATCTTTTTCTTGCTGTGTACCTTTGAATGTACTATTAAAATATTATGATGACATACACTTTGAATATTTCCAATTATTTCTCAAGATATTGTACACTACAACCTAAATGCAAGGATGCCAATAATGTTGACCACAACTGTACATGTATAAATTGCAAATAAGGCTTCTAAATTAACTTCCTTCGTGTTGTGCAACAAAAAAATTACAATTGCGCTCCTTCTGCAATATTAACACAGTTAAACCAGGAAAAAGAATACACCATGCTTGGGTAAAAACAAATGTTACAAACTGTATAGCCTGATAGATAGTATAAGTTGTAAGCCATAAACCACAAAACCTAATGAAAACTGACATAGCCACTTAGGGTCCGTTATTCCAAAGGGTTTATCTAGTTAGTAGGTCCTGCCAAGCAGATAAACCCTGCTGAGGAGGATATTCAGATAGTGCCACTGAATCATATCCCGCCTAACTACCATGGCACTTTGCGGATAGTGCCGAGAGGGTCTGTGGTTGGGGTGGGTGGTCCCAGCACTTAGCAGTTTAGCTGCGATTATCAGTCTGCTAACTGGATAAGCGACCACATAAGGTTACGTCATGAATAGCATGGCGTCATGGATAGCAATGGCATTCAGCGCTGATATTCAGCATCGGAGGATATTGGGATTCCAGCACTGAATATTCAGTTTCAATTTTAAATGCTGCGACTGGTGCATTAAAAATGCCAACCATGGAGTTTGACTATTGACCCATTTAACTTTTAATCATGCCATAGGGAGCAGGCCAAAGAGAGTCCGCTGGAACCAATAACTATATTATAATATCTATCCACTCGTCTAGTGCTTTTTACACAAATTAGTACCCCTACCAAACATACCTAATTTAAAGTAATATATATAATTTCTAGTATCTTTTTGTTGGACTTTGCTCTATGGCAGCAAAGATTTTATGGTCTCTATATATTCACTTAAGTCCTTTTTAATAAAACTTATCACACCTTATTATAGCCATGTATCATAAAAGCATACCCAATACATATTTAGGTCATGCCTTTAAAAGGAAAGCTTCAATTTATGAATTTGTTATTCAAATAATATGCAATATTTCAATAATTTACCAAGAATTCTTCATCAATACAGTCCATAATCCACAATTAGTAACCCAACATGGCCATGTTTCAGACCAGAATCCAACTCCAATAGCACTGCTTCAGGGGTAAATATTTAACTTAACTGAAAGAATTTCTTGCCAAATCCAATCAGTCCTCCATCTGTCACCTTAGTGGCTTGAACTCCCTTAAAGCGTCATCCAGCTCATCCAAGGTCCAAATACACATACCACCAACCCTTGAAATAGTGCAATAAAACCCATTCCTTTTAAAGGCATGACCTAAGTATGTATTGGGTATGCTTTTATGATATATGGCTATAATAAGATGTAATATTTTTTATTAAAAAGGACAAATTAATATATAAAAAGATATTGAAAATGATATATATTACTTTAAATTCGGTACCCTTGGTAAGGGTATTAGTTATTATTGTATATATTCTGTTACCCTAAATAATGTATTTTTCACTTAGGGTTTCTGTTTTATGCAAATTAGTGCTGTAGTAGATTGGTGTGGCATGCCACAGAAATAGAAGAATATATAATATTGGTAAATTATTCCACCATTCACAAACACAGATAATGTTGTCTAGAAGGATATTATGCATAGTGTCAGCCTTGGACCAAACTGACTGGGCCATCTGATAGAAATGGCCAATATGTGTTGGCAACAAACCAATGTATACCACAAACACTTGGTAAATTGCCCAAACAATGTGGAGATAACTACTGGAGTTCACCAGGTGAGACAGAACACCACGGTCAACTGACTGGAAAAGATCTGTGTTCATTCCAATACTGAAGAAAGGTGATCTGACAGACTGTGGAAATTATCAAGCAATCGCTCTGATCCCACATGCTAACAAGATTCTGCTTCAGATCATTCAACCATATCTGCATGAGAACTGCCTGAAATTCAAGCAGAGTTCAGGAAAGGGCAAAGAACAAGAGATAACATCCTGAATTCTTGAAAAAGACAAAAGAATACCAAAAGGATATCTATGTGTGTTTTATTGACTACAGCAAAGCCTTTGATTGTGTAAATCATGAAAAACTCTTGGCCACATTAAGAAGCCTGGGGTATACCAGAACATCTGATAGTTCTCTTGCACAGCCTTTACATTGATCAAGAAGCAACAGTTCGAACAGAACAAGGAGAAACAGAATGGTTTTAAAGCAAGCAAAGGTGTATGACAAGGCTGCATACTTTCCCCTACCTGTTTAATTTATATGCAGAACAAATCATCAGAGAAGCAGGACTTTAAGAAGACAACCAAGGTGTGAAGACTGGTGGAAGACTCATCAACAACCTTCACCATGCTGACAATACCATGTCATTAGCTGAAAGTGAAGTCACTGCTGTTCCTTTGCTGTGCTTTAATTAATTTATCACTGTTATGCTGTTTGAAATTCTGTAACTTATCAGAGTTTACATAGAAACATAGAAACATGATGACAGAAAAAGACCACATGGCCTAGCTAGTCTGTCCTTCCATATCAACAACTACAACAGTCCACTTTTTACCTTTAGAGATCCTCTGTGTTGGTCCCATGCTTTTTTGAATTCAGTTACTGTCCTCATCTCTACCACCTCCACTGGGAGACTATTCCATGGATCCACTACTCTTTCCGTAAAGAAATATTTCCGCATATCACTCCTGAATCTCTCCCTTCACCCTCATCCCATGTCCCCTTGTAGCAGAACTTGCTTTCAATTGAAAGAGGCTCTCTCTCCCTGAACATTTATGCCACGGAGGTATTTAAACATCTCAATCATATCACCTCTATCCCGCCTTTCCTCTAAGGTGTACATATTAAGATCCTTAAGTCTGTCCTCATATGCTTTATAATGAAGCCCACTAATCATTTTAGTAGCCACCCTCTGCACCGACTCCATCCTGTTCACATCCTTTTGAAGGTGCAGTCTCCAGAATTGCACACTATACTCCAAATGAGGTTGCACCAAAGACTTATACAGAGGCATTATCACCTCCTTTTTTCTGCTAGCCATTCCTCTCCGTATGCACCCAAGCATCCTTCTAGCTTTTGCCGTCGCCTTTTCTACCTGTTTAGCTACTTTAAGATCATCAGACACAACCACGCCTAGGTCCCTCTCTTCTTTAGTGGACAAAAGTACTTCACCTCCTATACTGTATTGCTCCCTTGGATTGCTGCAGCCCAAAATGCATGACCTTACATTTTTTAACATTAAATCCCAGTTTGTGCACTTTGGAACCACTGTGGCTGGGAGGCCTTGCTGTTCTGTATCATTGAACTGCCTGTGTTGTATTACTTTAGATTCCATTTTATTTTAATCTTTTCCTTTCACTTACCTTCCTTTCATGGCCCTATCTCCTTATTTGTTTTTCCTTCTTCTCTTCCCTAACCTTCTTCCTCTTTCTGCGTTCTCCTCACCGCTCCTCTTTTTTACCCTTTCCCTCTCTCCTCGCCCTTTTTATTCTCTAATCTTTCCTCATCTCTTGAGCTTCACCTTCTCCTTTATCTTATTCATCCTTCTACTTCTTCAGTTTTACAACCACATCCTCATTTCCGTCATACTGCCTCATCTCTCCCTCGCACTCTATGTCTTCTTCTACTCTTGTCATCCGGCAATATTAATCCCAATCCTGGTCCCCCACCATTTCCATCTCTTCACCACCACTCTCTAATCCATATTCCTCTCCTTTCCCCTTCTCTTACGCCTTATGGAAAGCTCATTCCATTGTTAACAAACTGGCATTCATTCACGATCTCTTCGTCTCTTCTGCTTTTAATTTCCTGGCTCTCACTGAAACCTGCCTCTTACCAGACAATACTAACTCGGCTGCTACACTTTCACTTGCTTGGCAGCTTCCACTTCTCTCACACCATTTGGCCACATGGTCGTAATGGAGGTGTTGGCCTTTTAGTTTCTCCTTCTTGAAGATTTAAATCTCTTTTGTTACCTCAGTCCCATTCCTCTCCCTCCTTTAAGGTCCATTCCATTCGTCTTTTCCATCCCCTTCCTCTTCGGACTGCGATAATCTACAGAACACCAGATAAATCCATTTCTACATTCCTCTCTGACTTTGACTCCTGGCTCTCATTATTTTTAGATCCTTCTTCACCTTCTGTCATTCTTGGTGATTTAATTTTCATGTTGATAACCCCTCTGACCCATATGCTTCTAAGCTCCTTTCATTTACCTCCTCTTATAACCTTCTTCTCTGCTCCTCCTCACCTACTCATCAGCTTGGTCACTGTCTTGATCTTGTCTTCTACTCTAATTGTTTACCTTCTAATTTCTGATCCTCTGTTCTTCCTTTGTCCAACCACCATCTCTTAAGCTTCACTCTTCATTACACCCCACCTCAATCTCGGCCTATTTCCTCCCTTCTTTTTAGGAATCTACATACCATTGACCCATTAACTCTATCTACTGTCTCTTCGCTTCTTCATTCCACTTTGTCCTCTAATTCTGTTGATGAGGCCATTCTCCACAATAATACTGCTCCACCCATAACTCATTCTGTGAGGCATACCTCTCCTAAGCCCTGACTTTCTCCTGCTTCCCACTATCTCCATTCCTGTGCATGTGCAGCTGTACACACCTGGCTTAAATCATACTCCCTTTCTGATTTCCTTCACTTTAAATTCATGTTTCTCTCTTACAAGTCTGTCCTTGCCCTCCCTAAGCAAAACCATTTTATTCATATGACTGGCCGTCTTGCCTCCAATCCTTCCCTTTTTCTTTCATCCTCCAAAACCACCACCTGTTCTTCTGATCCTATCCCTACCCATCATCTCAATTCCGTTTCTTCCTCTGTTACTCCTTCCATCTCATATATCCTTAATCTTTCATTGTCTACTACAACCTTCCTTGCAGCTTTCAAACATGCCTTGATCAATTCTATCTTCAAAAAAACTTCTCTCAATCCTTCAACTCCTTCCAGTTATCATCCTATTTCACTTCGTCCTTTCATTTCTAAACTTCTTGAGCATGCCGTTCTCTGTCGTTGCCTTGAATTTCTCACCTCTCATGTACTCCTGGATCCACTCCAGTCTGGTTTTCGTCCTTTTCATTCTACCAAAATGGCTCTTACCAAAGTCTCTAGTGATTTATTTTTAGCAAAGTCCAAAAGGCCTCTGTTCTGTCATTATTCTTCTTGACCTCTCTGCAGCTTTTGATACTGTTGATCACTCACAACTATAACCATTCAGCTTTCCTAGACATCCAGGTTCTGAAATATTGGTTCTGGGGATGTCTACATAGATGCCGCCACAGACGTCTATATCGGGCACGTCCGCGTTTGTGAAATCGTGTCTGCGCCTGGATGTGCTGCTGTTTTTTCAGATATTCTCACTTAGATGTCCCAGATTGCACTAGGATGTCCCTTCTAAAATGCCCTTCTATATATATAGTGGTTGAATATTGACCCCTATACATACAGCTGGTGACAGCGGCAGAATTATAAGGCGGCACCTACAGTACTTTATGCCCCAAAATAGGCATCTTTATAAAATACTAGTGTGAGTGGTCGAAATCATGCATCAGTTTAAGGCCCAGCCTTACAGATGGTGTAAACGCCTGCCCCACTCTCCACCCAAATTCCTTTCGTGCACATGTTCACAGTGAAGGTACATGCCATTGGGTTAACATGCATATTTATAAACTCGGGACCAAAGAACATACAGTATATGCATGCAAAAGCCCATTTAAACATGATTTACACGCAGAGATTCCGGTTCCTTATAAAATAACCCCCTTAATATTCATTCTGCATTGCCATCTATCTCTATATCAGTGCTGAATTTATATCAATTTTCTTTTAAACACCAGCAGCTGACAGAAAAAAAAGGAGACCTCAGAATAAGATCAAAGAAGGAAGCACACTCATATGCTGAAGGCTGAAATGTTTCTGCTTCCAGTAGACTGATTCTGGAGCTCTTAAAATGTTGATAACGGCTGACACAAATAGCAAATGATCTCAAAAACTGGTAAATTGTGGCATGAACACACAGAGAGGCAGACTTCAAAGACACCCAGAGAAGAAGATGAAAACAGAACATGGAGTTTCCTGTCATGGCCCTTAGATAAAAGCCCCTACATCTTGCTAGTTCACCAAGGTAAACAAAAACATGATAACTGGGGATAATCAAGGAGTTACATAGTTTTGGCAACAAGACAACATATCGTTTCTGTTAAACATGCCGTCTTTGGTGTTGTGAAGCACTACATACATATCATGATATTTCCTTTCCATCCCTTTCTCTCAAGAATATTGTGTATTTCTGGGGATCAGATGAACACACATATTTTCCCAGTTTCTTATCATTAAAGAAATATTTTCCCATGTACTTTGTAAATAAGAGTCATGACCCTGTTTCCAAAAACCGATTTGCTACAGACACAGACAAGAGAGACCCTTTTGTGGTCCAAGCCCTTGAGAACTGATTTAGACACAGGAGAGGAGTAAACTTAGCAAATTAATGGGCCAGTGTAATAAACCATGTTTTAGAATTGCACTACGCTTGGGCACACAGTTCCCTAATGCACACTCTCAGTAAAATTCTTACTTCTGATGCAGGAAACTAATGACATGTAGATAACTTGGCATTAAAAAAGGTGTGCAGAAAGCTATGCACGCCACCATGGGAACAAGCTGCAGTTTTCTACATAGGGCAGATGTCTTCTTTTTATTTTCCTTCCTGCCAGTACGTCATGCATTGACAAAAAAGCTGAAAGAATAAAAAGACTCCTCACCTTCAGCATGCTGTCAGATACAGGGTACCCTTGGCCCGGCTACTTGGCACAGAGAGGCCTTCAAACAGAAAGCCCCCAAAACTGTGCCACTCTAGTAGTAGACCAATCATACCTGGTACCAGGGAAGCATTCTGTGTCATCCTCTAACACACTCTTGGAAAATGGCAGTGCCTGACCCTGTGCGATACATCAGAATGTGCCTTTCGGGAACACTCACTTATTTCACAAACTGACCCTTAGCGGAACATTTTGATGCACCGCATGGGATCAGGAGCAAGTAGGAATTTCCTTACAGACTTAAAGGTAAATTGAGAGGGTGTGGAAAGAGGAGGTGCTTGGTGCTCGCTTGGGCTTTGGAGCCCATTTGGGTCAGCAGAGAATTTTTTAAAAGGGATTTGAGGCATACTTTGACATCCACTGGAGCCACCGGGGCCCTGTTTTTTATTGAGGCAACATAGACGATCTTGCCAAAGAAATCTGGTTGAGTTCTTTGACTGGGTGACCATAGTACTAGATCAAGGGCATGCGATGGATGTGAAATACTTAGATTTCAGCAAAGCCTTTGATACTGTTCCTCATAGGAGGCTTATGAATAAATTGAACAACCTGGGGATGGGTCCCAAGGTGGTGAACTGGATCAGAAATTGGTTAACTGACAGACAACAGAAGGTGATGGTAAATGGAACTCACTTGGATGAAAGGAAGGTGATTAGCGGTGTGCCCCAGAGATTGGTCCTGGGACCGGTACTGTTCAATGTATTTGTGAGTGATATTGCTGAAGGACTGAATGGAAAAGTTTGTCTTTTTGCAGGTGACATGAAAATTTGCAAGAGAGTGGACTGCCCTGAGGGAGTGGATAACATGAGGAAAGATCAGCGAAAGCTGGAAGAATGGTCTAATGCTTGGCAGTTAAGATTTAATGTGAAGGTCATCTGAGGTGAAGTGCAGCATTTCACCTCAGATGATGCTTTAGCTCCTGTGCTGGAATCTTTACTAGGGCTCTGGGCTATAATAAAGATTTAATGCTAAAGTGAAAATAAAAAAGTGCATCATACATTTAGCAAATATTTACATTTGGCACTGTCGACAATGAGCATGCGCTGGCGTCTCAGAGATGGGGAAGCCGAATATTTGTTTGCAGTAGAATTGAGCGTTGAAACAGGGCATCATGTATTTATTTGCCCGAAACGTAGTGCTGTGTCTTGAAAAAACTGCTGCTGGACTCCTGTGAGTTTAGGTTAAAAGTTGCCGACTCCAGTGGGTTAAATCTGAACTTGAAAATTATCAAGACTCAGAGTCGTCAGGACAACAGACAAGATAAGTGGCTTTTTGGCAGTCTTTCTGTTTGGATCTTGTCATTAAACATGGAATACAAGGGGAAGTAAGATTTTTTAACACATTATGGTATAGGTCTCACTAATTTATGGTGTTTTTGCCTACGTTTTGAAAGCTCTGATTGAGGCTTTTTAATTTGAGTAAAATGGAAGTTTAGCCTCAAGAGGTAGTTGTGTCCTCACGGCATATCTTCCGACATTAAACACTCATCCACACATTTGCTCACTTTTTTCAGGTCTACTCTATTTTTGCTTTGGGGAAAATCTTTACTGCAGCAGATAGCAATATTCGTATAGGAAACTCCTGAGTAATTTGATAGTGCACCTTATTACAATGGCCCCTAGTCTTATGAATAGCAAATCTTGCTATCTGAAACCAAAAAGAAATACTAGTTTTACTGAAAACCAGCATTTTCCTTACAAGTGCATGCAAGAATAACTTTCAATCCAATCTCAATTAAAAATGCCATAACATCCATTACAGTTTGCCAATGCACATGATCAGACATAACCACACCGGAAGCACTGCTAGGCAAAGAAGAACATAGGAGTCCTGTGATTCGATCTGATGAGACAGACAGAGCTGGTGAAGCAGAGTGACAGTAAATTACTCCAGGAGGAATGTTCAGCAGCAGAAAAAGGGTTGTGTACTGCGGCGTGCCAGTGTGTTTCAGAAATCAGAGACTGAATCAAACGTATTAAGCAACATGTTCTGTTTACAGTCTGTGGAGTAGCCCGCATGCTTCCTTGGACTGCCTGTGTGTATGGAGCTGGAAGCCTTGATGCCTGGCAGCTTGGTAGTGCGGATGCATACAAACAGAAGTGAACTAGTAGGGTGTACAAACCAACGCTAGTCAGGATCACTGGGCAGGGTCAGCGTTGAGCAAGTGCCCTCTTTGCCACATCCGAAGTCTGCCTCAAGCTGAGGGAAGCATAGCCTGAAGGTGGATTTAGGGGCCCGTGTAAATGCCTTATCTGGGATTTTTGAAGAGCACCTATATGGGTAGTGGCCTTTGAAAATACTGGATATGTCCGTAAAGCGCCCAGATGCTATGCGGTTATCATCGGGGCATGTTAGGGGAGTTCCAGGATAGCGCGGGGACGGAGAAAAGGGCTAACCAGGTAGCAGTAATTTTCAATGCTACCCACTTAGCCCTCTGCGCCTTAAAGATGGGCAAAGTTTTTCCTTGCCTATCTTTCCTGGCAACCCGGCAGCTCCTGGGTTTTCTTGGCAGTATGACCAGAATTAGATAGCCAGGCCTTTTTTATTTATTTATTTATTTAACAGGTTTTCTATACCGCCTTTTCCTTAAATCAAAGCGGTTACCAAGACACAAGAGGGGAGAACAGAGACAGGGGGGCATACACTGACTAAACTAAAGAGTGAAGGTAAAATTGGGATACACAACATCAAGGAACTGTTACAGTAAAACAAGTTACATGCAGGCTATAATAATAGAGACTGTTAGATGTCTGTGCCATAGTACTCAGTGAAGAGTACAAATTTCAGTTGTTTTCTGAACTCCTTTAAATCATCCATGGATCGCACATCGGGAGGGAGAGAGTTCCATATAAGTGGGGCCGATAAGGAAATTGCCCTTTGTGTAGTACATTTACACGCTTTTCTGAAACTACTTGGGGTGCTGAGGGTGTTTGATGTAGTTATTCTTCTTGGCCTGTTGTTATTCTGGAGTAAGAGATTATGAAGGCTAAAAGCAGAGCATTTATGTCTGATCTTGAATATATTAATTACCATCTTGTATTTGACGCGCTGGCTTATTGGAAGCCAGTGGAGCTCTTTGAGAGTAGGGGTAATGTGATCTTGAGATGCTGAGCCAGCAATAATTCTGGCTGCCGTGTTCTGAGCCATCTGAAGAGGTTTAAGTGAGTGTTTTGAAAGACCGTAGTAGATAGGATTACAAAAGTCCAGAATAGGAGTTATTAAGGCTTGGCAGACAGACCGGAAGTGGTCATATGAGAGTAAGGGCTTGAGGCGTCTAATCACTTTCATTCTGTAGTATGCAGACCTCACAGTTTTTCTGATGTGTGACTGGAGGGTTAGACCTTTATCGAGGGTAATTCCAAGATATCTAACTTCATCCTTAACTGGTATTGTAATGTTGTTGTATTTAATGAAAGGTGGGGGGTTGAAGTCGGTGTTTCGAGTGACAATAAGCGCCTCTGTTTTATTGTAGTTTAAGGCAAGGTTATTGCGTGTGAGCCAGGAAGACATGTTGTCAAGGCAATTTGTGATCTTGCTGTAGTCGGGGTTGATGAGATCAATCGGTGTATAAATCATGATGTCATCTGCATAAATCGTATAACTTATTTGATGGGCTGCCATAATTTGACAAATTGGCTGAATAAAAATGTTGAATAGAAGGGAAGAAAGTGCAGATCCCTGAGGTACTCCTTGTTTGATATTTGTAGGCTGTGAAGTGTTGTTTCCAATTTTAACCTGAAACTGCCTGTTTGTTAAGTAAGAGTTAAACCAACTAAGGACAGTACCAGAGATACCGATACTTTCCAATCTTGATAGGAGGATAGTGTGGTCAACTGTGTCGAAAGCCGCTGATATATCTAAGAAGATCAATAAAGATCCTTGCCTATAATTGTCTATGGTCTGGGTGATATCATTGAACAGATATAGCAGCAGTGTTTCAACTCCATGGTTGGGGCGAAAGCCATGTTGATGTAGATCGAGTGGGGCATGGTCGTCAACATGGTCTTGGAGTTGTAGCTGTACTGCTTTTTCTATTACTTTGGCTAGGAATGGTATGCTAGAGATTGGCCTGTAAGCCGCTGGATTGTTCTTATCCAGGTTTGTTTTTTTGAGGATAGGCCTTATTGAGGCTAGTTTAAGTTGTTCGGGTATTATTCCTTGAGATAGGGATATGGATACGATATTGTGTATATAACTGAGGAAGTTATGCTTGGTTGCTTTGAGCCATTGAACTGGGCAAGGATCAGTAGGGGCAGTGCTAGTATTGAGAGCAGAGATGATATCCAAAATCTGTTTGGTTGAAGGAGTGTGGAAACTGTCCCAACTTGTTGTTGTTGTTGTTGTTGTGATGGAGCTGTAGGTTTCGGTATGTATTTGAGTCGGTATGTGACCTATTTTCTCATGAAGAAAGTTTGCAAAGGTTTGAGGGTTGATTTGTATGTCTTTGTCAGGACTTGGTTCTTTAGTTAGGTCTTTTACTATCTCAAAGAGTTCTCTGGGTTTATTGTAGGCTTTCAGAATGGTGTTTGTGTGATCCTCTCGTTTTGTATCGTTAATAAGATCATTATATCTTTTTTGCTTTGTTAAGTAAGTGTTTTGTGCAGTTGGAGGAAAGGGAGGGTTAAGTGATTTGCCCAAGGCCAAAAAGAATGCAAGTGGGAATTGAACATCAGTCTCTCGGTTACCAAGCCAGTGCTCTAACCATTTGGCTACTCCTCCTCTCCTAATGCCATGCCTATTTGACTTAGACATAGAAAAATAAAATATAATTTGGGCCATCTGAGCCAGACATATAAAGGCACAGTTTAGAAAAGATGTCCAGGTACAAATGTAGATGTCCACGTGAAAAGGTGCCCAAAAAGGCTTGAACATCCAAGTTCATGCATGATTTCAGGAAAATGAATGTCCCTGATATGGAAATTCTCAGGGCCATCTACATAGATGTCCCCGCGGCAGTATGCCAGACAGGGGATGTGTCCCAGATGGCCATTCAGCAAGTGATAGAGGGAGAACTACAACACAGGTCTCCCCAATTCCCGGTAAAGGTCATTTGGACAGTATTGGGAGTACCAAAGTCCTTTACACCCTTCAGAGGGTGTACCGACAAGCAAGCACTTTTCAAATGCTTAGTCGTGCCCTGGAGCAGGTATAAATTTGGATGCGGGCACTCATATCTACGTTATGTGGAGCACCCTAGACAGGCCCCACCATACCTAGCACTGTATTTAGACGTGTGCATACTGCGGACATCTCTAGAGCCATCTATTAAAATGGCTCCAGGGTTTTTGACCGTCCAAATCGTAAATAAGGCTTCTAAAATGACCACCATATTTGGGGTCTTATATGTATACTTATCTGTAAAAGCCCCACACATTTAGCAGTGCTAGCTATAGTGGTTATTTTAGAAGCCTTATTCAAAATTTACATATGTATTATGACCAGTTACACATGCGAATTGCATGCACATGTGAATGTTCACTTTAGAAATGGCACATTTTACACATGGATGCCTGTACCACATCAAAATTGCAAAGGGGCATGGCCTGGGTGGGAGAGAAATCTACATATTTGTTCCCCATTTCATATAGGGAATGCACATGTTAGCTCAAAACTGCCAAAGTTTGGATTTAGACCTACTTCCGGACACATATAGGTATTTAAAAAATGCACCTTTTGGCCTTTCCTTTACAGGGATAGACATGCAAAGGGAGTAAGATGGTTGGCAGACCTGCTAACCACGTTACTCCCTTATTCTGGGATATTCAGTGGCATTAACACAGCTAGTGCCGGTGAATCTCCTAGCGTGCAGTTGCTGCATGCCACATTGCTAACCGGGTAGCATCAGGGCCTTCTGGAGTGCCACCCGGCCCTAAATGGGCAGTGGCGACATTGAGCTGTTGTCTGGTTATGGCTACGTGATGCAAGCAAGGCACAGCAAAGGTTGGCTTAACTTTCGACATGGATATTGCCGCTGCCTGGTTAGATTTCTGCAAATGTAGGCAGCCCACGTACTCAATGCCAGGACCAGACATGACCCCAGCATTGAATATCCAGGTTTCCAGGTCAGCAGTGGTGACTAGCCACATTAGCTCAGCTGGCTCCCATGCTGACTTTCTGGCCCTCAAAATCGATTTCCCCTCCAAATTGAAATGAGGCATAAAGAGAGTCCTCTGTAGTTAATTAGCAGCATCTATATGTCCAGGCTTGCTAAATGGCTCATATACACTCAGGGCCAGCACAAGGGTTTCTGCTGCCTCAGGCAGAAGCCCCAGCCGTGCCACCACCCCCTCTCCCCTGTGCCGATTCTGTCGGTGGGGTGGGGGGTGTCTCGGCGCGGCAGAGGTGGCAGTGGCCTGTGGTAGGCCATGTGCTTCAGCTCATATGGCCTGCCGCTTCTGACCCCCCTCTGACACAACTTCCTTTCAGAAGGGGGTCAGAAGCAGCAGGCCATATGTGACGAACCATGGGTGCCGTGTCACCCACAGAGGTCTGTAGTCCTAGGCAGCTGCCTAGTCGGCCTAGTAGACAGGCCAGCCCTGGATACGCTTGTAAGGGCTTTTCAGCTTGGAAACGAGATGCTGAGGGGGGACATGATATAGGACTATATATTCATGAATGGAACGGAACGAGTAAAGCATAGTTACTCACCTGTAACAGGTGATCTCCGGGAACAGCAGGAATTTAGTCTTCACATATGGGTATCGTTGGTACCGACGGAGCCTGCGCGGGAATGCTCCCCAGCGTCCAATAGGAAAGCTTTTGGGAGCATCCCACAGTGCCTGCATGCTGCCTTCCCGCCTTTCCCAACTGTCCCTCTCCAGTTGAGTTTAAAGCTGAGACAAAGAGAGAGGGAAAGAGAGAAAGAGAGAGAGATAGAGAGATACAACTCCTAGGGGAGGTGGGTGGGTTGTGAAGACTAAATTCCTGCTGTTCCCGGAGATCACCTGTTACAGGTGAGTAACTATGCTATCTCCAGGAACAAGCATGAATGTAGTCTTCACATATAGGGACTCCCTAGCTGCAGATACCAGGGAGAAGGCCCCAGAAGTTGTGTGCCCCTGTGAAAGGGCTCCACTTCCCCCCATGGATCTCTGGCATCATACCAGGGATTGTGGGTAGGAGTTGATTAAGTATGGAACAGGTGTTGAAGAACAGCCTGACCAAACAAGGCATCCCGACGGGAGTCCTTGTCTAAGCAGTAATGGGCTGTGAAGGTATGAACTGAAGGCCAAGTAGCTGCTCGACAGATGTCGTCGATAGACACAGAGTGAAGATGAGCCATAGAGGCTGCCATGGCTCTCACATTGTGAGCTGTGACATAGCCTTCAAGAAGAAGGTTCTTACTCTCATAGGTAAAAGAAATACACTGTGCAATCCAGTTGGACAGTGTTCTTTTGGATACTGGAAGTCCCAAATGACTAGGATCAAAAGCAACAAAGAGTTGAAAGGACTTTCTATGTTGCTGTGTCCTTTGCAAGTAAAAGGCCAAAGCACTTTTACAGTCCAAAGTATGAAGATTCCTTTCTGCATTTGAGGCATGAGGCCTTGGGAAGAATACAGGAAGGTAAACTGCTTGATTTAAATGAAAAGGTGACAACACCTTTGGCATAAAGTGTGGATGAGTCCTAAGGACTACCTTATCATGATGGAATCTCGTATAAGGAGGATCAGCCACCAATGCTTTATTCACTGATGTGACGTGCTGATGTGATTGCAATAAGAAAGATGACCTTCCAGGAAAGGAATTTCAAAGAGGTAGTAGATAATGGTTCAAAAGGCGGCTTCATGAGCTGGCCAAGAACCAGATTTAAGTCCCATGCCACCGGTGGTGGCTTAATGGGAGGCTTAGTTAAAAGGCCTCTCATAAATCTCGCTATGAGGGGATGAGAGGAAATAGGTTGTCCATTTAGAGGCTTCAAAGAAGCTGCAATAGCACTCAAATGAACTCTCACTGAATTGGTCTTAAGCCCTGCATTAGATAAATGAAGGAGATACTCCAGTAATGATTCCAGAGGTATCGCGAGAGGGTTAAGACCCTTCTGCGAGCACCATGTGGTAAACCTTTTCCACTTGAATGCATAAGAGCATCTTTTGGAAGGCTTCCTGGAAGCATAAAGGATATCCTTTACCTGCTGAGGAAGGTTAAGACTGTGAAGTTCTAGGCTTTCAGCAACCAGGCCCTGAGATGCAGAGACTGGGTATTGGGATGCCACAGCATCCCGTCCTCCTGAGAAAGGAGATATGGAGCGGATCCTAACTCCAGAGGCAGAGCTTGAGAGAGATGTAGGAGCAGAGGGTACCACATTTGCCGGAGCTATGAGAATCATATGACTTCTGTCTCTCTGAAGCTTGAACAGGATTTTGGGAATTAGGGGAATGGGTGGAAAGGCATACAGGAAGTCCTGGCCCCAATGGAGGAGGAAAGCATCCCTGGCCTGACAACCCTGAGCTGGAATTCTGGAACAGAACCGGGGAAGTTTGGCATTCAGCGGACTTGCAAAGAGGTCTATGTCCGGGGTTCCCCAAATTTGAAAAATTTTGGCCACCTGGTCTGCATGGAGAGACCATTCGTGTGGAAGCAGAACTCGACTGAGTCTGTCTGCCCAAGAGTTTTGAATGCCTGGAAGATACACCGCAAGGAGATGAATCTGATGCTCTCTGCTGAGGGCCCATAGTCACAAAGCTTTGTTGCAGAGCAACAGAGAGCCTGTTCCGCCCTGCTTGTTCACATAGAACATGGCTACTTGATTGTCCATTTGAACTAGGACTGTCTTGTAGCTGAGCTGGGTGTGGAATACTCAAAGAGCAAGGAAGATTGCTCTGAGTTCCAAGAGATTGATGTGTAGATAGGCCTCCTGTGGAGTCCAGGTACCCTGGGTAGAGAGGCCTTGCAGGTGGGCTCCCCAACCCACCTGTGAGGCATCTGTTGTTAGAGTGGCTTGTGGTGGGGGTTTCTGAAAAGGAGACCCCACCAAAAGGTTTTGGGGTGACTGCCACCATTGGAGGGACAAAATAAGGCAATCTGAGTTTGCTGTTTTGTCTGACAGGCAACCTGACGCCTGAGTTCACTGAGTGGATAGAGTCCACTGGGCTGCCCTCATATGAAGGCGAGCATAAGGAACTACATGCACGGTGGATGCCATGTGGCCTAGCAACTGTAACATTTCCCGAGCAGTGAGGTGAGGTTTTAGCACTGCTTGGGAAGCTAACTGCACAATGCGAAGGCAGCGGGGCTGTGGAAGGTAGGCCCTTGTCTGTCTTGTATCCAGCAGAGCTCCTATAATCTCCAGGGACTGAGTGGGAGCAAGGTTGGATTTTGGGGAGTTTATGACAAGTCCCAAATACTGAACGATGTGCATTGTGCGAGAGACAGCAACCCTGGCCTCTGGCTCTGAAGGGGCTCGAATGAGCCAGTCGTCTAAGTAAGGGAAGACAAATATTCCTAGGGTGCGGAGAAATGCTGCCACCACAGAAATGCATTTTGTGACCACCCTTGGTGCAGAGGCCAGGCCAAAAGGAAGAACCCTGTATTGTTAGTGCTTCCCTTGAAACAGAAAGCAAAGGAACTTTTGATGAGTTGGATAGATGAGAACATGAGTGTACGCATCCTTGAGATCTAGAGAACAAAGCCAATCCCGACTCTGAAGGTATGGCAGCAGAGTTCCCAGAGAAATCATTTTGAACTTCTCTTTGAACAGGAATTTGTTCAATTCTCTGAGGTCTAAAATGGGTCTGTGTCCTCCTGTTTTCTTTGGAATAAGGAAATAGGCAGAGTAAAACCCTGTACCCCGTTGGGGAATGGGTACCTCTTCTATTGCCCCTTGGGCAAGAAGCACAGTGACCTCTTAACCTAACTGGTCATTGAGAGAGGTCTGAGAATTGAACTGTCTTACTATTGTAGGAGGGGGCATGCTGAGAAAATGAAGCTTGTACCCCTCTCTTACAAAAGACAGAGTCCAATTTTCTGCTGTTATCTGAACCCATCTGGGGGCAAAATGACATAACCTTCCTGGTATGGTGGAGTGTTCTGGGCCGTTCAGGACCAGGAAGGCAAAGTTCTCTAGACAGGAGTCAAAGCCCCTGTGGAGGCTGAGTCTGCTGAGCCGGTTGAGGCTTAGCTGCTTTTGTCTTTCTTTGCCTAGGTTGTTGCTGCTGTCCCTTTTGGGCAGACTGACCTAAACGATGCCCCTGTTGAGTATAGGAGGGATAAAACTTCTTCTTTTAACTGAAGAATGGTTTCTTTGAGGATTTTTTCCTTGCAGGATCAGCTGTAGATTTAGACAATCTATCCAAAGTGATATTGTCAGCATCTAATCTCATTAGCTTTTTCCTGCCAATTCTTGCCAAAGAGATTCTCTCCTGTGCAAGGAATAGTTCCTAGTTTATCCTGTACCCAAATTTCCAAGTCAGATGCCTGGAACCAGGCAATCTTACGTGCACCTATGGCAATGGCAGAGGTTCTGCTTATGCACTCAAAGCAGTCAAAAGCTGTACAATTCACAAACTTGGAAACATCCTAAGCATGTTTGACAAGGGCAAGATAATCTTGCCTCATCATCAGGAAGGAGAGGGCTCATAAGCTCTAAATCTCCTGTGATCTCCTTAAGGAACATTCCCATATATAAGATATAGGAACTGATCATAGCAGAAAGCATGGAAGCCTGGAAGGTTCGACGTCCAAAGGCGTCAAGAGTCCTACACTCACGTCCTGGAGGATTGGATGCATGCCTTTTTGCACTCTTTATCCTTCTCATTGCTGACTCCACCACCATGGAATGGTGTGGTAATTGAGTCTTCTGAAACCCAGGACAAGGAGGAACTCGATACATGGTGTCGAGTCTTCAACAGTGAGGAGATGTGGTTAGAGGTGTTTCCCACATCCTTAATATGAGATCATGAAAGATCTCATGACTATATAGGTAAGGTAGCTGCCTTCTTGGGAGCTTTAGGGTATTGCAGAATTTCTAATTCCTTTGCCCTAGGCTCTTTTTCAGGAGCCACTGTGATGGAAAGACCTCGGAGCCACATCTCGGATAAAATCCTGAAAGGACATATCCTCTGGTGGAGACATCCTACGCTGAGGAGAAAAGGAATCCTCTGGAAGAAGTACTCTGGTATCGGCAGAGCTTTCAGAGTCTTCAGACTCATCTGAGGATTCAAAGTATCTCCGATCCGGGTGATCGTGCAAGGCATGGTACCGGTACCGATCGAAGTTGGCATCGGCGTGGTCTGGTACCAACCTGTCGATACCGGATGGATACGCATGACTCGGTCCTGGTAGAATACCTGCCGATGTCGATGCAGTTGGTGCCGGCACCGGAGTCGGTGCCGGTACCAGTTGAATTGTCTGAAGCGGTTTCAAGGGCATCGGAGCCGTGAGAAGAGCTGCCAGACTGCGTTCAATAGCCAAGAATCTCTGGTCTTTTGACGCTGCTGATGCTTGGGTATCGGTACCAGAAGAAGCGGTGGGTACCCCCAGAGCATGGCACCAGTAGTTCTGCCGAGTTTGAAGCCTCGAGAACATCCTGGAGCCCCATTAGTGCTTTGGAAGCCGAAGCCTCCCGCCAGGGCGATTTTGCCGGTGAAAGTCCCTCAAAGGCAATGCCAGAGGCATCTCGCTGTCTAGAAGGAGATCTACCCTTTGAGGACTGGCTAGATTTATGTTTAGTTACCTGAGATCCATGGGAGGAAGACGAAGCCCTGGACGACGTTGATGCCACGGAGGCTGCATCGGAGGGAAATAGGGTGCTAAGCTTAGCAGCTCAGTTCTGCCGGCCCCTCTTCAACATCATCCCACAGGCAGCACACTCTGAAATAGAGTGGTCAGGACCTAAACATTTGAGGCACCACTCATGGGTGTCGGCGATGGAGATGGTACCGCCACACTTAGAACACTTTTTAAAACCCGAAGCAGGTTTTTCCATTCTGAAGGAAAAGTTGGGCCTAGTGCCCAAAATGCTGCGTGGCACCTGAGAGAAAATTACTGGAAAGACTCCAGAAGAAAGGGGTTTTTTTGTTTTGAAGAAAGGCAGGAAGGCAGCACGCAGGCGCTGTGGGATGCTCCCAAAAGCTTTCCTATTAGACGCTGGGGAGCGTTCCCGTGCAGGCTCCGTTGGTACCGACGATACCCATATGTGAAGACTACATTCCTGCTTGTTCCTGGAGATACATAGATCGGTTGTTTACACCATCAAAAAGTAGAAAGGTTATGAGACATGGAATGACACTACAATGTAACCCATTTAAGACTAACAAGAGAAAATATTTTTTCATTCAACACATAATCGAACTCTGGAATTCATTACCGAAGGATGTACTAAAAGCTGTTAGCGTAGCTCAGTTTAAAAAAGATTTGGACAGGTTCCTGAAGGAAAGGTCCATAAAACATTATTAAAGAGGACCCGGGACAAGCATTGTGGAACCTGTGCCTTTTTGGGAACCTGCCAGGTACTTGTGACCTGGACTGGCCACTGCTGGAAACAGAACACTGGGCTTGATGGACCTTTGTCTGACCCAGTATGGCATTTCTTATGTTCTCATGTGCGTTTCCGGGTTTTCCCACAGGTATATTTGTGAAATGCTTCACTTGACTATAAATCCTGTCTTCCTGTGCTTCCTTCAGTGTATTTTAGAACCAGCTTCACTTTTAGCAGAGCTCTTTCTATAAGACCCTCAAAACGGAGCACAGCTAAACCTCAATGTCTCAATTCCAATCTGCATATACTATTTAAAATGGACCTTCCCATATATGCTGCTGCTGAACATAGGAATAATTTGAAGCATCTAGATTAGACATTTCACATTGTTCCCCAAACATTTTGCTGAATATTGAGCTGTTCATGTACCTGCTTGAATGACTGGTACAGCGAGCAAATGTATGCCAGCTCTGCTGGAGATATGCAGGTGGCAGCATATAAACATCAAACTGGGTCCCAGTTTTAGAATAAAAAGAAGGACCGGCTATTCACAGGGCAGCTGTTAAATGTATAAGCGTCCTGTGTGTGAGTTTTGAGCATCAGTTTACATACAATGCCACTGAAAATGTCCTGTCTTGGGTATTTATTTTATTTAACAAGCCTTTTATACTGCTTTATCATTTCATTCAAAGCTGTTTACATTGTAACTTGAACTTGGTAGTGTACATTAAACAGGGACATTGATAACTTTGGAATTTTCTGAGGCAATGGAGGGTTAAGTGACTTGCCCAAGGCCACAAGGAGTGCTAGTGGGAATGGAACTCTGGTCTCTGGGTTCCCAAGCCAGTGCTCTAATCATTAGGCTACTCCTCCACTCCTATGCATTGAGCGCCAGGGCCAAGATAGGAAAGAGTGAGGACGCTTCACCCAGCTACATGGAGAGTGGCGATATTCAGCTGATGTCCTCTCTTAAACTAGAAGGATAAATATCGCAGCTGTATATATCTAGCTACCGGCACCAAGCACTGTCTAGGTATATTCAGCACCGCTGTCTACCCATATAGTGGTGCTGTATCTGTGCTTTTTTAAAATGCTAGAACTAAGAATAAAATGCTTGCTGCCGTCACCACTGCTGAATATTAACCTGTAAATTCATAAGCAATTGTAGCTGAGTTGCAGAC
Source organism: Ichthyophis bannanicus (assembly GCA_033557465.1). Lineage (NCBI taxonomy): Eukaryota > Metazoa > Chordata > Amphibia > Gymnophiona > Ichthyophiidae > Ichthyophis > Ichthyophis bannanicus. The sequence goes on along the minus strand of CM066034.1, from coordinate 90,134,647 downwards.
ATTTTATGGTGAATAGCATTGGCATGTCACTGAAGCCTCAATGGAGCAACAGCCCATAAACACATGAAAAGACGAAAATATCTGTAGAGGCGCCAACCCGTTAGGGGTATGTTTACTCAGATGCACGCAAGTAGAGCGCATTGTTCCATCAAATTAGTGCAGAGATCACACTAATTTGTAGGGGTGTACGTCCTTCCCTCTGCCGATTGCATAATGCTAGTAAGCAACTCTTCGCTAACTGGCATGCGGGTACACTCATGCCACCCATTAAAGTGGCATTAGGAGTACCTATGCCAACAGTAACAGGTGTGATTCATTTGTGCCCAGAATGTCCAGGGCTAATTGCGACATGCCGTGAATGCTCATGTTCTGCCCCAACCCACCCACGCCCTACCCAATGACGTAATAACCAGTTAGAGCAGGATTTTTATTTTGGTGCTGTTACCACAGTGCCGTTAGCATGCCTCAAACCCCATGCTAATGTTTTACGCATTTTAGTAAACATGCCTCTTGGTGTTTTTAAGAAACCTGTTGCTGTCTGGATGGAGTTGCAGGATAATCTACTCAGCGCCATAAAGACTTACTGTTTTAGTTTAGCTTTCTGTCCACCTCCTCATGTGGCCCGTTTCCTTGTATAGAGCATTTTGGTTTGGAGCTCATGCTGAAGTGAACTGAGCAAGGAAGCGGTCCAGAGGTGCTCAGTTCAGGAAATGTAAGCTTTGTATTTTCAATTTTAAACATTGCAACATGTGACAATAGAGCCTGGTAAATTATGGGTTCCAATCTTTTTGTCCCTCAGACTACAAAAGTCAGATCCTGAGCTCTTTCCTGGCAGTAAGAATATACTTTAATTTTGTGACTTTCTGAACAGCATGCTACCCACTTTTAAATTTCTGACACAGATAATATAGATTAGTGTGATCTAGTTCCTTCTTCGCTGCCATATGATGACCTTGATTAATCTACAACAAAACCAGATAGATTTCTATTACTGATAGCATTTCCTCATATTATACAATTCTAAATCATTTTACATGCTGGGCACAGCGTCTACAATTCCATCCATAAAGTAGCAGTTCCATTGGCAAACGTCACACTTACTGCCCACATCTTACAAGCTCCAGCTCCTCTGTTCTCCCTCTTTAATTCATCTGCTTTCTCAGCCATATCTCCCCATGGGGTGCACATTCAATCATAGCTGTGTGTTTACTTCTATCCTGACCACATCCTGTTTCTCCGATTTGCTGTGGCTATTTTTTTTCTGGCTGTACAAGTTGTTGTAGCAAAACGTCCCCGCAGAGATGTTTGGCTCATCTGTGCTTTGCCTTGCAGGAATAGACAGGATTACCTTATGCCCCCTGACCTACAACAACATCACTTTTTGGTTTTGCTTTTCAATATAGTTTTGCTTTGATTCTCATAAAAAACTTTACTGTTTATATTTTTATTATAGCATTTATAGAGTCCCGTCCCATCTCCCCCAACCAGTGCACGACGCAGAATTTATGGATGAGATGATTTCCCTTGTGACAAAAGGTTTGGCAATCGTCATGTTCTAACCCTCTTCTTTTTAGCACAATCCATAAAAAAGATCCTAATAAAATTATCATTTTGATGCTGTGCTTATAGTGTTTCTATGCCACAGGTCTTCAGTCCTCATAATTTATCCAATCAACTAGTCATGAGACTTGAATTTTTATGCGTGCATAATGAAAATGATTTAAGACATGTCATGTATGTCCCCAGAAAAGTTTAATCTATTACATAGAGGAATGAGGCAACCGGGGTGAAAACCATTCATATGCACAGGCAGGGTGTCAACTGAATCTGTGGGCAAAGGAAAAACAGAGAAAGAAAATAGGGTCCCAGTGGGACTGGCAAGACTTCACGGGTGGAAGTGGGTGGACAGAGCTTTAGGGGAAGGGGAAATGGAAGGCAGGGAAGCATCAGTGCTTCTCAAACTTTTTTTCAGTGTGGCCCCATTTTAGCAGAGGAAAATTTATGTGGCCCCAGATACTAATCAAATAAAAATTTTACTCAAACATCATAAATATAAACATACAAATATATAAATCAATGCATTTTAAAGTAATTATCCAGCGTACTCAACATGCCTCACACATATGGGCTTGGAAGTTATAACACAGCTTCTTCAACATCTGCAGGATGTTGTAAAGGCTGTTAGTGTAGCTGGGTTTAAAAAAAGGTTTCACAAGTTCCTGGAGGAAAGGTCCATAAACCATTATTAAAAAGGGACCCAGGGTATCAATGCTTGGCCCAATACAAGCATTGTGGAACCTGTGTCTTTTGGGGAAACTGCTAGGTACGTATGACTTAGATTGGCCACTGTTGGAAACAGGATACTGGGCTTGAAGGACCTTAGTCTGACCCAGTATGGCATTTCTTATGTTCTTATGTGAGTGTGTGAGTGTTCTTATGTGTGTGTATGTGAGTGTGTGAGTGTTCTTATGTGTTCTTATGTGAGTGTGAGTCTGTGTGTGTGTGTGTGTGTGTGTGTGTGAGTGTGAGTGTGTGTGTGATAAGTGACTGGGGGCAGTGTGTCTGCCTGAAGCTGAAGCAAGCACAGCTTGCTAGGGAGCTTTGAGGTGCCCTCCCAAAGTTTTACTCTGAGCTGACCCCCAGCCATATCTATCACCAGTCCTGGCAGACGTATGTTCCAAAAGCTCATATATTCCAGTTATTAGAAACAGAATATACATTTATTTTTTTAATCTTGTTTTCTGGAAAAAAAGGGGACTGATGTAGTGGTTGATATGGAAGGGCAGACTAGATAGGCAATGTGGTCTTTTTCTGCCATCATGCTTCTATGTTTTCTCTGTTTCTATGGGGTATGTTTACTAAACTCCGGTAATGTTACGGATGCCCATATAAAGGCGTGGGCATTGCATTGTTACACCAAGCCATGTCAGGTAATGCGCATTACAAGGCACCTAACAAGGCGCCTTATAGGGCACCTTACAAGGCGCCTTATAAGGTGCCTTTTTAGGTGCCTTGTAAGGTGCCTTATAAGGTGCCTTGTAATGTGCATTATAAGGTGCCTTGTTAGGTGCCTTGTAAGGTGCCCTGTTAGGCGCCCTATAGGGCTCCTTAGGCTAAGCGCCGTATTAGGCACCCCTGGACAAGGCACCGTAGAAGGCACCCTGGGCTATGGAACCATAGGTTAAGGTAGCCTAACAAGGTTACGGTGCCCTAGGTTAGTGTGCCCTAAGGGCTGCAAGGTGCTTCAGGATGACATGCATGACCTGTGAGGCACAGAGACAGATGCAGCCCTAACACTAGATAGAGCACTGAGGAAAGGCAATGAACAGGTGAGTGAAGGAGGGAGAGCTGGGAGCTGCTGGGCCTGCCATATCTGCGGGCATCCCATGTGGCTGCCAGTACTGTTGATCAACATGGTGGGGGCAACTGTACCACAGCACAGGGTGTTGGCAATGTAAAGTACTGGAAAGACAGTTGGTGGCAGACGATGGGAATATGTGTCCCCCAGTGGAGGTGGAGGTGGCAGGATAGTTAAAATGATGGGTGGTCAGAGGAGTGGTGGTGCCATGCAGATGAGGCATAGGCGAGGCAAGCATAAAGAGGCGCAATGCAGGAATGGGTACCAGCACAGGACATGGGGTGGCAGCCTGCAGAGGACGACAGGACTCTACACAGATGACAGACGCAGAAAGATGAACCGAAGGATTGTTGGCAACAGTGGTGAGGGTAATATGGGCTGGCAGCATGGATCTGCAAAGATATGACTGTTACAGGCATGCAAAATATCTGAGTTGGACAGGCATGAAAAGAGGGAATAATGAGGAATCAAACCCATGACCACTGTTTAGAACGTTATTGTACTAACCAGTAGGCTATACCTCTATAGCTTGTTGCACAGCAATGGCTGGGTACAGAAGGACTGCAGAAGAGCGGTCTACTGCTGATCACCAGATGGGGTCTGCACCTCTCCGGTACTGCAGCATGGTAAGACGGACTGACAGTGCATGATACTGGCACAGAGTAGCTACAGACAATGCCATTGTGCAGGTTCTGTGTCCACCCTGAGGGTAGGATGGGCGCCTTTATCCTGCAGTCACATATGGCCCTCTGGGACCAGACACCACCCAGATTAGTGCATACTCAATGTTAGGATCTGGCTGCTATGGGCACCCGTTATCAGGGCAGAGGGGTGTCTAGACGCGCATGTGGATGTAGCACTGTCGCTATGGGTCAAAGTGGGTATACACTATATAACCCCAAAGGACCTACAATCACCCATGTTGTAGGCGAGGGAGTGGAGGGACAGGTTCCTGAGCCCTGGCTGTAGGACAAACAACCGCAGCCCTCCCAGTCTGGTGGGCCAGAGCCATATGTATGACTGTAGTAGACCAGCAGTAATGCTTGGGATAAGCCGGGAAACCTCAACTGCCCCACACCATGGCCTGGCGTTCACCAGCAGACAGCACAGTCAGACTGCACCTGCAGCACCCTACAAGATGTTCCAGCCATTCACAGAATAACTGCAGTCAGTCCACTAGCCAGTCAATAGTGCATGCTCACAGAGAACGCTGTGCAATCAGAGATGGGATGTACAGCATAGAGACCAAGCAGGTATCTCACTGATTGGGCCTCAGAACTGGGAACACACAGGTATAACTGAAAACAAATAGTGTTGAGCACTATGTGGGAGCATAGACATGTCATTGTTGCTGCTCGGTCAGGGTGAGAGTGACCTCACAGCATGCCATACTGTGGCCACCCTGTCCATGTAAGTGGTGGTTGGGCACTACAGTGTCCCAGCCATTGCCCAACACCCTGTGCAGATGCATCCTGCCAATCCGCCCTGTCCTGGACATACCTACACTCCCTTGGCTCCATATTATGCACATTTGCAGGCTAACGCTGGTAACAGTGGGACATTCTGGGCCCAGAGCGGTGTAGGCAGCCACAAAACAATTGAGAGACATACACACACACACACACACACACACCTATTGCAGCATTGTGCAATGATAGGGATGGTTGGCAATCCTGCTCACCACACTGGTACTGATCACAATGCCGACATTGCTAAACTGTGCACGGGGTAGTAGTAGTGCTCTGCTGATAACTGCAGCTCCATTCTGGGGCCAACAGCCTGACTCTCCATGAAGCTTTGGATAGTGGAGCCTGTGTGAGTGGGTGTTTTGACCTGTTTGACGTGGCCTTGAGGTTTGCACATGTTAATGTTGCATCTGCATTGTAGGGTAAAATGTGGGGAGATGCTCTGTAGGATCCTCAGCTGTGACTTGAACCTGTGACCCTCAGCTTCTGGACACACTGGCTGTGTGTACTGCACCACACTATTGCCACAGAGAAATTGCAGTCCCTGGGGCTACCCTTACTTTCCTCAGGCTGACCTTTTCTGTTGCACTGCATACCACGTACTGGTATAGGGCATGGCCTAGGTCCACTGCAGGCGGGTGGAACTGCTCCCTCCAGCAGAAACACACCCCCCCTGCCATGCCAACATGACCATATGCTGTCGGTCCTGGTTGTGCACGGTCCCAGGCCATCCCCTGTTATTTATTTATTTACATTCTCTTATATACCGCGCTATTCTGCATCAGTGCGGTTTACATTGAACAAACTGAAATTACATTGAACAGGGCATTATAACTTGGAGATAACTATTTTACAGGGAACATGGGCTATGGAGGGTTAAGTGGCTTGCCCAAGACCACAAGGAGCAGCTGTATGACTAGAAACCCCAGTCCTTCCGGCTCAAGGTTGCTGTCCTGTGCAGGTAGATGGGTGCCTAGGGTGTGGGGTCTGGGGTGGCGAGGCATACATGGACATCCACACATCCCCCCATCACTGCCTACCAATGTTATATCCCTTCCACATGTGGGAGTGATGGCTGGGGGGATGTCAGGCTGGTGCTCTAGCAACTATTGGCTAGGGTGGACTGGGTAGATGTAGGTGGAGTGTGTTGTTACTGCCGACTGTGGACAGGCTCGGGTATATACCTCAGGTATGGTGTACCCAGTTTGGCCTACTGGGTGTATATACGTTTCTGACAATATATGGGCACACCCAGCAATGCCTTACTAGGGGTTGCCGTAAAGTGTGTTCAGTTAGCTGGGTCTACAAACTGTTTGGGACCCATCCTGGGTGTGGGCTATGGACCCTTGTTAGTGTGGTCCGCAGATGTGCACTGCTTGTCCTATTACAGGCATAGTGGTACCTGGGTACTTGCTGGGTAATGTCCCCTGGATGGGCACTGTGGATCATGGACTACTGGGCATGTTTGGCCCTGGTCAGCTGCTGTCCTGCTGATTTCCAGTTTCTATGTTCCTATGTGCCACCTGGGCGACAGGCTAGTTCACCCTGTGCCCCATGTGCCCCCACTGCATGTCCCGCTTGCAGTCCCCCTATGCCCGATTTGCACCATCACCATAGTGGCCTTTCATACTTGACCACTATACTGTTGCTGCAGATGGAGCACTACTATCACCTTTCTTGGGCTCCCTGCCTAGGCTGTACATTGCTGACACTAAAATGGTTTCTCTCTCTTTCAAATGTGCATCTAACACCAGGTTTTCACTCGCGGTAGTTTCCAGCCCTTCAGTTCCCAGCGTTGGTGTCATGGGAGACTCTCCCCGCCCACTCCCCACCCATTGACCCCTTCCCTCTGCCCTCTCTCCACCCTCTGCGGTGTTTACCGCGGCCGGGAATGCTAATGCACATTAGGTTATGTTAACGCGTGTTAACGTAATGTTAACGCGCATTAACATTACATAGCATGCGTTAACATTACCAAACGCGCGTTAACGTAGCCGCTGTTACGTTACCGCAGTTTAATAAACATACCCCTAAGAGCTTTTACTACATTGTCCGGTAACAAATCTCAGAGTTTCATTACACGTTGAGTGAAAACAAAATTTCTCTTATTACTGTAGCTTCATTGCATGTCCCCTAGTTTTTCTATATACTGATGATGTAAACAATCAATCTACGTTTACCCATTCCACTCCATTCATTAATTTATAGACCTCTATCATATCTCCCCTCAGCCATCTCTTTACCAGGTTGAAGAGCCCTAACCTTTTTAGCTTCTCTTCATAGGAGTATCCTTCCATCCCCTTTATCATTTTGGTGGCTCTTCTCTGTACCTTTTCTAATAATGCTATATCCTTTTTAAGATACGGCGACCAGTAGTTCACACAATATTCAAGGTATGGTCACACCTGGAATGATACAGAGGCATTATAATATCCTTTGTTTATTTTCCATTCCTTTTGTTATGATACCTAGCATTCTATTTGTGCTCTTGGCTACTGCTGCACACTGGGCGGAGGGTTTTTTTTTTTTTTTTAAATTCTTTATTTATAATTTCAGAGAACAAACAGAAAAAAAAAGAAACACAATATATACTTACAAGACCAGTACAATAACTATGAAATCACTACTATAAAGCCCCAATACCCACCCAACCCACCCTCCTCCCGGCTCTCTGGGGGTCAACCAACCGCCGGTTCGGGTCACCACAATAGTGACCCAAAACGGCGGTCCCAACAAAGCATCGTCCCTTAAAGATGGCATTCACAGCACTACTTTAGAACATGCAATATATTGATCTAGCAGCTCCCACCGCTTAGAAACTAGCTGAACATCATTTGGACGATATAATTTACAATACAATTTTTCATATTTGGAGTACTGACAGACCGAATTCCACCAGTGCACAAAAGAAAGCTTAGGGAAAGATTTCCAATTGGCCAGGATCTGCTTAATCGCAATAGCCAGCAAGAAATTTAATAGGAAACCTTCCTCACGCTTTATGGCCAGGCTCGGTGCCAAAGAACGCAAGCACAACACACTCCACGTGAGATCGCAGGATATCTTCAAGATATGACAGATTCGCTCCCAAATTGGGTCCAAATAGGCTTTAATAAAGGGACAATCAAGGAACATATGAGAGTATGTACCTGTCCCGGTCTGGCAGGACCAACACTTGCCTGAGGTCTCCTTATCCCATTTAGCTAACTTCACTGGGGTTATAAAAGCTCTATGGAGGAAAAAATAAAGTGCCTGTGTGAGAGCTGCCGATCGGGAGACTCTAGTTACCGGACCCCATAGCAACTTCCAAGTACCCGTAGGTATTGGGCCAACCCTATCAGATTCCCATACTCCCTTCAACCCAATCAACCCTTTCGGGGCACTGTCCCTAAGGAACGCATATAGTTTGGAGAGCGCACTCTGCTGCCCAATCGTGCTCCGTAGTAGTCCCACCATTCTACTTTCCTCTGGGATTTGCTGTACCTGGGCCTGAGAGTTAACAAGACAATGCTTGAGCTGCAGCCATTTGAAATAATTAGTGCATGGAAGAGAATAATCCAACTGCAAGGCTGCAAAATCCTTCCAGCCTTGCGGCCCCACTAAATGGCTGAGGGACCAGATTCCGCAGTTTTGCCTTGCTTTCCAGGCAAACATTTTGCCTCGAATTCGAAGCTGAGGGTTCCACCAAATCGGCGAGGTTTCCGCAAACAAGTTGTGTATGCCCGCCCTCCTGGCCAGGTTTAAATAGGCTTCTTGCGTTGCTCTAATGACACCCCCCGCATTCAGCCACTCAGGCTGCAACGCCCCTAGCATGGATCCCAAGGGGTAAGGGGCTGCCAGTCCTGCTTCAAAATCTAGCCAAGTCGGGCACGACTCTAATTCTCCCTTTTCCAACCATAAAGCCCCTTGCTTCAACAAAGAAGCCTGATGATATAAAAAAAGATCCGGGAACTGCACACCTCCCATATCCCGGGCCGCTTTAAGCTTCCAAAGGGCAATGCGCGGTTGTGCGTCCTTCCACAGAAAGCTAATGAGATGCTTTTCCAGCCTAGAAAAAATGCTACGCGATAGGGGTACGGGGAGCATGCTCATGACATAATTTATTTTTGGCACCAGGATCATTTTGATAAGCTCCAACCTACCCCACCATGAAAAATGAAGGATAGACCACGATAGGGTCTTCCCTCTTATCACCTGCACCAACTCCTCTACATTCTTTTGAATCATGGCCTCCATTGAGGAACAGTACCAAGCACCTAGGTATTTAATACAAGCAGCCTCCCATCTAAAAGGAAAGTTAGCCATGTCAGCAGAGGTAGAGACTCTGTTGAGAGGGAAAACCACCGACTTATTCCAGTTGATTTTATAGCCAGATACAGTAGAGTAAGACTCTATCAAGTCTAGGATTGTGGGAATTTCAGACGGCTGCCCAAAAAGCAGTAAGTCGTCAGCATATGCCGAAAGCTTCACCACCGATGCCCTCCCTTCGACTCCGGCCAGGCCACTATGCTGGCGGACCGCGAGAAGCAGCGGCTCCATTGCCAGATTGAAAAGTAGGGGGGAAAGAGGGCAACCTTGTCTGGTGCCTCTATGCAAAGAAAAAGAACGAGACAGTAGTCCATTCGCCACTATACGTGCGGACGTTTTAGCATATAATACCTGCACTTTTTTAATGAAACCCTCCCCAAGCCCAAACCAGCTTAGGGTGAAAAATAAAAATGGCCACTCTAGACGGTCAAAGGCCTTCTCTGCGTCAAGGGAGAGGGCAATATAGGGCTTGGTTACCACCGCCGCTCTGTCCAGGAGATTGCAGAGCAACCGTGCATTGTCGGACGTGGATCTCCCAGGAATAAAACCACACTGATCAGGGTGAATTATCAGTCCCATCAGAGTCGACAGCCGCTTTGCCAAAACACTTGCATATATTTTGTAGTCTGCGTTTAAAAGGGAGATGGGGCGATAATTCCCCACCTTGCTAGGGTCTCTTCCAGGCTTTTCAATGACAGTTATAGTTGCATCTGAGAATAGCCCCGTCTGTGTATGATTCTCCCCTAGCTCCTCATAGAATTGTGATAGGTAAGGCAGCAGTTCTGCTCTAAAAGTGATATATAATTCAGCGGGCAGGCCATCTGGACCAGCAGCTTTCCCCTGGGGCATAGATTTAATCGCAGCACTAATTTCAGCACCTGAAATGGGCTTTCCGAGATTCTCAGCTTGCTGCTCCGACAAAACGGGATGATCTAGCTGCTCCACGAATTGTCGGAAGTCCCCTAGTTCGGCCTTCGTCTCAGATGAATATAAGGCCCTATAAAATTTGGAAAATTCCTCAACTATTTCAGAACTAGTGGTATGTCTCGCTGTTTGACTATCTTCAATAGCTGTGATCCTAGTCTTCCGGCGCTGGCCGCTAGCAGCTTGGGCAAGCAATCGTCCTGATCTATCCCGCTCTACATGGTACCTGGAGGACTGTTGGAGCATTACCTGCTCCACATCAGAGCTGAGAATTTCATTATATTGGAATCTTAATCTCTGTAAGCGCTGAAGGAGGCCAGGCACTGGTTGCTTGAGCCACAACCGCTCACCTGCCTTGATCTGGTTTTCCAAGGCCGTTAACTGGGCTCTGCGGCGCTTGGATTCCCTAATTTTATAACTAGTGATGGAGGCCCGCAACGATGCCTTGAATGCTTCCCACCACGCCCAACTAGACGAATCGCCCAAAACATTCTCGCTGAAGTAAGAGGCAATAGTCGTTTTTACCTCTGCTTGAAATGTGGGTTCTGCCAGCCAGGTTCTACTAAAGGACCAAATGGGAGGGATCTTTTCAATATCTGGGATCTCCAAAGTAACCGTGATGGCTGCGTGGTCAGACACCGTAACACTAAGGATCTCCGCCGCGCAGCCATCAGACACTAGAGGCTTGGATATTAGAAAGAAATCTATACGAGATGAGGACTTGTGGACAGGAGAGAAAAAGGAGTAATCCTTGTCACGCGGATGAAGTAATCTCCAGATATCCACTAGCCCACATGCATCCACTAGGGCCGAGAGCGCCAAGCTCGTACGAGATGAGCGCTCTATTTTCCCAGGGCACCGGTCTACCAAAGGTTCTCGCACCTGATTGAAATCACCCCCCAAAATGATAAAGGGTTCTCCTTCTCTCTGCATGCACTCGCTCAAATTGCAGAAAAAAGTAGGATCCTCCCTGTTGGGTCCATAAACATTAATGAATAAAATGTTCACACCACCAATCATTAGCAAAGATTTCGCAAATCTGCCCTCAGTATCACTGCTAGTATGTATAATCTTACAGCATAACGAGGTTTTAACTAATGTGGCTACGCCATTTTTCTTATGGGCTGCAGGGGAGGAACCCACTAGCTGATACCCCTTACCCTCCAATTTAGAGGTCTCTGCCAGAGACAGATGAGTTTCCTGCAAAAAAATGGCGTCTGGATTCTGGCGCTTACAATAGGCCATGATCTTTTTACGTTTCATCGGGGAGTGTAGGCCTTTAACATTTAAAGACAACACTTTTAATGCTTTAGCCATAGCTGTGGCAGCCACATATATTGACAATGCTTACAGCCGTGAGCCCCATGCAAAAAGATGTTAAATCCGTATAACCCCCCAGAGAGCCATTTCCCCCGTTCCCCCAACAAAACCAAACTGGGCTAGGCAGCAGAAACACTATTACAGCATAGCGCAACCCGGTTGAAGACCCTCAAAAAAAACAAAATTAGATATAAAACAGATAGCCAGATGAAAGATACCGTTATGAGTACAATCATGATGAGGCCCCCCATCGGCCTTCCCTCCCCCACTATATGTTCTTTGACCTCCAAGCCAAACGCCAGGCACGGACTTCCCTAGGCCAAATCATGGCCTAAGTGAGGCATCGGTATTCAAAAAAAGTGAGCAATAACCGCAAACTGGCTCAGGTCAATTGCATCGCTAGGGCTTCTTGATCTTCGATGTATCGTTGTAAGGCCGCAGGATCATCGAATGATTTAGTAGAATTATTTAGCGTGACTTTAAACCTCGCAGGGTTGAAGAGGCCATAACGCGCTTGTAGCCGTTGGAGCCGCGGTCTCAGGGCCAGAAACTGTCTCCTCTTTTCAACCGTGTGCTTGCAGTAGTCTGCATAAAAGGCCACTTTCTGCCCCTCATGTTGCAGCGGCTGCTGTTTCCTTGCAGCCTCAAAAATTTGCAAGGCCTGTTGATGTCGTAGCATGCATAAGATCATTGGTCTCGGCTTCGTGCTATGTTGAACCACTGCAGCTGGGATGCGATGGGCTCGTTCGATTTCCAGCGGGAACTTCAGCTCAAGCTTGAGCAGAGTAGGTAAAAAGTCCTCAAGAAAACGGATCGGAGCACCTCCCTCAACTCCTTCTCGTAAGCCCAAAATGCGAATGTTGTTGCGGCGACTCCTATTGCCCATATCTTCCAGGTTGCGTTCCAGCCAGTTTATTTTTCGGGCTGCCGCTGTGAGCGTTTGAATCTGCTCATCTTGCTTCGTTGCCTTATTTTCTACCATCTCCACCCTAACCGTGAGTGTTTGCAATTGCATGCCCAGGGTTTTCATATCGGACTGCAATTCAGCAAGGGTATCGCCGTTCGCCTCCACTCTAGCTCTTACCGCTCGGATCTCAAGAAGCAATTCTTTAATACCCTCAGGCTGTTCTTGACCAGGCGCCATTTTTATCGGAGAGAGGGGATCCGTCTTGGATCTTTTAGAGCCCGTAGAAGACGGCCCCGCAAATTCCAGTCGCGTTTGTCTCCCGCTCGACATACTCTCACCATATGCAAGCTCTGGGATACAATTCCAGGAGGTATTATCGCCGATGGGGGCTAGGTAAGGTGTCTTCAACCGGGAGAGACACTCTTATGCGACCATGCTGGTCTCCGGCTGGCTCCGCCTCCTGGGCGGAGGGTTTTAACATGTTACCCACGATGACGCCTAAATCTTTTTCCTAGGTGGTAGTTCCTAATGTGTAACTTTGCTTCATGTAACCATAGTTTGGGTTGTTCTTTCCTAGGTGTATAACTTTGGACTTGTCCACATTAAATTTCATCTGCCATTTGGATGCCCATTCTTCCAATTTATCAAGATCCTCTTGCAATTTTCCACAATTCTCATGGGTTTTTATCAACTTTAAATAGTTTTGTGTCTTCTGCAAATTTGATAACCTCACTCATTATTCCCATTTCCAGGTCATTTATGAATATGTTAAAAAGTAGCGGACTCGGTACAGATCCCTGGGTACTCCACTATTTACCTTCCTCCATTGGGAAAATTGGCCATTTAACCCTACCCTCTGCTTTCTGTCTTGTAACAAGTTCCTGATCCACAATAGTACAATACCTCCTATCTCATGACTTTTTAGTTTTGCCAAAAGTCTCTGATGAGGGAGCTTGTCAAAAGCTTTCTAAAAGTCCAGATACACTATTATCAACCGACTCACCTTTGTCTACCTGTTTATTCACACCTTCAAAAAAAATAACAGATTAGTAAGACAAGATCTTCCTTGTCTAAAGCCATGTTGGCTGTCTCCCATTAAGCCTTAACTATCTACATGTCCAGTAATTTTGTTCTTTATGATGGTTTCTACCATTTTTCCCAGTATTGACATCAGGCTCACCGGTCTGTATTTTCCCAGATCACCCCTGAAATCCTTTTTAAAAATTGGCATTACATTGGCTATCCTCCATTCTTCAGGTATTACAGATGATTTTAATGATAGTTCACAGATTACTAATAGTAGGTCTGCAATCTCATATTTCAGTTCTTTCAACACCCTTGGATGTATACTATCTGGTCCAGGTGATTTGCTACTCTTCAGTTTATCAAATAGTTGTAATACATCTTCCCGGTGTATCGATATTTATTTCAATTCTTCTGCAGTACCACCTTTAAATACCACTTCAGTCATGGATAAAATCCCTACATCTTCCTCAGTAAAGACCAAAGCAAAGAATTCATTCAGTCTCTCTGCTATGGCCTTGTTCCCTCTTAGTGCCCCTTTTACCCCTCTATCATCTAATGATCCAACTAATTCTCTCACAGGTTTTTAGCTACAAATGTACTTGAAAAAGTCTTTATTATGCATTTTTGCTTTCACAACAAGCTTCTTCTCAAATTCTCTCTTTGCCTGCCTTATCAATGCCTTGCATTTAACTTGCCAGTGCTTGTGCTGTTTCCAGTTTTCGTCATTTGGCTCTTTTTTTCCATTCCTGAAAGATGCTGTTTTGGCAAAAACAGCCTCTCCAACCTCACCTTTAAACCATGCTGGCAGTTTTTTGGACTTCCTTCCACTTTTCTTAAAGCATGGAATATAGCTGGTCTGGGCTTCCAAGACAGTATTTTTCAACAACACCCAAGTTTGATGTAAGTCTAACATTTGCAACTGCTCCTTTTAGTTTTTTCTTAACTATTTTTCTCATTTTATCATAGTCTCCCTTTCGAAAGTTAAAAGGTAGTACTGCGGATTTCCTTACCATCCCTCCTCCATTAATTAAATCAAACACAATCATGCTATGATCACTATTGCCAAGTGGCCCCAACACCCTTATCTCTTGCACCAGATCTAGTGTTCCACTAAGGACTAGGTCCAAAATGGCTTCCCCTCTGGTCGTTTCATGAACTAGCTACTCTAAGAAGCAGTCATTTATTTCATCTAGAAACTTTATTTCCCTAGCATGTCCTGCCATGACACTGACCCAGTCAATACCGGAGTAATTTAAATCACCAATTATTATTAATGTGCTATAACTTTTGTTAGCTTCCCTGATTTCTTTGAGCATTTCATCATCCATTTGTTCATTCTGGCCAGGCAGTTGATAGTACACCCCCACTGCCATTGCCTTCCCCTTTTTACATGGGATTTCAATCCATAGAGATTCTACAGCAAATTTTGTTTCCTGCAAAACTTTAATCCTTTGTGACTCAATGCCCTCTCTAATGTAGAGCACAACCCCTCCACCAATTTGATCTGCTCTATCATTACAATATAGTTTGTACCCAGGTATCACAGTGTCCCACTGGTTGTCCTCCTTTCACCATGTCTTTGAGATACAAATCAAATCTTGATTGCAGGATAAGGTGGTATAGAAATATGTTTAAATAAATAAAATAAATATCTAACCTCTCATTTAGAGCTATATATTCTAACTCTCCCATCTTATTTTTTAGACTTCTAGCATTTGCATACAAGCATTTTAGAGACTGTATTTTATTCATATTAATCTGGTTATCATTAGGCTGTGGTAATTTGGAATCTTTCAGCTCTGTCTGCTCCGTGTACTCAAGGGCATTTGGGCTACTTTTGTCTTTATTGGAACCTCTTTGCTGATATGCCCTAACGTCATTCTTTTGGTAGTATCCTTCAAGGAAACATTGTTCCGAACCATGCGCTCTTGTGCGACTGTAAGCTCTCCCCTATTATCTAGTTTAAAAGCTGATCTCTCTCCTTTTTAAAGGTTAATGCCAGCAGCCTGGTTCTTTCCTGGTTAAGGTGAAGTCCATCCCTTCGGAATGTTCCCTAGTTCCTAACAAATCCAAAACCTTCATCCTTGCACCATTGTCTCATCCACACATTGAGACTCCGGAGTTCTGCCTGCCTTTTGGGTCCTGCACATGGAACGGGAAGCATTTTGCAGAATGCTACCCTGGAAGCTCTGGATTTCAACTTCCTACCTAAAAGCCTAAATTTAGCCTCCAGAACCTCCCTACCACATTTTCCTTTGTCATTGTTACTGACATATACCAAGACAGCAGTCTCCTTCCCAGCACTATCTAAGACCTTGTCTAGGTGGCACATGAGGTCCGCTATCTTTGCACCAGGTAGGCATGTACCAGGTGATCCTCATGTCCACCAACCACCCAGCTATCTACATGCGTAATGATTGAATCACCAACTATAACGGCTATCCTAACCCTTCTGTCATGGGCACATGGCCCTGGAGAAACTTCCTCGGTGCGAGAGGGTTTTACATCACCTGGAAGACAGGTCCTAGCTACAGGATCATGTCCTGTCACTCCAGGGCAATTCTCTCCTGTCACATGACCTCTCTCCTCCCTGGCAAGAGGGATACTGCCAGACTGGAGGTGGGACTTCAGGACTATATCCCTGTAGGTCTCGTCTATGTACCTCTCTATCTTCCTTATGTTCTCCAAGTCTGCTACTCAAGCCTCCAGAGATCAGACTCGTTCCGTGAGAGCAAAGAGCTCCTTGCACCTAGTGCACACGTAAGACCCCTCACCAACTGGGAGAAAATCATACATGTGACACTCAATGCAAAAGACTGGAAAGCCCCCATCTTCCTGCTGGACTGCTGTCTGCATCTTAGTTTTAAAGTTGTGTTTAGATATTTAAGTTCTGAACTTACTAAGGGTTGCTGGGGATACTTATACTAATACAACTATACCTAATACGTTTAATGTACTTTGTTCACCTGAAGCTTAATTAATCTCAGTTCCTTAATGTATGCCTGATGAGGATAAACAGCTGTACCTGAGAGTGAATATGACACCTCCTTTCCTTTAAGAGGTTTAAGCACCTATAAAGTTACAATTATCCCAGGGGTGGGTAGGTGTTGGGGAGGGAGGGAGGGAAAGACGACTTATTAAAAGCTGGCTTCTACACAGTATCCTGTCCTGTGCTTCTAAGGTAATCTATGTCCAATTTCCAGGGAGAGCCCACAGCCTTTGCTTGGCTAGAGGGGGTCTAGGTTTAAACTGAAAGCTCTTTGCTGCTACTAGGCCCTGACTGATTTAACAAATACACTGGATTCACAGATTAATCAGCTTTAATTTAAAGAATTCCTTTTCCCCCAAGATTTAGAAAAATTCCCAGAAGTAAATACTTACAATTGCAAATCTCTCTCCAGAAATAGCATCCCCCTTTTGTAGTCCTTCAACCAACGTGCAACCAACAGCAAGAACTTTGGACTTTAATTGTAGGAAAGACTTCCTATGAAGCTGGGTAGCCTTTTTTATATCAGGAAAAATTGTAATAGGCTGTCCACAGAAAAGGGCGACCTTTCTCGAAAAGTAACATTTCATAACAGAGCTCTTATCTAATTCAGATTTAAAGGGGGCCACTAAGGTCGCTTTTTTTGAAACATTATTCAGTAAAGACTCCAAAAATGGAGTCAATCTAGATTATCCACATCAACCAGCTCATCAACTCTCCCCCCCCCCCCCGAGACTTAAGAGCCATACTACGAGGGAGATAATAGAAGAAACTAAAGAGTCATCAAATTGAGGAAGGGAAATTACCTCCCTTAAGTATTTCTTCAAAGGTTCCAGGGAAGAAAGAAGACAAACCACAGGAAAATTTAAAAACCTTAGATTCTGAGTACTAACAGAATTTTATAATAATTCAGTCTTATTATACAAAATCAAACTATTTTTAACAAATGAATTACCCAATGCTTGGTCGCTCACCACATTATCCTTGAGTCTAGACACTCTACTGTCTAGATCCGAGAACAGTGCTCCATGTTGTTGAAGAGTCCTAGTAGTATCCAGGAAGAAGGTGCAAAGTCGGGCCAGAGTATCTTTTAAAACTCCCGGACTTCCGGTATGGCAATGAGCTGACCAGACGTGTCCTGATCAGCTCCGGGTAACTACCCCACAAATCTGCAATAAATCCAAACCCACACTGCCGATTGCTGTTTTTATTGCTGACCCCTCATACCGCTTCGCTGAGAGCTCCGAGCTAAGCAGTTTTGGGACCGCAGAGAGGCTTTAAAGGGGCGCAAACCCGATGGCAACGAAAACTCTCCGGAGAGAGAAGCCACGTGCAACAGAGGCCAAAATGGCCGAAGGGGCACCCACTAGCCCGAAATCTGGCGATAACTCTGACCTGGTGGTTGAGGTGAGCGCGGCGGTAGTACGCGCACTGGAGGCTCGATTTCATGATCTCGCAGAGAGCCTGCAAAACCTTAATCAAAATTTCACCGAGTTTGCTGGACGAATGGAACAGGCAGAGACTCGCATAGCAGAGGTCGAGGACAGCCAACAATCCCTCACAGCTAAA
The DNA here is from genome assembly GCA_033557465.1 of Ichthyophis bannanicus. Taxonomy (NCBI): domain Eukaryota; kingdom Metazoa; phylum Chordata; class Amphibia; order Gymnophiona; family Ichthyophiidae; genus Ichthyophis; species Ichthyophis bannanicus. The sequence goes on along the minus strand of CM066034.1, from coordinate 90,116,786 downwards.
GTGACGGCCCTTGAATCCATCGTCAAGCAGCAGAGTGAAAAGTTAGATGACCTAGAAAATAGGGGTCGCCGCAAAAACTTACGGTTCGTGGGGATCCCTGAATCAGTGGGAGACGGAGCCCTTTTCGGTCATCTGCAGTCCTGGCTCGATAAGCTAGTTGGAGGCGCCGGGGAGAGCCCGGTGAAACTCGAGCGTGTACATCAGCTGGGACCCCGAAGGGAGCAGGCACAGAGACCTCGAGCGGTCATCGCCCGGTTTCAGGACTACCGGCAGAAGGAGGAAGCTCTGCGAATTGCCCGCAGCTGCAAGATGTCCCAACAAACGTCTGCTGAGCATATCCTTGTATTTCAGGATTATTCTGCCTTAGTGAGTCAGCAACGTTGTGCCTTCTCGTCCACCTGCGCACAGCTGTTTGCTAAGGGGATACGATTCTCATTGCTGTACCCTGCTCGCCTGCGGGTGGAATATCAGGGCCGTACTAAAATCCTGGCGACACCGGCCGAAGCAGCTACCTTTTTGGACTCCCTCAATACTCCAAACCAGGACTCCACCTGAGAGACGCCTCTCCGTGTGCAACGGGACTCTAATGTTAGGTCTGGTGGACTCTAGGCTTCGGCAGACTGCTTTGAAGCGGCTACAATGATGGCTGGGGTCCAGAGAATTTTTTATTATTTATTTTCCCCTGTTTTTTTTTTTTTTGCCATTACTTGATCTGATTGTTGGGTTCAAGTTCTTTGTTTCTCCCTGTGTGTTTTTTTTCCATCTTTTCCAATTTTCTTTTCTGCCTTGGACTCCTTCGGATTGGGCTGCAGGATTATATTGAACTTTTTCGAACTGCTCACATGGTTAATTGAATGTATCCGAAAGGAGAGCATGTTTACAAAGAAGCCGTGTGAAGAGCCTGCATGGTTACTTTGAATCTGGTTGTAGGGTTTATATGGTTACTTTGTTTTTCTGTTTGGTTGGAATGGCTGACAAGTGTGAAAGATGGGTTTGCCTGGTGTACGGTTGGGGCCTATCTAGCAACGGGGGGATAGGGATAGCCTGGGTTGGTTCCCCTCCCTCTCCCTCTCCCTTCCCCATTTTCGTGGGGGACACGTCCCCCCCCCTTTAAGCCTCAGTGATGGCGCGGGACCGGATAACCTGAGATTGGTGTTAACAGCGCCTTGGCCCGACCGCGAGGGATGGGGACAAGGGGGGTGTAGGTTAACTGCACGAACACAAGGCTCCATGCCGAGGTTGGCTGGGACTTCCGATGGGCCGGCCCAGGTCATGGGGAATGTTCCACCTTAGAGCTTTGTTGATGTGGTGGGAGGCCCGGCCTTAGCCACGGCGTGGACTGGCGCGGCACCCCCCCCCCCCCGGGGAGCCTAGAATACCTACCCCCCCTTGACGAAGGGGAAGCAGCACCCATAGGGCTGATACGGTAGGGCATCAACATCTCCTTCAAGTAGCTGGGGCTTGGGGAGGGGGAGGGGGAGGTATAAGGCACGCAGATATTCATATAGTGTGAATGCGCTCAGTTTGAGTGAGACTGTGGCTCTACATTGTTTGGCCTTAGCTGTACGAGTGTACCCCAGCCTATGCACTTAGAGCATCGTGATGGGGGGCTGGCGGTGTGGCTGGTTGTTTGTAGGGTGGGGGAGGGGGGTAGACGGTCCCGCGGAATTAAGGGACAGGCTGTGGTAGCGCCTCATACCTGATAGGGTGGGGTTCTAAGGATTGCACTAAGGGGGGATCTCTTAGGGGCAGTTTCTAGATAAGCAGGCCTCAGGAAACTGCGCCCAGCCTTGAGAGGAGTTAGCGGAGGGGGGAGGGGACTAAAGGAGAGCCGAGCGGAGGCAGTGGCCTCCCATGCGTTCAGAGATCGGGTAGATAGCGGGCAACGGGTAGAGATTGCCCCCCTAAGTGGGAGATCCCTTACAAGAATAGGGCGGTAACTGGGTTTCAGCGGGGAGAAGTGGGATGAGGGGACCTCTGGTCATAGGGGTGGGCTAGGAGGAGCTAGGGAGGGGGTTAACCCGAATGCCAGTGGAAGTTGTCCGCCCGGGTGGGTGGACTGGTAGGAGATGGGGGGGGCAGACAGGGGGGAGGCAAGGGGAGGGTTGGGGGGATAAGGGGGGGAAGGAAGGGTGGGGGGGAGGGGGGAGAATGGTTTCTCAGTACTTGCTGTGTGGCACTGCGCCCTCCTAATTTCTGAGAGAGGGAGGTCCCAGGCTGGGAGGGTCTCTCTCAAACATGTAGAGTTTGACCATTGGTGGATCTTTGACACTGCCTCATGCCCCTGAAGATTGTCACTTGGAATGTGTGCGGGCTGGGGAACCCGATTAAGAGATATAAGGTGTTGCAGGCCCTAGCCCGTCAAAGGTGCGACATCGCCCTCTTACAAGAAACCCACCAGACAGCCGAAGAGCACGATAAATTATGCCGTTCCTGGGTGGGTCAGGTTTGGGGCTCTCCCGCTAACGGGAGGAAAGGAGGTGTTGCGGTTTTGTTCCATAGGATGGTTCGCTTTACGTTGGACTCAATCATAGCTGATGATATGGGCAGGTATCTTCTTCTCCATGGCCACCTTGAGGGGAAGTTGGTGACAATCGGGAATCTTTATGGGCCGAACGTGTTTGATCCCAGTTTTTTTAGCGACTTGGCGTCCCAAGTGGAGCAACTCCCAGACTGCCCCTTGCTCTTGGGGGGTGATTTCAACGGCGTCCTGGATGTCGACTTGGATACCTCGAGAGAGGGGGAGAGCCGAGATAGAGTCCCCACGACCCGTATGTTACAGCGGTTTAGGAGGTGGTTGGATTTGGTAGACCCCTGGAGACTGCTCCACCCCCACGAGAGGGACTATACTCATCAGTCCCGGGCGCATGGCACAAACGCCCGTATTGACTATATTCTGCTGTCGGGGGGAGTCTTTGCCCGGGTAGGAGAGACTCAGATTGGCCCCCTAGAAATCTCAGACCATGCATGGGTGTGGTTGGAGCTGCATTGGGGAGGGGAGCAGTCTCCTCGGTCTCAGCTCTGGCGATTTCCGTTAGACCTCTACCATGATGTTCAGTTCCACCACTTTCTTCGTCGACGATGGCAAGAATTTTTGAATGACCACCAGTGCCATGAGGGAGACCTGGAATTGGTTTGGGAGACGGCGAAGGTGGTGCTGCGAGGCGATATTATTGGCTTTGCGGCCCGCAAACGCCGGATGATCGCGGACCGGATCATACGTCTGGAGAGGCGGGTCATGGGCCTGCATCGGCTATGTGCTCGTATCCCACTGGTTGCGAACAAAAAACGGTTATGGGAAGCCCAAGTGGATTTAAATGAACTGATCCACCAACGGGCAAAGAAATCCTTCCTTTATTATCGATATCAAATGTATTGTCATGGAGACAAGGCAGGGAAGTTGCTAGCCCGGTGTCTGAGGGGACAGTGGGGCTCCCCCTTAGTGGCGGCTCTTCGAGATGACACGGGCTGACTGCGCAGAGAGAGTGGGGAGATCACTCAAATCTTTCGGACCTTCTTTCAATCTCTTTATGAGACCGAGTGTGCGCCGGAGGCAGAACTCGGCGACTATCTAGAGGGATTAGACCTCCCCCAACTTACTGCAGACCAGCGAGAGGTCTTGGAGCAACCCCTGACGGCACAGGAGATACAGTCGGTAATTTCGTCGGCCTGTTGCTATAAATCGCCAGGCCCAGATGGTCTTGGCGCAGAGTTTTATAAGATCTTAGGGGAGGCCGTGAGCCCAGTGTTGCTGGCGGTTTTTGGACGTCGTACTGAGCGGGGGGCCTTTCGCTGGGGGAATAACCACGCCCACATTGTGCTGATCCCCAAACCAGGTAAAGATCCATTATCGGCCGGCTCCTATCGACCTATTTCGCTGCTCAATTTCGACCTGAAACTGTTTGCAAAAGTTTTGGCTACTCGGCTGGTGGATGTGTTGGAACATCTAGTACATGACTTGCAGGTGGGCTTTGTTAAGGGACGCTATGCAGTGCGGAATTTGAGGAAAATTCTGGCTTCCCTGGAGTGGGCACACTACCGCCAGCTGCCTTCCTTGTTGGTTAGTTTTGACGCCGAGAAGGCCTTCGACCTGGTGAACTGGGAATATCTGTGGGGCCTCTTACCTAAATATGGCCTTGGTACCAACTTCTGTCGGATGGTAAGGAATCTCTATGCCCAACCGTCGGCAGGGGTGGTCTGCAATGGAGTATTATCGGAAGCCTTTGAGTTAGGCCGGGGGACGCGGCAAGGTTGTCCTCTCTCCCCTCTTTTGTTCGTTCTCTCTCTTGACCCTTTGATAAGGACTATCGAGGCTTCAAGAGCGATATCGGGAATACAAATCGGGACACAGGAATTCAAGATCTCTGCCTTCGCTGACGACCTACTCGTACATCTGCGGTCCCCGGAGCGGTCCCTGGGGGTCTGATGACTAAACTTGAGAGATTTGGGAGGGTCGCGGGACTGCGCATTAACAGGGAGAAATCTGAGGCCCTTGACGTATTGGGTAATCTGCGTGACACGTGGGCTGGAGAGTTCCCGCTGAAATGGGCGACCGATGAATTCATATACCTAGGTATTGTGCTGCCCAGCCACCCCGTTAGGTTATATGGTCGTAATCTCGATCGCACCTTGCGGAGATTGCAAACGCAACTGAGGGCATGGGGGCCCCTTCCATTGTCGCTCTCAGGAAGGGTGGCGGCGGTGCAGATGGTGGTGCTGCCCCGACTCCTTTATTGGCTCCAGACTCTGCCAGTGTGGTTGCTTCGTAAAGACCTGTGCCGTATTGAGGCCTGCTTTCATTTCTTTCTTTGGAATGGGGGTAGGGCACGTATCCCGTGGACCCGGTTGTTGGGGAAGTGGCGTGAGGGGGGGATGGGATTCCCAGACCTGAAGGCCTATGCCCTAGCTTGTCAGGTCGACATGTTGCGGATTAGCTCGGCGACACAGCCTTCTTCACGCCTCAGGCCCTTGAGGAATGCTTTGTGGCCCCGCTAACCTTGTTGGGGGTTTTGCATGGAGCAAACCCAGCCCTCCCCCGTTATTTAGTGCAGAGTGTGCTGATAAACTCGGCTAAACGGACCTGGCAGTATCTTAACATGCACTGGGGCGACCCCTGGCAGACCTCTAGCTGGCTGCCACTGCGGTGAAACGTTTCATTCACTCCGGGCTCAGAATCAGTGCTTTTTCAAGACTGGTACCGCAGTGGGCTGAAGCTCTTAGGGCACCTGGTGGAGCCATCCGGAGAATGCAAATCTTTCCGGACGCTGAGCCGGGAATATGATCTGTCTTCTCGGCACGGTTATGCATATATCCAGGTGGCCCACTATGTATCTTCTCTACTGCGTGATGCACTACGGAGTGAGCGGTCTGAGCGGATACTGGAATTCTTTGGACTGGGGGGCGATGTCCCGGTGTCGATCTCCGCTTTCAAAGCTCGTGTGGCAAAACTTGTCCCCCCCCCCCCCGGATTATCGGGGGGTGGAGGTGGATTGGGCGGATGAGCTGGACAGCGAGGTGCCCCCCGGAACGGTGAGGGCGGCGTTGCGCCATATAGTCAGCCTAGCACAGGGGATGCGTTGGAGAGAAATGCAATTTAAGTGTCTTACCAGGGCCTATTTTTCTCCGAGGCGAGCGCTACGGAGTCGATTAACTACTGATGGCTGCTGCCCTCGCTGTTCGGAGCCCTTGGCGACCCTGCTACATATGTGGTGGGATTGCAAGTATTTGCAACCCTACTGGGCTAAAATCTGCTCCTTTCTCGGGGGACTCCTTCGGCAGCGACTGCGGTGGTCGGGCCCTCTTGTGGTGCTGGATTGCATACCTCCTCCTTGCCCAATGAAGAAAGGGGAACGTCTATTGATTCGTAAGGCCTGTCTGGTGGGGAAGGCGCCGATCCTTCGCCTTTGGAGGGACCCCCAGCCCCCTACCTTTGGAGAGTGGAGAAACAACTTTCATCAGATGATGCAAATGGAACATCGGTGGGCAAGGGGCAGTGTCAAACGGTGGCCGGCCTTCATGGCGGTCTGGGAGCCCTATATTCTGCAATTGGGGGCCCGGAGTCGGAATGAGATATTGCAGGGGGGCAGCTGACGAGCTATTTTGAATGAGACAAAGATTGGAGGGAGGGAGGGGTGCAGTGATGATGGATGTATCTGGGGGGGAAGGGGGGGATGGGCAGGCTGGGGGTGGGGGGAGGGTGGGTACACTCTGGGGGGAGGGGGGAAAAACTGTTATAACCCACCTTCTACATGTTTACGCTGTTCAATCCGAGGGGGGGGGATCAGAGTACACCCCGCCCCCCGGGGACATATGTATGTACTGCACTGTTCTGTTGTTGGTGGAATATAAATAAAGCATTAAAAAAAAAAAACTCCCTCCATCTGACATATGGCAAGCCAGACATCTGAACCGGCACCCAGTGAAACTAAGTTTGTGGCAATCACAGGCAAAGACACCAGGACAGAAAAACAGGGCTTTGAGTCAGAGGAAAGTTTAAACTGGCAAGTTGCATCAAGAGATAATGGAGTAGAAGCAGTCAGAGTTGAAATAACAACAAAAGAGGTACCTGACCCACTAGGGTAGTCCAAAAAAACAAACAGATTTCAGAGGCTGGTTTTGTTCTTTATCATATTTATAACAAACACACACAATTTTAATGAAAATAAACAACATTCAGAAGTCACCCTATTTGGCAGTTTTTGTGTCATCTGAACTAAGCAGCAGACAACTCGAATGTCTGATAACGGTGGCCACTGAAGGCTCTGCACCATCTTTTTCTTTGTTTCTGATGATACTCTGTCATCAAAAAGGGCTACTATAAGCCTGTCAAATGTTCAGACAAAAAACAGAGGTGTCTTGAAAACGCACCAGCCTGGTTTGGGTAAAAATTGATAAAACTTTGATGTCATTGAGAGGAATTCGGATTGCAAATGATGCCTCATTCTACTGCCTGACATAAACAAGACTGACAAAGAGAGCCAAATCTGTGATATTCTTGGATTCACTACAGTCATCCTGAACTGAGCCTTAAAAAGGAATATTTTCAATACATAAATGCTTTTTCTTATCCATAAAATGTTCAGAATGGGGCGACCTCTAAATGTTTCACAATCAGGCTGAAATTTCACAAGTAACTAAGCTATCCCTAATGGACAAAAATAATCCTTGTGGAAAAATGATTCTACAAACATTAACTTTTTGCATTGGTTTGTGGGCCACCCTACTGGCCTGGCCCACTGGCACAATCCATGAGAGCAGGCTGAGGAGGAGGGGGTATGTGAACCCAAACTCAATGAGGCTTCTGAGGGAGAAATTAACCCCACAGTTGAAACAGCAGACATGGTAATAGAGGAAACAAGAAAGAGATGAAGTCTAATCCTCAGTCATCCTCAGGCACTCCAAAGGGGCTCCTAAGTGGCAGACGTGCCCCTTAGGTCACGCTCCTTTGGGCATGCATCCAGGGGCACATGCCCGTGGCCACATTCCATGACACTAACCAGCTTATATCTCCGATGCCAGGAAGGAGGAGCTATTGCAGGCTCGGCATGCACAGGTGGAACCAGAATCCTGCTCCAATGTCCCACAAAGTTCAGGTAAGATCCAACAGGTGAATTCAACCTGGATATTTAATGCCGGGTCATATCCTGTCACCAGCACTGAACATCCACTATGCCTGGATAGCATTTTACCTATGCAGTCAGTGGCAATATTCAGCTGATGGCCGGATAACTAAACTAGCTAAAGTCAGACTAGCTTTTTATTGGCCTAACATTAGCTAGTTTAAGTTAACCAGTCAGCAGCTGAATATTGTCCCTGCCCAGTTTACTCTGGTGCCACTCCCATTCTGCTCTCGGAACACCCCATTGCTAGCCACATAGCGTTGGTGCATTCAGCAGTACAAACCAGGGATATTCGGCGGCACTGAGAACCATCAATGAGATAGAAGTAGACAGAGATTTAATTGAAGACATTCACAAGATTGCTATGAAAGGAGAAGTGCTATTAATAGATGATTTCAATATGTCAGATATTGATTGGGACATCCCTGCTACAGTGCCATCCTATATTAATGTTCCCACATATGCTAATGGAACCCACATGGGAGTGGACCATAGTGGACCTGTTGTTATGAATGGGAAAGGGTTTCTGATTTTATAGTGGGTGATCAACTAATATCCAGTGATTTCTGGATGCTATAATTCAGTAATAAGACATGGATGGAGATGAACATTCAAAAGTGAGGATCCTAAACTTCGGGTAAATTAACTTTGTCAAGATGGGGGAATACCTCAATAAGTTGTAAGTTGGATGGGAATGTCTGAGAGAAACTAGAAAGCAGTGAAGGAGATATTGTAAGGGCAACAATCCTTTTTGTTAGAAAAGTAAATAGAAGTTAAAGGAAATGAAGGCCCCTATGATTCTCGAAAGAAATAGCTGAAAGGTAAGAAAAAAGAAGGTAGCCTTCATAAACTATAAGAAATCGTAGAAAGAAGGAGGCAAGCAATGATGTTTGGAGAGGTTAAGAGGAGATGAGAAAGTAGTCAAGAAAGCAAAGATGCGACTGGAACAAAAACAATAAATAAACGGTAAAATGAAGGAACAAGACTTTTTCAGATACGTTAGTGACAGGATGAAGTGCAAAAGTGTCATTGTGAAACTCATGGGTGAAGGGGAGGAATAGGTAGAAGCTGATAAGGATATGGAGGAATTGCTACAAATATTTCTGTTCTGTGTTCACAAATGAAGGGCCGGGAGCAGGACCTCAGAAAACAAATACTAATAGGAATGGAAGTGAGGTAGACAAACGATTTTCAGAAGACTGAGTTTGTGAGGAGCTAGCTAAACTAAAAGTAGACAAGTCTTTGGGGCTGGATGAGATATATCTGAGGGCACTGAAGGAATTCAGAGATGTACTGGCTGTTCCGTTGTCTGACCTTTTCAATGCTTCTTTAGAGTAGAGTGTGGTCGGAAGTAAGGAGGAGATTGGGAGCCACATGCTGGCTGGTCTGACCTCTATGGTGTGGAAATTAATAGCAATGCTGCTAAAACAGAGGATAGTGAGGTTTCTGGAGTGCAGTGGTTTGCAGGATCTGAAGCAGCATGGTTTCACCAGAGGTAGGTCTTGTCAGATGAATCTGATCAATTTTTTTGACTGGATGACCAGAGGACATACAATGAAGCTGCAAGGCGGTAAACTTAAAAGCAACATCAGAAAATACTTTGTCACTGAAAGGGTGGTGGATGCTTGGCATGCCTTCCCGACAGAGGTGGTGGGGTCAAATAAAGTCAAAATGGGATGGGACAGACACAGTGGATTCCTTTATAGCAAGAGGATAAAATCGAAGCAAATAGAAGGGGTAACCTGCTTGAAGCTGCAGTTTCAACTACGCTAGCCACCATACTGGGCAGACTAGATGGACCATACTGATCTTTAACTGCTGCCCTATACTACAGTATGTCACTATGTTACTATGTTAAGGGAGAATGATAGATGTGATGTAAGATTTCAACAAAGCCTTTGACATGGTTCTGCATAGGCAATATATAAACTGAGCACCTTCTGTATTCTGTAAAAGCTGAATTCTAACTGAAAATTTTACTAATATAATCTGTTTTGACAGTTATTGGTCACAGTAAGTGAGGATATTGGTTTTTCAATTAAGGAGATTTTTTTGTCCAATGCATTCATCAAAAGGAGTAAAGCAGGGCTTTTGACACCTGTCAGGAGGACTCCAAGCAAGTTGGGTTTGCAGGATATCCATAATTCAGGTGATACATTCGCATGCACTGGAGACTCAGTATATACAAATATATCTCATGAATATTCATTATGGATATTTTGAAAATAAATATATGGTTTTGGGATCCACAGGACAGGATAGGGAAGCACTAGAATAAAGACATGCAATCTCTATGCAATGTGGTTAAAAAGGACTGCCCTGAGCAGGAATAACTGTGTACCCACTGTTGGTGGAGATACATTGCTTCCCTGTAGTTGAGCATGTACAATTTATGTTACTGGTCCTGGACTTCTGGATTTTGCAGCTGCAAAGACCTCTGGGGAGGATATTCACAGCAGTTGCCAGTGCTGTTAAAGAGTCTGGCCATCTTGGCTTTAAATTAAAACTGAATATACAATGCTGGGGTCATATCTGGTCACCGACACTAAACATCTGGGTTGGACGGATAGCGATTTAGCTAACTGATCAGTGGTGATATTCAGTGGCTGGCCAGTTATCCAAACTGGCTAAAGTTAGGACAACCTTTAAAGTGACTGAATATTGCTGCTAGATGGTTATCCTGGGGTGCCACCCCCCACTCCTTCCCTGGAACGTCCCAGCACTTGTGCCGCTGAATAGCTCAGTGAGCAGCATTTAGGTGGTTTGCAGACCTGCAAATCACCTAAATGCCTTTGAATATCCTCCCTCTGTGTTTAGTGGAGAGATTACATAGGTATTAGCCCTCCAGGGAATTTTGCTTCAGTCAGGGTTGTTTATAAGAAATACCTATGGTTAGGACATCGTGAAAGCACAGCTTAGGGGAAGGGGTTTTTTCAGTGACTGTTCCACAGCAATGCAATACTTTACCAGTGGAAGTGCATCAAGAGGCCAACCTAGCAAAAAAACTTACAGTCTTTTTATTTTCTACTGCTGTGGGACCCAGAGGCCATATTAGTCATTTTTCGGTTTGGGGGTCGATATAATTTGTGACATCTATGGTTGGGCTCTGTATTTTTAGATGTTTTGTGTTAAATTGCAATCCCTCTGGTCACTTGTCTTGGAGAAGTGATATATAAGATGTTTTAAATAAAATAACAAAAAAAACGTGATTCTTGATGTATCTGTGCAACCACTTCACAAGCATTCTAATGAATTTTACTTTTGGTTCTGGTTTATTGCACACTAACAAAGGTCTTCTAGAGGTAGAGTGTGCATTAATGGCTTATTTGAATGATTCAGAAGAGATAGCTCGCCATGTGGATGAAGGCAATCCCATCTGATCCACTGCCCTCAAATCAGGTAAACTGCAACATCACTATCTTATGGATTAGTCAGTTTTGTTAAGCTGTTTAATCGCTCTTGCCTCTAAAGCAAGGCATCATTAATGAAAAATGGCCGTGCATCAGTTCTGCTGCAAGCTATTCACTAGGCTGAAATCATCCACAGTTATTTTCAGTTTGTTCAGTCTAGCATGACCTCTGTCAGGTTTAGGAGGCAAGGGTACTTGAGTATCTTTGTGACAATGAGAAACATGCATCTCATCTGCAGTGTAGAGTGTGCTGGCGCCAGCCCACTTATCCTCTCATGTTATGCTGGAATTGAATGTTAGCAGCCTGCAACATATTCCTTTTAGGGCTTAGTTTGTAGTGTTAAAAAGAAGCGCCATACCATTCAAGGTTAATTCCACTCCTTTTGGAAAGCGAACATATCCAGCAGGGAACCTGCAGTGAAGAACACAGTATTTAAAATCGACCTTGAATGCTAAATTAAACTGTAGCGAGGAAGCATGTCGTGAATGGTATATTATCTCTATTGATTGACTGATTTATATAATCTGCCTACCTCAAAACATCATTCAAGGCAGTTCACAAAGAAACACTCATAATAAAATCAATAGAACTAATAATACTAAAACACAAAACTTTGCTAGAGTCCAAAACATTAGATATGCGGAAGGTAATTCTATAAGCTGCGGCATAGTTAATGTGTGCTGTTGCACACGAATTGCACTTATTTTAAAAGACAAATCTGCACAGAGTTGTCTAAATAGACTACTAACGTAAGTGGCCGCTAACGTGTAAATTTAAGCCATGGTCACTTACACTAGCTCTGAAGTTGGTGTAAATGATAGAGAGTATCTTACGTGTGTTCACCTGTAATTTGCAATGTACACTGCCACCCACCCACTCCCTAGACCTTGAGGGTTAAGGGAGGGGCTGGCCTTGGTTGCCCTTGAGGGTAAGGTTGTAGTTGTGTTGGTGCTCAAGTAGTAAGGCAAGGCAAAGAAAATTTCTTTTGTGAGGTTTATTTCCCGCTTTCGCAGTTCAAATGCAGCAGACGTAAAGGAAACAATGTAGCATAAAACAAGGCTGAGAAACTTAACTAAACAAGGCTTTTCACTGCTTGGCTAAATGTCCATTCTGGATCACATTCAACTGTCATGTGACCTCCTTTCAGTAATGTAACAGAAAACTCTGGTAACAGCAATGCTCCTGAATTGCACACAATATGCTTTCACTTATTCTCTTCACATAAGCTTCTTTAGCATAGCAATCAGTGAAGTAAGTTTCTTATATTCTTTCACAAAACATTGGCAAGCATATCACTTAAATGTCTTTTTGAATCACACATGTAGAGCAGTCCATCGGGACTTCCTGCTCTGTAGACGGCAGAGAAATTAAAGGCATTTCTTCCTCACAGCCGCTCATAGGCTTTGCTACGTTAATGGGAGAAACTGCTCTGCTCTTAAGGAACTCCCTGAATTCAGTGAGAAGTAATTCAGCCTGTGTATTTTCTGAACTAGGCTGAGGATATCCTCCTTCAGGTAAATGCTTGTTTACAGTTCTTATCTCTTGGCAATTATCAGTGCTTCTACTTGGACAAGAGTTCAGCATGTAAGCATTTCCCTTCCCCCACCTACCTCCAAATGAAAGTGCAGGGTAAAACGCTTCAGCTGTGCTTGGAGAGTCTCTCAGAGTTTTAAAAGGAAAACAGTTAGGCTTCTCTTGGCTCAACCAATTACTATCAAACTTTCTGCCTTTGTCCTGTCTTTCACAATTAAAGTTCACTCTTTCTGGCTTCCCACTGTTAAGCTTGCTAGCCGTTCTAAACCCACCAGATACCTTGTGCTGGGGCTTCTTCCAGGGTATTTCTTTCTCCCTCTGCCTCCTGTTCCAAGGTTCTGCTTGGTCCTTTAAACTCCTGAGCTGCAGCCTTGGGTCTCTCAGTGCCTTTGAATTCTTCTGCTTACAGAAGTCTTTCTTTGCCCCTGAGTCTCCCAGGTCCTGTCTGCTCCTTCGTGGATCACAGCAGCTTAGTGGTTCTCTCTCCCACGGTTCCTGTTCCTGGTCATCTGACCTGTCCTCATCCAGGTGCTTGTGTCCTGACTCCTCCTCTCCTTGCTCCACTCCTTGCCCATCTCTCTGAACTTCTCGCTGCCCCCCTAACTGTTTCTGTTTCTGGGTTCTTAACAAGCTGCTTGAGTACTGCACTGCCCGCCTCCTGCTTGGGCGTGCCCAATCAGAGACTTGGCCCCTCATCTGCCTTGAGGTGAGGTGTGGTTCCTGATTAGCTCTGTGTTTCTTTATCTCAGAAGAGAAAATCCAGCATTCCGCTGCAGTACCGGTTCTCTCCACCGGATCACTATCAGTGTCCATTGCTTCACAAGAGTCTCCTACATCACAACACACATATGTATGTGTTCCACCCATGCTTTGCCGAAGCTCTGCCCAGGTGGACACCTCCATGAAAGTACGTGCGATGATCTCCGTTGTGTACTTATAGAATGGCAACCGTGTATTTTATGTGCATAAGTGCTTGCTTACATGACAAATGACTAAAACACCATGATTTAAGTGCATAAACACCCTCCCTGGTACTCCAAAAAAGGACCAAAAATCCAAACTGCGCCGACTGGAACACAAATGGAGGACTTCCCAAGGCAGCAACATGCAAACAATATATCTTCAAGAGCTAAATAAATATTGTGACCTCACAACAAAGCATAGCATGAGTACTATACAAACCTTATTATACAAATGCTATCAACAAGCCCAGGGAGTTTTTTGATATTGCTAGCTCACTCAAAGAATCCCACCCTACTACATTCAAAACCCTCACTCAACCCACGCAGCATGGCTCAATGCCTTCAAGCTAAGAACGCAAACCATAACTACTCCTAGTTTGAGTTCCATTCACAATGTGACAGCTCCAACTAAGATCACACATGGAGCAATTTCAACTCTGTCAGTCATGAGCATATTACAGCATAATCTCAGTCATAAACACAACTACCTCCCCCCATGATCCCTGCCCAGTGTCCTGGATTAAGATGGAAAAAATCTCCCTCATACCCTACATATGCAAGATGGTTAACAGTTCACTATCACAAGGAGCCCTGCCACTAGTCCCCCCCCCCCCACTCGAGCAATCATTCTTCTGTCCTATCCTAAAGAAACCAAACCTCAACACTGCTTGCCCGACCTCATATAAACCAATTTCTAGCATCCCATTCGCTGCCAAAATCATTGAAAAAGTTGTTTTGGAACAGCTTCAAGATCATCTGGGCAAGAACTCTCCTCTAGACATTCACCAGCACAGTTTCCACCCTCACCATAGTGCAGAAACCCTCCTGACTTCCCTACTCAATACTCTGATTAAGGACACTGAAATCATGACAAGGATTTATACTCATATTTCTGGATATATCATCTGCTTTTGACTCCATCTCCCATCGACTCGACAACATTGGGATCCAAGGAATGCCTTTAAAATGGTTTCACTCTTATCAAACTGCGTATAACAAGTCAAAATTGGCGCCATAACTTCCACACCATTCTCCCTCAACCAAGGAGTACCCCAAAGATCTGCACTCTCCTCTGTCCTGTTCAACATCTACATACAGCTACTCTGTGACATCATTAAGAATCTTGGTGTCAATTACTTTATATATGCAGATGATATAATGATATTTACCCCTTTCACTACCACATCACCAGACTACATCAAAATCTCAAACTGCTTTGCTGCAATCAATCTCTGGCTCAAGACAACCTCATGATTAACCATAGCAAATCGGACATACTGCACATCACATGAAACAATAAATTCAGTCCGCCAACTACAATCATGATACACAATAATCCATTTTCTGTCAAAACACAAGTAGAATATTTGGGTATCACACTTGATCAAGAACTCAAACTTTCAGCCTCAAATAAGCCTCATCACCAAGTTTTGCACAAAACAAGGTCTTTTCCCTTCCCTACCACCTCTGACCACCAGCCCCTGACCTTCCACCACTCCCCCCCCCCCATCCATACCCACCAAGGTCCAACAGCTCTGATAGCATTAAAAATAGGTATGGTTAATGTAATAAACAATAATAATAATAATTTTTGTCACAATAACAGACTCCTCAGTGAAACCAAAGTTTTTCTTTTATTTATTTATTTTTCAATCTTGCAAGACGGGTGGCCAAATATCATATTTCTTGATACGTGAGCACACTTTGACATACAAACAGTTCCATATTTATTACATCCATTTCTCCTACAAATTCCTCCCCTATTATTCTATTGGTGCAGGTACTACTAATCTCCTACCTATTAGTGATCTTTATTCTGGTCATGTGAATCTCCGCCTCTGTTTACTTCTCTTAATCCTTGTCCCCTTTACCCCTCTTCCCTTATTTACCTTATTTCTTTTATGGTTGTATGACCGGTCACATGATTTCTCAGAAATCCTCCTTCCTCGCACCCTAGGGTCTTAACTTTCATGTTCCTTTAACTTGCCTTAAGTTTTGTTTCTCATGTTCCAGGTCCTTTGCAAAAACAGCATGACTCAGTGTTCCTTCTGTCCTTGAGCTTTTCATTCTACTTATTGTTAGCTATGTGCTACAGCCTAGAAGCTAAGGGGTGGGGGGGGGGAGGGGGGAACCTAAAATTTGCAAGGCCAAAAGAAAATGTTTTTACCAGGTGCAAAACATTAACATGTGAGCCAGCAAATAGCATCTTATAGATTTCTATTTCTACTTTGAAGGCAGAAGTTACCAGCAAAAAATCCCAAACAAAACAGCAACCCATGTGCCCGTGATATCAGTTTGCTGGGCATGCAAAAGTCTACACACATCTAAGAGATCACACTGCTCAAACAGCAAATACAGACCTTTGGAGATGTAGCTGATTTAGAAATTAGGGAATTTAACACAATTGGCAGTGCATTACTAATGGGTGAATTCAATTACCACAGTATCAACTGAGTGAATATCATATCAGGATATGCTAAGGAAATAAAGTTTCTAGATGAAATAAATGACTGCTTTATGGAGCAGCTGATTCAGGAACCGACATGAGAGGAGGCTATTTTGGACCTTATACTTAGTGAAACATAGGATCTGGTGAGAGAGGTGATGGTGTTGAGACCACTTGGCAACAGTGATCATAATATGATAAAATTTGATTTAATAAATGGAGGGGGAATAGCAAGGAAATATACTATTCAATCATTTAACATTCGAAATGGAGACTATGAAAAAATGAGGAAAATTATTAAATTAAAAGGAGCAGCTACAAAGGTTAAGAATTTACATCAGGCCGGACATTGTTTAAAAATACCATCTTGGAAGCCCTGACCAGATGTATTCCACACTTTAAAGAAAGTGGAAGGAAGGCCAAACAACTTCCAGCATAGTTTAAAGGTAAAGTAAAATAGGCAATTATGGCTAATAAAACATCTTTAAAAAATGGGAAATTAATTTGAATGAAGAAAACAGGAACTAGCATAAGCAATGGTAAGTTAGATGCAGGCAAAGAGAGAATTTGAAAAGAATATAAGAATATAAGATATGCCATACTGGGTCAGACCAAGGTCCATCAAGCCCAGTATTCTGTTTCCAACAGTGGCCAATCTAGGTCATATGTACCTAGCAGTTTCCCCAAGGGACACAGGTTCCACAATGCTTGTATTGGTTCAAGCATTGATATACTGGGTCCCTTCTTAATAATGGTATATGGACCTTTCCTCCAGGAACTTGTCCAAACCTTTTTTAAACCCAGCTACACTAACAGCCTTTACTACATCCTCCGGTAACAAATTCCAGAGTTCGATTACACGTTGAGTGAAAAAATATTTTATTTTATTAGTCTTAAATAGTTTACCCTGTAGCTTCATTGCATGTCCCCTAGTCTTTCTATATTCTGATAAGGTAAACAATCGATCTACGTTTACCTGTTCCACTCCGTTCATTAATTTATAGACTTCTATCATATCTCCCCTCAGCCGTCTCTTTTCCAGGTTAAAGAGCTCTAACCTTTTAAGCCTTTCTTCATAGGAGTATCTTTCCATCCCCTTTACCATTTTGGTGGCTCTTCTCTGAACCTTTTCTAAAATCGCTATATCCTTTTTAAGATACGGCGACCAGAATTGCACACAATATTCAAGGTGCGGTCTCACCATGGAACGATACAGAGGCATTATAATATCTTTTGTTTTATTTTCCATTCCTTTCCTTATCATACCTAGCATTCTATTTGCTCTCTTGGCCGCCGCTGCACACTGGGCCGAGGGTTTTAACATGGTATCCACAATGACGCCTAAATCTTTTTCCTGGGTGGTGGTTCCTAATGTGGAACCTTGCATCGTGTAACCATAGTTTGGGTTGTTCTTCCCTAGGTGCATAACCTTGCACTTGTCCACATTAAATTTCATCTGCCATTTTGATGCCCAGTCTTCCAATTTATCAAGATCCTCTTGCAGTTTTCCACAATCCTCTTGGGTTTAAACAACTTTAAATAGTTTTGTGTCATCTGCAAATTTGATAACCTCACTCGTTATTCCACTTTCCAGGTCATTTATGAATATGTCAAAAAGCAACGGACCCAGCACAGATCCCTGGGGTACACCACTATTCACCTTTTTCCATTGGGAAAATTGGCCATTTAGCCCTACCCTCTGCTTTCTATCTTTTAACCAGTTCCTGATCCACAATAGTACAGTGCCTCCTATCCCATGAAAGAAGCTTGCCATGGAAGCAAAAACTCATAATAAAAACGTTTTCAGGTACATTCAAAGCAAAAAAAAAAAACCTTAGAGACTCAGTTGAACCATTAGATGATAGAGGGGTAAAAGGGGCACTAATGGAGGACAAGGATACAGCAGAAAGACTTAGGGGCTTGTTTACAAAGCCGCGGTAGTGGTTCGCGATCGCAGCCGCGGCCCCATTGAAATCAATGGGGCCGCGGCTCCGATTACGATCGCAAACCGCTACCGCGGCTTTGTAAACAAGCCCCTAAATTAATTATTTGCATGGGTCTTTACTAAAGAAGATATAGAGGAAATACTCATGCAAGAATTAATATTTAAAGATAAAGAATCAAAAGAATTAAAACAAATCTTGATGGACCTGGATTTAGAAGATGACAAACTAAAGAGTGGCATATATCCCAAGGTGCTCAAAGAACTCAGAAATGAAATTGCAGACCCACTATTAGAAATCTGAAAACTATTATTAAAATCATCTATAGTATCTGAAGATTGGAGAGTGTTCAACATAACCAATTTTTAAAAAAGAGGCACGAGTTAGGAAACTACAGACTCGTGAGCTAAGCAAAATGGTAGAAGGCATTATAAAGAACAAAGTTACCGTATATATGGAAGAAAGTCAACATGGATTTAGCAAAGGGAGGTCTTGCTTCAAAAACCTGTCACATTTTTTTGAAGGTTGTACATTTAATACTATTCGGAGAAAATATTTTTTTACTCAGTGTATATAATTAAGCTCTGGAATTCATTGACAGAGCATGTAATTAAAGCCATGAATGTAGCTGACTTTAAAAAAGGTTTGAACAAGTTCCTGGAGGAAAAGTCCATAAAGTGGACTGGGGAAATTCACTGCTAACTCCAGAATAAGCAGCATGGAATCTGTCTACCATTTTGGGAAACTGACAGGAACTTGTGACCTAGATTGACTACTGCTGGAAACAGGATACTGGACGTGATAGATCATCGGTCTGATCCAATATGGCCAGTCTTCATTCTCCACAGGGGACTTATCCATCCCAGGATCCAAAACACAATTAAAGTCAACCCTTTCCATGTTCATGGATTCCAAAATATCACCCAAAACCCTTGAAAAAATTGAAATCAGGAATACTGGGGGTGATTGCTCCCCACAGAACCTTCCCTCAACAATGACAAAACATCCTTGGGATATTTAATTTCCCTTTGCAAAACAAAATTTACCCCTTTTCTTTTTTTTTTATAGGCTTTATTTATAAACACCATTAAACAAGAGAAACATTAACAACAGTAAACAGACTCCGAACGGGGTTGTTTCTGATCCCCAACCCAGAGAACAGTCAAGGGTACAGGTGCAGTTTTCAAATTATATCCACCCCCTCCTACTCCCACTCTCCTCCCCCCTCACCCCCCCCCCCATAGTCACCATCCAATCCAAAGTTAGAGTAATCCCAGGGAGCTCCATACGGAAGCCACTGGATCAAGTCCCTATCTATATACTCCGTTAGAGACCCAATTGCAACACTTCATTGCGAATACCTGGGCTCAGGTTTTGAATATAAGGGTCCCAGAGCCTCTGAAAGACCGGCCACCGTCGAATGCTACCCCGGGCACACCTACACTCCAGGAGCATCAATTGATGGAAATTATTTCACCACTCCCAGAAGGAGGGCGGATGCCGATCCCTCCACCCACCAGACATGCCTTACGTACCAGTAAACGTTCCCATTTTCCCTTGAGCTGTGTAGGGCGTAAGTTATCCAGCACAACTAGGGAACTATCCCAACACACCTGCTGCCCCAGCAGCCCAGACAGAAAGGAACAAATTTTTGCCCAATAGGGACGTATGAGTCGACACCCCCACCACATATGCAATAAAGTAGCTAAAGGTTCAAAACACCTCGGGCATCGCCCATCCGACGTGATATGACAGCGGAAGGCCCGTCGAGGGGAAAAATATACCCATGTTATGTATTTAAATTGTATTTCCCTCCAACGGACTCCCACCGCCAGATCTACTATTTGCCGTAAGGCTCTAAGAACCATACCGGGAGGGATCTCGCACCCCATCTCCACAGCCCAGGCCAGCTCCACACTACGGTAATCAGGTACAGGCCTATACTGGGCCACCCGATTTTTCAGCACTCTTATAGATGGCGAGTCTTCTCCCCCCAACTCAAAAAATTCTATAATCTGCGCCGAGCGCTCCGCCCGAAGTTCCGTCTCCGGTAACGAGGCTACATAATGAGAAATCTGCAGGTAGGCAAAAAAAAGACCAGGCCTCAGCTCATATTCCCCACGCAAGGACTGGAACTGCTTACATTTCCCCGAGGGTTCTACCACATGGCCTATATTACAAATTCCTCTCTGGGCCCATTCACGAAACATCCCAGTATCGGTCCCTGGGGTGAACTGCGCGTTGCCTTGAATGGGCAGCCAGCTCGAAACCCTCCAGTTCCTGCCCCAATACACGTTCAACTGCTTCCAGGTTCGCCGGACCGAGCCAAGCAACACACTATCCCCGACATTGCCCCAGCTCAGCCTGTTTTCTTGATGCAAAAGCGCCAGCAAGGTATTCGGCGCAGCAAGCGCCTCCTCGAATGCCCTTGGAGTGCATACTTCAGTTCCGCCCAGCCAATCCCCCAGGTGCCGAGCCTGGCAGGCCAGGTTATAAGCCTCGAGATCAGGTAGCCCCAACCCTCCCTGTTTACATTTATCCACCAAGCGGCAATATGGAATACGTGCTCTCGCCCCCTTCCACAAAAAAACCAGAATTACTCCCTCTAACCGCCGAAGATCACATCTCAACAACCAGACAGGAAGAGTCTGCAGCCAGTAGAGTATCCGCGGCAGAATAACCATATTGATCGCCGCTATTCGCCCCGACATAAAGGATAAAGGAAGGGATCTCCACGCCTGCAATTGATCCTGCAGCCTGTCAATGATCCAATTTAAGTTGCATCGATAGAGCCGGGAAGGCTGACTAGTCAGCCGAATGCCCAAATACTTAAAGTGATCCTCTGCCCATCTAAGAGGGAAGTCCCCCTGCCACCCGCCCCTTAATTGTCCCGACAAGTCTAGGGCCTCAGATGTTTCCGTATTAATACATAAACCCGCAAACTGTCCGAAAATATGGAATTCCCGCAACAGCGAGGATAAGGAGTCACGGGGCGCTGACAAATGCACCAGCAGGTCGTCCGCAAAGGCAGACAATTTAAACTCATGCAGGCCTATGCGGATTCCACGTATCTCACGAGACCCCTCCACTCGACGTATAAAAGGGTCTAGGGATAACACAAAAAGAAGAGGGGAAAGAGGACATCCCTGCCGAGTGCCACGTCGTAAGTTAAAAGCCTCTGACAACACCCCATTACAGTAAATCGCTGCAGACGGTTTGGCATAAAGGCTGCGGACCATATTACAGAAGGAGTGCCCAAGCCCATAACACGGGAGTAGATAGTGTAGATATTTCCAATCAACTCTGTTAAAGGCTTTTTCTGCGTCGAAGCTCACTAGCAACAAATGTAGCTGTCTACTCTGCACCCATTCCAACGAGGACAATATTTTACGAAGGTTACGTACGGCATGTCGGTTTTTCACAAATCCAACTTGCGACTCATGGACCAGCTGGCCCAACACTCCCACCAGGCGATCTGCGAGGATTTTCGCCAGTAACTTAAGATCAAAATTAAGTAGTGAGATGGGACAATAAGAAGCCGCCTGCAGAGGATCCTTCCCCGGTTTGGGGAAAAGGGTAATATAGGCATGGTTGCCTCCCCAGTGAAAGCCGCCCTGCTCAGATCTCTTAGTGTGGAGGGCAACTAAAGTAGGAGAGATATAGTCACTAAGAATCTTGTAAAATTCAGTGCCTAACCCATCGGGTCCCGGTGTTTTATAACAACTCGCCTTAGCTATAACCATTTGCACCTCTTGGATAGTTAACGGTTGATCTAGCAATACCCTCTCTGCCTCGCTTAACCGAGGTAAGTCTATATCCTTCAAATATTGCATCATCCATGTGGGAGATCCCGCCTCCGCCGTGTATAGTGTCTGGAAAAAGGAACGAAAGACGCGGGCGATCTGCGGGCTATCTTTATGAAGGATCCCCTGATCATCTCGGAGTGCTGTAACCAATTTTGAGCTCCAGGGGCCACGCAAACAGCAGGCCAACAACTTGCCTGGTTTATCGCCGTGACAATACAATTGATAACGGTAATACATGACGGACTTCTTTGCCCGCTGGTGCAAGAGTTCATTTAAGGCTATCTGTGTCTCCCAGAGCTTTTTCTTAAGCGCAGTACTCGGATTACCTGCATTCCTCCTTCTTAACTTCATAACTAACTTCTCAAGGCGAATAATATGTTCGGCCTGCAGTCTCCATTTCCTTGCCATGAAGCCAATAATATCCCCCCGTAGGACGACTTTAGCTGTCTCCCACACCAGCTCTGGATCATCGTGATGCTCACTATGATCCGATTCGACCTCCTGCCACCGTCGTGTAAGAAATTGATGAAACTGGGTGTCTTTATAGAGCTCAAGCGGAAAACGCCAAATCCTCACCCTAGGGCTGTCTCCGCTCCACCGCAGCTCAAGCCAAATTAGAGCATGATCCGAGATTTCTACGGGTCCTATCTGCGCCGCGTCGACAGTGACAAACAAGCCTTTTGTAATCAACAGATAGTCGATACGTGCGCTGGAGCTGTGCGCGCGAGATTGGTGAGTATAATCCTTTTCGTCAGGGTGTAACAGCCGCCAGGGATCTACCAGCCCCAATCGAGTGCACAAGAGGAGCAACGCACGGGCCGTATGTAGTCTTTCCCTAGGCCCCCCCCCTTTGATGTATCTAATGCCACGTCCATCACACCATTAAAGTCACCTCCTAAGATCAGTGGGAGCTCTGGCAATTGCTCTATTTTGGATGCTAGGCGAGAATACAATGCAGAATCCAGCACATTGGGGCAATAAAGGTTCCCTAGAATGACAGGCTTCCCACCCAGTGTACCATGCAGCAAAATAAATCGCCCTGTGGGATCAACAATGTAGTTTTTAACGTCGAAACGGACATTTTTATGTATCAACACCACCACTCCGCCCTTCTTTCCCGTGGCCGGGGCCCTCCATACCTGCCCCACCCATTCCCGACGAAGTTTACTGTGCTCTTCAGCAGTCTGGTGGGTTTCTTGAAGCAAAGCTATGTCGGCTCGTTGCCTGGCCAAAGCCTGCAAAATTTTAGATCTCTTAATTGGGCTCCCCAAGCCGCAGACATTCCAAGAAATTATTTTCAGGTTAACTGGGTAATATATAGGTCTGCCAACAACATAATTACCAATTTCCCAGAGGGAGCCCCCCCAGCCTGGAACTCCCTCCACCGTGCATTCAAATTGCTCCCCCAATACAAAACATTTTTGTCAGGGATGTGACTATGCCTCCACCCCCCCACCCTCCACCCCTTCCCCATCCCCCCTTACCTCCCTTCACTCTCTGTCTCTCTATCTTCCACTAGCCCTAAGTAGGGCAGAAGAAGATCACCTCCCGGAGATCAGTTAAATGCATATGGTCCTCCCCGCCCACATTACCCCGGTACTAAACAGCAGCAGCTCTAGCTCCCACTACAACAGTTTGCAGACTGGTCCCCACAAAGTCAAACATACCAGGAACCCCGCATGTTTTAACAGACCGGAAACCCGAACAATAGCAAAGGCCTATATATAGAGTCATGAAAGGCCTCTCAAGGATCTCTCCCCCCGCCGGAGACAGGTCCTCAGGGGCCGCAGCTGGTCGGCTATGCCCCCCGAAGGCACGCCCCAGTCCCCAACCAATTATTAGGATCCCGACCCACCCGCCCGCCCCCCCCCCCCGGGACCCCGGGCCCGCACAACTCCAAGTTTAAGAAAGTTCCTACCCGAAGCCATTGGGCCGCCAGAGGACCTGCAGGAGGCTGTGACCAGGGCTCATGCTATCCCCTGACATTACAAGGCATACCAGCACCTGCCACACAGATATCTGGGATTATTAGACTGAACAGTAGGCCTGACCCACACCCCGGAGGGATGTGAAGAAGGCATCCCTGGACTTTCTGTCTACCCCAACATCTTCCCACAGGCTAGGGGGACTACCCCTACCACCCCCCCCCCCCACATGCTACTTCACAGGAACAGTTTACAACATGATATGTCAAAAACCAAGAAAACAAACAAAAAAAAAAAATAAGACATCAAACAGTTCAAAGTCCCTATGTTGAGGAAGGGCCGGAGGGTCCTCCCCAAGGAGCGCTCTGTCTCACCGACCCCATGCGCCACAAGAATCCTCGGTTGGGTAAATGTCCAGGCTTGTAACTGAGGGCCGGACTACAAGAGCTCTTCATAGGCCAGCATCGTTCCCTTCTCACATCTCCAGGGACCATTCCCGAGGCTATCCAAAGAAGGGACCACGAAAAACAATGACATATGTCCATGGATTTCAGACCGGAACAAAGGTCCACCATTGTCCCCTCCGGCTAACTGTGCTCTTTCCGACTAAAGCCAGGCCACAATGATTACATGTCGGCTCATGTAGCCGCCGGAGACAGTCACTCTCCTCTCCCCAGCGCCTAAATGTAGGGAACCGCATCCGTGGCGGATTCGAAGGACCGATGGCTTCCTGTGTGGAACACGTGCAGCCTAGCAGGGTACTGCATGGAGAACTTAATATTCGAGTTAATAAGCTTTTGGCAAAGGGGAGCGTAGGCTCGGTGTTTCTGACTTAGAGCCGCAGAATAATCTTGTGCGATTCTAATTTTCATGTTATCGTGTAGTAGCTCACCCTTCTGCCTCGCGGCTCTAATTATGGCTTCTTTTTGAGGAAGGTGTAGAAATTTTGCTAAAACCACTCTCGGCCACTGATCTCGAGGCTGCTTAGCTCCCACGCGGTGTGCTCTTTCAATACGCAATTTACCGCCATCTTCGATGCCTTCGAATAGCTGGGGGAATAAGGTTTCCAGGCAATGAGCTAAATCTTTATCCGTAATCGAATTTGCAATACCCATCACCCTCAGATTGTTGCGCCTAGAGCGATTCTCCAAATCGTCCATTTTCAGTGCATGTGCCTGTATCTGGGATTTCAACAGCATCAGATCTTGTGTTAAGGTCTCCAGGCAGTCCTCCGCCTTCCCTATGCGATCCTCCGCCTCTTGGAGCCGATTCCCCAATGCCCCGACGAAGGCTTGTAAAGTATCCATTTTTTCATGTAGTGCGGTAAATTGCATGGATAATGCCTCTGCCACTGCTGCAGAAACCTCCTCCAGAAATACCGGAGAGGTCGGCGATTTAGGTATAGCCATGTTGTCGGCCATTTTAGGTGCCGGGGTTCCACGCTCCTTCTCCCTCCGAGCGGTTTTTACAGCTGCTGCCATCCCTCCAGGTAGCACCCGAGAACAGTTCAAGCCAGAAATTACCACTGTGACTAGGTAAATATTATCGTTAGCTTGAATTCGGCATTTAAAACGGCAGTAAATTCGCGGTTTGGGCCGAGGAAGACTGGAGCGCAAGCAGTGGCGACCTGCTGCCCTCACCGCATCACGTGATCTCCTTTACCCGTTTTCTTAATTAAAATCTCAACTCTATATGCTTGGGTCCTGAGCTAGCTGCTATAAAACTGTTAAGCCCACCACCATTTTAAATGAACTTGTTCAGGCTGAATCATATGGGTCTCCTACATAGAGTTGCCAAGTTACCCATTTCCAGGAGTGAGATTATAAACCAGTCCTAGATTTCTGACAATCTTATTCATTGGGATCAGTGCATTATGGGACCTGCAGCACTGATTCCAATAGGTAAATCAGGGACTACAAATACCACACTGCACTGCAAGGCAAATTTAAAACCAGAACTGACAAAAAATCTCACTCCTGGAAATGGGTAACTTGGCAACTCTGCCCACAGCGATACAATATTGGCTTTATGACTGTACAAAGCCCACAATATTTTGTACTGTTTTACTGGTGAACCTAGCCCACATATATTCCAAGAGAGAAACTTCACCTGAGACTCACCCTGGTATAACAGGTTACCAAATAGAAAGCAGCGCTCCCGCAGCCTAGGAGCCCCGCTTGTGTTACAGACAACCCAGCCATCACAACCAACAAGCATGGCTACAGTCACCCTCCTCCCAGTCCCACCACCATTCATCCAACTCCCTGATTTTCTTCAAAAAACCACCCTACATCAAAAAAGTTGCAATGGGTTCATAAAGACCTATTCCCTCCAGCACTCAAACTAGGAATTCACCCCCTCTTAACAAACTAAACCCTCCTAACAAACACTGGTTCATGGCACACATGCCACAATATACATCCCCCACCTTCATCCCCACCTAACCCCAGCCACAAACACTTTTACCTCTACCACCCACACACACTTAAGTCTACCACTAGGGTTGCCAACCGGCCGTTTTTCAGTCAGCTTGGCCGGTTTTTCCGTGGTCAGGCCGGCTGCTGGCAGAGATGCAAAACCGGTCCTTGAAAAGCTGTTTTTTTGCTCTGGCCGCGAGATCGGAAGTGGCCAGACCAGAAAACTAACTGACTTTTCTCCCGTGGTCCATGATCCTCGATCCCCCATGCAGCCGCTCCTTCTGCTTCTTACAAAGCAGCGGCTGCAATAAAGTTAATTTGAAAAGGAAAGACAACCTGTGAGGAGTCCTCCGGTCCTAGGAAACTCCTTTTGCAGCGCCCGCCCCCTCTGACATCACTTCCTTTTCAGCCCGGGCGCTGCAGAAGGAGTTTCCTAGGACCGGAGGGCTCCTCACAGGTTGTCTTTCCTATTTAAATTAACTTTATTGCAACTGCTGCTCTGTAAAAAGCAGAAGCAGCTTCTGCAAGGGGGTGAAGTTGCACTAAGGGGGGGGGGGGTGTAAAGCTGAACTGGGGGGTGGCAAAGCTGCACTAAGGGGGGGGGGGTAAATGGAGAGTAAATGGAAGAATACCCACTATGGAATCTTCTGAACTCTGACCCGAATTAACATAATTAGGATCAAGCAACCATTCGCGATGAACGAAACAGCTTGTTACATTTTCGCAGCTACCACCCTGGCCCACTTAAATGTGGATTGCCTTTTGGCCAATTTCTTAGATTACGGCGGAATTGCAACACACTTGAGGATTATATGACCCATGCTTCTGAATTGAGTCATCGTTTAATTAATCGTGGTTATCCCAGTCACATCATTCAAAAAGCAATGAAACGAGCACGTTTCGTTCATCGCGAATGGTTGCTTGATCCTAATTATGTTAATTCGGGTCAGAGTTCAGAAGATTCCATAGTGGGTATTCTTCCATTTACTGAGGGTAGCTCTGCAGTTTTAAAGATTTTAAAACAACATTGGCCAATGTTGCAATTAATTGATTGTTTTAATAAACCTCTTCAGATAGCATTTTCTCGGGGGCGGAATCTTGGCGATATGCTGATGAAGACAGCATTACCATCTGATAGACTCGATCGACTTCCTGCTAAGACTGGACATTTAACATGTGGATCATGTCAATTCTGTGCATCATCTATGCTTGGGCTACAATGGACACATCCAAAAACAAAACAACTGTTTACACGACGCTGGGATACGAACTGTCTCTCTAGCTATGTAGTCTACTTATTGCTGTGCCCGTGTTTATTGCTCTACATAGGTAGGACTAGTCGTGCTGTGAAGATACGTTTAATGGAACATGCTTCCCGATTGAGAAATAGAGTCTTGACAGCACCGATGGTAACCCATTGTTTACAAATCAATCATTCATTTACTGATTTACGATGGACAGTTATTGACCACATTCCAGCTGATCCCAGAGGAGGAGATCGTCTCTACCAACTTCAACTATTAGAACAAAGATGGATTTTTTCCTTGGATACAGTAGAACCGGCAGGTTTAAATCGGGAGGTTGAATGGTATTCGATAGTCTGATGTCATCTTCAGAGAACCAATCCGAATTGGGATTCCCCTTCATGTGGGGCGTTCCCTTTCTGATAGGTTGTGCTCCTGTTTAAAAATCGAATAGTCTAATGATGCAGCCATAGAGGAGAGACATATGCCTCAGCCGCAACGACGGCGTCTTGTTGGGATTCCATTTTTTGAATTGAAGAAGAGTTCAACATTTGATACAGAGCCTCAAGGCTCGAAACGCGCGCGTCATGTTCCATCTTCCTCTTCAGGATCAACGGAAGGATGAGTGAAAATTAAGAGGCTTCAGATAAGTGCAATTTTGTGGATATAAAAAAATAATTTGAGAAGTGACACAGGATCACATATAAAAGAAAAAAAGGCAGCTAGCTGCTTGGTGTGGGACAGTTGACACTACTGTCCCTCCTACAGCAT
Source organism: Ichthyophis bannanicus (assembly GCA_033557465.1). Taxonomy (NCBI): domain Eukaryota; kingdom Metazoa; phylum Chordata; class Amphibia; order Gymnophiona; family Ichthyophiidae; genus Ichthyophis; species Ichthyophis bannanicus. Next base: position 90,088,710 of record CM066034.1, on the reverse strand, counting down.
AGCTTCGACAAAAATATGAAAGTAATGAGGTGATATTTAGTGATTCTTGTAAAAATTCTGCTTTATGTGTTTCACTTTTTGGGGGTGGTGATTAATCTGTAAGAAGCAAGAGCAGTGGCTGCAAGAGGAAAGAGGTGGCAGAAGGAACTGACAGGTGGAAGGTGAGGGCTGGAAGAGAGCTGAAAGAGGGGGGAAGGAGGTGACAGGAAGGGACTGACAGGGTGAAGGAGGTGGCTGGAAGACAGCTGACAGAGGAGATAAGGAGGGGGCTTAAAGGGAGCTGACACCTGGGAATGGTACTGGTAAGTGATGGGTAATGGGGAGGGGGCACTGGGACTGGAAATAGGCTGATGGAAGGAAGTGAAGGAAGGAAAAGAAGAGACAAAAATGGCAAATGGACTATAGACCATAGAAAACTAGCTAAAAGAAAACGGGAAAATGGAAGCCTCAGATCGGAACCAGCATAATCAGAGAATAAAATGGTCAGACAACAAAGGTAGAAAAAATAATTTTATTTTCAATTTAATGACTGGACTTTGTACTACCTTTATATTTTACACAGTATGGGGAACTGCCTTTCTTATTTATCTGATATTGCACTGCATGTAGAGTCTGTCTTCTTGGGGTTTCAGTTTAATTTTTGTCTATATATTTCTCTTTTTGTTTTGTGCTCATTTATTGACGAAGACCTGTCTGTATTGTGTGTGTGTGTGTGTGTGTGTGTGTGTGTACAACCAATGCTGCGGATTCTGTCAGTATAGAATTTCTGTTTAAGAATGTGTAGAAGTCTTGCTTGTTCAGTTTGCACATTGCCCTCTCTGTAATTGTTTGGGGGACAGGAGGTGGAGTAAGGTTGGGGTGGGAGTGGGGGTGGGGGTGGGGCAGGGGCAGGGGTGGGGTAGGGGTGGGCATGGGCGGAGCATGACTTGCCACCGGTGGTTGGCAACCCTATCTACCACATGCACATACCCTCCATGCCCACCTGTAATTCTTAAGACACACAATATAGTAAAGTGTTCACATGGCGTCTCCAAATGAGCACAATGCCTCCTCCTAGTTGGTAAGCAACTAAGTCATAGGAACCTGCAGACCCAAATTAGCCCACTAGATCAGACAAAACAGAAACAAGTCCAACCGCAGTCCGAAACATTTCATAGATGGAAGCAAATACAAACTGCAATCCTCAATCCTTGGCAACAGCCAAAAGTGCCAGAAACATCTGGGTTTCCTACAGGGCAGAAAACAATTCACTCTTGCCCCCATGCTGGACTTGAAGGTGTTCAGGGGACAGAAGTGCAACATGAATGTCTCTCTCATACACATTTTCCCCTCCAAGCAGTTACTTTCCCTCTGGAAGTCTGACACTTTTCTCCTCACAGGCTGTAAGTTGGTTCTCCTTATAGATGAAATTGAGAAAGTGCACTAACATTAAAGGAGTCTGTTCACCTCCACACACCATCGTCTGACACGGTGGGACCTTTGAATTATAATAGGTCACAAGTGATCTTCCAACGAGTTCAATGGGCAATCATTTCTCCAGGAAGCCCTGAAGATGCTCTCCGCAAGGCTCTTTGGCAGCTCCAGGAAATGAGGATTATTACAAAGAGCTCTGCTTTTGTGGTCCTGAACAAACTCCTCACTTTGCTGCGGGGCCCTGCATTAACCGGTAATCTCTGCTGCCAATTAGCTCCTCCTCTCTCTTCCTAATTATTTAAATTAAGATACTGCATTCTTAAATTGATGACATTTAGTGGAATCTTTAAATTGATAAAATTTAGTGATTTTTTAAAAATATTCCCTGTTGAATTTATTGAATGGGAATATTTTTTATAAGTGTTATAAAAAATATTCCCATTCAATAAATTCAACAGGGAATATTTTTAAAAAGTGTTATAAAAGTGTTATAAAAGTGTTATAAAAAATATTCCCATTCAATAAACTCAACAGGGAATATTTTTAAAAAATCACTAAATTTTATCAATTTAAAGATTCCACTAAATGTCATCAATTTAAGAATGCAGTATCTTAATTTAAATAATTAGGAAGAGAGAGGAGGAGCTAATTGGCAGCAGAGATTACCGGTTAATGCAGGGCCCCGCAGCAAAGTGAGGAGTTTGTTCAGGACCACAAAAGCAGAGCTCTTTGTAATAATCCTCATGTTAGTGTTATGTGTTTATTTTCATATAATTTGCCCAACAATCATAATGTACTCGTATATAGTTCTTCCAATTGCTATCCAAGTTGACTCACCCGCCTGACTTACGAATCATTATATTATTAACCTTTGATGTTGTTGTTGTTGTTCTCCAAACTTGTTCTATGTAATTGCTGTTCTTGTTCCTTGTAAACTGCTCTGAATGTTAAATAGCACGGTATCTAAAACCAAATAAATATATATATTTTTTTTTTTACTGCCATCAAGTTAGTGTTGACTCAAATGACCCCTGGGTTTTCTTGGCAATGTATCACTAGAAGTAGATTGCCAGCCTTTTCTTCTGAGGCAATGGAGGGTAAGGTGACTGGCCCAAGGTCACAAGGAGTACCAGTGGGAATTGAACCCTTGGTCTTCTGGGTACTAGGCAGTTGCTCTAACCACTAGGCTACTCCTCCACTCCAAATAAATAAATAAAGGGTCCTATATAGAATTTTTTGCATATAAAGCCCTTATAAATGTCTTCTGGATCACTATAGTTGGACATCCTTTCTGCCAAAAATGGTCTTTCAAGAGGCTTTGGATGAAAAATTGAATAACATAAAAGGTTATTATGATATAGTATCCTACCTATATACAAATATAGTAAATTTCCCTAAAGATCTAGACATAAGTATATCCAAAAATGTGATTTGTCTACTTTCAACCTGAGCAGAAAAATGCAGAGTCTCATTCATCCCAGAAATTCCTGTAATTTCTCCAAAGAGCAATACCAGATAAAAAAATATCATCAATGTAGTGAGCCCACTTTACAATATATAAATTCTTCAAAATTAGCTATATAGGCATGCTGTTGAGGGTGCCATTGTAACCCCCATAGCTGTGCTCTTAGTTTGTCAAAAAATAAAGGCATATCTTTAAATTTGAAATAATAATTAATGCCAAAATAATTTGGGATTTTAAAAAAAACCCTTCAATGTTGACAGTGAGGTAGATGCTAAATAGTGACTTGCTACCTCTGTGTCCGCCATGACATGCTAGAACCTTCCATGTTCCAGTTCAAGGACTCAGGCACCAGATAGCTGAGAATGGGGAGTAAAGATCTACAGGGTGGCCCAAAAAACGTGAGAACATCTCGTAAATTAAAAGCTTAAATAGTTTACTTATTTACCTTTTTTAACTATAAAACGTCTTTATATCGACAATTTCCGGTCGCCATCTTTGTTTTTTTAATTTGTCAGTCGTTTAAATCTGTCTTTTAGAATTTTTAAATAACTTATATGCTACGAGATGTTCTCACTTTTTTGGGCCACCCTGTATATCTTCATGCTTCAGTTTTAAGCTGGTTGTCACTAACAGTTATAATATAGAAGCAAGTAGATCAGCAAAGGTTTTCAAGTCATGGAAAGCTTCAGTGTTTTCCTTGCCTGCAGAACATGAAAATCCACAGGAATCTGGCACTTAAAGGCTATTATCATTAATGCTGAAATATCTTCAGAACACGTGAGGTTAATGTTTAGATATCAGCAGTACATCAGAAACTGTTCTCTTGCCTCTTCTGTTTAACACAAAGAGCCTCAACCTGTGACTTTACCACCCTGTAGTCTCATCTCCTAATTCTGCCAGTGGTTACCATAGCAATTTAGCAAGTTTATGATTTCCTGTCAACCATGATGAAAAAGCATGTTTTGGTACTTACTTTGAAGAATTGCTTCACTAACATAATGAATGTGGAGATTTCCAAAGAATTCCATTGGAAGCTGGAAGTTCAGTGCGGGTCCTTGACATTCCACTTAGGGTTTTTCAAAAGACTCAGCAGACCAGCATGGTTAAGGACTAGGAATCTTGCTTTGACTAATCTCAAGCTTCCCCTTACCCAAAAAACGCAGAATCCCTTTCAAAGATTTGTATAATAAAGCTTCATAACACTTTTTATAGTCTGGTTATCCCATTATTCCACTTTTAGAAAATAACGGTCAACAAACGGGTTGCACTGGTGATGAGTTTTTGAGAGCTCTTTTCCATTTATCAGGCCAGTTCAGATGCTGCTCTAATATGCAAATACACGGGAGCTTAATTTTTTCACATAGGCAGGGCAGGCGCTACCCGGTAAGCCAGATAAGCGCGGCAGGAGAGCGCTGTCACTAGCCGCCCACCACCCACCTCTTCAATAAAGAAAGCAGCCGTGGTTCTGCTACCTTTTAAACTGCTGGACCGCAGCATTTTCAGCAGTAACAAGTATTTCCTGTTTCTCATAAGAAACAGGAAATGCTTATTATTGCCTTTAGAAACTAGCAACCCAGCAGTGTGAAAGATAGCAGAGCTGCAGGAACAGAGAAATGTTCCCGTGGCTGCTTTCTTTTTTGAAGGATAAATCAGAGCAGACATGGGGGGGGGGAGCTGGAAGGGAGCAGACACGGGGCAGAGCTGGAAGAGAGCAGTCATGGGGGGGTTACAAGGGAGCAGAAATGGGAGAGCTGGAAGGGAACAGACATGGGGGGTTGGAAGGGAGCATACATGGGAGGGGGAGCTGGAAGGGAGCAGATGGGGGGAATTGGAAGGGAGCAGACATATGGGGCTACAAGGGAGCAGACAGAGGGGAGCTGGAAGGGAGCAAACATTGGGGAGCTGAAAGGGAGCAGACATGGGGGAGATGGAAGGAAGCAGACATGGGGGGCTGGAAGGGAGCAGAAACTTGTGGATGGGGCTGGAAGGTGAATGGGTAATAGGAGGGGGTTTGGAAGAGAACTGACGGGGGAAGGTGGAGGCTAGAAGGGAGCTCACATGGGGGATTGGAAGGGAGCGGAAAAGAGGGGAAGGAAGGGCTGGAGGGAAGGTGGGGGCTGGAAGGGAGCTGACAACTGGCGATGGCACTGGAAGGTGGATAGACAGAGGAGAGGGTGACTAGAAGGGAACTGGCATGGGAGGGGGCACTGGGACTGGAAGTTCGCTGATACCTGGGATGGTATTTGGATTAGAAGGGGCAGGACCATGGAAAAGGAGGGGATTGGAAGGGAATAGACATCAGTGGCGGTGCTGGGAATGCAAGGGGGCTGACACTGGGAGGGGAGGCTGTAAAGGGGACTGATAATGGGGGATGGTTACTGGGACTGGAAAAAGACTGATGGAAGAAAATGAAGAAAGCCAAAGGAGAGACAAGAAATGGCAGATGGACTATAGACCATAGAAAAAGAGCTAAGAGAAGACAGAGGAAAACAGAAACCTCAGGTCGGGACGAGCATGATCAAAAATCATCAAACAACAAATATAGAAAAATAATTTTATTTTCAATTTACTGATTGGACTTTGCACTATCTATATTTCAAACAATATGGGGAACTGCATCTCTTATCAGGTGTGGCACTGCATGCGAAGTCTGGCTTCTTGGGGTTTCATTTTAATTTTTGTCTACATATTTTTATTTTTACTTTAGGTTGTGGTCACTTATTCTGTACTTGGTGAGGGTCTGTGTTCTGAGTGTGTCACCTCGGCCAGGCATTCTGTTAACATGGAGTTTGTACGTAGGGATCTGTACTGTAGTAATTTGACTTGTACAGCTTTTCAAATAGGTGTATGGATGTTTTGGGGTCCATTGCAGTTATACCTTTTTCTGGGTAGGCCCCTTATTGTAGGAGTTTTGGAAGTGTATGCTGGTATTGTATGGTAGATTTGGCCTTGTAGATCTTCAGTGACTTTTGCAGTGTTTTATATGAGTTCACAATATGCCTGGCACTGGAGAATGTTTATGTTGTTAGTGAGATGACCGGAATCAGATTTTTTTTTTGCACTATCACAGTCTGTTTGCATGATGCTAAGTATTTACTAGTAAGTATTTTTATTTCGGCTATGCAATTGCTCTTCCGTTGCAATTTTCTTACAACACTAGATTTGAAGGAGAAATACTAATATGACTTGAAAAGAATTTACAAAGTGGTTTTGGGGAAAAGGAGGGTAGGGTGCAGCCAACATTAATAATAACGAGGGACGGGCGCCAATTTATAGGTTGCAGGGGGGGGGTGCTAGAAACCCTAGCACCGGCCCTGCACATAGGGTCCATTTGCAGTGATAGTAACAATAACACCGGCATTTAAATTAATAGGAATAGATTTAACACCTCCATAAATATCGACAACAGCAATGATAGGCAATCTGGTCACTTCTGCCACTGCTATCCATTCAGTTTGGGCCTATTATTCAGGATAGCTTACCAGAATAACAGCAGAAAACAGTCACCATCCGGGTAATTATACCACTCTTCCCTCTATCCACAGTCCCTCCACCACTCCACTATGCAAACAGTTTCGAGCTAGTTGGAGGGACTTTCAGCCTGGCATACAGCCAAATAGTGACTGAAAAGGCATCGATAGTAGACTTATACATTCATTAGCCACCAGTCATAGTAACATAGTAAATGACGGCAGATAAAGACCAGTATGGTCCATCTAGTCTGCCCAGTAAGATGGTAAGAGTAGGTGCACCTGCCGCTCTGTGCAGGTCACCCTACCCCATGTCTTTGTTTAGGGGTGAACCCACTGCTCCGTGTAGGGCACCCCTGTTTGTTGAGAAATTAGATAGTTAAGTTTATTTTGATTTTATCCTGTTGCTATAAAGGGATCCACTGTGTCTGCCCCATGCCATTTTGAATTCTGTCACTGTATTTGCCCCCATCACTTCCATCAGGAGGGCATTCCAAGCATCCACCACCCTTTCAGTGAAAAAGTATTTCCTGACATTGCCTTTCAATTTAACACCTTGCAGCTTCATGTTATGCCCTCTAGTTTTACAGCTTCCCCGTCTTTGGAAGAGGTTTGTTTGTTCATTAATACTCTAAGTATTTGAAGGTCTGAATCATATCTCCCCTATCCCTCCTCTCCCTCCAGAGTATAAATATTTAGGTCTTCAAGTCTCTTCTCATAAGGCTTCTGATGCAGGCTCCAAATCATTTTGGTTGCCTTCCTCTGAACCGTTTCCAGTCTTTTTACATCCTTTGCGAGATACGGTCTCCAAAACTGAACACAGTATTCCAAGTGAGGCCTCACCAGTGACTTATACAGTGGCATTAATACATCTTCCTTTCTGCTGGTAATTCCTCTTTGTATGCAGCCCAACATCCTCCTGGCTTTTGCCACTGTCTTGTCGCACTGTTTTGCCACCTTGAGATCCTCAAAAATAATCATACCAAGTTCCTTCTCCTGGTCCATGCACACCAACCTCTCATCCTCTATTGCGTACATTTCCCTTGGATTTCTGCTTCTCAAGTGCATGACACTGCACTTCTTTGCATTAAATCTTAGCTGCCAAGAATTAGACCCTTCTTCCAGCTTTTGTAAATCTTTCCTCATGTTATCCACTCCCTCAGGGGAGTCCACTCTGTTGCAAATTTTGGTGTCATCTGCAAAAAGACAGACTTTTCCATTCAGTCCTTCAACAATATCACTCACAAATACATTTTATTTATTTTTATTTATTTTATTTAACACTTATTTATATACCGCATCTTCCAGCGATCAGTTGCGGTGTACAATTAACAACAGTTAACAATGAACATAGAACAGTGCCAGTCCTAGAACCGAACCCTGGGGCACCCCGCTAATCACCCTCCTTCCATCCGAGTGAGCTCCATTTACCATCACCTTCTGAGGTATGTCAGTCAACCAATTTCTGATCCAGTTCACCACCTTGGGACCCATCCCCAAACTACTGAGTTTATTCATAAGCCTCCTATAAGGAACAGTATCAAAGGCTTTGCTGAAATCCAGGTAGATGACATCCATCGCGTGCCCCTGATCTAGTTCTCTGGTCACCCAGTCAAATAACTCAATCAGATTTGTTTGGCAAGCTCGTCCAAATGGCAGATGAAATTTAACGTAGACAAGTGCAAAGTTATGCACTTAGGAAAGAACAACCCAAACTATGGTTATACGATGCAAGGTTCCACATTGGGAACCACCACCCAGGAAAAAGATTTAGGCGTCATCGTGGAGAACATGTTAAAACCCTATGCCCAGTGTGCAGCAGCAGCCAAGAGAGCAAATAGAATGCTAGGTATCATAAGGAAAGGAATGGAAAATAAAACAAAGGATATTATAATGCCTCTGTATCATTCCATGGTGCGACTGCACCTTGAATATTGTGTGCAATTCTGGTTGCCGTATCTTAAAAAGGATATAGCGTTATTAGAAAAGGTTCAGAGAAGAGCCACCAAAATGGTAAAGGGGATGGAAGGATACTGCTTTGAAGAGAGGCTAAAAAGGTTAGGGCTCTTCAACCTGGAAAAGAGACGGCTGAGGGGAAACATGATAGAGGTCTATAAATTAATGAATGGAGTGGAACGGGTCAATGTAGATCGATTGTTTACGTTATCAGAATATAGAAAAACTAGGGGACATGCAATGAAGCTACAGGGTAACCTATTTAAGACTAATAAAGAGAAAATATTTTTTCACTCAACGTGTAATCAAACTCTGGAATTTGTTACCGGAGGGTGTAGTAAAAGCTGTTATTGTAGCTGAGTTTAAAAAAGGTTTGGACAAGTCCTGTAGGAAAGGTCCATAAACCATTATTAAAAGGGACGAAGAATATCACTGTTTGACCCAATACAAGCATTGAGGAACCTGTGTTTTTTGTGGAGACTGCTAGATACTTGTGACCTAGTTTGGCCACTGTTGGAAGCATGATACTGGGCTTGATGGACCTTGGTCTGACCCAGTATGGCATATCTTATGTTCTTATGTTATATTATGTTCTTGGTAAAACCATGTTGCCTCGGATCATGCAACCTGTTGGCTTTGAGAAAGTCCACTATTCGCTCTTTCAGGAGTTCCCCCATTACTTTTCCTGCCACCGAGGTAAGACTCACCGGCCTGTAGTCTGTCACTTTTTCCCTGTCACCACTTTTGTGAAGAGGTACCACATCAGCCCTTCTCCAGTCTTGAGGAACGTCTCCTGTTTCCAAGGATCTGTTAAAATCATCCTTTAAATGGCCCTATAAGAACCTCACTAAGCTCTTTCAGTATCCTGGGATGTATCCCATTCGGTCCCATGGCCTTGTCCACTTTCAGTTTTGCAAGTTGCTCTAACATATCATCTTCTGTGAATGGTGTGGTATCTACTTCATTCCCATTTTTATATTTGGGAGTCACAGGTGTTCCTTCTCCGGGATTTTCTTTAGTAAAAACAGAGCAGAAGTATTTATTTAGCAATTCCACTTTTTCAATGTCACTTTCCACGAGTCTGTTCCCAGCACTTCTGAGTCCTGCAATTCCACCTCTGATTTTCCTCCTCTACCAAATATAGCTGAAAAAGATTTTGTTGCCACACTTCACATCTTTTTCTCTGCCTTTGATTTTGCTTTCCTTATTTCTCTTTTTGTCTCTTTTAGTTTGATCCTGTATTCCTTTCTGTGTTCCTCTGTTTGCAAGCTTTTGAATTTTGTGAAAGCTGTGGTTTTTTGCCTTTATTTGAGCAGCTGCTTCTTTGGAGAACCAAATAGGTTTCCTTCTCCTCTTGTTTTTATTTACTTTCCTTACATATTTATCTGTTGCCCCTTTTATTGCCACCTTTAGTTTAGCCCATTGCAATTCCACTTCCCTTAGCCCCTGCAACCCTGCCAACTCCTCCTTCAGGTACTTGACCATTTTACTGAAGTCAGTGTTTTTGAAGTCTAGGACTTTGAGCTTGCTATGATTAGACTACACCTTGACATTTATCTCACACCACACCATGTGATGATCGCTGCTGCTCACAGGGGCACCCACCCAGACATTCGACACGCTATCTCTGTTGGTGAGCACTAAATTCAGCATCGAGCTTTCCCTGGTTGGTTCCATCACCATTTGTCTAAGAGTAATGCATCTTGGAAGGCCATCCACAATTTTTTTACTTCTTTCCAGATTTGCAGAAGGAGAACTCCAATCCACATTGGGTGTATAACTCTGAATATCAGCCAGATAGTGTTGTTCTCTAAAGCTGGAATTTTTAGAAAAAATACATCAGTTCATTGGAGAATCAGTTGTTTAAAAACTATTTTTGACTGTTCTTTTTCTACTGCGTGACCTGACATTTTCTGCTTCTAAGTTTTATAATTAATTTTGTCTTTTTGTGGGTTTCTACACATGCGGCAAGTAGAGAGCAAGTCACCACTCAAGGACTCGGCCTCCAGGTGGCATATACTATAAGAATAGCAGTTTGCCCAAATATCTAATGGCTGCTCTTCAGTGTGTTCTCGAACCCTCAAAAGTTATTTGTAAGAGTGTGAAAAAGCTATTTATCGTTTACAGACCTCACTTTTATTCTCTGTTATCAGCTTCCAGTCTAGCTTCACTCTCCCTCCAGCCCACAAATGAATATTCATCCACTTAGGTACACAGCTTTTATTTGCCTTCCAAGTTCTCTACCCCAAATACAGGGCCGGCCCTAGAGTTCCTTCAAGGTGTTGGCACCCTAGGCATGCCTTAAGCCTCATGCCCCCCCTCGGTAGTCAGTTGTTTAGCTTTGAATGCCCTGCTCTCCCCCCTTACCAAAAAAAATCTGCTGCCCTTGGCAGCAGTCCAGTCTGCCTGATGGTCGGGCCAGTCCTGCCCAAATATTGTTACTCCAGCTCATGTCAAGAATAGGTACATCTGGTCTGCCCTGGCCAATGCAACTCTGTTACTTCTTATGGCAGGAAATGTTTTCTTTTTCTGTTCCTTTCTTCCAGTGTAAACTCAAGGGAGACAATCCCTGCCTAACTATTTCCGTTGTCTCCATAATTGGGGAAAAAATGCTCAGGCCCAAGTTTCCAAAAACGTTTAGTTCCGGAGCTGCGTGACACCGTTTTTTTTCCAGGTGCTGCTGAATATTCTCGGGTGCTGCCGCTAAACACCCTGATGCAAACGGACTAGCATCGGGAGTTCTGAAGGCAGAGCAAAGATGGCACCCGAGGATAACTGGCTGGTGGCGATATTCAGCCACTAGCCAGTTACGCAATGGCAGTAAAAGTTAGACACTTGAAAGATTGGCCTATGTTTCACTGCTGAAGGCAGCAGCTGAATATTGCCACGGCCCGGTTAGCTGCAGCGCCGTCCAGCCTACCCCATATTCATTGCCAGTGGCCGGATAGGGACCCAGCATTGAATATCCAGGCTAAAGGTTCAGTGGTGATGGTGGAATCTCCGGCCCAGCAGTATCCATTAAAGTAAAGACCTCCCCATCCCTTAGAACAGTGAGCCCTGGCAGTTCATGGTATCACCAGCAGTTATCGTACCCTCTTCCTGTCAGCAGAATCCCTAATGCAGACTCAGAAATGGTTTTTTTTAGCAAAGTCAATGAAATACAAAAAATGAAGTGGCTGATATTTGACTTTAATGATTGGCTTTTCTTTTAATGTTGGCCAGTGCGGATGAAATGAATCCAGATAGTCAGTGCCGATATTCAGATAGCAGCCAATACTGAATATCTGAATTCAATGGTGGCTGCTGCCACTATCTGGCTAACAAACAGAACACCCAGGGGAATTTAATCATCTAACACAATTGAACTCTCCCCTCTTCCACACCCCTAGAAACGTATATCTCAAAGATGTTTTATCGGACTAATTGCCTTGAGAGAATCACCTCTCCTGTAGCAAAACGTCCTTTTATTCATTTTAATGAGCTAAAACACAACTCATGCTTCACCATACCAGTGAAAACCTAAGGAGATTCATACTCTGTGATCACCTTTAGAATATAGTTAACTAATGACAACTTATCTCTGTGCATCAAGATTCACCAACACCTCCAACAGGTTGTAATACGCTGCTACCGCTCGAGCTTCTCTGTTTTTTTTGCAGTCCAGCGCAGTACGCAGTATATCTCCCAATTCCTCTTTATAACAATGCCATCAATGTTCTCTCTTCTTGTAAACGGCATCATAATTCAACAGCATAAGTTACATAGCACCATGTTTCAAATCCACAAATCCTCTCGATCCTTCATCAGGCTCACTTTCTGGCTGAATACCATATCACCATTTTCTCTCAGTTCATATAGGGAAACTATCTCTGACATCAGCTAAAGCAGATCCAATCAAAATCTAACATACTGAACTGACAGCAGATTAGACCAATCACTCTCCAAAGTCACAACGGGTTCCCCAGGTGAGTCACACCAAATTCCACCAATCTATTTCCAGATTTAAACCCTGGGGAACCACCATGTGCAATCTAAATATCCATTTTTGCTCTAGATCTTGGAAACGCTGTGTCCTATCTCCTCCATGCTGTAGAGGAGGTACATGATCAATAATCCGCCATCTATAGTCCTGAAAGAAGTGTCCTTTTAACACACTATGGGACACTATCGGTGCCGACAGAACTTGATTTCGGAGGCGGGATCGGTGTTCCAAGAGTCTTTGTTTCAAAGGTCTACTAGTCTGTCCTACATATTTAAGGGAGCAAGGGCATACAAGTATATATACCACAAATGACGATCGACAATTAGTTTTATACAGAGCTGAATAGGTAACATGTGAACGTGGATCATCCCATTTAGGACCCAAAATTGTAGTCGGGCAAAAATCACAACTCCCATATGGGTTCTGACTCCCACACATAGTCTCACTAGCCACCACAGAGCTCACCCTATGAGTCACATGCCACATTACGTCCTCGTCGATAGGCTAACATTAATGGACATTGAAAGCAAGAGTGAACATTTAAAATGCACCAATAATTCTTCAAAAGTTTGCTAACCTTCTCAGAAAGATGCATATATGGCAATATGCCCACTATTGACGTACCAGATCTATCCCTATAGTTATCATCCTGACACCACTCAGGGTAGCTAAATTGTGCTCGCTTATATGTTCTTCAAATCAAATCCGGCAGGTTTCCCCAAGCCAAAAGACGTTGTCCTAAATCCTTTGCATACTGATGGAATTTCGACAACGTTGAACACAATCGACGAATCCGAATAAGCTGACCCAATGGCAACCCCCGTCGTAGGGGAGCTGGGTGATGGCTATGAAACGTCAGCAGTGTGTTTCTCTATACTGATTTATGATAAAGAGTAGTATGCAATGTCTGTCCTTCCTTATACACTGTGAGGTCCAAAAAATGAATCTGATAGAAATTGTAATCAGGAACAAATTGTATATAAGGCTTAATAGAATTCAGCCAAAGAAAAAATTCCTGTAATTGAAGCAATGAATCTGACCACACAAAGAAAACATCGTCCAAAAACCTTACCCAAATGGCTATATATTTAAACCACTGAGAGGAATATACATGAGATTCTTCATAATGGGCCATATACAATGCCGCCAATGAGGGTGCCATTGTAGCCCCCATCTGTATTCCAAAAATCTGCCAATAAAAATTATCACCATAGCAAAAGTGACTGCATTTTAATACACATTCTAATAGTGAAAGAAAATATTTTTTGGCATTCTAGGTGGTAGGTTGAGATCCAATTTTGAAAGAATCTCAAATGCCTCCTGTTGGTCCATATAACTATACAAGGCAGTTACATCCATTGTCACCAACCAAGCTTGATCCAAAGGCAATGTTGCATTCTGCATTCTGCTTTCAATGTCCATTAATGTTAGCCTATCGATGAGGACGCAATGTGGCTAATTATGTGACTCATAGGGTGGGCTCTGTGGTGGCTAGTGAGACTATGTGTGGGAGTCAGAACCCATGTGGGAGTTGTGATTTTTGCCCGACTACAATTTCGGGTCCTAAATGGGATGACCCACGTTCACATGTTACCTATTCAGCTCTGTATCAAACTAATTGTCGATTGTCATTTGTGGTATATATGCTTGTATGCCCTTGCTCCCTTAAATATGTAGGACAAACTACTAGACCTTTGAAACAAAGACTCTTGGAACACCGATCCCGCCTCCGAAATCAAGTTCTGTCGGCACCGATAGTGTCCCATAGTGTGTTAAAAGGACACTCTTTTCAGGATTATAGATGGCGGATTATTGATCATGTACCCCCTCTACAGCGTGGAGGAGATAGGACACAGCGTTTACAAGATCTACAGCAAAAATGGATATTTTGTTTGCACACGGTGGTTCCCCAGGGTTTGAATATGGAAATCGATTGGTGGAGTTTGGTGTGACTCACCTGGGGAACCCGTTGTGGCTTTAGAGAGTGATTGGTCTAATCTACTGTCAGTTCAGTATGTTAGATTTTGATTGGATCTGCTTTAGCTGACGTCAGAGATAGTTTCCCTATATGAACTGAGAGAAAATGGCAATATAGCATTCAGCCAGAAAGTGAGCCTGATGAAGGATCGAGAGGATTTGTGGATTTGAAAGATGGCGCTATGTAGCTTATGCTGTTGAATTATGATGCCGTTTACAAGAAGAGAGAACATTGACGGCATTGTTATAAAGGGGAATTGGGAGATTTACTGCATACTCTGATGGACTGCAAAAAAAACAGAGAAGCTCGAGCGGTAGCAGCGTATTACAACCTGTTGGAGGTGTTGGTGAATCTTGATGCACTGAGATACATTTGCATTAATTAACTATATTCTAAAGGTGATCACAGAGTGTGAGTCCCCTTGGGATTTCACTGGTATGGTGAAAAGTGAGTTTGTTTTAGCTCATTAAAATGAATAAAAGGATGTTTTGCTACAGGAGAGGTGATTCTCTCAAGGCAATTAGTCAGACAAAAAAATTTTGCGTTATACGTTTCTAGGGGTGTGGAAGAGGGGAGAGTTCAATTGTGTTAGACCATCTGGCTAACGGCAATATGGAGACCACAATCCAGATCATAGGCCACAGAAAGGGTTGGGCCACAGGGGCCATGGTCCCTCCAATACTTTGCCCAACCCAGCATCAGCATCTAGAGAGCTTGAGGGTGGGGCCGGAGATTTCTTTGTTTGGCCTCTCCATCCAAAAAGGTGTTCAGTTGCCCCTAATCCAGATAGCGCAGCAGATAAAGTTAGGAAAGTCTTTTTGGTGTCCTAACGTTATCTGAACAATTATCTGACTGCTAATTGGATAACTCCTAACACTGCCCAAGCTGTGTCCCTAGACTGCTCCATCACTATCCAGATAGTGCCGAGGTGGTCAGAGGAAATATTCAGCAGTACTAGATAGAGAGCCTAGACCCTAGAGTGACTTACAATAAAAATTATGAAAAATAGGAAAAGAATATATAACAATACATCAAGATACAGGGACCCCCAGTACTCCCCAACTATCCAGCAGTGACCCACCCTAACCAGGCCAACTTGCCCTGTCCCCGTGAAAGTCTCCACAAACAGTACTGTCTTTACAAGTTTCCAGAAGCGCAGATAGTCCTTCTCAGCATTTACATTATCTAGCAATTTATTCTATAAACCTCGTGCAAAACACCACAAGAGCCCCACCATATCTCTGGAAAATGAGGATCTTTGAACAGTACTTTCAGGGACGAGTGCAAAACCCTGCTCCCTGCTCATCACACAAGGGTGAAGCGAGTTTGCCCGATACAATGACTGACCAATCACCAACGGCATAAAACTGCCCAAGCAGCCTCCGCAATACAGGGAGACCTAGGCAGGAAGGGGGTCCACACGACAGCATAGCAAAGTTACTTTTATTTGTTTGCCGTGCTGCCTTTGTTCCAGACTCAGAGGTGTTCCTTCCGGGCTGAAGTCTCGCAATACTGCAAGACTTCGGCCCCAGAGGAACACCTCTAGACCTGGAATAGAGGCAGTGTGGCAAACAGATTAATGCAAGTTTGCTGCACAGGGCCATCGATGCTGGAGCAAGTAGGAGGTTGACAAGGGCGTGTCACACCGCCATTGCTGTCACCATGGGGAGTATCACGCCACTGCCATTGCCACCACCACCACGAGGGAGGTCAACATTTATTTATTTATTTATTTAACTATTTCTTTTATACCGCCCCTTCCAGAGATCAAGGGCGGTTTACATATAACAAGTTAACAGTCTTGTACACATTTGTATACATTCTTTACATAGAACAATAGAAACTAGCTATTTACATTGAACAATAAAATTTAACTTAGTGGGTATTAAAGCAGAACAAAACAAAACATCAAACTTTTTTACAAATGTATATTTACAGTGTGTGGTGTGTAGTGCGGGTATTTGTGTAGGTGCTGGAATTTAGTTCCTTTTATGTCTTCTTTGGGGCGTGTGTGAGGGTGGGCAGGCATGCGGTTAGGGAGGCCTTCAGCAAAATTTTGCTTGACGGCCCCCCCACTAGAATTTTCACCACTGCCCATCACAAAACACTAAAAGATCAAGCACAGAATCTTCAATTGATTCTAAATTAGCAGCAGCCAATGCACCTATGCATCACATATTTGTGTTTTTGTTTTGCAAAGATCACCTTAGCATGTTCAGCACCCGTTCATGTCTTTTCAGTTGGTAAGTGCTGATACACAGTATTGCAGTAATCTAGCTGATAATTTCTTTATGAATCTGTCTTCCAGAAACCTGTCCAGACCTTGTGCAAAGTCCGCCTGTGCCTCAAACCTTGACCGCTTTCCCTGGCAGCAAATGTCTCTATCTGGTTCTCATCTATTCTCCAAGCTGAAGAGCCTAAACTGTTTAGCCCTTTCTCTATGGAGAGCTGTCCCATCCCTTTTATCATTTCATTGTTCTTGTCTATTTATTTATTTATTTACATTCTCTTATATACCGCGCTATTCTGCATCAGTGCGGTTTACATTGAACAAACTGAAATTACATTGAACAGGGCATTATAACTTGGAGATAACTATTTTACAGGGAACATGGGCTATGGAGGGTTAAGTGGCTTGCCCAAGACCACAAGGAGCACCTGTGGGACTAGAAACCCCAGTCCTTCCAGCCCAAGGTTGCTGTCCTCTAGTGGGATTTGAACCCCCGACCTTCCGGCCTGAAGTACCTTGCCCCAACCACTAGGCCACTCCTCCACTCTGCGCTTTTTATAGTATTGTACATTTTTCTGGAGATATGACAGCCAGAAAGGCACATATAGCCCATATTCATTTGCGACGGCTGTGCACCTCTAAGGTACGTAGTTGTTGCTGCCGAACGTTAACCCAGATATTCAATCCAGAGCCATAACTGGCCACTGGCATTGAATACCTGGGGTTGCTGCACAGCCACACATGGCACAGAAGCTATCCGCTCCCCGGTTAGCTCCAGTGGCAAACGTTAGGACTGCTTTTGCTACGCCTAACTTTAGCCGCTGAGGGATAACCAGGCATCAGCTGAATATCACTGCTGCATGTTTATCCTCTGATACCACCCCAGGAACACTGCCATCACACTCCGATGCTAAGCGGTCAGCATCGGGGCATATAGCGGCATTACTCGGGGATAATTCAGCGGCACTGTGTTAGTGCCACTCGATATCCCGCTTAGGGACATTCACATGGTTTACAGCTCTGTAAACCATGCAAATGCCTTTCAATATGGGCCCATAATACTCAAGTTATAATTGTTTTTTGTTCCTTGTTTGAAGACATGTGTCATTTTTTTCTGGAACACATTTCTTAGAAAACAAAACCAAAAACAGCACATTTAGGGATTATTTTAGAAGCCCTAATCGCAATTTTCACATGCAAAATCAGGCATTTACATGTGGAAATGGCATCCAACACAAATGGCACTTTTAAAAAGGGCTAAATTTGCATATGGCCGTTCTTACTACATAGAAATTGCAAGGGGTGTATTGCGGGTATGGTTTGGGAGTGGCCCAGGTGGGTCATAAAGCTGCACATGCAGTTCCCATTTCCTACAGGGAATGCAGCACGTCAATGACAGCCGTTGTCCACATCGGGATTTATAGCTGCTCCCAGGTACATGTGGGTTTTTAAAAAGTTCTCATTTTGGCCTGCGCTATCCAGAAGGGATTAAGGGAATTATTCTCCTTAATCCCCTGTTGTTTATTCCCTCTGCAAACTGTAATTAGATAAAGAAAGTGGCATTTGTAATTAATTAGAAAGCATTTATACATGTAAATTTGCAAAATGGCTGACATGTGGCTGCTGATTTTTCCCCCATTGATTTTTCCCACATTTAAATTTGCAAAATGGGACCTCCGGCTCCACGTATCAACAAATCTACATGCACTCCTGAGTTGTTTTATAAGAGGCTCCACATTTAGCAGAGTCTTGTCTGAAATACTGTCGGAAATGTGTATGTTGCAAGCTCAACATCTCAATTTCAATCTCCATGTGCTATCGAAAATGTGCTTTTAACAGTAAATGCCTTAATCTTAGTCTATTCATTGATTAATATTTTGTAGGTGGTAAAAGAACAGAAAAAACAAAGTTTACATTTTAGCTCCCAGCCCCATCAGCAACTGCTAGCATACAACTTTGTTGTTGTTAAGTGCCGTCAAGTCGGAGTCGACTCATGGCGACCCTCTGGATAGCTATCCTAAATTGTGTTCGGTCTTCAGTCAGGCGGCTCATTGTTGACAGACTGGTACCCGTAGCTGCTGTTATTGTATCAATCCATCTCATTGCTGGCCTTCCTCTTTTGCGTTGACCTTCTATCTTGCCAAGCATGATGTCTTTCTCTAATGATCTCTCCCTTCGCATGATGTGTCCAAAGTATGGAAGTCGAAGTCTTGTCATCTGAGCTTCTAAAGAAAGCTTAGGTTTGATCTCCTCTAGTACCGACTGGTTTGTTCTTCGGGCAGTCCATGGTATACACAGTATTCGCCGCCAGTATTCTTCCTGTCTTTTTCACTGTCCAGCTTTCACATCCATATGATGTTATTGAAAATACCATGGCTTGAACAAGTCGAATCTTTGTATGGAGAGAGACATCTCTGCTCTTGAGAATCTTATCTAGGTCTTTCATAGCCATTCTGCCAATAAGAATGCGTCGTCTGATTTCTTGACTGCTTTTTGCTTCTTTATTGATAGTTGATCCAAGTAGGTTAAAGTTGTTCACAATTTCAATTTCTTCTCCTTCAACAATGAACAGCATACAACTTTATGCACCTTTTAACGTCAAGTACATGGCCACCACATAAAGATAACTGAATGATTTATCTCCATTTCTTTATGCCC
The DNA here is from genome assembly GCA_033557465.1 of Ichthyophis bannanicus. Lineage (NCBI taxonomy): Eukaryota > Metazoa > Chordata > Amphibia > Gymnophiona > Ichthyophiidae > Ichthyophis > Ichthyophis bannanicus. The sequence continues at coordinate 90,069,558 of CM066034.1, read as the reverse complement.
AGCATTCAGCAATCCTGTCCATTTACGAAGAACTGTGGCTCTTTGAATGCTCCAACTAAATGGATAGAGTGAACCAAATAATGGTTCCATTTTGCTGCTATCCAGATAAATTTTGACCAAACCCCAGTAATGCCTCCAGTTCTTCCTAAAAATACATTTTGGCAGGATATCAATTAGTCAGACATTGAGTTGTTTGGTCAGAAATTGCCCATTAGCCGGCACTGAACTTTTTTTTTTAAAAAGCACTTATAGAAACATTAGCATCAGGGGTTGGCCTCATAAGTACGTTGAATGTCCACCTGTATATATCTAGCATTTTTTACAAGACAGTGAAGAAAAAATGATTGTTGACCCAGATTGAAAAAGTGTTATTCTTAGTGAGAATGAATGCATTTATTTAACAAGTTTTGTATACCGCTTTATCATTTTAGTCAAAGCGGTTTACATTGTAACCTAAACTTGGCAATGTACATTAACCAGGAACATTGATAACTTGGATTTTTCTGAGGTAATGGAGGGTTAAGTGATTTGCCCAAGGCCACAAGGAGTGCTAGTGGGCATCGAACCCTGGTCTCTTGCCAGGCTTGCCACCTGTCTGTGATATATCAAATTTACTGTTTGACTTCAATCATGCTGCTGTTTAGGGATCACTTGAGTGGATGCACTGTGCCTTACAGAACAGACAGAAGCAAGGTGCAGCATTAGGAAGAGATTGAACAGGAATTGCTTCACATCAAAAAGTTGCTACCTACCTGATGTCTCGGAAATATATTTCTGAATAAGAACCATAGAGCAGTCGCAATGACACTGTGAGCATGACTACCTAACACAGCATGACAATACCTAACTTTAGCCACTACATAATATCATGAACAGACAATCTTAGCCTCCCCCCCCTCATTTAGCCTCCTTTTCAAAATGCTCTTTCCCTGCCCAATTCCCTGTCCATCAATAAGCTATTCCACCTACCTTCTGTTTCTGTTATTGTTAACCCCTATTGTTCTCCAAGTCACTTCTCCCTGTTCATTGTAAAGCAATTCCACCAAGATTGCTATACTGTTCGATGTAAACCGCTTTGGACAAAAGCGGTATAGAAAAATAGTTAAATAAATAAATAAAATAAGAAGAATGGAAATAAAGTCAGCAAACAGAAAAATATCTCGGGCGATAATTTTGCCTTGTGCTAATATAATATATTTCTTGACTTCCTTAGGTTAACTTAGCCCAGCTTATATGGCCCTATTCATGCTTTGGACATCGGAAAATGGGCATAGAGGCATCCAAAGAACAGAGATGGTCTCCAAAGCCATTTTAGAAGCCAGTTGTGGGAATATCCCCAGCATGAGGACCAGGGGCGGCCCAAGGGAGGTGTGGGGCCATGTGCGGAGATTCAATGCGGGCCTCATTTGCATAATGAACCTTATTTGCATAAATATTTGCATAATATGCTTTTTAGTAAACATGCCTCTTAATGAGTGTCTGGATAAAGAAAGACTACCAGATTTCTAAATTACTATACTCCAGTGCCAACTGCCAGGCACATTAGGAAGTATTATAAACACTGACCATTTAGAACCCATAGTAAACCCACCATATCATAACAGCACTACCAGGACTCACAAAGCACCAAACCCTACCTATTAAAAGACAACACTGCAAATATTAAACCAATACATCTCACTGGGGGAAAGAGAACAAGTTCTCACCCCAGCAGTTATTTGATTTTTGTATTGTACACCGCTGTATGACTTTTGATTCAAGCGGTATAGCAAATGTTTGGATAAAGATAAAAGATAAAGTGGGACTGTCAAATAGAAACTAGATGAACAGAATACCTCAGCTCTGTTACACATGCAGAACATAGAACGTCACCACACAAAGTTGCAATTGCTCCAGTCACTTTCTTCTGGTTTCTTCATGTCTTCTGTGAGCTGTCTATTTGTCCTTTATTCTCTCTTTTAGATTTTTTCCATTCTGACTCAAACTATTTTTACAGATAAGCAATTTTGGCTACTTATTTAAGTGGTTAAATGAGTCATGACTATATAACCAGTTGAACCATACATGGATAGTGACTTTCTTTAATAATTTATTATAAATTTTTTTTTAAAGGGAATATTCAGGTCCTTGATGCAGCATAGGGGATTGGAGTTTAAAGGTTTTCACCTGACATGATCCTTCCCCGATTTAGTCTGAGACCTGTTCCCTAAATGACATAGTATTTTCTGAATATGTGAGTGAGTTGAGCAATTTTGTGCATTTGGCGTTGGTTTTTCCATTCTCTCTCTAAATCTGCTTTAACATTGATCTTTCCCCTTTTGCTGTTTCCCCCATTTCTTTCTTTATTCCTTTATTATCCACTCAAATTTCGCCCTTCCATTCTCAATCCCCACTTACTCTCCCAATACCCGGCCAATCGTTGATTGTTGTTCCCTCCCACACAAAATATCTTTTCCCCTCTCCAACCTCATTCCCCATCCCCATCTAGTCCTCCCCCAAAATCAGCTCCTTCTAGTTCTAGATCCACCCAGCATCCGCTCCCTTCTAATCCTATTCTCCTATGCCCCCACATCAGCCCATTTCCAGTCCCAGCCCCCCATATGCTCCTTTCCAGTCCCATTCCAGGCCCCCCATCAGCCCATTTCCAGCCTTATTCCAGCTTCCATCAGCCCACTTCCAGTCCTATTCCAACCCCCATCAGCCTATTTCCAATCCTATTCCCCCATCAGGAATGAATTTGCATAATCAAAGTGTGATAAATTGTCCGGAAGTCATCCGGTTCCAGTAGGAAGCGTAGGTGCCTGAGGGTTCGGATCTTATGGTATAACGCTCTCGCTATGTTGCTTATGTGCACCTTCATGTCCAGGCACTGGTCTAAGGTGACTCTGAGGTACTGGATCGTGGGTTTGGTCTGTAGTTCTGCTTCTTTGACCTTTAGATAGGGCGGTGTGGTGAAGCTTTGATTCCTCGTAATGAATAGGACCTCTGTTTTCTTCTGCTGAATTCTGAGGTTTTGGGTTTGGAGCCAGTTGGATACTGCATTAAAGCAATCTGTCAGTGGGGAGAGGTCAGTGTTCTCTGTCAAGAATGGCATGTAAAGTAGCACATCATCTGCATATATCAAGCAGTTAACATGGAAAGACCGGATAAGGTTGCAGATGGGCTGCATGTATATGTTGCACATCAGGGCGGAGAGGGAGGATCCCTGTGGGACGCCTTGCTTCTGTTGGAATGGTTCCGATGTTGAAGCCCCTGATCGTATGTGCTGCCATCTGTCAGAGAGGTATGACTTGCACCACTCTAGCGCTGTGTCACAGATCCCCTTCTCCTTGAGACGCTCCAGGAGAAGCTCGTGGCTTACTGAGTCGAAAGCAGCTGCTATGTTCATGAAAATGAGGACAAACCCTTGACGGATGTTATCAATTCCAGCAATTATGTTATTGAGGAGTGTGGTGAGGAGCGTTTCAACACCATGAGACTCTCTAAAACCATGTTGGCAGGGGTCCAGTGGCGCAGAGGCTTCAATGTGTTCTTGAATTTGTCTTTGGACTTCTTTTTCACTTATTTTGGCCAGTAGTGGTATGCTTGATATTGGTCTGTATGAGTCTACTTTCTGGGGGTCAAGATTGCTGTTTTTTAGCAGCGGTCTGATGGACGTGTGTTTGAGGGATTGGAGGAATGCACCTGTTGCGAAAGATCGGTCCATGAGCTTAGCTATGAAAGGGCTAAAGTCGGACCGTAGCTCTTTTATCCAGAAGGCAGGGCAGGGGTCGGTTTGTGCAGTGTGTGGCAAGGAGGCCTATCCAGAGTATGAGGGAGGACAAAGAGACAGGGAATTCACCCTAGTAAAGGGCCCCCTTTTACTGAGGCAGAATAGGAAAGACACAAACACAGCTAGGAATCAGAAAACTTCCACATGGCCCACATTCCATGCTCCCCCTAGTGGAAGGGAGGGGAGAGGATACAGAGTCTAGAACCCCTTAGGCAGGGAGTGCTCCAAGTATGCAGGTGCACAAAGTCAGGCTGATGGCCATCACATGGCTAGGGAGGGGTGGAAGAGAGAGCCCTGGAAGTATAAACTGAAGCCAGAGTGTGAGAGCAGGGTCGTCATCGTGAGGAGAAGCAGCAAGGACGGAGGTAGCAGCAAGAGGAGCAGCAGGGGAGAAGGAGAAGCAGGAAGCCAAACTGCCACGAGCCGAGGCACAGCTGCAACCTGGCGAAGCTTGACCGGTGCAGAGCCTAGCAGAGCCCCTGAGCTGCCAAGAGAGGAGAGTGCTAAGTGGAATATAGCACATCTGCCAGAGGGTTTGAAGCCAGGAACAGGAGAGACTCCAGGATTCCCCGGGAGGCTGATGGCTGAGGATGGTGAGCTGGGAGAGTCTGAGCCTATGCAGCTGGGAGAGCCTGAGGTAAAGCTAAATGGAGAAGAGATTCCTATGGTCTGTTCTGTGTGCAAGGCTTTAAACCTGAGGAACAGGGAGAAAACAAGCCAATCCTGAGAGAGAGTTTACCAGGGAAGGGAACCCATAGTCCACAAGCCGGTGGCCCTGATTCCCTCATGTTGGTAAAGGGAAAAGTCGCAAGGACTAAGGAGTAACCCTGGAAGCTGTGAAAGCTTGTTAAGCACCTGCTGCAGGAACAAGGACACTGGGGTAAGAAAGTAGCTTTTGTAACAGAGCTTTCTTGTGCCCTGAATTGTATTTGTTGCTTGAAGGTTTAAAAGAGCTGAAGAGAAGCTATACTATCACGGACAGTGAATGTGATTTTTGTGTTTGTGCTTTTGGCCAGCAAGGCTACAAAGGAAGTGAATTATCCATTCAGTTAAAAGACTGTGTATCCTGCAATATGGAAAACCTTTAAACAGGCATTTTTAGTTTGTGTTTGTTTTTGGGAGAATACTCTGTTTCACAGAGACCTGAACCAATATCCTGTACGTGGTGAGAACGAACCATTGTGTAAAATAAATTCTGTCATTTGCCTTAACCCTTGGAGCCTAACTACAGCTTTTTGTCTGATGCACACATACAGCCAAGCAAAGACTACCTTTCCCAGAAGGCACTACGGGGAAATAGTTGAAAAGGGCTTAAAAATCAGACAGCAAAAAGTTCCTATAAAATAACCACACCCCTCTTAGCTTGAGGCGAGCGGTGGCAGCGTGACAACTGGTAGTGTTGATTGCAGCAATAGTGTCTTCGATGTGCTTCTTCGGTGGCGTGGAGAAGATGGTCAGGGGTGTTAGACAGCATGGCTCGAGTGAGACAGCGGGTACTGGGGACTTGTTGGTCTGGCATATCTTTGATTGCAAGTAATCCGCAAATTCGTGGGGGTGGATCTCGCTTGGTTGTTCGGGGGCTGGTTCCTTTATTAGGTTCTTGACGAGGACGAACAAGTCATGCGGTTTGTTCAGTGATCGTTTTAGGGTGTCTGTGTGGAATCGTCTCATATTCTCTGTTACTGCTTCTCGGTGTATTGCCAGGTGAGAGTAATATGCCCTTTGGTCGTCTGCAGAGTGCAATCGACGCCAGCATCTTTCCAGCTTCCTTAGGAGGGTGACTGAGGATCTCAGCTCAGTGGAGTACCAGGCTGCTGTGGCTCGTTTCCCTGGAGGCTTGTTAGATGGTGGATGTAGAGCAATAGTACTGAGGCTTTTATTCCAGTCGGAAACCAGATCCTCAGGATTGTGTGCTGTCGAGGTGAGGAGTAGGTGGGTTTTTACTTAGAATCAAGTCCTTGCCGAAGGCCTGGAATCTTTGTGGTGGCGCCTTGCGGTGCTGCTCAGTTACCAGTGGTGTGCCCCAGGGATCTGTCCTTAGTCCAATTGTTTTTAACATTTTTGCTAATGATATTGTGGAAGGGCTGTCGGGTAAGGTTTACCTCTTTGCTGATAATATCAAAATCTGCAATAGAGTGGAAATTTAGGAAGGAGTAGATAACATGAGGAGGGATCTAGCTAAGCTTGAAGAATAGTTGAGAATTTGGTAGCTGAGATTTAATGCTAAAAAATGCAGGGTCATGCATTTGGGCTGCAAAACTCCAAGGGAGAGGTACAGTATAGGGGGTGAAATACTTCTATCTATGAAAGAACAGTGGGACCTGGGCGTGAATGTTTCTGATTATCTTAAAGTGGCTAGACAGGTAGAAAAGCTGACGGCAAAAGCCAGAAGGATGCTTGGGTGCAAAGGGAGAGGAATGTCCAGCAGGAAAAAGGAAGTGATAATGCCTCTGTATACATCTTTGGTTAGACCTCATTTGGAGTATTGTGTGCAATTCTGGAGACCGCACCTTCAAAAGAATATAAATAGGATGGAGTCGGTGCAGATGGTGGCTACCAAAATGGTCACTGATCTTCATTATAAATCCTATGGTGACAGACTTAAAGATCTCTTTATGTATACTTTAGAGGAAAGGTGGGATAGAGGAGATATGATAGAGATGTTTAAATACCTCCATGGCATAAAGACACAGGAGGAGAGTCTTTTTTCTATTGAAAGAAAGCTCCACAATGAAGGGACATAGAATGATGGTGAAAGGGGATAGACTAAGCAGTAAAATACAGAAATATTTCTTTACGGAAAGAGTGGTAGATGTATGGAATAGTCTCCCAGTGGAGGTAGTAGAGAAGAGGACAGTATCTGAATTCAAGAAAGCATGAGAAAAACACAGAAGATCTCTAAAGTTAAAAAAGGGACTATAGTAGTTGATATAGAAGGGCAGACTAGATAGGCCATATGGTCTTTTTTTGCCATCATATTTCTACATATAGCGACATGCATCTGAAGTGCTCGTTTCGGCTGCAAAACATGCAGAAGACGTAGAGGAGAAAGCACTGTATCACCCCTACTCAGCACAATTTCAACTATAGCAGCAGCAGGACTATAACCCTGGTTGCCCTGTTTCTAACCCACTATTCTAACCATTATGATATCCTAGATGTTGTCACCAGTTAACCTCCCCAGTGCCTAGGGCACGTAGGGTTGGTCTGCCTGGGTATTCTAACTTAAAAGGTATGGCAGAGTATTTGTTCCTGCACTGCGTTATGGGAGTTGTAGTTCCTTTTTACTCTCCAAGAAAGAAGTACTTGTAGTCGAGTGGTTTCAGGCAAATGACAAGGATTTTATTTCCCCTTCCGGGCGGATTAAATGCATGTGAAAACTCAGGACAAAAATAGCCATATGCAACTGGCATAAAGAAAACATTCAGGAACTTAGGACAAATAGCTTCAAGCTTCAAAATGTGCAGTGCTCAATATAAACACAAAAGTAACAATCACTTCTTATACAAAAAGAAACACTTTGCTTTTCTTCTGCTGCTCAGACAGCCTTCTCAATAGCCTGGTCAGCAAAGTGATTTAATGTGGTCGGCTAGTGATAACATGCAGTCCATTTGATCATCTGTTACATCCTCAATAACCGGCTCTATCTGCATTTCTTCTGAATCATTACTAGCTGAGTGAGTTTGCACACTGCTACACGGTGTTTCAGAATACACTCCCTCTCTGCCTCCCCGAGGCTTCTCTTTATAGCATTCTAATGAGCAGGGTTGTAAAGTACTGTATATATTGGAGTTACTATAAGGAGAGTCCAATACTTCTTGGCAAGCACAAGGAAAACGTTTATAGCTAGGTTCACCTCTGTATAATTTGTGAAGCCTACCTTTTGGTCTTAAAAAGGAAGAACTTCTCAGCTTTTTCCTCAGACATGCAAATATCCTCTGGCCAGCACTTCTCTCTCCCTGGGGCTTCTGAGTGTTCCCAAACTAGCCTCTCAGGCAGTCTCTCCCTCCGGCTGCCTTCAAGGGACGGCACCGGTCCTGGGCTGCTCCTACCTGGCTTTTGGGCACTGGCTCTCTGGGTCCTTCTTTCTCTGGCTTCCTTCTTGTTCTTCTCCTTTTTCTCCTCTTCTTTCTCCTCCTTCTCTGCCTCTTTCTCTGCTCTGGTCAAATCTAATGACCACTTTCTGCTTGACTCGGTGCTGATCGTAGGCGGGCTTCAATGGCCTGCCAGAGCTTCCTCGAGACCATGCTCTGGTCAGCACCCGAGTCAAGCAGTGCCTGAGCTTCAATGCCTTCTACTTGTACCTTTAACAGGAACCCTTCTCGTACCTGTTTTTCTCTTCCAGACATTAATGCTGTTCTCACTGTACAATCTCTCCGAAAATGCCCTACTTTACCGCAGTTATAACATTTTCCTTTTGACAAAGGTACAACAGTATTCACACTGGGTATTTTAGCTCTTAAGCTCTTTTCTGATCTCCCAAAGTTAGCGGCCCCAGCCACTTTCAGAATGCCCCCTTTTGGGGTGCCAGCCAACTCGGCCTCAAAATAGCGTTCTGTGAGGTTGGCTGCTTGCTCAGTGGTCTGGCAACTTTGGAACATCAGGAAAGATTTAACTTCTCGGGGGTACTGCTTCCATGAATTGCTCCAGAATGATGGTATCAATCACAGACTCAAGAGTCTTTTTCCCTGGAACAAGCCATTTCCACGCCAATCCTTTAACCCTTTGATACAATGCTTTCGGAGTTTCATTAGGCTTCAACCTAGCCTCTCTAAACATTCGCTTATAAAACAATGGCGTTAACCCTAGCCTGTCCTTAACTTCTTTCTTAACCTCAGCATAATCTGATGCTAGAGCAGCGGGCATGGTCTTATATGCGGCCAAAGCCTCCCCTGTGAGGGACATGGCAAACCTCACTGCCCACTGTTCTAGTGGCCATTTGACTGCTTCTGCAATCCTTTCAAAGGCCTCTATAAAATCATCTAAGTTATCATTGGAGGTTAACTGTCCAAAAGGTAAAGCGCTACAGTCTTGTGGTCCTACCCCCTTAACAAATGAGGGAATCGTTTGTTCGGTGTCCTTTTGCTTTATCAGTAAAGCCTCCATCAGTTCAACAAGGGGTTTCTGCTGGGCACGCATTGCCGCGGCCTTCTGATCCTGCATGCGATGTGCCAGTTCCATCTGTTTTTCAAACTGGACAGACATCCAGCGCATCATCTCTTGCGGATCCATCCTGGTGGCTGTTGTTCCTGCAGAGATAAACAAAAGAAAAAGCCCACCAAGTGCGGCACACTACGGCTTTCTTTTTAATCCTGTCTAAATAACTGCAGAACAGTAGCTCTCTTTCTCACTTTTGAATCCACGTACACCCGTGCCCAGTTACCCTTTACCTTGGCACTGTGTAGATTCAGGCGTTGAGAAAGGAGTCCTGGTCCTCCTGGCCGATTTGCCAGCGAATCTCTGACAGACCTCCGCCAACAGGTTAGCAGTTTCTTTTCCCCTTGTGCAAACCGGTGTCTTCTGATGTCTTTTCCTGTTAGGATGTCCTTGTATTTCAAGCAAAAAATCCTGCCAACTACGCCACTTGTCACCAGTTAACCTCCCCAGTGCCTAGGGCACGTAGGGTTGGTCTGCCTGGGTATTCTAACTTAGAAAGTATGGCAGAATATTTGTTCCTGCACTGCCTTATGGGAGTTGTAGTTCCTTTTTACTCTCCAAGAAAGAAGTACTTGTAGCTGAGTGGTTTCAGGCAAATGACAAGGATTTTATTTCCCCTTCCGGGCGGATTAAATGCATGTGAAAACTCAGGACAAAAATAGCCATATGCAACTGGCATAAAGAAAACATTCAGGAACTTAGGACAAATAGCTTCAAGCTTCAAAATGTGCAGTGCTCAATATAAACACAAAAGTAACAATCACTTCTTATACAAAAAGAAACACTTTGCTTTTCTTCTGCTGCTCAGACAGCCTTCTCAATAGCCTGGTCAGCAAAGTGATTTAATGTGGTCGGCTAGTGATAACGTGCAGTCCATTTGATTATCTGTTACATCCTCAATAACCGGCTCTATCTGCATTTCTTCTGAATCATTACCAGCTGAGTGAGTTTGCACACTGCTACACGGCGTTTCAGAATACACTCCCTCTCTGCCTCCCCGAGGCTTCTCTTTATAGCATTCTAATGAGCAGGGTTGTAAAGTACCGTATATATTGGAGTTACTATAAGGAGAGTCCAATACTTCTTGGCAAGCACAAGGAAAACGTTTATAGCTAGGTTCACCTCTGTATAATTTGTGAAGCCTACCTTTTGGTCTTAGAAAGGAAGAACATCTCAGCACTGCTGGGCCAGCAAGGGTTCCAAACACTGGATGTGTTTTTCTGCCTTTTAGCTTCTCAGCTTTTTCCTCAGACATGCAAATATCCTCTGGCCAGCACTTCTCTCTCCCTGGGGCTTCTGAGTGTTCCCAAACTAGCCTCTCAGGCAGTCTCTCCCTCCGGCTGCCTTCAAGGGATGGCACCGGTCCTGGGCTGTTCCCACCTGGCTTTTGGGCACTGGCTCTCTGGGTCCTTCTTTCTCTGGCTTCCTCCTTGTTCTTCTCCTTTTTCTCCTCGTCTTTCTCCTCCTTCTCTGCCTCTTTCTCTGCTCTGGTCAAATCTAATGACCACTTTCTATATCCCTGCTTCTTAGGGCTCAGCTCTGCCCCTCCCCCAACCAGGTGTTTTCCCTTAACTCCTGAGCTTGGGGATAAGTTGCAGTATGGGCATGTTTGTTCATCTCGTGACTCTCTTTGTTTACGTTTCCCGTGGAAACCCTGAGCCATGTGCTCTGACTGCCTGTCAGTTTCTGAAGCAAATTCCTCTGCTTCACTTAGCTCCATAGGCTCAGAAGGGTCTTCTACATGACAATGTGTAGGGTCCAAAATACAATTTTGGGGAAGTTCTATGTAGATGCCCCCACAGATATCCATATGAGGCAAGGCCATGTCTGTGAAATCGTGTCTGCACCTGGATGTGCCTGCATTTTTTTCAGAAGTTCTGGCTTAGACATCCCAGATTGCGGTTGGACGGATCTTCTAAAATTCCCCTCTATCTGTCTAACTTGACCTACTGTCTACCTGCTCTGATAAATGTATCCAAATATTTATTTATTTAACAAGGTTTATATGTCGCTTTCTCTTAGTCAAAGCAGTTTATATAAAACATTAACAGCGAGGTGTCTTTACATAGAACTGGAATATATCAAACTGTATCTACAGGGATAGGTATATAACATAAAACTAGGATTGAGGGAAACAGCAACTGGGGTTAACAAGGTGGCATAGATTCTATGGTATAGTCAGCTTAAAAGGGGACTATGTTTTGAGTTCAGGGGGCAAAGTGGAGTTAATCTATTTTGTTGAGTCCATTGTAGTCGGTGAAGCGGTGTGTCTTGAGTTTTTTTCTTAGATCTAGTACAGTTTCAGCGGCGAGAGCATTCCAAATTGTGGGTGCAAAAAGGGAAAAGGCTCGATTGCATTATTGTTGGGAGCTCTGGATATGGCTGCTATTTGCGTAAATGTTGGTTCTGCTCTCAGAATAGTGCCGGCCTCTCCTATACTCTTATATCGACTTAAATGACCAAAATGTACCCATTTGCCAGCAGGAAATGTTTAATCGTATATTGTTAGCACCTAATGCAATCTGCATAAGTGCTTTGGAAAATTGATCCAAATGCTCTTTTATAGTATTTTCATCATTAACTGTAGCACATCTGTGGTGACACAGTCCACTCCAAGGGTTGTGGAATTCTAACAGCACGCTTTTGTGTTACGGAAGGCAATGAGGTCAATTCTGCTCGGGGCGTGTCTGGCCCATCCAAAATCTAGACGGGCTGGTTTACATCTCGATTCTGCACCCACAGGAGCTAGACTTCCCGCGGGAGCAGAATCGGGCCTTACACGGGCCAGACGTGCCCCAATTCAGCAGGCTTGGACATGCAGTGATCACCCCATCCAGACTTCCCTATGCTCCTGCATTGAGCATCAGTGCCATGGCATCCTGTCGCCATGGAACCAGGACGCCATGCAGGAGCCCTGCTGTACCGCAAAACATTAGATGTGCTTTTCCCTGTCACTGACACCAGGAAGGGCCTGCCAAGGCCGGGACTGTACTGCGAGAATCCCCTGCCCCTGCTCTCCTCCCCGCCAGGTACCTCTGTCACTTACCACCAACATCTGGGGAACTTATTCCATCTTGGAGGTGGAATAAGTTCCCTGTGCATCCTTGACACCCGGATGTACATGGCCCTGTATGTCCGAGTTGAGTGCCCTGCCCACCAGGGATGGCTCAAAGCAATTTTCTGCCTGAGGCGAGGGATGTGATGGCACCTCCAGGAAAACGTTCTCAAAACTGCAGTCAGGGACTGAACCAAATCAAAACGCCAATTAGATAATGTGGAGAAAATAAAAAGATGTTTGCACACCATGGAAGTAAAAGAAAGAACGAGAACCACTGCACAGTTTATAACACCAAATTATAACTCATTTTTATTTTGTTGTTAAAAACTGTGCTTTGGTTGTTGCTTTTTCTTTTTGAACATATATTTAGCATTCACAGAACGCCCCTCCCCCCACCCTCAACAACGGATGCAGAGCAGAACTAGGACATCCACCCACAAAACTCAATATCTAATTTAAAAATAAAAAACACATCTAATTCTGGTCATCTCACTAACAAACATTCTCCTGTATCAGGCATATTTTGAACTAATAGGAGTGGAGGAATAGCCTAATGGTTAGGGCACTGCCTTAGGAACCAAGGGCCTGATTTTTTAAAGGCATGTACATAGTTTACAGCCCAATAAACCACGTAGATACCTTAGTTGGGGATATTCAATGGCACTTACATAGTTAGTGACATTGGATATCCCCAATAAGTCCTCTACGTGCCCCAATGCTATCCAGTTAGCATCAGGGCATGTTGGGGCGTTCCAGGACAGAGAATAGTGCTAACCAAGCAGCAGCAATTTTGGATGTTGCCCATTTAGTGAAATGCGCATTAAAGATAGGCAAGGGAAACTGCCTCCCTGCAGTTAGTCTATGGCCCTGGGTAATCAAACTCTGGAATTAGTTACTAGAGGATCATAGTAAAAGCTGTTAGTGTAGCTGGGTTTTATAAAAGTTTTGGACAAACTGCTGGAGGAAAGGTGCATAAACTATTATTAAAGAGGACCCAGGAAATCCACTGTTTATCCCAAGAGAGGCATTGTGGAACCTGTGTACCTTTTTGGGAACTTACCAGGTACTTGGGACCTGGATTGGTCACAGTTGGAAACAGGATACTGGGCTTGATCGACCTTGGTCTGACCCAATATGGCATTTCTTATGTTAGAACATAAGAACATAAGATATGCCATACTGGGTAAGACCAAGGTACATCAAGCCCAGTATTCTGTTTCCAACAGTGGCCAATCTAGGTCATATGTACCTAGCAGTTTCCCCAAGGGACACAGGTTCCACAATGCTTGTATTGGTTCAAGCATTGATATCCTGGGTCCCTTCTTAATAATGGTTTCCTCCAGGATCTTGTCCAAACCTTTTTTAAACGCAGCTACACTAACAGCCTTTACTACATCCTCTGGTAACATATTCCAGAGTTTGATTACACGTTGAGTGAAAAAATATTTTCTTTTATTAGTCTTAAATAGTTTACCCTGTAGCTTCATTGCATGTCCCCTAGTCTTTCTATATTCTGATAAGGTAAACAATCGATCTACGTTTACCCGTTCCACTCCGTTCATTAATTTATAGACTTCTATCATATCTCCCCTCAGTCGTCTCTTTTCCAGGTTAAAGAGCCCTAACCTATTTAGCCTTTCTTCATAGGAGTATCCTTCCATCCCCTTTACCATTTTGGTGGCTCTTCTCTGAACCTTTTCTAAAATCGCTATATCCTTTTTAAGATACGGCGACCAGAATTGCACACAATATTCAAGGTGCGGTCTCACCATGGAACGATATAGAGGCATTATAATATCTTTTGTTTTATTTTCCATTCCTTTCCTTATCATACCTAGCATTCTATTTGCTCTCTTGGCCGCTGCTGCACACTGGGCCGAGGGTTTTAACATGGTATCCACAATGACGCCTAAATCTTTTTCCTGGGTGGTGGTTCCTAATGTGGAACCTTGCATCGTGTAACCATAGTTTGGGTTGTTCTTCCCTAGGTGCATAACCTTGCACTTGTCCACATTAAATGTCATCTGCCATTTTGATGCCCATTCTTCAAATTTATCAAGATCCTCTTGCAATTTTCCACAATCCTCTTGGGTTTTAACAACTTTAAATAGTTTTGTGTCATCTGCAAATTTGATAACCTCACTCGTTATTCCACTTTCCAGGTCATTTATGAATATGTCAAAAAGCAGCGGACCCAGCACAGATCCCTGGGGTACACCACTATTCACCTTTCTCCATTGGGAAAATTGGCCATTTAGCCCTACCCTCTGCTTTCCATCTTTTAACCAGTTCCTGATCCACAATAATACACTGCCTCCTATCCCATGACTCTTTAGTTTTGCCAAACGTCTCTCATGAGGGACCTTGTCAAAGGCTTTCTGAAAGTCCAGATACACAATATCAACCGACTCACCTTTGTCCACCTGATTATTCACTCCTTCAAAAAAACATAACAGATTAGTAAGACAAGATCTTCCTTGTCTAAAGCCATGTTGGCTGTCTCCCATTAGGTCATGACTATCTACATGCTGATTAATTTTATTCTTTTTGATGGTTTCTACCATTTTTCCCGGTACTGATGTCAGGCTCACCGGTCTGTAGTTTCCCGGATCACCCCTGGAACCCTTTTTAAAAATTGGTGTTACATTGGCGATCCTCCAATCTTCTGGTATTAGAGATGATTTTAATGATAGTTCACAGATTACTAATAGCAGGTCTGCAATCTCATATTTCAGTTCTTTCAACACCCTTGAATGTATACCATCTGGCCCAGGTTATTTGTTACTCTTCAGTTTATCTAATAGTTGTAATACATCTTCCCGATGTATCGATATTTCCTTCAATTCTTCCGCACCTTTAAATACCACTTCAGTCATGGGTAACATCCCTACATCTTCCTCAGTAAAGACTGAAGCAAATAATTCATTCAGTCTCTCCGCTATCGCCTTGTCGCCTCTTAGTGCTCCTTTAATCCCTTTATCATCTAATGGACCAACTGACTCTCTCACAGGTTTTTTGCTACGAATGTACTTGAAAAGGTCTTTACTTCGCGTTTTTGCTTCCGCAGCAAGCTTCTTCTCAAATTCTCCGTTTGCCTGCCTTATCAATGCCTTGCATTTGACTTGCCCGTGCTTGTGCTGTTTCCAGGTTTCGTTGTTTGGCTCTTTTTTCCATTTCCTGAAAGATGCTTTTTTGGCAACAACAGCCTCTCTGACCTTTAAATAATGCTGGCAGTTTTTTGGACTTCCTTCCACTTTTCTTAAAGCGTGGAATACAGCTGGTCTGGGCTTCCAAGATAGTATTTTTCAACAACAGCCAAGCCTGATCTACGTCTTTAACCTTTGCAACTGCTCCTTTTAGTTTATTCTTAACTGTTTTCCTCATTTTATCATAGTCTCCCTTTCGAAAGTTAAAAGTAGTACTGTGGATTTCCTTACTATCCCTCCTCCACTAATTAAATCAAAGGCGATCATGCTATGATCACTATTGCCAAATGGCCCCAACAACCTTATCTCTTGCACTAGATCTGGTGTTCCACTAAGGATTAGGTCTAATATGGCTTCCCCTCTGGTCGGTTCATGAACCAGCTGTTTCAAGAAGCAGTCATTTATTTCATCTAGGAACTTTATCTCCCTAGCATGTCCTGACGTGACACTGACCCAGTCGATACCGGGGTAGTTGAAATCACCCATTATTATTACTGTGCTGTAACGTTTGTTAGCTTCCTTGATTTCTTTGAGCATTTCATCATCCATTTGGTCATTCTGGCCAGGCGCTCGATAGTACACCCCCACTGCCATTGCCTTCCCCCTTTTACATGGAATTTCAATCCATATAGATTCTACAGCAGATTTTGTTTCCTGCAAAACTTTAATCCTTTCTGACTCAATGCCCTCTCTAACATAGAGAGCAACCCCTCCACCAATTTGATCAGCTCTATCATTACGATATAGTTTGTACCCATATATTACCAGCACAAACTTTAGGAAACATATTGCTAAATATGCCAAAAAAGAGGGACTCAACAGCACTATGCAGCACCTCCCACTTCCACATAACATGAGTGACTTGACGCCCCAATGCAGCACTTCCCACCCTCTGAAAAAAAACAGGAAATGCAAGATGCTCATATGCCAAGGAACTAAAAGAAAAAGTGAGAATCACAGCACAGTTTATAATACCAGATTATAACAAAATAAAATGAGTTATAATTTTATAAACTGCATTATAGTTCTCTTTCTTTTTGAATATATATTTTGCATCCACAGAATCCTCTCCCTGGACAATGGGTGCAGAGCAGAGGTAGGACATTCACCCACAGAATTCAATATATTAAAAACCATTCTGATTCTGATCATTTCACTAACATAAATATTCTCCAGTACCAGGTATATTGTGAACTAATACAAAACCCTACAAAAGTCAATGATGATCTACAAGGCCAAATCAACCATATCATATTGCATAAACTTCCAAAACTCATACAACAAGGGGCCTACCCAGATAAAAGCAGCACTATAAATACTGTAGCGGGCCCTCAAACATCCATGCACCTATTAAAAGGGTAAACAAGTCAAATTACTACAGTACGGGTCCCTTCATACAAACTCCATGTTAACAGAATGCCTGGCCTCAGTCACACACTCAGAACACAGACCCTCACCAAGTACAGAATAAGTGAGGATAACCTAAAGTGAAAATAAAAATATGTAGACAAAAATTAAACTGAAAGCCCAAGAAAACAGACTCTGCATGCAATGTACTACCAGAGAAACAAGAGACGCATTTCCCTGTGCTGTGTAAAATATAAAAATAGTGCAAAGTCCAATCACTTATTTGAAAATAAAATTATTTTTTCTACCTTTGTTGTCTGATCATTTTATACTCTGATTATGCTTGTCTCAATCTGAGGCTTCTGCTTTCTTCTTCCTTCTTTTAGCTCTTTTTCTACGGTCTCTAGTCCATCTGCTATTTCTTGTCTCTCCTTTTGTTTTTTTCACTTCCTTCCCTCTTGGATATTGATTTTTGCTTTCCACCTTTCTTCCATTTACTTTTCTCTCTCTAGCCACCCATATTTCACTACCCCTTACTATCCAGTTCTCAATCTCCCTCTTTTTTATGCCATCTCTGCCCTCACACGCCGCTCTTTTGCAATATTATGCCAGATTTGAGCCGTTCGTTCCCTCCTTCCCACTAGTTCCCTAGTCACTTTGGTACTGGCACTAGTTATCAGCCGGTTGGACTATTGTAAGGTCCTGCTGGCTAACCTGCCAGCTTACCAACTACAGCGTCTCCAACTTATATAAAACACCGCAGCTCGCCTTATCACCTCAGCCCGTCGCTACGATCATGTCACCCCCATCCTTTATCATCTTCACTGGTTGCCTCTCCGTTTTAGTTCCATTATAAATTCCTCATTTTAACACAAAAAGCCATCTATACTTCCACCCCTTTGTATTTATCGAATCTCATTGCTCTTCATACACCCTACCGTCAGCTTCGTGCTCTACATGCTAATCGTCCGTCTCTGCCTTCTCCGTCTCAAGCACATCTGGAACAAACCCATCACTCCGTATTCTTTTTTCTCAGTCCCACACTTTGGAACACCCTACCACCCGCCCTCCGTCTGGAACCCTCGGATCTGAAGTTCAAGGAGCTATTGAAGACTCATTTATTTCAACAAGCCTTTGACCTGCCTCCCGATGTCCCTCCCTGAGTTTTGTCAGTTGTGTTTGGTTTGCCTCTTATAAGTCTTGCACTGTTCTTTTCCCTCTTTCCTATTTTATTATGGCGTTCCTTTTGTAGTTGGGTAGCGTAGTCATTGTTTTTTTTATTTATTGTAAACCGCTTTTATGCCTTGGCCAAAGCGGCATATAAAGTTTGAAATAAAGATAAAGATCTACCTACCGCTTTTCAACCTTCACTCCAGTCCTTCTATTCCCCAGCTCTTCTTCCCTGGTCCATTATTCTCCAGTCTTTTCTTCACTCTCCATATCTAACATCTCTCATCACCCATCTCTCTCTCTCTGGCTTTCTCTTTCCCTCCATCCAGTACCTCCTCTCTCTCTTCCTATCCCGCCTGCAACCAAAATCTACCCCATCTCCATACCATGCCATCCCCTCCCTATTACATCACATGTCCAGCATATCTCTATCTTTCTCAATCTATTTAACCCATATCTGTTATCTCTCTATCCCTATTACCCCCATGTCCTGCATTTCCTTCTCTCCTTATTACCCAATGTACAGCATCTTTCCTCTGTCTCCCCCTCCACAAGTCCAGCATTTTCCCATAGTCTCCCTATAACCCCCAGCCAACATCACCACTCCATGCTTCTTCCTATACCCATTTCCTTGTCCAGTATCTACCAAACCCCCCACCTCAATCTTATTCCCACTGCCTCCCTATTCCCCCCCCCACCAAGCATCTCCCTTCTGACTCCCTGTGCCCATTCATGTCCACCTCCCAATGCCCCCTCATGTCCACTCCCCCCTTCCCAATGCCTCCCCCCCATTTATGTACAAGAGGCAGAACCTGCCCATTGGGCAGCATGTCCCACAAGCAGGGGCTGTGCAGACCATGATCAAAGCCCAGATCGGCAGGGCACAATTGGCTTTGCACAGCCTCTGCCTGCAGGACATGCTGATCCAACGGGCAGGTTCTGCTTCTCTGGGTCATGATCGTTGCCTCACACACCCTTCTGCCTGTGGGAGCAGTATGTCTTGCAGGCAGTGGCTATGCAAGCCGTGACTGTGACCCAGAGAAACAGAGCCTGCCCGCATCAGCTGACATCAGGAGGTCACTGTTGCTGGTTGCCCGCCCCCACTCCCCATTCAGAATGACCTGCGGAGTGCTGGTGGTCTAGTAGAGAGCCTGCCCGCAGGACATGCTGCTCCCGTGGGTAGAAGACTGTGAGAGGTTGCAATCGCTAGTCACAACCTTCCGCTTACAGGAGCGGCATGTTCCTCCACTAGGCCACTGGTGCTCTGCAGGCCACACTGAATGGGGAGTGGGTAGCTAGCGACAGCACCCTCGTGACATTGGCACCCTCTGTCACGCTTACCCAGCTTACCAGGTAGTACTGGCCCTAGTCTAGAATTTGTCTTCTTGCTGTCCCCCATCCAGCATTTATCTCCCTGTTTCCCCCTCTCCAGCATTTGTCTTGCTGCCCTGCTCCCCTGTTGTCCAGCATTTGTCCTCCTGCCTCCCCCCTTTTATTTTATATTTTGCTGCCTCTTGCCTGCCTCTGGCCTTCCTGCCACTTTTTTTCTCTCGAGAATGCTTGAGTGAGAAAAAAAAGTGGCAGGAAGGCAGAGGCAGGCCAGAGACAGCAAAATCTAAAATGAAAACAGCTGGAGTGCCATTGCCGGATGAATCAGCCTGATCGCTTGCAGGTTTGCAGCTAATTTGTCCGGTGGCGACACTCCGGCTCTGTTTTCATTTTAGATTTTGCTGCCTCTGGCCTGGAAAGCCAGAAGCGGCAAAATCTAAAATGAAAACAGAGCTGGAGTGCTGCTGGCGTCCGAGTGCCACCTGAGGCGATCTCCTCAGGTGGCCTCATGGTAGAACCTCCCCTGCCGCCCACTCCCCGCCCTTTTGCGCCCCCCTTACACTCCCATCTTGAGCTTCCCGCACAAAGGCCTTGTACGTGCAGGGAGCTCTATGGCCTGAATCAGGTCCCAGCAAATAGCGGTGGTTGAACGTCCAAATCAGACATTCATCCCTGCTATTCACAGGGCGTAATAATCCCCAATGGGTCTGTATGCAGCAGGAGGGTTTCTGGCTCCATTGGGTGGGTGCGGGAGAGGTTTGAGCCTATATAGCAAGTAAGGGGTCAATATTCAGTTATAGTGGTCAGTGTTTATTTTGTTTTTAAATGCAGACCACTGCAGCTAACTAAAATCTGGATATTCAGCACTTGTATTTAAATATTGATTGCAACTTAATATCTAGATTGTGTTGATTTTCAGCCGCTATCCAGACATGCAATCTTCAAAGCACTTAGGACAGTTAACCGGATAAGTCCTTTTGAGTATTGACCCCTAAGTTCTTAACTTCAACAGGAAGGTATTGTGATAACAAACAGATGAAAATTCAGTACACCTACATTTTCTGGCAGGGATAAAACCTGTATTCCAGTGCCTAAGATACGCTGTATTCAAACATCTTACACTAGACTGGTTGAACCTATAGGGTTCGATATTCAAAGGCAGATACACAGTTTACAGACCTTTAAACCGTATAACTGCCTCTAAGTGAACTGTTCAGCACTAATACCAGTTAGTACCGCTGAATATCCCTGCATACCGCTGCTATACGATATCCAGGGATATACATCCTGATGCTATACAGCATTGGGGCATTCTGGGAGCGGTACAGGGGGATAACTGGTCAGTGGCAATTCAGCTGCTGTCCAGTTATCTCTCAGCAGCAAAAGGCGCAGCAAAAACTGGCCTAACATTTGCCCCCGAAGCTAACCAGGCTGAATATCGCCACTGCCCGGTTAGCTTCCGGCTTCTGTGGCAAACCCGGATACTCAATGCCAGTGGGCGGATATGTCAAGGCACTGAATATCTGCTTTAACTCTTCAGTGGAGACGGCTAGGCACTGTACTTGGGCTTGCAACAGCCGCTGAATATCGGATCCATACTGTTCTTCGGTGCCCACAGCTCTAATGTTTAGCTTTCCACTAATCACAAGAAGATTAATAAACTCCTGACCACATAATATAAAGCCTGGCAGGAAATCTGTTAGGCTCCTGGATGAAAGTTTTTCAACCTATATCCTGGTTGGTTCTTTCTCTGCCAATCCAAAATAAAAGTAATGGACTTCAGCCTGTGAGCATCACTCGCCCAGACCAGGACTGATGTAAAACACCAGTCACCGCTGCTTAGCCAGCCTTATCCATCCTCTACACCCAATCCCATCTGAAATGATTAGTTCCACACTTGCAAGGTAATAAAAGATTGATAAGGTGCCTGCATCCCCCTACTTCCCCCTTCCCCCTCACCTCTGCAAGAAGGCTTCGGCTGCTGCTTTATAACCCAAAAGGCTGTTACTTTTGTTTCCTGATATACCTTTTTCCACCTTACTTCCAAACATTTTATGGTGTGACGTCAAAAGAAGACAAGGCACTCTGAAAGGCAGCCTTTGTGTCTTCTAATTTGATCTCCTGTCTGATCCGCGTGTCACTTGTGCGCTGATTGCATGTCATGATTTATGCATGCGGCAATTTAGCACAAAGGGAGCTTTCCTGGCAGATTTACACATCATTGGTCTTCATCTCTTTACTGATTTCTCTTATATTTTGCTACAAACTCATTTGCAGGTCACAAAATCTCCCTTTCGTGTGTAACACTGGAATCAGAAGAGGCAGTGGGGGAGGAGAGAGAGCAGCTGACAGAAGGCTGCAGATGAGATTATTTTTTTTCTTAAGTGAGTTCAAAATATTAAAAGGAAGAAAGGAAAATAGAAAAAAATGACATGATTTATCTATTTAATAGTGTGGCAACAATTGCAGTGTTCTATAAAGCAGCTTTTTCATTGTGCATCCCTACTTCCTCAAGCTGAGACCTTTGAAACTGTATTTGCTCCTTGATTTTCAACTTAGCTTTGCTCAGTTGATTTAAAGACCTGTACATCAATGCTTTCTGAACATCCAGCACCACTGAAAATACATAGTGAAGCATTTAACTTTCTGCCTTGGCCAGGCTGGCTAGGATTTATTAGCCATCTTTAAGAAGAGATTCACCTAAGACAACTTAGATTAATAAAATGACGACCATGTCAGCATAATAGACAATTAGAACAGTGAGATAAACTTGGTGGCAGCCAATAATAGATACCAACATGATACAATGCCAGTAAAACAGCACAGTAGAACATTCAAATAACAGAAATATGACACAATGTCAGCCGAATACAAATGTTACACCTTAATGGGCAGTCCAGTAGAACACTCAAATAATATCGCTAGGATACTCACAATGTCAGCACAGTACAAATGATGCACTATAAAAGGCAACATGGTAGATCATTCATATGACTTAAACAGGATACAGAATGTTGACACCATACAATGAAACATCCTAATAAAAGAGGGGCAGGTGCAGCAAGGACAGCCAAAACGGGCAAAAATGAAAGCATGGATACAAACAAAAATGTATAGCCAGATTGAGTGTAGACAGTATAGACATAAGAATAAGATCTGTGATTCTCCTTGGGTTATGTGGTTCTATGATCTGGGCATTTCGTGGAGTTAGTGAGAGGGTTTAAGTGCTGGGGAGGAGTCTGCTGTCTTGGTACATGTCGGTACCAATGACATAGGAAAATGAAGTAGGAAAGTTCTGGAGGCTAAATTTAGGCTTTTAGGTAGGAAGTTGAAATCCAGAACTTCCAGGGTAGCATTCTCCGAAATGCTTCCCATTCCAGGCGCAGGACCCAAAAGGCCAAATAATGAAAACTGGAAATAGCACAAGCACTGGCAAGTTAGATGCAACACATTGATAAGGCAGGCAAAGAGAGAATTTGAGAAGAAGCTTGCTGTGGAAGCAAAAGTGCATAATAAAGACTTTTTCAAGTACATTCATAGCAAAAATCCTGTGAGAGAGTCAGTTGGACCATTAGATGATAGAGGGGTAAAAGGGGCACATAGCGGAGAGACGGAATGAATTCTTTGTTTCAGTCTTTACTGAGAAAGTTGTAGGGATGTTACACATGACTGAAGTGGTATTTAATGGTGATATTGAGGAAGAACTGAAAGAAATATCAATACACCGGGAAGATGTATTACAACTATTAGATAAACTGAAGAGTAGCAAATCACCTGGCCCGGATGGTATACATCCAAGTGTGTGGAAGGAACTGAAATATGAGATTGCAGACCTGCTATTAGTAATCTGTGAACTATCATTAAAATTGTCTCTAATACCTGAAGATTGGAGGATCGCCAGTGTAACACCAATTTTTTAAAAGGGTTCCAGGGGTAATCCGGGAAACTACAGACCGGTGAGCCTGATGTCAATAGCGGGAAAAATGGTAGAAACCATCATAAAGAATAAAATTACTCAGCATGTAGATAGTCATGGCCTAATGGGAGACAGCCAACATGGCTTTAGACAAGGAAGATCTTGTCTTACTAATCTGTTATGCTTTTTTGAAGGTGTGAATAAACAGGTGGACAAAGGTGAGTCGGCTGATATAGGGTATCTGGACTTTCAGAAAGCCTTTGACAAGGTCCCTCATCAGAGACTTTTGGCAAAACTAAAGAGTCATGGGATAGGAGGCAGTGTACTACTGTGGATCAGGAACTGGTTAAAAGATAGAAAGCAGAGGGTAGGGCTAAATGGCCAATTTTCCCAATGGAGAAAGGTGAATATTGGTGTACCCCAGGGATCTGTGCTGGGTCCGCTGCTTTTTGACATATTCATAAATGACCTGGAAAGTGGAATAACGAGTGAGGTTATCAAATTTGCAGATGACACAAAACTATTTAAAGTTGTTAAAACCCAAGAGGATTGTGGAAAATTGCAAGAGGATCTTGATAAATTGGAAGACTGGGCATCAAAATGGCAGATGAAATTTAATGTGGACAAGTGCAAAGTTATGCACCTAGGGAAGAACAACCCAAACCATGGTTACACAATGCAAGGTTCCACATTAGGAACCAACACCCAGGAAAAAGATTTAGGCGCCATTGTGGATAACATGTTAAAACCCTCGGCCCAGTGTGCAACGGCGGCCAAGAGAGCAAACAGAATGCTAGATATCATAAGGAAAAGAATGGAAAATAAAACAAAAGATATTATAATGCCTCTATATTGTTCCATGGTGAGACCGCACCTTGAATATTGTGTGCAATTCTGGTCACCGTATCTTAAAAAGGATATGGTGATATTAGAAAAGGTTCAGAGAAGAGCTACCAAAATGGTAAAGCGGATGGAAAGATACTCCTATGAAAAAAGGCTAAAAAGGTTAGGGCTCTTTAACATGGAAAAGAGACGGCTGAGGGGAGATACGATAGAAGTCTATAAATTAATGAACGGAGTGGAACGGGTAAACGTAGATCGATTGTTTACGTTATCAGAATATAGAAAGGCTAGGGGACATGCAATGAAGCTACAGGGTAAACTATTTAAGACTAGTAAAATAAAATATTTTCTCACTCAACGTATAATCAAACTCTGGAATTTGTTACCGGAGGATGTAGTAAAGACTGTTAGTGTAGCTGGGTTTAAAAAAGGTTTGGACAAGTTCTTGGAGGAAAGGTCCATAAACCATTATTAAGAAGGGACCCAGGATATTAATGCTTGTCCCAGTACAAGCATTGTGGAACCTGTGTCTTTTGGGGAAACTGCTAGGTACGTATGACCTAGATTGGCCACTATTGGAAACAGGATACTGGGCTTGATGAACCTTGGTCTGACCCAGTATAGCATATCTTATGTTCTTATGTTCTTATGTATTCATCCACGGGCGTTGAAAGAACTGAAATATGAGATTATAGACCTGCTATTAGTAATCTGTGAACTATCATTAAAATCATCTGTAATACCTGAAGATTGGAGGATGGCTAATGTAACACCAATTTTTAAAAAGGGTTCCAGGGTGATGTGAGAAATTACAGAGCCTGACATCAGTACCGAGAAAAATGGTAGAAACCATCATAAAGAACAGAATTACTGAACATGTAGATAATCATGGCTTAATGGGAGACAGCCAACATGACTTTAGACAAGGAAGATCTTGTTTTACTAATCTGTTATGTTTTTTTAAAGGTATGAATAAATCGGTAGACAAAGGTGAGTCGGTTGCTAATAGTGTGTCTGGACTTTCAGAAAGCCTTTGACAAGGTTCCTCATCAGAGACTTTTAGCAAAACTAAAAAGTCATGGGATAGGAGGCAGTGTACTATTGTGGATCAGGAATTGGTTAAAAGAAACAAAGCAGAGGAGAATGGAGAAAGGTGAATAGTGGTGTACCCCAGGCATCTGTGCTGGGTCCGCTGCTTTTTAACATACTGTATTCATAAATGACCTGGAAATGGGAATAACGAGCGAGGTTATCAAATTTTCAGATGACACAAACTATTTAAAGTTGTTAAAACCCATGAGGATTGTGGAAAATTGCAAGAGGATCTTGATAAATTGGAAGACTGGGCATCCAAATGGCAGATGAAATTTAATGTGGACAAGTGCAAAGTTATGCACATAGGGAAGAACAACCCAAGCTATGTTTTCTCATTAGGAACCACCACCCAGGAAAAAAGATTTAGGCATCATCATGGATAACCTGTTAAAACCCTCGGCCCAGTGTGCAGCGGCAGCCAAGAGAGCAAATAGAATGCTAGGTATCATAAGGAAAGGAATGGAAAATAAAACAAAGGATATTATAATGCCTCTGTATCATTCCATGGTGCACCTTGATATTGTGTGCAATTCTGGTCACCGTATCTTAAAAACAATATAGCGTTATTAGAAAAGGTACAGAGAAGAGCCACCAAAATGGTAAAGGGGATGGAAGGATACCCCTATGAAGAGAGGCTAAAAAGGTTAGGGCTCTTCAACCTGGAAAAGAGACGGCTGAGGGGAGATATGATAGATATCTATAAATTAATGAATGGAGTGGAACGGGTAAACGTAGATCGATTGTTTATGTCCTCATCAATATAGAAAGACTAGGGGACATGCAAGGAAGCTACAAGGTAACCTATTTAAGACTAATAGGAGAAAATATTTTTTCACTCAACGTGTAATCAAACTCTGGAATTTGTTACCGGAGGATGTAGTAAAAGCTGTTAGTGTAGCCAGGTTTAAAAAAGGTATGCACAAGTTCCTGGAAGAAAGGTCCATAAACCATTATTAAAAGGGACCCAGGATATCATTGCTTTACCCAATACAAGCATTGTGGGACCTGTGTCTTTTGGGGAATGCTATTGGCCACTGTTGGAAACAGGTTACTGGGCTTGATGGACCTTGATCTGACCCAGTATGGTATATCTTATGTTCTTAAGAATTATTATGTTTTGTTTATTGATTCTGTTCATGGTGGTTCTTTTGATGTTGTATTTTATATAATCCCTCTTGGATCTCTCATGAAAAGCATAGAATATCAAGTCTAAAAAAAGAAATTACGATTAGGAAGGTAGTTTTATAACAGGTCACACAGGGTGCATGAGAAATAGGCTCTGTTCTTTGAGTATTTAATAGAGACCCATAGGAGCTGCTGCAAATGTACAAATCATGAATACGCCCATGTTCCACGCTAACTATACCTCTGAACACGAGGGTTGCGTAAACGTATGTGCATTCTGGTTACCATTCGTCCTTTTGTCATATCTTATGTTCTTATGTTTTATCTGTGAGGTTATTTTATAAGAGAACTTTTACACATGTACAACAGAGTTCACACTGGAAAAATCCTTTATAAATTTACCCCCCAAGTTACAGATTTTTCCATTTGGTTAGCAGGGAGAAACTTAAGATTTCAAGTTTTCAAGAGATAAAGACATGACATTCATTTTTAAATGATTATTTCCATCTCTGTATTTTCAGACCGTAGACTGGGAGGCTGAACTCCTCATAGAGATTAACAATGACAGTTTAGGAGAAAGTTACCAATGTGCATTAATGGAATAACACATGATATTTGCAACAACACCCGTTCTATGGCAAAATCATATGCTACTTTATTTATTTAACTATATTTATAAACCACATTTCACCAGGTCAAAACGGTTTCCATAGAACAAAACATTTTACATTGAACGTTTGTTTACAAACATTTTTCTATTATAACCTTTTAACATTTAATTAATATAATACAGGAGATTATAACAAGTGCTATATAATGAGATGCAAAACATGCAAAGCACCTCATTCTTATGTAAATAGAATAATGTAGCTTGCATTAAACTTCACAAGCAGTGTGATTAAAGGAAAAATATTCCCAGCTTTGAGCCTCAGATACACACCCGTACTTGGCAGCTTGAGGTACTACCACGAGACTACCACTTGGGATCAGACACATCATTTTGAACCTTGGTCACTGACAGAGGAGGAGTGATGGAAGATCGCTTCTCCCCCCTACCACCACTAGAGATGAGTGATAGTGCCGCTAGATCTTAGAGTGTCTTTGGAGGGTTGCTGAAGGGCCAGGGGATAAATTCAGGAGATTTGGAGGGGGAGATCTTTGTTGGGGGGACAGGGGTCTGCATGGCACTTAATAGACCTCTCACATGACCATGGGATTATTGACCATGTATTAATGGTTCAATGTTCCCAAAGAATAATGTAGCTTGCGAGGTAGAACACCAGTTGCGTTATGCATTTACTGCAAGAACTGCTAACCTGTGGTATTGACTCCCACACTAAATTAAGCTGCGGTAAACTGAGATATTTTACTGCAGCTTAGTAAACAGCCCTTTTGTGTTGCTGTCATTTGGAATAAAAGAATTTCCCATTTGTAGGAAGCTAAAAGTCCAGTTCGTGCCCATTTTAAACACATTTTTCTTGCTTTTCGGATATGTTTTTTTGTGTTTCTTTTTCCTATTCATTTTTTGCATGTCCATTTTATGGGCACTAGAACTCTAAGCATGCAAATCGATTGTATGCATGTTAATTCATAGGAATATGGGTGTAAAAGCAATTTGCATGTCTTTTCCATGTTTAGGTTCTCAAACCAACTGAATGCATGATCACGAATGCTCATCCTTACTGAAGTACTGTGAGGGATCGCTTCAGGACCCTTAGAAATCCCCGCAGGACTATTCCATTTCTAGCCTTAGCAGTAGCTGCATGCTGCCTGGCTGTAACATCCCCCTCTTGGGATGGCTGTTTGGATCTGTCTTGCCCATATATAACCCAGTGTACAGGATGTGAGGTATGGTCTGTCTGGGCCTTTGGTGTGTGGCGGTGCTCAGCTCTGGGCCTTTCTTTTATTTTGTTTGTGTCCAGTGTGGAATTGGCCCTTGATTTTTGAGTTGTCTGCATGTGAAAATCGCAAAGCCAGTCAGAGGGTTTACCCACCCCTCTGCCTGAGTCTGGGAGAGACTGGGGAGCTTGCTTGCCACTCAAGTAGTCTAGCAGAGGCATCGGCTGTAGAGGAGAGGGTGTTGCCTACTGGTGGACGTACAACAAGGCGACTGACTGCAAGGTACACAGAAAGGATTGGAGGGCTAGGATCCTAGTGAGAAGGGAGAAAGGGCATTGCAATCTGCTAAGTACTTAGGAACTAATCCAGGCTCCTTCTGCCAGTAGCAGAACTGATAAATATTTAAACCAGGATCACAGACACAAATACATCAATGGGACACTATCCGTGTCACCAAAGACGGTGTGATTGTTGTACTGAACTTTACTGCTTGTTACGGTTTGAGTTGGACATTTGGCTACAGAACAGAGCATTGAAGCACCCAATTCAGAGACAAGAGTCTCTTTAATTTAGGCTCCAAAGGCCTTCAAGGTATTTCCCTGACACTTGTACACCTCCACAGAGAATCTGCTCCCTGTCAATGAGAGTGTGTGCTGGATGAGTGAAGGAGTGAGAGCACCTAAGATAAACCTGTTCTGTAACCTGTCCTGCAGGACCTGTCTGCCATTCTAGGCAAGGGGAGAGGGGGAAGGAGGGGGTTACATCAATTTCTCCTGAAAAAATGTGGCATGTACACTTGAAGGGGAGGAATTAGCACAAACTTTAAACCTTTTTTCATTTCATGACATAATTCTTCCTTGGCCTCCTCTCTGTCCCTCTAAGCCCCTCCCCTCCACCCTCGAACCTCTTACTTCATTCGTGGGCCATAAAATCTTCACAGGGCTGAAGTGATCCTAAGTTGCTTATGCCCCAATGATATTTTGAAAAAATGGTTGCTGCCATTTTAGAATATCTGACATACAGAATGGCGACTGCTGACCCAAAAAGAGGCCAATGCTATTTTATGATAGAGAAGATATTCAAAGGCTGGCATCATTTGAATGACCATGTTTGCAGGGCAGGAACGACTGGGAATCACTCCTGGCCTGAGAAGAGTTCATAGCCCGCAGATGGGGTAAGAGGGTGATCTGGGAGGGAGAGACTAGAAAGTATTTAGGAGGGATTTTTTTTTTTCACTGTACAGGCAGGCCCTCACTTTTTTAAAAAGAAAGGAAGCAAAAATGCAAAACATTCTATTAATTTTCTTGTTTTAAAAATGAAAATGAAAGCCTGGCCCTAGAAAACTGTGAGCAGCAGTATCAGCCATCAAGACTTCAGCCCTAGTTAACAATTGTAAATCTGTGTTAATGCATCTCCTCGTGTGACATCGTCTCCTGAAATCAGTGAAAAATCCAACGTGGTCATCTTCCAGCTTAGTTTGTCCCTCTAATGTGGTACCCAACTACATAAAACTGAAGTATCACCATCCCCATCCCCACTAGCCTATGCTTCTTCCATGGATCCTGTGACAGTGATCTAGAGGATGCTCGGTATTAATTCCATTATGTTGAAACCATCTTTCAGGGGCTCATACAATATGGAGGTCAGTCCAGATGTGAATAGGGTTGATGTATGTGCAACTCAGATGTGTTTGTGGTGATAACATCCTCAGCGTATGCAGCACCCATTGCACACTTCATGTACACAGTGGTTGTGCGGGGATCGCTGTACATGGGCAGGAGGAGAAGAGCGAGGGCATGGCCAAGTACCTGGAACATACACAGCGTATTCATGAATGGCCTGTCTGCATTCCCCGGCATCCCGATGGACATACAGGTTATTCCTGCTGGTATAAGGGCAGGACTTAGTACTTATTTCGGTCTGATCCTCCATGCATCCCATAATGATGGCTGGCTGTGGCACCTGTTGACACAAACCTGACCATATGTGACAACGGCTACGATTGGGCATCAGTATTCAGAGGCCTCTATTGAACTTGTGATTTGGTGCCACAATGAAAAGGGGAAGGTAACCATGGTTACAGGACACCACTGCACACTCCATGAACAGCATGATTCTGTTATGCAGAAGTCCTCTAATCTAAGGATGTGACATGGCGGCAAGATCTGAAACCATGTCAGTTCCAGAACAGGAATAAATGTAAAGACATGTACATCACATTGTCAATGTTCGCATAGAGGCCAATTCTGTATTGGCTGTCCAGCCCCTGTGCAACTGATCAGAATCGGGGCGTACAGAGGTAGACCCGATTCTGATCCTGCGGGCATGTCTAGCCCCTCCAGGATCAGAATCGGGTCTACCAGCCTGGACGTCCTGTCACCATGGCACCGTGGCTCCATTCAGGAGATGTGATCCCCAGCCGCCAGAGAAAATGTCCTTTCCCTGTAGCCTGACCCCAATCTGGCTCCCATGGCCAGGGTCAGGTTGCAGGGATCCCTCTTCACCTCCTCACCTCTTGTCTCTGCCCGGCACCGTGGTCCCCCGTCTCCGTGGCCAACTCCGGATGTAAAGAGCTGACCTCAAAATTGGTCCTGTATGTCTGGGGTCACTCTCTGTTCACCACCCACCTTACTCCGCTGTCCCGCCCCCTCCCTCTCACGAACAGAGCTCCCCATACAAATCACCTGTTTGTTCGGGAGCTCTGTCCCCAGCAGGCTGCCAGGCAGTTTAGTGGGTCTGAACGTCTGGATCTGATATCCAGACCTGCTAAATGGAGTTCAGAATGACCCCCATACTAAATGTAGACTAGACTAGACCACAAATGCAAGCGTTGCCACTCAGAAAACACTCATTTACAACACTTACCTAACAAAAAGGGAACTTAGTTTACAACACCAACAGTAGAAGCAAGGTCATGTGGAGACGGGCAGGATTGGCTATGTTCAACTTTCCAGGATCCAGTGAGCGCAAGTCTGTCTATCTCCTTGATTCTGCCATCGTGGGTGTGTCTAGACCCCGCCATTGTGGAAAGTGGTCTAAATCAGCCCCATCTTTGATTTTGCTGTGCCCGCAGACCAGTCGTACAAATTCTGGAACTGGACTCCATGTATATAAGAAAACATAGAAAAGCTTTCAATGCAACACAACAGTAGTCTTGTTTACTGACGTGCAGTTAGTGCAGAATTGAAATAATTGTTTTATAATTCTGCTTTTTTTTTTTGAAACTTTTATTTTCATTTTGCAACAAACAAAGAAACAACACACCAAAAGAGACAAAACAAGTATACAATAAGGAAAAGTAAACCCATTACCCCCCACCCCGGTGCTTCTTCTCTACCCGTTTGTATCAGCATGTGAGCGCTTCCAGTTAACAGTGATTATACATCAAACAATCAAAAAATATCCACAATACAGCATGATCATGAGACAGAGATATATACAAAGTTAGACAGTCAGATGAGAGCATTTAGCAAAATGTACATATTCCTTGAACATCTTCCATTAAGACCAATAAGAAGGAGTCTGAACGGAGGAAGCACACAGACGAGGTATTTGTTCATATTTACTGTAGAGACAGGCATGATTCCACCATTCATTGAGGCTCAGATGGGAACTAATTTCCCAGTATTACGCAATGAGGGAAACAGCAATGCCAAGCATAAGGTTCAAAAGGAGATAAGCCATTTCTTGGGAGAGAGGGGATCCCCGCAACTGGGCGAAGTCCCACTATCCTCCGAGAAAGGGACTCCTGAGAGTGCAATATAGACTAAATACGCCCCCAGACCCGACGCCAGTTATACTGTAGTGCGGGATATTCATGCATAACATGAAATGAAGTAATAAACCAATGGCCACAGGACGTGTCCAGCAACCATTACCCTGAGTAGTGTTCCATATGTCTAAACTGTGAGGAGTGTAAAAACACCGGTGGGCTAGAAAGAAGAGGGTCTGAGTGAGTAAGGCGGGTCGGAAACCCGTGTCCCTCTGCTCCAGGTAAGGCTCCATTGCTCCGAGGTTAAAGTCACATGCAATTCTCTCTCCCATACTTTCTGCGCTATAGAGGTATCTCTAGTGATAGCATTACATAAGGTTTAGTAAAATTGGATGCTACACCCGGTAAACTACCGAGAGATCGGAAATTTCCAATCAACCTTATGCAGAGAGTGCCGATGGCAGGAGTACTCTAGTGCTCCGAATGCAATGCTGAAGTTACACTGACCAGAGTCGGGAGTCGAAAGGTTGCATAGGAATATTAAAGGCACCTAAAGTGTCGAAAAACAGTGGTGGATAGTGGGAGTCTAATGGGAGAGTCATACCAGGGAGTAAGGTAAGAGGAATCGGTGAGCAAAGGCCCGCTACTATATCTAGCCACACAGGTCTGCTCGGTACTGGAGCTTCCAACCAACAAGCACCTTGTTTGAGAAAAAAGATTGAGGGAGCACTTGAATAAAATCGCCACCAAGTATTAATGGAGCATTAGCGGAGGCCGAGGCCAACTGCGCAAAACTTGCATAGTGAGCAGGGTTGTCCACATTCGGGACATAGTGCAAATACACGTGAATTCACTATCTCCAACCTCAAGGTGTACACGGGCCCATCTACCCTCCATGTCAGCGCTAATATCAGGTACAGTAGCGTGCAAAAACTTCTTGACCAGAATGACTATCCCGTACCATTTGGAAACGGTGGGAGAGTAGGCAGCTACCATGTGAGGCCTAGCATTGAGTTTCAGTGTTTCAGCAGAGTGTAATGCGTTTCCTGAAGAAACACCTAATCAACGTGCTCGTGGCTAAGATAGCTAAGGATTTTCTTTCTGCTGAGTGGACCAGCAATGCCTTGTACGATGAATAATAAGATTTTACATGAGGCCATTCAGAAAAGTTAAAATTCTGAGCATGATAGCACACATAATTTCACTGTGTCCCTCAAACTGACTGTATCTGGCTGTACACATGACATAGGAAAATAAGCTAATATAATACAATGAAGCGCCCCACATTAACAAAGATAACCGCAGTACGGTAGAGGAGAAGCAAAACCCCAAAATTACTGGCGACCATGTGTCTGCGGGGAGAAACCCCAGAGAAGGCCGAAATTGAAAAAACATATAACCTGTAGGACTGTGCGTGCTCCGAATCCGACCGAGGCACACATCATGAAGGGATAGGAGACCAAAGACAAAAGTCATACAGAGAAAGAAAGAAAGTCCAGGCTATTTCTGTGCTGAGCTATGACCGCCGCAGCGGGCCCTTCAAAATGGCGGACAGAGCCGGCAGATAAGAGTCCAAAATTTGGGATTAGCGCATCTGTTCTGCTTCTTTGGAGTCCAAAAATGTTGATAATAGATCAGGATCCTCGAACGTCCTGGTCTGGTTATGGAGAGTCACTCGGAGCTTCGCTGGATACAACAGGCCAAAGCGAGCCTGTAGCTGTTGAAGTCGAGGGCGAAGAGCAAGGAGTTTCTTCCGACGGTCAACGGTAGGCTTTGCCAAATCAGGAAAGAAGGAGACCTTACGACCTTCATATTCCAAATGATGATTCGCTCGGGCAGCATGTAAAATTTGTTCCACTTGTTGATATCGTAGCAAGCTAAAGATAATAGGCCGGGGGGTCGTGCGGTTGAGCGCCATGCGGGCAGGAACACGGTGTGCTCGATCGATTTCCAGTTCTCTGTGAAAAGTAATCTTCAGCAAGGAGGGAAGAGTTTTGAGCAAGAATTCTCTTATATCTCCTGCTTCCACTCCCTCCGGCATTCCAAGGAGCCTCACATTGTTGCGACGGGCGCGATTATTGCTATCTTCCAACTCCTTTTGAAGATTCTGTATCTGGCGCTCAGCCTCGTCCAGTTTGCCCAAGCGCACCTCGTGCGAGTCGAGGACCCCCGCCATATTGTCCTGCCGTAATGAAAGACCTTCAAGTCGGTCTTGGAGCACTCCAAAGTCTTCTCGCATGGCTCGAAGCGCTTCTCCATTAGACTGCACCAATTCCTTCACGCCGCGTATTTCCTCCAAAATCTCCAGGTGCATTGCGGGGTTTTCACGAAATGGAACCATCTTCTGCGGGGAGGATACCTCCGTTTTGGAGCGTTTTCCGTGAGAAGAAGAAGGAGACCCGAAGTCCAAGCGCGCTGGTTTGTGGGCCGCCATCCCCCCCGAGGTGCCCCGGTCAGCTCGGAGCAAAATAGTAAATTTATATAGGTATTAAGTCAGGATTCTGAGTAGGCCTCTCGGGAGCTTCAACGCAAAGCGTCCTACCCGCTGGACATCAGGCTCCGCCCCCCTTATAATTCTGCTTTTAATGAATAGTATGTGACTTAATTTTGTAATGTCATGTATTTTTGGAAACTGCCTAGAAGTCTTAGGATAGGTGAGTGTAAATATTACAATGAAATGAAATTTAACACATGCTCTGAGCACGGGTCTAGTTACTATCTACAGTACACTAAAAACAGCAAGCGCGGTAAAAATCCCATGCTAACTATTCAGTGCATTGTGGAGCAGGTGCTGGGAAAGTTTTATGGGCAGAGAATGGGCATGGGCTGCATATACTATTAGTGTATGGCACTTTACTCTGCATAGTCACAGCTGTCGATACCACTAAGCTGACAATTAGCAATACCAGCAGAACCCCCCACCCCCTCACTAACCAGATCAAAAGCAGTACCAGCAGGATCCTCCACTCTTTCCCTCCAATCAGCAGCAATAGTAACAGGACCCCCTTCTGAAGAGGCCCTTGTCCTCCTCCCACTTACCCAACCATCCCGCCATCCCTCAGGGCACTTACCGGGGGCTGCCCTGGTAGGATAGTAGCAGGACAAGAGTGATCCCTGGATGCTCCTGCTCCTTTGCTAGCCCGTGTTCAAAATGGCGGCTCTGATCCCTAGTGGTAGTCTTATGGTACTACTGCTAGGTTCAAGTTGCCAAGTAAGAATGAAAAGGGATCATTCTATTGCTGGATTGGCATGGGGAGTGGAGGGATTCAGAGGGTTAATCAAGGTTGGAAGAGGGCTGACGAGACCCAGAGCCGCTTGCGATATACAGACAGAATGGGGAGTTGTGCAGGAAAGACCCAATAGAGTATTTTTGAAGGAAAATATCTGAAAATACATAAATGACATAAAATATTGTTTTTGATGTTTCAGATAAAAAATTGAGGCAAGTAACATAAAAAGTACTGTCCATATGTTCATGCCATTTGCAAATGAAAACATTTCCCTAATCTCTAGTATTTATCCAAAAGTATTGATACTTCCTTAATATAACCTGATGTTAATATTCAAAACAGAAAGGGGAAGGTTGGGTCTTGGGTACACAGCGAG
This sequence comes from Ichthyophis bannanicus, assembly GCA_033557465.1. NCBI lineage: Eukaryota > Metazoa > Chordata > Amphibia > Gymnophiona > Ichthyophiidae > Ichthyophis > Ichthyophis bannanicus. The sequence goes on along the minus strand of CM066034.1, from coordinate 90,034,383 downwards.
ATTTACCATGGAAGTCACTAACCTGTGGTGTCTTGGCCATTTGGCAGTTTGACCCTTAGGGATCAGTCAGTACCATTTTGATGCCAACAGCCTAGAGGGCAGTAGACGCCAAGGATTGCTCCTGTGGCCTCCCTCTCCACTAGTCAACAGGGATAGTCTGATAGGTCTCAGGAGAATGAGGAGATGGGGGGGAGTCTGTTTTGGATGAGGACCAGATTAAGGTTGATGGCTTGGATCAACAGGCCCATTCTGCCTGGGGCATGGGCTGAGGTTTTTGACCAGGGCACATGCTTGGTGGGGAGAGTTGGAGGTGGACCTTTAAGCTGAGCAAACTCAACCACCAGATAAACTAGGTGGCCAACTAGAATAGTAGTTTCTCGGGGGCAGCAAAGAGCAGGACATCAAAAGCCAACAATGATTCCAATAGCCAGGGAGGAGCATAAGGCTTAAGATTTGCCAGGGGTGCCAGTACCATGAGCCAACTCTGGGGCAAGTCCCACCTTTAAGAAGGCTCCCAGGAGCATTGGGTCAAGCTTTATTTATTTTTTTAGGTGGCTTTATATACCGCCTAATCTTAAAGCCAAGGCGGTTTACACGATAACTAAAGTAAATTGTACATAGAACACAACTTTAGTGAAAAGTAACTTAACTTAGAGTGGTGTACGGTGTACAGCTGGCAGTAGAACATATTTACATAGCACATAGGTATACAGAATATAGCTTACATTAATAAAAAACCTTGATTAAGTTACACTAGACTTAATCATTAGGGTTTTGAGCTGTCTGAGTCTGGAGGTATTAAGTTAAGTGATAGGAGTCATAGGTTTGTGGGTTATGTTAGTACATGTTTGTATATACCCAGGGCGGGAGAACAAAGTACAGTATTTAAATTAGGGTGTAGATTAATAAAAGGAGAGAGGGGAAGGGTGATCTGGTAGGGGATTGTGCTGAGGAGTTCTGAATTTTCAGGGAGGTCCGTGGTCCGGTAGTGAGGTTATTCCTCGCATCTGAAATGCTCAAGGAATAGATGTGTTTAGTCTGTTAGATCGGTTATTGTGCATATGTCTTCTGGCAGAGTGTTCCATATGGCCGGGGCATAAAGTGAGAAGGCCCTGTTGGTTGTGGTTCTGTTACACTTTGAGTTTATGATAGGTATCATGAATGTGTTTTGAAAGTGTGTTCTTCTGCACCTGTTGGGCATTCTTTGTAATAGTGAACAGAGGTAGACAAATGAAAGGCCTTGGTATACTTTGAATGCTGTCAGAATAACTTTATATTTTGTTCTTGCTTTGATGCGTAACCAGCGTAGCTGTTTGAGTATTGGAGTTATGTGGTTGGTTCGAGTGCCATTGTAGAGGATGCAGGCAGGGGTGTTTTGGGCTAGTTGCAATGGATGCAGTACATTGTTCAGAAGGCCTTGTAAGAGGATGTTGCAGTAGTCAAAGTTTAGTAGGACTAATGATTGGAAGACTGTGAGGTAGTCTTGGAAGTCCAGTAATGCTCTCAGGTGTTGCATTTTTTTTATTTTGTGGTATATTGTTTTAGTGATGCTGTTGATGTGCGGTTGTAAGGTTAGGTGTTGGTCTATAGTTATACCCAGATATCGCACTTCGGACTTTACATTTAGTTCTGTCTCTACATCTCTTATGGTAGACGGTGGGCTGTACTTTGTGTCTCTGGAAATAAAGAGAACTTCTGTCTAGTGGTTTATGAAGAGATTGTGATCTGATAGCCATTGTGTAATAGCGTTGAATCATCTTGTTAGGGAGGTATAAACTGGTTTTGCAGTGGAAAATGGCATATATAACATTATATCATCCACATAGATGTGGTAGAGCACATTGTGAGATTAAATGATTGTGCAAGTAGTTGAGAGGAAGATGCTGAATAGGAGTAATGAGGGGGCTGAACCCTGAGGGACTCCTTGTTGTTGTGTGAACGGGACTGTGTTGACCTCCTATTGTTACTTGTTGTTTACGGTTGGCTAACTGCAATTTGAACCATTTCAAGGTTGTGTCAGACAATTCTAGCGACTGTAGGCATTGTAGCAATATACTGTGTGGCACTGAGTCAAATGCTGCTTTGACATCCAGGAATATCATTACAAAGCCCTGATGTGGTTTCTCTGTACCCCTTATAAGCTTTTTCATGAGAGCTGTTAATAGTGTCTCCACACCATGGTTGGACCTGAATCCATATTGGTGAGGGATGAGTGGGTCCTGATATGGTCCTGAAGTTGCAGCAATACAGTTTTTTCTATGATCTTTGCGAGGATCGGTAAACTGGAGATAGGCCTGTATAAGCTAGGTAGGTTTGGTTCTAATCCTGTGCTCTTTCTTATGAGAAGGATGGATGCTTTTTTTGAGTTTGGAAGGTACATATCCTTGTGTAAGGGAGAGCTGTGTGATCTTGTGTATGATGGGGGGAAACTCAGCTTGGACTATTTTGATCCAATTGGCAGGGCATGGATCCAGTGGGGAAATTATGGTATTAAGGTTGTTGATGATGTTTTCCAAGTGCTCAGGTGATACTGGTGTAAATGATTTCCAGATGGCTGTAGTGACATTATTGTCTTTGCATGTTGTGATTGTTGCTTTTACGGAGCTTCTCAGGCATGCTTGACTTTGAAAGTGGTTGGCAAGGATTTGTGGAGATAGGTCATTGGCTGTACTGTCTTGACTGGGGCTACTTTTTTAAACAATTCATATTTATTGACACTTGCATATTATACATCCAAGCATATACATAAATGAAAAGAAAATGGCAACATGAATTTGAAAAAGAAAGAAAAAGAATAACAACAAAAAACATTGCCATTACAAAATTAGACCACAAAATATAGGAAAATAGGGAGGCTCCAATCAATAATGATAGTAATAGGACAACACCAGGGTGCCCTAAACAAAAGAAAACATAATTAATAAACTTAAGAAGGCAGAGACTTACATGTCAGCTGGATAGGACATCATTACAACTTCACTACGTCTTCCCTAGCCACCAAAAACTCCAGGAGCTGTTTAGGCTCAAAAAAAAGGAAAACTTTCTCTTTACAGGAAACACAACAGAAGGGATATATCCCCAGGGTGAGGAATTCCCTCCTCCTTAACTGGGTGACCCGAGAGAGATCAGGGTGAATACAAACATGAGAACCCAAATATAGCTCACTGAAGTATTTGAAGTATAGACGAAGAATTAAACTTTTATCGGACTCTAGAGCTAGGGCAGAGGTACTCCAATCCAGTCCTGGAGGGCCGCAAACCAGTCAGGTTTTTGGGATATCCCTAATGAAAATGCATGAGATATATTTGCATGCTCTGCCTCCATTGTATTTGAATGTATTTCATGCATATTCATTAGGGATATCCCAAAAACCTGACTGATTTGTGGCCCTCCAGGACTGGATTTGAGTACCCCTGAGCTAGGGTAATAAGCAAGGTGGAGCTATCAGTTACCACATCTGGGGAGCTTTCTAGAAACCTTGTAAGGTCCCCAGCCCCTAGAGGGACCTCTCCAGGTCCAACACCTCAGTCGCATGAGCCCACAGACAAGTACTGAGCATGGGTCAGGGGAGGCAGATCTTCCTGGGGGATCTTTAAAATCTCCCGGAGGTATCTTCTCACCATCTCCAGCCGAGACAAAACAGGAAGTCTTAGGAAAATTCAACAATCAGGTTATTTTTGTGAACTTGATTCTCCAAGTATTCTGTCTTCCTATACAGCAGTGACTTGGCTTTTTTCTGAGCTACATGAACCTCCCGGAACTGTCCAAGTTGCTCTTTCAACTACAAAATCTTCCTGGCTTGCTGCTCTTGCACCTTTGAAACCTTGGCAAAGTTATTTTTATCTTGAGAAATTTCAGTATATACAAACCCCACAACAGTTGTGAGGGAAGCATTCAAAGCTGCTATGGTGTCCCACAATGAGTCTAAAGTTATCATGGCAGGTCTCACCAAATCCTGAGCTACCAGAGGTTACAACCATCCAGTCCCAGCAAGTAGCATTTCTGCACCAAAAGGAGGTGATCCCACTACAGCTTCAACTCCCTGCTGCACAGAACTAGATCCAGATGCAAAAACTGCCTGTGTGCCCTCTTCACTTCCCTGCGATGGTGTGCTCATTCGCAGGCCAGAAGAAAGCACACTTCCAAGTCACAGCAGAGGGGTCTGCTGTTCAGTTGATAACCAAATCCCTGATGCACTCAAGGCTGTGAAGAGCTCGCTATGTGGCCCCGCTGAGGACACCGCTCCAGTTCCAGCAGCCAAGAAACTGTAGTCATCCAAAGTTCTCTGACCAGCCAGGGTGAAAGACGTTGAGCCCGAGGGTAGACTGGCTTGTTTCCACTTTCTGTGACCCATTGCAACCAGTCACAGCAGTGGGGGAGGCTGCTGAGTGGATTACTGCGGAGCCAGGGAGCTGGTAAACCTTCCTGCTGCCATCTTGCCTCCCGGGTCTAAGTCAGGTTCCTGACTAGGGGTTTTAACTAAAGATTTTACTATTTCAAATCTTATCTTTATCTTTATTTCATAATTTTATATACCGCTTTGGCTGAGACATAAAAGCGGTTTACAATAAATAAAAAGTCTACGCTACCTGACTGGAGAAAAGGAGCGCCATGGTAAGATAGGAAAGAAGGGAAAGGACAGTGTAAGACTTACAATAGGTATACCAGACACAACTGACAATACTCAGGGAAGGATATTAGGAGGGAGGTCTAAGGCTTGTTGAAATAGATGAGTCTTCAGTAACTCCTTTAACAAATTCAAAATGAATTTAGTATGGTATTTCTTTTTATGGAATATAAGAAGCAAACAGTTTGGACATTCCCGCCCTCACCGTATTCTGAAAAGATGGATGTTCCAATCCTGCCCGTTTCTGCCATATACCTGTGGACATCTCAGATGGCCACATCTCTGCTGTTAAAACGTGCATCTCCTAAGCTGCTCCGCTCACTGGCAGTGTTGTACTGATGCAAACTACACATAAATACTGATGATACATAAATGTTGATGCAAACTAGATTAGATATACTGTGGCAAGGAGGCCTATCCGGAGTCTGGGGGAGGACAAAGAGACAGGGAATTCACCCTAGTAAAGGGCCCCCTTTCACCGAGGCAGGGTAGGAAAGCCACAAACACCTCCAGGAATCAGAAAACATCCACATGGCCCACATTTCATGCTTTCCCTAGTGGAATGAAGGGGAGAGGATACAGAGCCCAGAACCCCTTAGGCAGTGAATGCTCCAAGCACTCAGGTGCCCGAAGTCAGGCTGATTGCCATCACCTGGGTAGGGAGGGGTTGAAGCTAGAGCCCTGGAAGTATAAACCTAGGCCAGAGTATGAGAGAAGAGAACGAGGAGGAGAAAGAGAAACAGGAAGCCAGAATGCCACGAGCCGAGGCACAGCTGCAAGCAAGGGAAGCTTGACCTGTGCTGAGCAGAGCAGAGGAACTGAGCTTCCAAGAGAGGAGAGTGCTAATTGGCATATAGCACGTCCGCAAGAGGGTTTGGAGTCAGGAACAGGAGAGACTCCAAGATCCCCCGAGAGGCTAGCTGAGCATTGTGAGCAGGACGGGGAGTCAGAGCCTATGCAGCAGGGAGAGCCTGAGGTGAAGCTGAATGAGGAGGACACTCCCATGGACTGTTCTTTGTGCCAAGCTTTAAACCTGAGGAACAGGGAGAAAACAAGTCAGTCTTGAGAGAGTGTTTGCCAGGAAAAGAAACCCATAGTCCACAGGCTGGGTGGCCGTGAGTCCCTCGTGTTGGTAAAGGGAAAGGTCACAGGGACTAAAGAGCAAGCCTGGAAACTGGGATAAGCTTGTTAATTTTCTGCGGCTGGAACAAGGACACTGGGGTAAGAAAGTAGCTAATTATAACGAAGCTTTCTTGTGCCCTGAGTTATATTTCTTGCTTGAAGGTTTTTGAAGCTGAGAGAAGCTATACTATCACGGACAGTGAATGTGATTTTGTTTTGTGCTTTACCCAGCAAGGCTAAAAAGGGAATTATCCTTGCTGTTAAAGACTGTGTATCCTACACTATGGAGAACCTTTAAACAAGACATTTTTGGGTTTGGGTTTGTTTTTGGAGAGTGCTCTGCTTCACAAAGTCCCTAAGCAAATATCCTGTAAGTGGTATGAACGAACCTTTATGTGTATAAAATAAATTTCTGTCATTTGCCTTACCCCTTGGAGCCCGACTACAGCTTTCTGTTTGATGCACACATACAGCCAAGCAAAGACTACTTTTCCCATAAGGCACTGGGGGGAAATAGTTTGAAATGCTGAAAAAGCAGCCATCAGAAAGTTCCTCTAAAAACCACGCCCCTCTTAGCTAGAGGCGAGTGGTGGCGGCATGACAATACTAGTCTGTTGTATGCCCAGAACACTGCAAGGTAATCTCAGTGCATTCAAAGATATAATAACAGCAAGTAGAAAGTGATATGTTTGTCGTGACACCTTGCATCAAAACCTACATGGCAGTAGATGAAATCCGTAGTTATTCTTTCATCGGTCATCTCTAAAAACAGTCTTTACAATGCTAAGTATACAGTAGACCCTTTCCAACATTAAACAAAATGATGCTTTTGAGCATGTTTTAGTGCTGTTTGCACTGTTGAATGCTCTTATTATTGAAAGAGATATGTTTTGACATTTAGCTATGGAGAACATTTTCAGATTTTTTCTGCCCTAGCACACTGGCACCTGGTGATGCTGCAGTCATTCATATGGTCCAGGTACTGGCCAGGCATTCATGTCCCTCCTGAATTGCAGCCTTCTCGTCGACATCCCTCTCATCCTTGGTTCCAAAATGGCTTGCGGCTCTTACGTACACACCTCCGGAGGGCCGAGCGACTATGGCATAAGGACCCTTCTCCCGCTAACTTATCTATTTTCAAATCCCATCACTCTTTCTACCGCTCTCAACTCCATTCCGCTAAACGTGACTTCTTTTCAAATGCCATTTCACATGCTCCCAACCAAACCCGCCATCTTTATTCCACCCTCCGCTCCCTTATTTCTCTACATACCCCTTCGTCAACTCCTACTATCCAGTCTTCTCCTTCCCCTACGCAACTGGCTTCTTTCTTTATCTCAAAGGTTGCCTCTTTGAGAGATTCTTTACCCTCATGCCCTGCTCCTATTACTTCCCCCCCCCCCCTCTTCCTTCGCCACCGCCTGTCTCTCAGCTCTCTCACTTCTGGGCTACCTTCTCGCCCATCACTGCACCTGAACTTCATCGTCTTATCTCTTCTTCTAGAAAGACCTCCTGCTCGCTCGATCCTATTCCCTCCTCTTGGCTCCTCACTCCCTCCCTGGGTGTCCTCCCTTATATCCTCATCATGTTCAACTCTAGTCTCTCCACAGGGATTTTTCCTAGCTCCTGGAAGCACGTGTTGGTTCGTCCCATCTTGAAGAATCCCTCACTCGACCCTTCCCTTCTCTCCAACTATCGTCCTGTTTCTAATCTTCCTTTCCTGTCTAAGCTTCTGGAGAAGTTTGTTTTTGCACAACTTTCCCATCACCTTGATTCTATTAATTTTCTTCACCCCCTTCAATCAGGTTTCTGCTCTGGGCATAGCGTCGACACCGTTCTTCTGGCCTTCACTAATGCACTGCATGTAGCTCACGATCGAGGTGACATTTCGGTGGTGGTTGCTTTGGATCTTTCAGCGGCTTTTGACTTAGTTGATCACTCTCTTCTTCTTCACTGGCTTCGGGAAGCTGGTCTCTGTAGCACTGTCCACCACTGGTTTCACTCTTTTCTCTCCTCTCGTTCTTGTACAGTCCTCCCTTCCTCATCCGTTCTCCCCTCTTCTGATCCACAGCACCTTCTTTGTGGGGTTCAACAGGGTTCTATTCTCGCCCCCCTTCTTTTCAATCTTTTTCTGGCTCCCCTTGCTCTTCTCATACAGCAGTCAGGTATTTCTGCTTTCTTCTATGCCGACGATATTCTCCTACTTCATCACACCTCCGCTTCCTGTCCTGATCTCACTCCTTTGAATTCTTGTCTCTCATCTGTTGTGAGCTGGCTCACTACTAACTGTCTTCACCTCAATCTTACTAAGACTCTTGCTATTTGGTTTACTCATGGTGATCACCCTCCCTCTCTAACCCCTTCTTTCTCTGATTCCCCAGTCCCACTGGTTTCTACATTTTGGTACCTAGGTGTTCACTTTGATTCAGATCTTTCCTTTCGTTCTCATATCTCCCATATTACTAAAACTTCTTTCTTTTTTCTTCGTCAAATTCTCTCAATTCACCCTTTTCTCTCTTCCTCTGCTCTGTCTACACTGGTGCTATCCTTAGTTATGTCACGGGTGGATTTTTCCAATGCACTGTTTCTCGGTCTCCCCAAAAACCAGGTAGCTAGGCTTCAAAGAATACAGAATACTGCTGCACGTCTTGTCACACACTCCACTCTTCGGGATCATGTCACTCCCTTACTCTTTAATCTTCATTGGTTGCCAGTTTCGTTTCGCTTTCAGTTTAAGTTATTGACCCTGCTACACAAAGTCTACCACACCAGTACTCCATCTTATTTGACTGATCTTCTTTCCTTCTATTCCCCTCGGTATACACCTTGCTCTTTCCATCTTAACCGTCTTGCCCTTCCCTCCCTTTCCTGTGCCCATCTGCAGCTCACCCGTCTCTCTGCATTTTACTTTGCCGGTCCTGCTCATTGGAATTCTCTCCCCTCCTCTCTCCGCCTGGAATCACAATATACCATCTTCAAACAAAACCTCAAAACCCATCTCTTCTCCCTAGCATTTAACGTTCCTTCTCCTTTTGTATGAGTTTACCCTTAGTGTACTTATCTGCCTTTTGTATCCTGTCCTGTACCTCCTGTACTTTTGTCTTCTGTCCTTTACAAATTTGTATATTTCCTTTCCTGGCTCTGGCCAAAATTTTATGTATTATGTATTTTATTTATTTTATGTATTTTATGTATTTTTTTTATTGTACACCGCCTTGATTGTTACAGAAAGGCGGTTTTTATCAAATGATTAAACCTTAAACCTTATGAGCATACCAGATCCTCCCATGGAACTCTCAAACCACACACACACACTCACTTTCAGTCATAAAAAACAAATCTGCCAACAAGATGCCCTGAACCTAGAAATAACAGCTATGACATAATAGGATGGAGTCCCAGAACTAAAAATATGATCTCCATTTCTCATCAAAACAAGAATCCTTTCCATACTCACTCACATACTATTCCTACATCAACAATCCCATTTTTCACGACACAGGAATTGTTAGGGTACCCTAGATTAGTTCCTTTAGCACAAACAGCAAATGACAGCATGGCCAGAATAATCGCTCTTCTTAATATTTTTTTCAGGGTAGTTATTACTGCCTCTTTAGCTTACATGATTCCCATACTTCTGATTTCTGTTCTTTATAAATGCATCTTGTGGTGTTTTTCCATACTGCAGTCCGCCATTTTAGAACAGACTAGTCACCACCTTTAGTCCACAATACAAAGGCCCAAACACTAGTAAGAAACATGGGAGCAAACACAGAGCAAGTAGCAAAACCAAACTTTATTGCAGAACAATGGTCAAGGTAGAGAAACAGAGCCCAACACAGACATGTTTTGGTGTGGCCTTCCTCAAGGGCTAAAAATATGCATCATTATACAAAAGCAAACCTTGTCATCCACAAGTAAAGACAGCAATCTCTGATGTGAATCAAAGGATCCGTACATTCAGCATACCACTGAAAACATGCAATAAAGTTTGGTTTTGCTTCTTGCTCTATGTTTGCTCCCTAGTCACCACCTTTATACAAACACAGCATCATTTTTTCTAAGTACTGGCCTTATTGCATGTCTCTGGCAGATATAATGGGCACGTCTGCGGGAACTTTCTAAAATGTACATGGGCATTTCCAGAATAAGCTTTATACATCTCCACAGCAAACCATACCCGTGTTCTACCCCTCCCAGACATGTTCTAAAACCCCATGTTAGTGAGATAAATGTCTGTGAGCGCAATGTACCAGAATACACTTATAGATGTTTTCAGCAGATAAATGTTCCTGGCATACGTATAATGCCTTATTCACTTTCTGGAATGACCTCCATTGTATTTGTTTGTGGCTTTAAGGCAATTCTGCTTATTACTTGATTCCATTTATGGATGATTGTGTCAATGTTATCAGTGCTATAATCAATATGTGGTATGACGATGCCGAGAAAGGTTTTCTTGTCTACCTGTAGGAATCTGCAGGTTTAGGCTTGATGATGTGTACCTCTGTTGTTCAGGGTTTTGCATAGGATGTAGAATGTGATTGTTTTATGGTCCCACCAAGGTACTGTAGCTACTGTCGCAGGTGGAAGGTGGTTGTCTCTGAACATTTTTTGTGGAGCAAAGATGAGGTCTAAGATGTCTCCTTTCATGTATGTTGGTTCATTAACTATTTGAGTCTATTCCAGAGCTTCCACTGCATCCATGAAGGATTTTTAATATTCTAGGGTTGGCTGAGGAGAGTTTTAGTTCCCCAAGTAATAGAAGCTGGTTGTTGTTTAGGTTGTGAGCAATATTCCCTCTAATTTTCTGTAGGCTGTGTGCACATAAAATATCAGCTGTACAGCTTTTGAAGGAAGGTTAAATTTTTGTGCGCCACATAACACTTGGAGTTATAAACTTTAAAATTTGACCACACGTCAGAATACAGTATGTACACCACATTGATTGCACTAGAAAATATTGTAGAACTTGTGAAAACCGTAAATACATGACAACTTTTAAATTTTAAGACATCTGTGTTGTTTTCTATCAGAATCAGAACCGTAATTTTTGTGCGCTCTGTTATAAAGTATGTGCGCTCGCTCAGTGAGGTGTGCGCACGCGCACACGCACACAGCTTAGAGGGAACAGTGGTTGTGAGTCGTATAACTTCCAACAGGGCTCGAAGTTCTTCTATTCTTGAGTTGGAGGATCTATAAATTAGATAGAGTATTATGTGTTTGTTTGAGAAATAGGAACAGAAGCGACGGGGATCTTGAACGATTTTCAGAAGACTGTGTTCGTGAGGAACCAGCTACACTAAAAGTAGGCAAAGTGATGGGACCGGATGGAATACATCCTAGAATACTGAAGGAAATGGGGAATGTTCTAGCAGCTCCACTAACTGAAAATTTTCAATGCCTCTTTGGAGTTGGGAGTAGTGCCAGAAGACTGGAGAGAGGCACATGTGATCCCTTTACACAAAAGCGGAAGTAAGGATGTGATTACAAACTACAGGCTGGTTAGTTTAACCTCTGTGGTAAGTAAACTATTCGAAATGCTGTTGAAAGAGAAAATAGTGAGGTTTCTGGAGTCCAATGAATTACCGGATATGAGGCAGCATGGATTCACCAGAGGCAGGTCTTGTCAGACAAATCTGATTTTTTTGACTGGGTGACCAAGGAGTTGGACCAAGGGAGAGCCCTAGATGTGGTGTATTTAGATTTCAGTAAAGCCTTTGACACCATTCTGCACAGGCAACTTATAAACAAACTGAGCACCCTAGGGATGGACCCTAAAATTACTGATTGTGTTAGAAATTGGTTGAGTGAAAGGCGACAAAAGGTACAGGTAAATGGAGCTCACTCTGAGGAGAAAGAGGTTACCAGTGGTGTGCCGCAGGGACCTGTCCTTGGTCCGATTTTTTTTTTAACATCTTTGTTAGTGATATTTTGGAAGGGCTGTCGGGTAAAGTTTGCCTCTTTACAGATGATATCAAAATCTGCAATAGATTAGACACACAGGAAGGAATGGATAACATGAGGAGAGATCTAGCTAAGCTTGAAGAATGGTCTAGATTTTGGCAGCTGAGATTTAATGCTAATAAATGCATTTGGGCTGCAAAAATCCAAGGGAGCGGTACAGTATAGGGGTGAAGTACTTCTGTCTGCAAAAGAAGAGTGGGACCTGGGCGTGATTGTGTCTGATGAACTTAAAGTAGCTAAACAGGTAGAAAAGGCGATGGTGAAAGCTAGAAGGATGCTTGGGTGCATAGGGAGAGGAATGGCCAGCAGATCAAAGGAGATGATAGTGCCTCTGTATAAATCTTTGGTGTGACCTCATTTAGAGGAAAGGTGGGAGAGAGGAGATATAATGCTGTTCTTTCTGTTGTTAAATGCTGTCGAGTCGGTGTCGACTCATAGTGATCCTTTGGATAGTTGTTCTAAACTGTGTTCGGTCATCAGTCAGGCGGCTCATTGTTGACAGAGTGGCACCTGTATTGTATTGATCCATCTCATTGCTGGCCTTCCTCTTTTACATTGACCTTCTACCTTGCCAAGCATAATGTCTTTCTCTAATGATCTCTCTCTTCGTATTATGTGTCCAAAGTATGAAAATCAAAGTCTTATTGTCTGAGCTTCTAAGGAAAGGTTAGTTTTGATCTCCTCTAGTATCCCCAGGCAGTTCTTCAGGCAGTCCATGGGATACACAGTATTCGTCTGCAGCACCATAATTCAAAGACATCAATTTTCTTCCTGTCTATCTTTTTCACTGTCCAACTTTCATATCCATAAGATGTTATTGAAAATACCATGGCTTGAACAAGTCAAATCTTTGTATGGAGAGAGACATCTCTGATCTCCAGGAAAAAGCAGGAATGTAGTCTTCACACATGGGTATCGTCGGTACCAACGGAACCTGTGCGGGAACACTCCCCAGCATCCAATAGGAAAGCTTTAGGGAGCATCCCACTGCGCCTGCATCGCTGCCTTCCTGCTTTTCCAACTCTTCCTCTTCAGTTTTTCTTTTTCTGCAGAGCCGACAGGCAGCAAACCCTGTCACTGCAGAAAAGTTTCTTTTTGTGGTTGCTTCTGCCTTCACTGTCGACGCCTATACTAGCACCACCGGTCTTTTCTGCATTTTCTTCCTCCATTTCTTAAAAAAAAAAAAAGAATTCTTGTTTTTGGAGGGTCTGTCCCCTCTAGGTGCCAGGCGCCATTTTGGGCACTAGGCCCTCTTTTCTTCTAAAATGGAGAAACCAACTAATGGTTTCAAAAAAATGTTCAAAGTGTAGCGGTACCATTTCCGCTACTGACACCCATGACTGGTGTCTTAAATGTTTAGGTCTTGACCATTTACCATCAGTGTCTCTCCGATGACCAAGATGAGATGACCAAGAGAGGCCTGCAGAACAGAGCTGCAAAATTCGGCACCCTCTTTGCTGCAGATGCAATGTCCATTGCATCAACATCTTCCAGGGCTTCATCTTCCTCCCATGGATCTCAGGTAACTAAACCCAGGTCTTCCAAGACTGGCTGGTCCTCAAAGGGTAGATCTCCTTCGAAGCATCGAGATGCTACAAGCGCTGCCCTCGAGGAAAACATACCGGCAAAACAGCCCCGTCGGGAAGCCCTGGCCTCCAAAGCACTAACGGGGCTCCAGGATGTTCCAGAGGCTTCCACCTCGGGAGAACTCCTGGTGCCATGTTCTGGTGTCGTAGCCACTTCCTCCGGTACCGACTTTGAGGCATCGGCAGGGGCTATGGATCAATGAATCCTAGCCATCGAACGCAGTCTAGCGGCTCTCTTAGCAAGTTCGGTACCGCTAAGACCGCTTCAGACAGTTCCACAGTCATCGTTACCGGTACCGAATGTACCTGCTTTAACCAATGTGCTTCCCCACATGTCAGCTCTTGAATCAATATCCGGTATCGAGGCAGTCCGACGCTGACTTCGATCGATACCAGTGCCAAGCAATGCAACAACACCCGGCACGCAGATATTTTGAGTCCTCCGATTCCGATGACTCTAATGACTCTACCGATACCGGGGTGATTCTACTGGAGGATCCATCTCCTTCTACTCAATGCAGTGTGTCTCCTCCAGAGGATATGTCTTTTCAGGATTTTCTTAATTTTCAGGATTTCAGGATTTCAGCCCGAGAACTTTCAATCACGGTGACTCCTGAGAAGGAACCGAGAGCAGAAGAATTAGAAATTCTTCAATATCCGGCAACTCCTAAAGCTACCCTTCCCATTCCTGAATCTTGCATGATCTCATACTAAGGATGTGAGAAGCTCCTTTAATGGTGTCTCCACACTCTCGGAGACTCGATACCATGTACCGAGTTCCCAATGCCCTGGTTTTCAGAAGACACAATTACCACACCATTCAATCGGTGATGCGTAGGATCAAGAGTGCTAAAGCACATTCTTCCAATCCTCCAGGCTGTGACGGTAGGACACTCGATGCCTTTGGGTGTTGTTGCTTTCAGTTCTCGATGTTATCAGCCAGGATCAGCTCGTACATTCTCTACTTGGGAATGTTTCTCAAGGAGGTTACAAGGGAGTGGAGGAGTGGCCTAGTGGTTGGGGCAAGGTACTTCAGGCCAGAAGGTCGGGGGTTCAAATCCCACTAGAGGACAGCAACCTTGGGCCGGAAGGACTGGGGTTTCTAGTCCCTCAGGTGCTCCTTGTGGTCTTGGGCAAGCCACTTAACCCTCCATAGCCCATGTTCCCTGTAAATATATGTGTAAATAGTTAATATGGTTATCCAAGTTGAGATCCCTGTTATTTGTAATTATGGTGTAATCCCCCACTGTAAAATACCTTGATGTTCCATGTAAACCGCACTGATATCAAATAGCGCGGTATATAAGAGAAATAAATAAATAAAATAAATAAATAAATCTAAAGCTTATGGCTCCACTTCTCCCTGATGATAAAAGGACAGACTTCCTCACCCTGGTCAAACATGCCAAGAATGTGTCTAAGTTCATGAATCGTGCAACCTTTGATTGCTTTGAGTGCATTAGCAGAACCTCTGCTATTTCCATCGGTGCACATTGCATTGCCTGGCTTCAGGCATCAGATTTAGAACAATGGGTGCAAGATAAGCTGGGGAACATTCCTTGCACAGGAGAAAATCTCTTTGGCAAGGATTGGCAAGACAAGGCTAATCAGATTGAACCTGAAAATACAACCTTAAACAGAGGTTTCAACCAACTCAGCAAAGAAAAAGACAACTAAGAAACCCTTTTCAACAAGAAAAAGAAATTCTACCCATCTTACACCCAGGCTGTTCACTGTCCAGTTCATGCTCCCCAGAAGGGGCAACAACAGCCCAGACAGCAAAGGAAGGCACAAGTCCCAAGAGCTCAACCAGCTCAGCAGACTCAGCCTCTTCAGGGGCTTTGACTCCTTCCTAGAGAACTTAGTCATCCTACCCCTGAAAGGTCCAGAACCTCTCACCATCCCCGGCAGACTTTGTCATTTTGCCAGAAGATGGCAACAAATAACATCAGAAAACTGGACTCTTTCCATTGTACGAGAGGGGTACAAACTCCATTTTCACAGTATGCCCCATCCCACCATCACAAGACAGTTCAATTCTCAGGGCCCTACCACCACTCTCTTGTGTCAGGAGGTCACCTCACTACTTACTCAAGGGGCAATAGAAGAGGTACCCATATTCCAACAGGGCATGGGTTTCTACTCCCCCTACTTCCTCATCCCAAAGAAAACAGAGGGATACAGGCCCATACTGGACCTCAGAGAGTTAAACAAGTATCTGTTCTGAGAAAAATTCAAGATGATCTCCCTTGGAACACTTCTTCCCTACATTTAGAGTCAGAATTGGCTATGTTCTCTAGATCTAAAGGATGCATACACGCATATTCTCATCCATACAGATCACAGGAGGATTCTTTGATTACTTTTTCAAGGAAGACATTACCAGTACAGGGTTCTTCCCTTCGGACTGGCTTCTGCCCTAAGAGTCTTCACAAAATTCATGGCAGTAGTAGCAGCATTCCTGAGAACTCTCGGGATATTCGTCTTCCCCTACTTAGACGACTGGCTCATCTGAGCATCAACAGCTCAAGAAGTCAGCTTCGCTCTCTCCCACACGATGCAAATCCTGCAGTACTTGGGACTGGTCATAAACCTCCCAAAATCTCATCTCACCTTGTCTCAGTCCCTAGAGTTCATAGGGGCTCTTCTTGACACAAGGCAGTCAAAGGCTTTCCTGCCACAGCCACGTTGTCTTCAAATACTCCAGCTGGCTTCTCAAGCAGCTATGAAAACTTTGCTAACTGCTCGAGAAATGCTTCAGCTGCTGGGGCATATGGCATCCACTGTCCATGTGGTTCCCTATGCTCGCCTTCACATGCGGGCAGCCCAGTGGACCCTATCATCTAAGTGGACACAGGTCTCGGGTCGCCTATCAGACAAAATCAGAAACTTGACACGTCTCAAATCATCCCTACAGTGGTGGCAATCGCTGGAAAACCTTTTTGTAGGCTCTCCCTTCCAGCAGCCACTACATCACGCCACCTTGAAGACAGATGTGTCCAAGTCAGGCTGGGGGGCTCTCTTGGAGCATCTCTCCACCCAGGATCCATGGACTCAGCAAGAGGCTTGTCTTCACATAAACCTCCTGGAACTCAGAGCCATCTTTTATGCTCTTCATGTGTTCCAAACACACCTCAGCTACAGGACAGTTCTGGTACAGACCGACAATCAAGTAGCCATGTTCTATGTGAACAAACAGGGTGGGACAGGGTCTCAAGCCTTGTGCAACGAAGCTCTACGCCTCTGGGCCTTCACCAGAAATCTTCAAATCCACCTTCTGGCGGTGTATCTTCCAGGCATGCAAAATCTCTTGGCAGACAAACTCAGTCGAGTACTTCTGCCACACAAGTAGTCTCTTTATCCAGAGCAAATTGCTAGAATTTTTCAGATCTGGGAAACTCCAGATATAGACCTCTTTGCAAGTCCTCAGAATGCCAAACTTCCCCGGTTCTGTTCCAGAATGCTGGCTCAGAACTGTCAGGCAAGGGATGCCTTCCACCTCCACTGGGGTCAGGACTTCCTCTATGCCTTCCCACCCATTCCCCTCATTCCCAAAACTCTCCTCAGGCTTTTGAGAGACAGGGGCCATATGATCCTCATAGCCCCACGCTGGCCACGACAACCTTGGTATCCTCTGTTTCTACGTCTCTATCAAGCCAGACCTCTGGAGTTGGGATGTGCTCCAGATCTTCTTTCCCAGGAGTTTGTTCAATGTAAACCGCACTGATGCAGAATAGCGCAGTATATAAGAGAATATAAATAAATAAAGAAGGAGAACGGGATGCTATTGCACCCGAATCCTCAGTCTCTATACCTCAGGGCATGGCTCCTGAGATCCTAGAATTCCAGGATATCAACCTTTCTCAACAGGTAAAGGATATCCTTTTGGCTTCAAGAAAACCTTCCACAAGGCGAGCCTACGCCTTTAAGTGGAAAAGTTTCTCTATTTGGTGTTCAAAAAAGGAACTTAATCCCTTTTCAGTGCCAGTGGAGGCGTTATTGGAGTATCTCCTCCATTTGTCATCCTCTGGTCTTAATACCAATTCAGTAAGAGTCCATCTTAGTGCCATTGCAGCTTTCCACAAGCCCTTGGATGGACAACCTGTTTCCTCTCAACTACTTGTAGCAAGATTTATGAGAGGTCTACTCTTAACAAAACCTCCTATTAAGCCACCACCCGTGTCATGGGATTTGAATCTTGTCCTTGGGCAGCTCATGAAACTGCTCTTTGAACCCTTAGCCACTACATCCCTAAAATTTCTTTCTTGGAAAGTGATCTTCCTAATTGCTCTCACTTCTGCAAGATGCATCAGTGAGCTACAGGCTTTAGTGGCTGATCCTCCTTATACAAAGTTTCACCATGATAAAGTAGTCCTTAGGACTCACCCTCACTTTATGCCAAAGGTGGTTTCGCCTTTTCATTTAAACCAATCGGTTTACCTTCCTGTATTCTTTCCTATGCCTCATGCCTCCAATGCAGAAAGGAATCTACACACTCTAGATTGTAAAAGAACCTTGGCTTTTTACCTTCAGAGAACTAAGCAACATAGAAAGTCTTCCCAGCTTTTTGTTACTTTTGACTCTAGTCATCTTGGACTACCAGTTTCCAAGTGAACTTTGTCTAAATGGATTGCTAATTGCATATCCTTTGCATATGAGAATAAGGGACTTTCTCTTGAAGGTCATGTCACAGCTCACAATGTGAGAGCAATGGCAGCCTCTGTGGCTAACCTTTGCTCTGTGTCCATTGACGACATTTCTAGAGCAGCCACTTGGGCTTCGGTACAAACCTTTGCAACTCACTACTGCTTGGACAAGGACTCCCATTGGGATGCCTCGTTTGGTCAGGCTGTTCTCCAGCATATCTTTCAGACTTAGAACTCCTACCCGCCGTCCCGGGTACAAAATGCCAGAGATCCATGGGAGGAAGCATGACCCATCTCAACCTGGGTTTCACAGCATTCTGGGGTCATCTCCCTGGCATCTCTTAGCTGGGGAGTCCCCATGTCTGAAGACTACATTCCTGCATGTTCCTGGAGATAGCATAGTTACTCACCTGTAACAGGTGATCTCCAGGAACAGCAGGAATTTGGTTTTCACAACCCACCCACCTCCCTTAGGAGTTGTCGTTCTCTCTATCTCTCTATGTCTCCTTCTTTCCTTTGTCTCAGCTATAAACTCAACTGAAGAGGGAGAGCTGGAAAGGCGGGAAGGCAGCGACGCAGGCACAGTGGGATGCTCCCAAAAGCTTTCCTATTGGACTCTGGGGAGCGTTCCCATGCAGGCTCTGTCAGTACCGATGATACCCATGTGTGAAGACTAAATTCCTGCTGTTATCGGATATCACCTGTTACAGGTGAGTAACTACGCTTTCTTGAAAATCTTGTCTAGGTCCTTCAAAGCCATTCTGCCAAAAGCAATGTGTTGTCTGATTTCTTGACTGCTTGTTGTTTCTTTATTGATAGTTGATCCAAGTAGGTTAAAGTTGTCCACTATTTCAATTTCTTCTCCATCAATGATAAACTTATTGATTTTGTCTTCTTTATATTAAGCTACAGGCCCATTTTAAGACTATGTTCCTTGATCTTGAGAAGCAAATGTTTCAGATGGTCTTTACTTTCAGCCAGTAATGTGGTCTCATCAACATAGCGAAGGTTGTTGGTGAGTCTTCCACTAATCTTCACACCTCGGTTGCCTTCATACAGTCCTGCTTCTCTGATGATTTGTTCTGCATATAAATTAAACGGGTAGGGGGAAGGTGTGCAGCCTTGTTGTACATCTTTGCTGATTTTAAACCATTCTGTTTCTCCTAGTTCCGTTCGAATTGTTGCTTCTTGATCAATATAAAGGTTGTGCAAGAGAACAATCAGGTGTTCTGGTATACCCATGCTTCTTAACGTGGCCCAGAGTTTCTCATGGGTTACACAGTTAAAAGCCTTGCTGTAGTCAATAAAACACATATGGATATCCTTTTGGTATTCTTTTGTCTTTTCAAGGATTCATCTCACATCTGCGATGTTGTCTCTTTTTCCTCACTCTTTCCTGAACCCTGCTTGCACTTCAGGCAGTTCTCATTCCAGGTATGGTTGTAGTCTCTGCTGAATGATCATGAGTAGAATCTTGCTGGCACTTGTTCTTTGTCAATTCCTTCCCCTAGCCACATACCCCAACCCCTTCCCCCCCCTTCCCCCCCCCCCCCCCCCCCCCCCCCCCCCCCCCGTACAACTCAATCTGTTGGGTGTCAGCAAACTGAAATGGACTGGCATCGAGCACTTTGCATCTGATGATCACATGGTCTACTATGCTGGAAATGAAAGACAAAGAAGAAATGACATTTATAATTATGAAGAAACTTGCAAGAACTATAATGAACTACAATGCAATCAGTGAATGCATAATTTCTATGAGGAATGCCCATCAACAGAACCATAATTCAAGTATATCCCCAACAACTGCAGAAGAGGATGAAGTTAATGAGTTCTATGAACAAGTACAAGCTGAAATTGACAAAACGTGCAAACAGGATATCCTGATAGTCATGAGTGACTGGAATGCAAAAGTTGGCATCAAAGAAGGCAAAGTGGTTGGAAAATATGGACTTGGCAACAGAAATGGAGCTGGAGAAAGATTGCTAGAATTCTGCAAGACCAATGATCTATTCATCTCAAACACTTTCTTCCAGCAACACAAGCATCAACTGTACACATGAACTTCACCTACTGGATTGTACCAAAATCAAATTGACTACATCTGTGGAAGTCAACGATGGAAAAGCTCAACAAAGACAAAACGAGCAGATCACCAACTACTCGTATGCAAACTCAAGCTAAAGTTGAAAAAGAGCAAGCCACTCAAATATAGCAAAATATAACCTTGAGAATATACCACCAAAATTTAAAGACTGCCTGCAAAATCGATGTGCTGCTTTAGATACAAAAAACAGAGCTCCAGAATAGTTATGGGATTACATCAAGAAGGTTGTGTTGGAAGAAAGTGAGAAGTCTCTACAAAAGGTTAAAAAGCAAAAATGGCCAAAATGGATGACCGAAGAAACTCTGAAAATTGCACAGAAATATAGAAAAGCTAAAGCCAGAGGAGAAAGAAAGGCAATTGCAGATCTTAACAGAGATTTCCAATGTGTAGCAAGACAAGACAAGGAGAAGTACTACAATGATGCATTCAATGAAATAGAAGTAGAAACTATTAGAGGAAGAACAAGATCGGCTTTCCTAAAGCTATGAGAGTTAAAGAAAAATTCCGGCCTTGAATTAGAATGTTACAAGATGCTCAAGGATCTATATTGAATGATACTGAGAAGATCAAAAAAAGATGGAAAAAACAACCATTTCAACCTGTACCTTATGATCAGGAACCATTGGTGATAAAAAAAGAAGTCAAAGCAGCATTGAAAGCCTTATGAAAGAACAAAGCCCCAGGCATTGATGGTATTCCCATTGAAGTATTATAGCAAGCAGATGCAGCTGTTAACAAACAAGGTTCTGCTAGGAAAATTGGAAGACAGCATCACGGACAATTGGAAGACAGCATCACGGACAGCATCACGGACTGAAAAATATCTGTGTTTATACCAATACTTCAGAACGTCCCTATCACACTTTCCTATGTCATTGGTACCAACATGTATCAAGACAGCAAATTCCTCCCTAGCATTATTTAAGACCTTGTCTAGGTGGCGCATGAAGTCCGCTGCCTTCGCACCAGGCAGGCATGTTACCAGGAGATCCTAATGTCCACCACCCACCCAGCTATCTACATGCCTAATGATCGAATCACCAACTATAATGACTGTCCTAACCCTTCCCTAGTGAGCAAATGGCCCTGGAGAAACCTCCTTAGTGTGAGAGGTTTGTACATTACCTAGAGGACAGGTCCTAGCTACAGGATCACTTCTTGCCACACTAGGGTGATGCTCTCCTGTCACGTGACTTCTCTCCTCCATGGCAACAGGGACGCTGCCAGACTGGAGGTGGGACTTCAGTGCTACATCCCTGTAGGTATCATCTATGTACCTCGCTGTCTTCCTTATGTCCTCCAAATCTGCTACTCTAGCCTTAAGATATCAGACTTGTTCCCTGAGAGCAAAGATCTCCTTGCACCTAGTGCACACGTAAAACCCTTCACCAACTGGGAGAAAATCATACATACTCAATGCAAAAGACTGGAAAGCCCCCATCTCGTTGCTGGACTGCTGTCTGCATCTTAGTTTTAAGATTATGTTTAGGTATTTAAGTTGCTTACTTATTTAGATTTGCTGGGAATACTTTTAAAACTATACCTAATATGTTTAATGGACTTTGTTTACCTCAAGATGAATTAATCTCAGGTCCTTAATGTATGCCGGATAAAGATAAACAGCTGTAACTGAGAGTGAATATGGGCACCTCCTTCCCTTTAAGAAGTTTAAGCACTTACAAAGCTACGATTATCCCAGGGGTGGGTGGGAGTCGGGGAGGGAAAGAAGACATATTAAAAGTTGGCTGCTACACATTGCCCTGTCCTGTGATTCTAAGGTAAAGTATTACCAATTTCCTGGGTGATTCATTCAGTCCTTGGTTTGATAGAAGGGGCCATTTTAATTGCCCCTTTGATATGTTACTCGACTTTAACACTTATTTAAGGCAACTCCACTGATCTTTTGCCTCCTAATTGGAAGGGCTCTTTGTAAAGGTCACTTGAAACAAGTTTATTTTTCTTTCTACTCAGAGACTATTTTACTTGTATGCTAAGCTATATTCTGATTTAATTTAAGTAAAAAAATCTCTCTAGAAATACATTTATTTCAGTAACTATTTACTCTGTTTTACTTTTTAGGTTAAGCTATATTTTGATAATGCTTCTGTATCGTTCCATGGTGCGACTGCACCTTGAATATTGTGTGCAATTCTGGTAGTCATATCTTAAAAAGGATATAGTGGAATTGAAAAAGGTACAGAGAAGAGCCACCAAAATGGTAAAGGGGATGGAAGGATACCCCTATGAGGAGAGGCTAAAAAGGTTAAGACTCTTCAAACTGGAAAAGAGACAGCTGAGAGGAGATATGATAGAGGTCTATAAATTAATGAGTGGAGTGGAACGGGTAAACATAGATCAATTGTTTACGCCATCAAAATATAGAAAGACTAGGGGATGTGCAATGAAGCTACAGTGTAACCTATTTAAGACTAAGTGGAGTGAAGGAGTGGCCTAGTGGTTGGGGCAGGGTACTTCAGGCCGGAAGGTCAGGGGTTCAAATCCCACTAGAGGACAGCAAACCTTGGGCCGGAAGGACTGTGGTTTCTAGTCCCACAGGTGCTCCTTGTGGTCTTGGGCAAGCCACTTAACCCTCCATAGCCCATGTTCCCTGTAAAATAGTTATCTCCAAGTTATAATGCCCTGTTCAATGTAATTTCAGTTTGTTCAATGTAAACCGCACTGATGCAGAATAGCACGGTATATAAGAGAATGTAAATAAATAATAAGAGAAAGTATTTTTTCACTCAACACGTAATCAAACTCTGAAATTTGTTACCGGAGGATGTAGTAGAAGCTGTTAGTGTAGCTGGGTTTAAAAAAGGTTTGGACAAGTTCCTGGATGAGAGGTCCATAAACCATTATTAAAGGGGACCATAAAATCCACTACTCGCCCCAATACAAGCACTGTGGAACCTGTGTCTTTTGGGGAAACTGCTAGGTAATTGTGACCTAGATTGGCCACTGTTGGAAACAGGACACTGGGCTTGATGGACCTTGGTCTGACCCAGTATGGCATATCTTATGTTCTTATTATAATATCCTTGGTTTTATTCCCCATCCCTTTCCTTATAATTCCTAGCATTCTACTTGCTTTCTTGGCCGCTGCTGAACACTGGGCAGAGAGTTTCAACATATTATCCTCAATGATGCCTAAATCTTTTTCCTGGGGGTGGTTCGTAATGTGGAACCTTGCATCATGCAACCTTAATTTGTGTTGTTTTTTTCCTAGGTGCATAACTGCACTTGTCCACATTAAATTTCATCTGCCATTTCGACATCAAGTCTTCCAATTTATCAAGGTCCTATTGCAATTCTTCACAATCCTCTTGTGTTTTAACAACTTTGAATAATTTTGTGTTATCTGCATCTTTGATCACCTCACTCATTCCCATTTCCAGGTCATTTATGAATGTTAAAAAGCAGCAGGCCCAGTACAGATCCCTGGGGTACTCCACTATTCACCCTTTTTCCACTGAGAAACATGGCCATTTAACCCTATTACTTATATGAAAAGTTTGAACTGGATGCAGAAACAGATAGGGAGACCAATGAAGTTTCTTGAGAGGAGGGGTTACATGAACCTAGCGACACTGGTAGAAGATTGGCCATGTAGCTGAGTTTTGAACATATTGAAGGGGAAAGAGATGATTTGAAGGGAGACCAACGAGGAACAGATTGCAATATTCTTGGCGGAAGGTGACTAGAGAGTAGATAAGGGTCTTGGTAGTTTATTCTGAAAAGAAGGGATGAATTTTGCTGAAGTAGAGGGAGAAACAACAGATTTTAGCTATTTGTTGGATATGCGCAATGAAAGAGGAAAGTTGAGATGACCCGAAAATTTTGAGCCAAGGAATATAATGTTATCTACAGAGAAAGGAGAAAGGGCAGAGATGTATGTATGTTGAGCTGGGTCGGAGAGATTTTAGTATGTTGGATATGTATGTGTAGTTGAGGTTGTCGCCTTTAACTCGGTACATAGTGGGAATGGTCGTTAGCAATTGCTGTCGTCATTGTTTTCTTGAGATGTAGGTTAAGCTGGCTATTTGTAGGAATATATGGATGGCTTCTTACTTGCTATTTAGAGTCAAGTAGTGCATGTGGTTGTCTAGCACTGGATGGTTGAGAGGTAGCAGGAAAATTTGAATATGGTTGAGAGGTAGCCGACGTTGAAGGTGTCTGAAACACTAACATTGTGGGTTGCATGCTGCTGTTCACACTAAGGGCCAAGCCTAAGGGCCATTTGTCTTAGCTCTTAGGTGCGGGCCTGCCAGGCAAGGCCCATCTTTGAGGAGTGAGAGGTCTTAAGGATGGCGTTGCCAAGTTATGAGGCTTCCTGGGTGGGCGGAGCTTACCGCCAATGGTGCAGGTCTGTTTGGGAGACCCGTGTGCTGTTCCGGAGGTGCCTGGGGGCTCCAGTGTTGATCCTATGCTGAGTGAGGTGAGTCAGTGTTTGGGCTATGCTGCACGTGACTAGGAGTTCGAGCTTTAGTGACCCAATTCTACCAGAAAGGAAAAATAACTTCAGCTCAAAGATGGCATTATTTTTACAGGAATAACACAGTTTGCAAGTTAAATGTAAACTGCATTATTTAATTTGCATAATAATGAGGTGGTTTGCATGCATTTACATGCCCTGCATCTCATTATTATACAGTTCGTGCTGTGGTAAACTAATGTGCACTAAGACCAAATAATGTAGGATTTTGCCAATTAGAGCATGTTAAATGGAAAAGAACCTGCATTATCCCTTAATACACGTTAGCAACAGCCCCTCTCTCAGACTCTTGAAATATCAGATCCAAAGTTATCTGGATAACATTTCCTGGACATACTCAGCAGCAGACCTTTCCAGATATGTTCTGATGAATATCAAGGTAACGTTTTGACTTGGCAGACTTCAAGGTATTTGTAAGGATATGAGGCATCCTGAGAGAAGCCTCACTCCTGTCACCCCCCTGCCCCCACTACAGCCACTACCATCCCTTTCTGGAACCTGCAATAGTAGCTATGATAATAAAACATCAAAGACTGTAAACTGCTGCATTGGTGCTGCACTGTGAAAGGCCAGCCAGTCCCACCCCCTCCAACACAGTCTTCCTGTTTACATTGGGGCAGAACTGGCTGGTCAGAGCAGAGCACCAATACCACGCAATAGCTCAGAGTCTCTAATAAGCACTGCTTTGCTGTTTTATTGTCTCAGAGAGGGGCAACTGTGGCGGCAATGGAAGGAATGGGCCACCCTCTAAAGTCTAGTACTCTAGGCAACTGCCTAGTTCACCTAATGGTAGCACCAGTATTGCCAGATTGCTAAATGTTGTTTGCCTTATTGCTAAGGGGGTGCATTTAAGTCAAATGTAGTATCTTAAGTATTAATTTTTCATTAAGATTGTAAAATGGACTATTCTATATAATGAATGCCTTCCAACAAATAGCTCTAAAACTGGAAAGCAATTATTAAAAAGACGAATATTGCACTTATGAAATTTTTCATTTCCTCCAGGTTTTTAAATAAGGCAAAGCCTATCTTTTTTAAAATTTTTGATGAATGCAATGGTGTAAAAATGTAAATACAAAATAAATATGAGTAATTCTACCGCTAGCCATGAAGAGAATAATGAGATACCAGGCCGCATGTAAAACAAATAAATAAGTAAAGATTATACCTAGCAATTGGTCTTAGTCTGGCTGTCAAGAGAAAAAAGACCCAACGAGTTATATGTTGGTTCAGATCATTAAATTGTCAGCAAAACCTAAATCTTTACTTGTTAGTTTTATTTCATGTATAATCCATGAGCAGCTTTGTGATTTCTGCACATTTAGGTAGAAGAAATCTTCCGCAAAGGTTACTGGAAATGATGTTAAGACATAGCAATGGTTCCAACAGAAACATATTAACCTTTTGGAAATTGCAAGCTCCGAGCACCATCAAGGGTTTAATGCATTCATTCTACCAGCCAAGGAGACCTGTTTCTGGTCTAGCCTAGGACTTTCTAAATCTATCCCGGTGACATCTACCGGGGATAGGTTTTCATGGTCTTTTGCTCTGAAATATGAAACAAAAGAAAACCTAACAATTTCTTTTAATTTACCTTTTACTAAAGTAAGTTAAGCACTTAACATGTGAATTAGCACACGCTAAGGTAAGGTTTACTAAAGCGCATTAGCTGTTAACGTGGCGATAGCATGAGAAAAGTGTGCTGCAGTAGCAGTTAAGGGGGGCAAATGCAGATAGCGCAGGGAATTATCTACGCTGTCTGCATCCCACATGTTAGAGTGTGTAGGCAGGGGGTGGGCACAGAATGGGTGTACTTCAATGAGAGGTTCTTGCCATAAGTGTTGACAGCACGTGGTAACCGTGCACTTTCCAGACATTATGCTGCCACACCACGATCTCCGCATTTTCGCCATGTTATCCGCTGGAGAAATGCTGTGCACACCCCCAACAGATAACATGCAGCTTTTGCAGCTTAGTAAGCATGCCCCTAATTGTTACTGCAACAGACAATGCCGATCACGTAACACCACCTCAACAGGTGACAGCATGAACATCCTTGTATATGCAATACACTGTAAATGAGGTTTTTTCTCTGCAGCAGCTGCATGAAAAAATTCTGGGAACATTCCCAACAATTTAGTACAGAGGCTTGACAATTACTGTGAATTTGTTTTTTTTTTTAATTAACATTTCCAAAACTTATTACAAAAGGTAATAAGAATTACAAAACCAAACAACAATCCCAAAATAACTGCCTTCCAAAATGTGTACAAGTAAGAATACGGAAGAGTGATACCAAAAAATACAATAGTAATTATAACACAGGTACACTAAAAACATTTTTTTTAAACTGCCTCTAATGTTTCGATTGATTTTTACGTTTTTTGGTGCGCTGAATCCAAATCTGGTAACCAATTTGCTCCATCACGTACAGATGTTTTGCTACATTGGGTTAGCAGTTTGAGGTGAACGTTTCAGATTGAGTGCGATCGAGATAAAGGTTTCTTGGATGAATTCTTTATACTAATTGTTTAGTAGTTATTCAAATAAGAATAAAGAAAATTGTAACAAGGCAGCACATAAGAATAGAGTAATGTCAACAAAACACACTGTGATGGCAGCAAAATTGTCTGCACTTAAAACAGCCACATACATGTGCACAAACATTGAGCATATAAGAGCGAGGTTAGACACAAAGCAAAGCAAAGAAATGTGCAAAAAATGTTGTACAGGTATGTATGTAAGAATAGAAAACGCAAACCGCACCATTGCAATACATGAAGACAAACACCCGATGGTGTGAAAATAAAATTCTAATAAATGAGATCCGACACTGTGGTAATAACTAGCAAATTTTTATTTCAAAGTTTAGTAAAAACACGATATTTGTCAACACAGTTTAGATTTTAAAGTCATTCTTGGGTCAATCAATCTCCTGGTGGGCCCGTTTCTTCTTCCCCCAAATGCTTCTCTTGGTGCGCTGCTTGGCGTATTTTTCATCTGGGGTTTCCCGCAGCAGCAACCAGCAGAAATCAGCCATCATAGTGGTGTTCCATCTTCCTTGGTACCTTCTCTCTGCGTCCTTGATGTCCTGGTGAAACCTTTCACCTTGTTCTTCACTGTACGCCCCCAAGTTTTCGGGAAAGTAGTTCACATGGGAGTGCAAGAAATGGACTTTCAGGCTCATGTTACAGCCTTGTTCTTTGAAGGCATTGAGCATCCTGGCAACAATATCCTTATAGTTCTCATCCCACCTGTTCCCCAAGAATTTGAGAACAACATCCTTGAAGGAATCCCAGGCTTCTTTTTCCTTCTCAGACATCGTTTCAGCGAATGCTCCATCTGAAATGAGTTTCCTTATATCAGGGCCAACAAACACTCCTTCCTTTAGTTTGCTTCAGAAAGTCGGGGGAACTTTGAGCAAAGGTACCGAAAGCACTCACCATCTTTTGGAAGGGACTTGATGAATTGCTTAATGAGACCCAACTTAATGTGGAGAGGTGGTAATAGAATTTTATCACGAGGTACCAAGCTCTCATGAAGAACATTTTTCTCACCGGGTCTCAAATACTCCCGAATTGGCCAGTCTTTTTTCCCCCAGTGTAGGTCGCGGGCCCGGCTATCCCACAAGCAAAGGAAGCAGGGATATTTGGTGAAACCGGATTGCTGCCCTAATAGCATGGATAGAATTTTAAAGTCTCAACAAATCATCCACTTATGCTCATCATAACGAATCTTCTGAAGAATCAGGGCCAAATTCTCGTATTTTTCTTGGAGAATAACAGAGTGAGCAATAGGAACTGAAGCGAATGTGTTGCCATTATGAAGAAGAACACCTTTTATGCTGTCTTTTGACGAATCAATGAACAGCCGCCATTCAGCAGGATCATACTTGAGTTTAAACTTTTCCATCACTCCGTATATATCGTTGCAAAATACCAAATCTTCCTCTTTGCTGAAATACTTCAAAAATTGTGTCTCGCGGTTGCGGTACCAATAAAAAGTTGTTCCTGGTGACAATAGATTTTTCTGTTTAAGCCGAGAACCTAGCAGTTGGGCAGCATCTTTTGGGAGTCCTAAATCCCAGACTAAATCATTCAATTCAGCTTGAGAGAAAAGTTCAGGTTTCGGATCTGGTTCAGTTTCAAACTCGGAAGTACTGGACTCCTCGGGAAAAGCCATCTGATGAGTCTCATCATGATCAGAACCGTCCACACAAATATGATCCAAAGATTTTGGTGGTTCAGGCACAGGTACTTCGTTGCTATGAGGCATATGCCTAATTGCTGAGGGAAGGTTGGGGTAACTTATTACGTTCTTATTTTTTAAGTTGTATCCCTTCACAATGCAAGAGCAAAAATAGCAGTCACTGCTGTGGTCTCTTTGTTCACGCCACATCATAGGTATTCCGAAACGAAATGCTTGTTTTTTACCTTTCATCCATAAGCGTAGATCTTCCTCATATGTCTTGCACACTTTGTGAGGAGCCCACGGTTTGTCTTGATCGCCTAACTTCAAACCGAAATAGGCGAAATATACTTTTTTAATAAATGCAGAAATGTTCCTCTGCTGCTTTTTCACGGTATATTCCCCACAAATAAAACAAAAACTGTCCGGAGAGTTGACGCAACCTCTGGTTCTGTGAGCCATCACAAATACACAGCACTGCAAACTACAACTGTAGTGAACCACTTCGGAATAAAGCTGTATTACGACTGAGCAAACAAAAGGTAATAATGAACTTGCAAGAAACTGAAATTTGACAGGAACGTTCATGTCGCAACCACCGTGTTTGAGCGAGCGAACTAGGCG
This sequence comes from Ichthyophis bannanicus, assembly GCA_033557465.1. NCBI lineage: Eukaryota > Metazoa > Chordata > Amphibia > Gymnophiona > Ichthyophiidae > Ichthyophis > Ichthyophis bannanicus. Next base: position 90,005,021 of record CM066034.1, on the reverse strand, counting down.
AGGCGAACAGGAAAGAACATGCGCCAGCGCGAGTACTGGATTTAGTCCCCCGCCTCCCAATTGTCCTGTTAATGTATAAAATGAATACAAAACACTCTAAAATATCATGAGGGAGTGTTTCTAGTTAGTTAACCATTACAACCTCTATTTTGGGCCAAGAAAATAAACTGCAGTCGGCTAAAAAGAAATTATGTGAACATTCCTTATATGGGTAAGAAATCTAATTTTGCAAGAAAACGTGACGTGATGGAACATTTTGGCTATTTTTCCTGGATTCAGCACCCCAAAATCTATAGGAATCAGTTGCAAAACTGGAGGCTGTTTTTTGGTAGTGTACCTGTGTTATCAATTACACACAGCATTTCCAGCAGAATTAGTCCAATTTCATCCTATCCCAATCATACTAAGCTATCCAGCAGACAAATATAGTAACCCCATACCACTAAACTGTGATTAAGACAAATGAGACTTCAAAAATTCTTCCAATTGTAAAGACTCAAAAAAGCCATATGAATCCTTCCCTAACGTAACCAGGCATTTACAGGGAAATTTCAAAAAGAAAGTCGCCCCCTCTTCAAGAACACGTAGTTTCAGAGCCAAAAAAGCCTTACGCCTTGCCTGTGCCTGCCTGGAAACGTCTGGGAAGATATTTATCTTTTGCCCACAGAATAACTCATTTTTTTTCTGAAAAAACAATTTCAACACTAAATTCTTTTCAGTTTCAGTATGAAAGGAAACCAATAAGGTTGCCCTAGTAGAAATTTCATCTAAAGAGGACTCAATAAACTCAGAGACATTCAAGGTATCCATTGAAGCTAGAGAGTCAACGTCCCCCCTCTACCCCACTAATAACTTTCTTATAGTGAGGAAGATAATAACAGTTATTAAAAGTAAGATTACCAGAATCCTGGTACCCCATAACTTCCTTCAAATACTTTTGAAAAAGAATATCAGCAGAAAGATAATGTGTTTTAGGAAAATTGAGGCAGCCAAGATTCTTTACTCTAGCAACATTTTCCAACATCTCATGTTGCCGATCTTTTATAGAGGAGGAGACAGCTCTCTGTATAGAGGAAACCTGAGCCTCAACTTTCAAACAACGAGAGTCAAAAGACAATATATGTTTATCATGGTGAGCAAGCTTATTAAATGTTTCTTGGGTAAATGTAGCAAACTGTGGTACAATGGAGGACAATGAAGTATCTATTCGAGTTAGTAAAGTCCAAATATCCTTCAAAGAGACTTCCTGTTGATCACCCAAAGCAACAGGGGCCAACAAATGAGAAGAGAACTGAGAGTCTCCTTAACATGAACTACCCATGGGAGAAGAACATTTCCCACTAGCACACCCAAACTAAAAGAAGAGCCCTGGTCAGTTATAAAAGCAGGTCGAGAACCCCCAGCTGAAACAGGCGAGGAGGTCAACAAACCCAAAGCACCAGTGTTGGATAGCGGGGGAGGGATATCACCCCCTTCTAAATTAGAGAGGCTAACTAGAGAGGATGAACTAACAGTCAAAAGAAAGGTCACACCTTCCGGGTCTCTAGTAGCAAGTACCACATGTCTGTCCATAGGACCTACTGCCTTCACAGTCTTAGATGGATTCATAGTACTCACGCTGCTAATCTTCTTTATCCGCTTGCCCATACCGCAATCCAATCCAGACTAATGCTCCTCCGTGCTCTGAAGGGGCTCCAAAGGGGCAGAACCTGCCCCTTTGAACATGCCCCTTTGGACACACCGCGCTTTAAACCCCTCCTGATGACGTGAGGGTGACGCGGCAAGCTGAAACAGATAGCAAACAGGTGTCCACTAAGTTGCCTGTTCTGCGAACCAGCAGATGGTCCAGGCAAATCCTGCAATGCCAGATAACACTCCCCAAATAGCAAGCAGCAGGGCCGTGCCTTAAACCCCTCCTGATGACGTGAGGGTGATACGGCAAGCTGAAACAGATGGCAAGCAGGTGTCCACTATGTTGCCTGTCCTGCAAGCACAAAAATCAAAAATTCCCAAACAACCAGTGACCAATAAGAAATGTAAACCATCCAAAGTCACTGTGATAGTCCCAAAAGATAAATTTCAATTACAAATCTTTTTGTCGGGCAACGCTGAGGGAGGATAATACTGCAATCAATCCACACCAGTCAAACGGTGCCCATTTTATTCATATAAATTGTGTCTAAGTTGTTTGTCATTATTTAGGAAAATCCATCCATAAATCTTTAAATCACTTATTTATTTATTTATTTTATTTACAGTTTCTTTTATACCGCGCTATTTGACATCAGTGCGGTTTACAATGAACATAAAACTACACGTCACAAAGATTGATCAGTGCTTACAATGAACAGGACAATAAACTGGGTATACATTAAACAGGTTTCATAAACAGAGAACATGAGAACTATGTACAAAAAGCAACTATGTACAAAGCAACTATCTTATCTTAATCCAGAAAAAAAAATCACACGCATGACGTGCACATTTCGGGGTGCTTCTATCCCTGCATCAAGTGCTCCGTGGCTTTACAACTGCTACAAAATGCCGATAAAAGCAGCCAATCATATAAGGGATTAAAACTGATATGATTTGCTAATAAGAACTGCCATTCATCTTAGAACACACCAATACGGGTGGGGATTCCCAAAATTCAGGCCTGTAAACTTAATATTGGGCTTTAAAGAATTTAACCAATCTATAAATTGGTGTAAGGAAGCCAAATCTGATGTCCGTACAAAGAATGTGTCATCCAAAAATCTTTTCCAAAGAGATACTTGTGCAAAAAACAGTGATGGATATATATATTGTTCTTCAACTGCCATATATAATGTGGCAATCGAGGGAACAACCGTGGCTCCCTTTGCGATGCCAAAAATCTGTTGAAAAAAATCTCCTTCAAATAGAAAGTAATTAAGCGTGAGAACTAATGTTACTAAATCCATCAAAAAAGATCTGGGTATTCTAGGATGGACCCCAGTGAACTGCAACTGTAGTAATTGTAAAGCCTCTTGTTGGTCAATGTTCGTATAAAGCGCGGTGACGTCCAAGGTCACCAAAAATACCTCCGATATTGGTAAAGACAACCCATTCAAAAAAGTCAAAAAATGTGTAGAATCCCTAATAAATGATCGTAGTGCCTTCCTCCTTCAAAAAAAAATCACAAAATTTAGACAATGGCTCAAGTATAGAGCCATGACATGAAACTATTGGCCTTCCAGGAAGAGCCTGCAGGGATTTATGTATCTTGTTGTTGTTAAGTGCCGTCGAGTCGGAGTCGACTCATGGCGACCCTCTGGATAGCTATCCTAAATTGTGTCCGGTCTTCAGTCATTGTTGAAAGACTGGTACCTGTAGCTGCTGTTATTGTATCGATCCATCTCATTTCTGGCCTTCCTCTTTTGCGTTGACCTTCTATCTTGCCAAGCATAATGTCTTTCTCTAATGATCTCTCTCTTCGCATGATGTGTCCAAAGTATGAAAGTCGAAGTCTTGTCATCTGAGCTTCTAAAGAAAGCTTAGGTTTGATCTCCTCTAGTACAGACTGGTTTGTTCTTCGGGCAGTCCATGGTATACACAGTATTCGCTGCCAGCACCATAATTCAAAGGCATCAATTTTCTTCCTATCTGTCTTTTTCACTGTCCAGCTTTCACATCCATATGATGTTATTGAAAATACCATGGCCTGAACAAGTCGAATCTTTGTATGGAGAGAGACATCTCTGCTCTTGAGAATCTTATCTAGGTCTTTCATAGCCATTCTGCCAAGAGCAATGCGTCGTCTGATTTCTTGACTGCTTGTTGCTTCTTTATTGATAGTTGATCTAAGTAGGTTAAAGTTGTTCACAATTTCAATTTCTTCTCCTTCAATGATGAACCTGTTGATTATGCCAGTTGTCATGATCTTTGTCTTCTTTACATTAAGGTGCAGGCCCATTTTGAGACTATGTTCTTTGATTGTGAGAAGCAAATGTTTCAGATCATCTTCACTTTCAGCCAGTAATGTGGTATCATCAGCATAGCGAAGGTTGTTGATGAGTCTTCCACCAATCTTCACACCTCTGTTGTCTTCATACAATCCTACTTCTCTGATGATTTGTTCTGCATATAAATTAAACAGGTAGGGGTAAAGTATGCAGCCTTGTCTTACACCTTTGCTTATTTTAAACCATTCTGTTTCTCCTTGTTCCGTTCGAACTATTGCTTCTTGATCAATGTACAGATTGCGCAAGAGAACGATCAGATGTTCTGGTATACCCATGCTTCTTAATGTGGCCCAGAGTTTCTCATGGTTTACACAGTCAAAAGCCTTGCTATAGTCGATAAAGCACAAATAGATATCCTTTTGGTATTCTTTAGTCTTTTCAAGGATCCATCTCACATCTGCAATGATGTCTCTCGTTCCTCGCCCTTTCCTGAACCCTGCTTGCACTTCAGGTAGTTCTTGTTCCAGGTATGGTTGTAGTCTCTTTTGAATAATCTTCAGTAGAATCTTGCTGGCATGTGGGATCAGAGCGATTGTGCGATAATTTCCAGTCAGTTGAATCACCTTTCTTTAGTATTGGTATAAACACAGATCTTTTCCAGTCAGTTGGCCATGATGTTGTCTTCCATATTTCTTGGCAGAGCATTGTGAGTACGGTAACAGCTGCATCAGATTGCTGCCATACTTCTATGGGAATGCTATCAATGCCTGGTGCTTTGTTCTTTGATAAGGCTTTCAATGCTGCTTCAACTTCTTCTTTCATCATCAGTGGTTCCCGATCATAAGGTACAGGTTGAAACGGCTGTTGTTCCACTTGATCTTTATCATATAAAAACTCTGTATATTCCTTCCACCTTTTCTTGATCTTCTCAGCATCATTCAACATAGAACCTTGAGCATCTTGTAACATTCCAATTCGAGGCTGGAACTTTTTCTTTAACTCTCGTAGCTTTAGGAAAGCCGATCTTGTTCTCCTCTAATAGTTTCTGCTTCTATTTCCTTGCAAGTGTCATTGTAGTACTTTTCCTTGTCCTGTCTTGCTGCACGTTAGAAATCTCTGTTAAGTTCTGCGACTGTCTTTCTTTCTCCTCTGGCTTTAGCTTCTCTGCGTTTCTGGGCAATTTTAAGAGTTTCTTCCGTCATCCATTTTGGCTGTTTTTGCTTTTTCACCTTTTGTAGAGACTTCTCGCTTTCTTCCAACACAACCTTCTTGATGTCATTCCATAACTCTTCCGGAGCTCTGTCACTTGTATCTAAAGCAGCAAATCAATTTTTCAGGCAGTCTTTAAATTCCAGTGGTATATTCTCAAGGTCATATTTTGCTGCATTCATGAGTGGTTTGCTCTTTTTCAACTTTAGCTTGAGTTTGCATACTAGTAGTTGATGATCTGTACCACAGTCAGCTCCAGGTTTTGTCTTTGTTGATGTTACAGAGCTTTTCCATCGTTAACTTCCACAGATGTAGTCAATATGATTTTTATACAATCCATTGGGTGAAGTCCATGTGTACAGTCGCCGCTTGTGTTGCTGGAAGAAGGTGTTTGAGATGAATAGATCATTGGTCTTGCAAAATTCTATCAGTCTTTCTCCAGCTTCATTTCTGTTGCCAAGTCCATATTTTCCAACTACTTTGCCTTCTTCTTTGTTGCCAACTTTTGCATTCCAGTCACCCATGACTATCAGGATATCCTGTTTGCATGTTCTGTCAATTTCAGCTTGTACTTGTTCATAGAACTCTTCAATTTCATTCCCTTCTGCAGCTGTTGTTGGGGTATATACTTGAATTATAGTTGTGTTGATAGGCAATCCTCATAGACGAATAGAGATTAAGTGTTCGCTGACTGCATTGTATTTCATTACAGTTCTTGCAAGTTTCTTCTTTATTATAAATGCAACACCATTTCTTCTTTGTCTTTCATTTCCAGCATAGTAGACCATGTGATCATCTGATGCAAAGTGCCCCATGCCAGTCCATTTCAGTTCGCTGACACCCAACAGATCAAGTTGTACATGTTCCATTTCATTCTTGACCACCTCCAACTTTCCTTGGTTCATGCTTCGTACGTTCCATGTTCCAATGTGTAAGACATCTTTACAGCTTCTGACTCTCATTTCATGCGCAGCTACATCAGCAGTCAGACTTCCCGAGGGCTTTGATCCAACCACATCATAAATGCTGACTTTACTCTGGAAAGTCTTCAGCTCTTCCCCAGTAGCTAGTTGAGTGCCTTCCGACCTGGGGGTCTCATCTTCCAGCACCATAGCACAATTTGTTTTGTTGTAACTATCCATTGGGTTTTCATGGCAAGATACAGAAGTAGATTGCCGGACCTTTCTTCCGCGCAGTTTAAGTTTGGTGTTGTTGCCGTTGTCACAAAAATGTGATCCTCCGCCGTCAACACTGTCCCATTCTGCTGCTGCCCAGATGGGTGGTTTGTCTTGGTCTGGCAACTCAGCTGAGACCTGTCCATCTTGGGAGACCCTGCCAGTAGTTAAACTACCGATAGTTTAGCTCTCAGCATCACTGATGCACGCAAGCCCTCACAGCACGACAAGCTGCAAACCAAGTGAGAGTTATGTATCTTAGTTACCATGTATATGACCGGTATTTTTGGATTAGCCACAAGCAAAAAATGATATTCTTTCTTAGTAATTCATCCATTTGCTAGTGCTTCAGTAACTAGAGTTTGAATGTCCTTCTGTAAAGCTGGAGTAGGATCACAATCTAATTTCATATATACTTGAGAATCAGACACATGAGCCTGCAACCCACAAGTGTATTCTTCTGTAGTCTGTAGCACTATAGTGGCGTCTGTGGCTCCCCCTTTGTCAGCACACCGTATAGTGACAGATGGATCTCTAGAAATTCGGGTAAGACACTCACGGTCCGATTTAGTGACATTAGTCATCCAACGTGGAAAAGATTGTTCAGATTTCTTCAAATCATTCAACACTAATGTTTGAAATGTTGCAATAGCTGGATCTATTGTACCAGGCAGGAACCAGCAGGAAATCGGTTGAACCACAGAAGTATCCGAATCAAACAATTTATCACCAAAAAATTCAATAACTTGTAACTTCCTAAACTTGTAACTTACTAAACTAAGGGATATTCCTAACTTTGCAGAGCAACATGCATCTGAAAAGAATGGTTTAATTTAAGGGATATTCTTATAAAATCTGCAGCATTTCAGGATAGACCGACTTATCCTGATGTGAGTTCTTGTGGTCATTTTGCTTGTAATGAATGTGGTTATTGTGCCACTACGTTATCAGGCGTTACCTGGACTGATCCAAAAAACGGGACGGATATATCAGCGACGTTGGTTTACCTCTTGTAGTCCACTTTTGTGGTGTACATCCTACAATGCACTTGCCCTTTGCTTTATTTGGGGCATACAACACATTCTATAAAAGTTTGATTAGGTGAACATGCATCTAGGTTACGCCAACAGTTGTTTTCGGCACCTATTGTCCAACATTGCATTACACATCAGCATTCTTTTGATCAACTTTCTTGGACTATTATCGATCACATTCCAAGGGATCCCAGAGGGGGTGATCGCACAGCTTGATTGCAATGGAGAGAACAACGGTGGATTTATGAATTACAGTCAGTTCATCCATTGGGTATGAATTGTGAGATCGAATGGACCAGCTCGCTTTGACGTAGTACCAATTACTGATGGGCTTTCCCTGAGTTTATTTTATTTTTATTTATTTATTTAAACGGATTTCTATACCGCCTTATCCTACAATCAAGGCGGTCTACACAGCAAGCAATCAACATACAGTGTCTAGTGTGCGCATGCATTGAACAGTGAATGTGTGTGTGTGTAGAAGGTCGTTGATTCTTTGTGATCTATTTACAACGTGCTCTATATACAATACTATGTATATCAGGACTTTACTTCAATACTATGTATGTGTCGAACAGGGAGGGTGGTTGAGCTGTGGTACTGTCCGTTGCATAGTTAGGTGATGTCACCATAGTGCTCCATGAAGAGGGTCGTCTTGAGCAGTTTCCTAAATTCCTTAATGTCCGTTGTTGACTGTAGCTCATCAGGGAGGGCGTTCCATATTGTTGGTGCTGCCTTTGATAGGGCTCATTTTTCGGTGTCCTTGCATACCTTAGTGAGGTCTTTTGGTGTGTTGATGAGGTTGGCGGTGCCTCTCCTCCTTGGCCTTGTACTGCTGTCTGGTTGTATGAGTGGTTGTAGGCTGAAGACTGAGAGCTGTTGTTTGATTTTGAATATGTTTATGACTGTCTTGTATCTGATGCGTGAGCTGATTGGTAGCCAGTGGAGGTCTTTTAGAGTGGGTGTGATGTGTTCTTTTCTTGTGGTGCCAGCTATTATGCATCTGCTGTGTTTTGTGCCAATTGCAGTGGCCTGAGTGTCTGTTTTGTTAGGCCAAGATATATTGGGTTGCAGAAGTCTAGGACTGGGGTTATTAGTGCTTGACATACTGTGCGGAAGTGCTCCTGGGAGAGGAGGGGCTTAAGGCATCGGATTAGTCTCATCTTGTGATATGCGTTTTTGGTTGTTCTGCTGATGTGGGACTGAAGGTTCAGCTCTTTCTTTAGCATTACTCCGAGGTATTTTACTTCTGGTTGTATGGGTATGGTTGTGTTGTCTATCTTGATGTTGAGTGGAGGGATGAAGTCGGCATTTCGTTTGATGATCAGCGCCTCGGTCTTGTTGTAATTTATAGTCAGGTTGTTGTCTTGAAACTAGCTGTTCATGTGCATGAGACACTCTGTTATCTTGGTGTAGTCTTGGTTTTCGAGGGTGATCGGTGTGTATATCATTATGTCGTCAGCATAGATTGTGTATTTTATCTTGTGTTCTTTTATGATGTTGCATATAGGCTGGATGTAGAGGTTAAATAATAGTGGCGATAGGGCGGATCGTTGAGGTACGCCTTGCATGACCTTTATGGGTCAGGATGTGTTGGGAACGATCTTGACCTGTATCTATCTGTCCGTTAAGTAGGAGTGGAACCACCTCAGGGTGGCTCCGTGGAGTCTGATGCTGTGTAGTCTTGCTAGTAGAGTTCTGTGGTCCACTGTGTCAAACACTGATGAAATGTCAATGAAGATCATGAGTATTCCGTTCTTGCTATTGTCTATGAGGTGTAGTATGTCGTTAAATAGGTATAGCAAGAGTGTTTCGACTCTGTGGTTGGGGCAGAAACCGTGTTGGTTGAGGTCCAGTTGTGTGTGGTTGTCGATGTGGTCTTGTAGCTGATGCGGTACAGCTTTCTCACTGATCTTTGCCAGTAGAGGGATGCTTGAGATAGATCTGTAAGCTGCTGGGTTGTTCTTGTCGAGAGCTGATTTCTTCGGGATTGGTCTTATTGTGGCGGGTTTTAGCTGGTCCGGCATGATTCCTTGAGTTAGTGAACTGTGCACCATGTTGTGTATGGTGTGGATGAAGTTTGACTTTGTCACCTTAATCCATGTCACTGGGCATGGGTCTGTTGGGGCCGTGCTTGTATTGAGAGCGGTGATGATGTGTGAGAGCTGCTCTGTGGATGGGGTGCTGAATTTGTCCCATGTTTTTCTTGGGGGGGGGGGGGGTTGATTTGATGCTTGTGTTTCTTATCAGTTGTGATGCTGAATGGAATTTTTCTTGGATGTGGTCTGTGAATGCCTGTGGGTCTATTTGTACTTCGCTCTCGGTTTTCTGTTCCTTGGTGAGGGTTTTCACAATTTCGAAGAGCTCCCACGGGAATCCCCACCTGTATTGGTGTGTTATAAGATGAAAGGCAGTTCTTATTAGCCAATCATATGAGTGTTAGTCCCTTATACGATTGGCTGCTTTTATCGGCATTTTGTAGCAGTTGTAAAGCCATGGAGCACTTGATGCAGGGGTAGAAGCACCCCAAAATGTGCACGTCATGCGTGTGATTTTTTCTGGATTAAGATAAGTGATTTAAAGATTTATGGATGGATTTTCCTAAATAACGACAAACAACTTAGACACAATTTATATGAATAAAATGGGCACCGTTTGGTGTGGATTGATTGCAGTATTATCCTCCCTCAGTGTTGCCCGACAAAAAGATTTGTAATTGAAATTTATCTTTTGGGCTATCACAGGGACTTTGGATGGTTTACATGTCCTGCAAGCACAGCAGATGGTCTAGGCAACTCCTGCAATGCCAGGTAACACTCCCCAAATAGCAAGCAGCAGGGCCGTGCTTTAAATCCCTCCTGATGATGCGAGGGTGATGCGGCAAGCTGAAACAAAGGGCAAACAGGTGTCCACTAAATTGCCTGTCCTACAAGCACAGCAGATGGTCTGGGCAAATCCTGCAATGCCAGGTAACATTCCCCCACTGTGAATTCATTTTTGCAACTAATGTGCAGTAATTGCATATTTTTACCACATATTATTAAAATGCCCCTTAGTTTCACTTTTAAAATGATTCAGTCTTGGTTTGACTTCAGCCTACTGGCTCTGAACATGTCCAATGCTAGATGTGGGCTTGCTTTGTTGGTGCTCACTGATCAGTGTCCCCTCCCTTGGCCGTCATGCCCAGAAGATAAGGTGTTCCATGGACCTGGGGAGCTCTTATGGGCTTCCAAGGTTCTATGGGTCTGTAATTCCCTGACAGCTGTGGTGCTCAGCCTGGGGGCTGCCTCATTTTTGCAACCTCCATAGAGTTATATGTGTTGTATTATGGTGTTCCCCTAAGCTCTTCCCATTGGGGGGAGAGCATGGGTGTCCTATTTAGACTGCTGCCTACTCCTTCCCCAAAGGGTTAGGTATCCTATATGGTGGGCCACAGGGGTGCTTCTTGACGCTATGGACCCCATGTGCTTGAGGTGCATGTTTTATCCCACCCACCCTTATCTATGTGCTTATTGTGATGGGCCTCCAGATCTATTACCTTTAGTACCCCCTTCCCACACATGGAGGACACACTCCAAATAGGGTGTTGTTCAAGCTATATAGGAGGAGTAACTGAGAAGGGATCCCCATCCCCCTCCAAACCAGAGTCCCTTTATGGTGTTCACTGCAGCCTAGGTGAACAGGTATCCTGGTACCTCAGAGCAAGGGGGGGGGGGTTCATATACCCGTTCCACAAGGTGGACACTGCAGGCACCTGCCAATCCCATACCTTGGCAGGTACCTTCAGATGCCACTCTGTCTCCCACAGTTAGAGGCACTGCAGGGACTATCTCCATGTGTGCTGCTTTCCTGATTTGCATGTCCCACTCTTTTGTACTTAGCCGCTATGCTCTGAACTGTGTAGCTGGTTATATCTATCCTAGTCATCCTTCTCCATTCAGCACTGGCCTTTAACTACTGTCCTGTAGGTGGGGTAGAGGCCCATTTATTAGTGTATGCCTTGGTTCTGTAGAGTACCACTGCCCTAATAATGCTTTTGTAACCAACAACTGCTGGATGCACATTGCAAATGCATTCACTGGGTGCATGCTATGGCCGCATGCTTGCATCTACCACGGTAGTGACATGCCTGGCACAGCAGTATGTCCCTACCACGGCCGCAACCCTGGAATCTACCAGATAAAGCAACCACACATAGGTGAAGTCACCATCTGATGAACCTGTTTGGATTTTTTTCTACTAGAATCTGGAAGATTTCTGGGCAAGTGTGAAGGATCCCCACTCGTGGCAATGGCTGCCCTTGCTCTCCTGGCTACCAGCCTGTTTCATCTGCTTCTGCAACCAGATGGATTCTCTGATCTCTCTAATCTTTTACGCTCCAAAATACTTTATTTCCCAAAATGAGCACAGGGGTGGCACGAAACCCACGATAACTACATGGGGACATGCTGGGCACGGGCCACTCCCTCACCACATTTCTGAGGCTGAATGCGTGCTCCTGCCATGAATCTTAGTAAACATGCCCCTACATAAAGTATCAGGAGAGCTAAGCACAGTTGCGTAAATGAGAGCCACTGCTTACCCTGGGATGAGCACTATGGAACCTGTGTGCCTTTTTGAGAACGTGCCAGATACTTGTGACCTGGATTGGTCACTGTTGGAAGCAGGATACTGGGCTTGATGGACCTTGGTCTAACCCAGTTTGGCATTTCTTACATTCTTAACCTCAAGGAGGTGCAAAAGCCGATGTGAACATTTTTTCAAAAATACATGCATTTCCATTATAAAATGGGAAGCGCACATATAATTTTGTGAATCGCCCAAACCATGTCCAAAATGCACCCAGTTTGACTCTGTTCATTCCAGGAGGATCTATATGTGCATTTTAACACCGGCATTTACACAGGTGTGCAATCTACATACTGTATGTGAATGCTGCTACTTAATACTATCTTTGGTATGATTGTATAGTAATCTCTCTCTAAAATTATACTGAAATCATTAGAAAGTTCAGCCAGGAATCAAACCCATGGTTTGTCATTGTTTTACTGGGTATAGAATTCATCAGCATCATACAACTTCTAGGATAAAACAAAAATTTAAATAGGTTAGTTCGATTTTTTTTCATGGAAGTGTGCTAAACATTTTCCAGTAACCTAAAATACACAGAAGAAATTGTACAAATGCTTTACATTTGTTCCTAAACGTATCCTAAAAGACCTATTAAGTCAAATTTAATTCTAACAACACTGTTTAATAATGTAGCCAGTATCAACATGCAATCGTGGAGAAAGTTAAGCCATCCGAGACGCAGTTATTTATTAAAAGAAATTCATTAATTTTGATAAATGCATAGCCTGGCAGTTTTGCAACATTAATTTCTCCTTCACTATGCGATGTTAACAACATGTCCATGAGCTGTAGAGTACTGACTCATCACACAGGGGGCCTAACAGGAGACCACACTGCGGTTGAGATCCTGCAGTTCAATTGCAGTTTAGTTCAGTGTGGCAAGGCCTAATGCGATGAACCAATGCAACATCATGGAAGCCAACCATAAGCTTTTTGAGACGCTACAGCAATAAGGAGGACCACGTTTTTTTTTCTTGTACCAGATGTCATCTTGGGTCAGAAGAATAGATATGCACACAGCAGATGCATGAACAGCAGAACAGCAGTAGAATGGCATTATAAGCAGTGCCAGTCCTAGTAAATCCAAGGAGATGGAAGTCACATTCTTCTTCAAACTTTTGAAATGATACCAACGATCTGGGAAGTGCTAATACAGAGAACTTTTCTCATATTCTTTCTTTATTGAATTTCTTGTGACAAGAGATGTTGCAAAAGCAGGAAAAATATTATGGTTGTAGATTTCATGGCCTATACGAGAATGCACTAGCGTGCTAACCTCAAACATAGAGCCAGATGTACTAAGCATTTTCCCCTAGACAGAGCAGGGTGTCTATATTAAATATAAAAAAAATGCTTATTTTATGCCTTATTTGTAAAGGATATATCACTGAGTAACAAGGTCCCGAAGAATCAAAATTAAACTGCTACAGTGCTTCACAAGTGATAAATTATATAAAAGATTATTCAAAGCATGCAATCAAAGAGAGACCCATATTTAATCCATAAGAAATGGGAGGAAAAAGCCTCAGAAATGTTCAGAGTACTGATAAGCACTTAAAAACCTTCTAAAACCTTAAAAAGCATATAAAACCTTCCATCTCTGTGAATTCAACAAACCATCAATAGATAAATACTACAAATAAGAAGGGAATATCAAACACAATATATAGTAGGCACTGAACTGTCCCTGAAGCAGTGAAGCGAAACCCTAGCCAGAGCCAAAGGGAGACCAGTTTTGGCATGAAAGCATTAAAAAACGCTATTATCCACATAGAAAGATTCAAGATAAGTTTATTGGATTTTTTTAAATCAATTTATAGTTTGTTGACTTCACAGAGATGAGAGTTATTTATGCTGATGGCATCAACAAGATAAACGCTTCAAAATGTATCAGTGGTTTATAAAAAGTTTCTGAGACATTTTCTTCCCATTTCATACGGTTTAAATTTGGGTCTCACTTTGAGTATATGCATTGAATAATTCATCTCTTGTGAAGCACAGTGGTAGTTTAATTTGTAAAAGAAACATAGGCAGCTATGTGCTTTTATAAACTAGGCTCGTACAAAGATCCCCAGCAGCGCGCACATTGATGTGGGCATGTATTCTACGCATGTACGTGCCTATATAATAGAATATATGTGTGCATTGCGGCTCTGCCCCCAGGATTGGCTGTGTGTCTATCACGTAAAATTAGACGCCATCTTATGGTGCATATGTATCTGCATGCAACTTTATATGCAGAAAAAGCTTTTAAATTACTCTCTTGTGTGCGCAAGTATAGTTTAAGGATGTGGCAATCTTTTCAAATGAAAGCTAGAATCATCACAAATCAGGAAATGACAACATTGTCATCATTCCCTAGTTCCCATCAATAGTGTGCACTCTCTTGCGAGAGTCTGCACAAGTGCTTGATAATGCACACGCTCGTGAAAGAGCGCACACTATTGAGCAATAACGATATGAGGAAAAAAAAAAAAGAAACACAAATTTTTGGGTCGTACATCTCTAATATACTTTATATTTTCCACTCCTAAACAGGAAAAAAACCTAGTGCATTTTTTCTAGCAAAAAAGATGCCAGAATTCCTATTCAGAGCTCTTTTATAAATACATGAGAAGCATGGGTGAGTTTCAGCAGGCAATGAAAAAGGTGCCAGTACTCAGTACTTTCAAGTACCTTCCCAAAAATGCCCTGAAGAAACCCATGACCCTTAGCTTTTTAAAGGAACAGGGACCTAAATACACAGGAACACATAGGAGCATTAGTTGCACCCTCCCTATTGGCATGAAATGCAGTTAGCCATGCGATGCCCCTACCCAGTCCCACCCTGATATGTGCTATTAGAGTAGCATGGGGTTTTTAGCACAGGGGCTCCATGCTACTTTTAGCGTGGTGCCAAAATCCCATGCTACTCTGGTAGCGTGGTTTAGTAAGCATGAACCACAGGCAGATAAGGAACATAAAAATTATCCAGCTGCCAGTGTCTATCTCCTGTCTCAGTGTCCAGAGAATACGCTTCAAAGCTTGGCATTTCTCTCATTTCCCCATTCTCAGAGATTCCTTGTGCTTGCTCCACATGGAACAAGGCTTTGCTCCCTTCCCTAAGTCACTGCTTCTCTCAGCAGAGAATAGAAGTAGTAATGTCAGTGGTATAGCCCACAGGGAGTGGTCAGCCTACAAGGAGATTCGATGAAACTTAAGGAGTAGGTTGGGAGTGAGAGTCAGATGGTGCTGGTCTTCTGGCTCGCTTAAGAGTTCTAGGTTGAGGAGGAAGAATTGGAGTTTTCTGTCCCTCAGCCTGGAAGAAAGCGGGAACAGAGAAATTCAAAGGCTGATAGTCACCATGGGGGCTATTCTGTCCCATGAATAGCAGGAATGGACACCCCATTGGGACATTCATCCCCGCTATTCACCCCCCTTCTGTCCCCAACAGAAGCCTCCCCATATGAACAAGGCATTTGTATGGAGAGGCTTAGACGGGGTGGGAAGGGGTGTTCCAGAGGAGGAATGAGGGTGGGGCATGAGCGGTCTGCAACCCTGGACATACAGGGCCAATTCTGAGGTTGGCCCTGTATGTCCGATGTTCGCAAACTCGATGGGGGACTTATTCCATTTCAGTGGTGGAATAAGTCCCCCTGGACGTTGGGTGATGGCAGGCCTGGGCAGTGTCAAAAAGGTGAGTGGTTTCAGGGGATTCCCCACAGCCCGACCCTGGCCATGAAAGGCCAGATCTGGGGTCATACTGCAAGGAAAGAAGATTATGGTTGACGGCCGGAAATCAATGCCCCTGAATGGAGCCGTGGTGCCATGGCAATGGGACGCCAAGGCACCGTGGCTCCATTCAAGAGCCTGATTGATCTGTATGTGCAGGCCGATCGGAATCGGGCTCCGGCCTGCATGTAAAGGCCCAGATCCAATTCTGATCCCGCGGGCCATGTCTAGCCGCCACAGGATCAGAATCGGGTCTGGCACTGTGCTTCCTATTCTGATCGGACGCACAGGGGCCTGGATACACTTTATGGAATATGCCTCCATATGCAATATTTAAACACCACAGTAGCCAGTCCTCTGAATATTCAGTGTCAGTATCCGAATAGTTTCTGCTGCTAAAAACCCAGATTGTATGGCCACTACCCGGATAATCGCCACCATTATCTGGCCAGTGGCAATTTTCAGCCTCTATCTGAATAAGTTATCAAGATAACAATTTAGGCCATCTTTGAGGCAGCCTATGTTATGTTATAAGTTATACGGAGAGAGGCTAAAAATTGCCACTATCTGGCTAGTGGCAGTGATTCTCTAAATAGTGTCCTGCACCACCCTCACTGCAGTCCCAGATCATCCCAGTGCTCTCCAGATGGTACTGAGGCAGCCTGTGGAGATATTCAGCAGCACTATTTGGCTAACCTCCATAGTTATCTAGATAAAAGCTTTTGAAAACTGACCCTTCATCTCTTTAGTGTCTGGTGTGGCGTGCAGAGGATCCTGTAGAGGAATTTGTGTGAAAGTTCTTCTCAGTCTAGGGGGTAGTACTCCGACAAATGTGTGTGTGGTGGAGAAGCAAAGGAATAAAGGATAAAGTCCCCCAATCAGTGCTTGATCCAGGGAGTCCATAGGAATCCTGATGAGTTAAGGAGAAAAGGATTTACACAGGAGAGATACAAGCTTTGAAATGCTGAGTATCAAAAACATTTCATTGAAGCCCGATGGAAGGTCTAGAGGGAGCCCAAAGTTCAAAGGAAGGCAAAAAGAGTATGTAGCTGGGGTCCTACCACCCCAACCAGGGATCCCAGCTGACGAGAGCATGGGGGAATCCACACATCAGAGGCTGCAGTTCACATCGCACTTGAGTAGACAGGGCCTGATCTTATAAGAGGAGGCCTAGTGAAAAGTCTAAAAATAGTCTCTTTGTGCTTCTACAACGTAGGCTCCGAGATCTAGCCCCATAGACCACAAATGCCAACCCACACATGTACCCCTTGCATATCGTGACATTATGTAGGTGATTTCATAAACTCATTCCTGTGTGTGACTGACCATGTAGAAAACACCAAATGGTGTACAAGGCCCCCATGGGCATGTGCAAGGGCAGTGACTGGGCAGAGTGTGGGAAGTTTGCAAGTACTGGCATGGATTATAAAATCCTATAATTGACGCACCACTTGGAAAGCACTGATTTTCTTTCCTTATAGCTTGCTTTATTGAATCTGTAAACCATTTGAAAACAGTATATCAAATAACTGTGAATGAAAGAAATAAGGACCCGATTTTCAAAGGCACTTACATGGTTGCAAACCGGTCAGCAGCAATATTGGACCAATGTCCACTGCATATCGCTAACAGAGATGGGGCTCAGTAGTGCTGCTGATGGATTTGTGATCAGAAAGAGGAGCTAACTCAGATCATCAATGCTGGTGGTCAGATAGGGCCCTGGCATTGAATACCTGGGTCTAATGTTCAGCGACAACAGCTGCTGCTGATTTTCGGGCCCTAAATACATACACCAGTTCTAGGACTGCTGCAAATGTCCACACCTGCATTGTAGACACCTTATGTCACTCCTGCAAGTATTGTAGGTACCCACTTGTATTTAATAAATAGGCTCAACTTAGGCACCTTAAAACATGCTTTAACTAAGCCCCCCTTATAAAAGTACTCTCTAAAAGTGGTCTTACCAGAGAGCTATTGAGAAGTATTATCACCTGCTTCTCTCTTTATGTCCTCTAGCATCCTTCTGGCTTTTACTGTTGCCTTGTCACGCTATTTGGCTACCCTTAGATCATCTCTCATGATAACCCCAGATCACTCTCTTGCTTACTTTGCACGTTTCACTTCTTCCCTGCTGCATATTTAGGTTTTTGCAACCCAAATGAATTAAAAGGTAGATGCCAAACTCTGGGCCATTCGCCTCGATTCATTAAATCATTCCTCATGCTTTCCAAATGCCATGTTACAGATCTTAATATCAATTATGTCTGTTGTATGTCAGTATCATTGCAGTTTTCGGGTCATTAACTAATCTGCATTGCAAGGGGGCAGTTTTCAGAAATGGGTGGGTAGTTGGATGTTCTACTGGTTCTACTGAATTCACACTTGTCTTTGAAAATTGCCTTACCTGTAGAAATTTCCCCTCTGCTTTTTCTGTGGGTACTCTCCCCCTGAAAATTAACACATGTAAAATGGGTGTGCACCTTTCCCAGAAGACGAGCCACAGAGAGGCAAAGAAAGGAGCATCATCAATCCTGATAACATAGTCATCCCCCTAAGTGAAGTGGGGTTAGAGAACAACTTCTGCACCTACTAAGCCCAAGAGCATGAAAGCTGAGAGCAGCGTGCTTGCTTCTGGCATCAGTTTCCTTACAATCTCTACTTCACAAGTGTTGGGCAGCTTATATTAATTAAGCCAATGTGAGCTAAAAAATGAGTCCTGGCCGGCAAGGCTTAAGGTTAAGAACATAAGAACATAAGAACATAAGATATGCCATACTGGGTCAGACCAAGGTCCATCAAGCCCAGTATTCTGTTTCCAACAGTGGCCAATCTAGGTCATACGTACCTAGCAGTTTCCCCAAGGGACACAGGTTCCACAATGCTTGTATTGGTTCAAGCATTGATATCCTGGGTCCCTTCTTAATAATGGTTTATGGACCTTTCCTCCAGGAACTTGTCCAAACCTTTTTTAAACCCAGCTACACTAACAGCCTTTACTACATCCTCCGGTAACAAATTCCAGAGTTTGATTACACGTTGAGTGAAAAAATATTTTCTTTTATTAGTCTTAAATAGTTTACCCTGTAGCTTCATTGCATGTCCCCTAGTCTTTCTATATTCTGATAAGGTAAACAATCGATCTACGTTTACCCGTTCCACTCCGTTCATTAATTTATAGACTTCTATCATATCTCCCCTCAGCCGTCTCTTTTCCAGGTTAAAGAGCCCCAACCTTTTTAGCCTTTCTTCATAGGAGTAGCCTTCCATCCCCTTTACCATTTTGGTGGCTCTTCTCTGAACCTTTTCTAAAATTGCTATATCCTTTTTAAGATATGGCGACCAGAATTGCACACAATATTCAAGGTGCGGTCTCACTATGGAACGATATAGAGGCATTATAATATCTTTTGTTTTATTTTCCATTCCTTTCCTTATCATACCTAGCATTCTATTTGCTCTCTTGGCCGCCGCTGCACACTGGGCCGAGGGTTTTAACATGGTATCCACAAGGTTCCCCACAAGGTTGTTGCAGAGATACAGCCCACAGGAGTGTCACCTAGTGACTGGATTTAGGTTCCATGACCGCAGGGCTCCCCGGAGCCCTTGTGCATACCAATCGCTGTAATCACCAAAGTACACTGAGATTTTCAAAAATGGATAAAAATCCCCAGGTAATTGCGAATGAAGGCACAGAAGCACCAGAATCTTAGCAATGGCTTCGACTGACGTGGACACCCAGAAGAAAAGGTGGAAAATAGCCTGGTTAAAAAAAAAATCCTGTTTCATTCCCCTTTCCTTTTCACTGGTACTCTGGTACTCAGAGCTGATGCACACAGATTCTCTTGCTGGTTTCTCTAAGCTGTCAGCCTTGAAATTCAGGAAATTATTAAGTGGGCATGTGAGTCCCCTGGAATCAGCAAGAGTGACATCCACTGTCACCAATCCTTGAAATTGGCACTGCTGGGTTGGCGTGCCTCGTTCACTGAGTGATCTAGTAGTATATCAAACTGTCTATAGTTGATACTGCAGCTTATGCAATGACGATGAAGAATTAACCTGAATACATATTAGATAAACGCTAAGACTGATCTAGGGCACTTCAGATTTTAAAAAAAGACAACTGAGGGGAGGTATGATGGAAGTGTATAATATCACAAAAGAAATAAGGAAGTATTATTCACAAAAGGCTTGATTCACTCATTTTGAAGCAATAAGGGTGACTCAACTTAGCAAATTAGCTATATGGACAGGCCATCACAGAAAAATATTAGCTATTCAGAAGGTCAAAAAGGAGTGAATAGAGCGAACATGGACATTTAATGAAGTATTTTGAGTTCTTCCTGGCTCTGAACCATGAATACATGCATGAGCCTCATTATCATGTTTTGCATATGCAAAGTTGCTTTGATGATATTAGTTCCTTATAGACACTGGCTGAGAAACCACACTGAGCATGCTCAGGCGATGATGTCAGCATGATTTAAGTGCATGAAGCCAAATCACCCACACGTCTGTCTCCATACTACCTTAGTTGTTAAGCTATACGTGGAGGGATAGCGTTTGGTGGAGAAATACTGCTTGAAGAGAATGTTAGTTTTCTTTGGGAAGGCCGAAGAAAGCATAATTACTGAGGGATATTCATAACGAAAGGACAAAATATATCTAGGAAAATCTGAGTACACTGTTTTGCAGGTTGCCAACCACAGGCTAAATAAGTTCCTCTTAAAACCCTTTCAGACCTGAATTTTTTTCACAGACACCATATATATATATACATGGAATTCAATGAATAACATGACGTCCATTACAGTGGACATATGGTCTGAAAGGGTTAAGAGGAGGAGCAGCCTAATGCTTAGAGCAGTGAGCTAAGCAATCAGGGAAGTCGGCAATGAAATCCCACTGCTGCTCCATGTGTTCTTGAGCAAGTCATGCAAGGTACAAACTTAGATTGTGAGCCCTCTGGGGACAGGAAATCAGCACCGTACCTAGCCCTGTGGGAGCAATGTGGCTGCACAGGGCGCAAAGAAATAGGGGCGCATTTGGGGCTGCTGGCCTCATCTCTCCCCCCCAGATTGTCTGCCGTTGCCCCACCTCCGCTTTTCCTGTTTCCTTGGTGGTGGCGGCACTGGTAGCAGTGGACATCCAATTCTAAAAAAACCCCACATAGGTCTTTCCGACTCCGCACTTGCATGCAAGTCTGATCCCTCCCTCCTTTGATGCATGCTTGTGTCAGAGGAGGGAGGGGCCAGACCAACCATTCAAGCGTGGAGTTGCAAAGACCCGCATTTGAATGACTGACCTGGCCCCTCCTTCCTCTGAAATGAGCATACCAGAGGAGGGAGGGATCAGACCTGCATGCAAGCGCAGAGTCAGAAAGACCCACGTGGTTTTGTTTTTATGCTTGGATGTCTGCCGCTGCCAAGGAAACATCAAAGGCAGCAGCAGGGTAAGGACAGGCAGTGTGGGGGGAGAGCTGAATGGACATGGAGGTGTGGGGTAAGGCAAGATGGGGAGATGCAGGGCATGGGGCAAATGGCAAACCTATGATGGGGGAGGAGGCATGGCAGATGTGCAAGTCACACAGGGCGCCTTTATGGCTTGGTACAGCCCTGCAGGAAACCATGTACCCTACCTGAACGTAACTCTCCTTAAGCGGATAGTCTGAGCAAAACCCTTTCCATTCCTATAAAGATTCCTGGGCAATAAAGAGAACTAAAATACAGTCATTTCTCTCTCATCGTAGAGGTGGTCAGCACCATATCACTTGAATTTCATGAGACTATTAACATATTTCAATGCATACCTGCATGCTGATTGCATATAAGAGAAAACACCATGCACCCAGCTTTTTTTTTTTGATGCACCATGGAAAGGGCAGAAGAAACTATGGGGAATGTAGACTATTTGGTGGTAGCAGCTTCCATGCGATATCAGAGCCGTGACCCCATTGAAATCAATGGGGCCGCGGCTCCAATATCGCACGGAAGCTGCTACCGCCAAATAGTAAACATACCCCTATGTGCTGCAGATCCACCAGATATTGGGTTAGATCAGAGGTCTCCAAACTATGGCCTGCAGGCCACATCTGACCTGTTACAAGATTTTATCCAGCCCGCAGCAACATGAGAAAGAGAAGGCGTGCAGGAAGCTGAGACTGCCACGCAACATACAGGCTTGTGGCTGTCAGCGTTTCTCAACTAATTTCCCAGCAAACACATCAGGTAGCATGGGGTAGAGTGCAAGGGCCAAGCACCAGTCAGACCACTGTTGAGTTTGGTGGTTGATCATCGTTGCAAGGAACTGCGGGAAGTGATGGTGGTATACGCCCCACCCCGGCACACACACACCTTTTAGTAAACTGATCATGCCATTGCCTAACGATCTGTGGAGCTGCTGCTTGGGGGCTTCCTGGCCCAGCCAGTTTACAACACAGTGCACAGCTCTGGAGAAGTGGAAATGGAGGATGGGCTGCCCTCTCTCCTAAGGGCTTCTGTGAGTACATTGTGTATTGAAGCCACAGCCTACATTCCTGGGAGCCTTTTCTGTCTTTATTGTGCTGGTTGATTGAATTGGGGCTGCCCTCCCAGATAGTGTATCTTAGACAGTAGTCTGGAGGAGGATCATCTGTGCTAACTCTAGTCTTCTACATGGGCAATGGCTGAGAAAGTGTCTTACACTTTGACCTTGGCCAAATTGTCTTGCAGTGCAAAGGCTCCAAACATTGAGTCCTCAGTACCTGGGTATTTTGTCTGCGCATTTGCTAATGTTTGACATTTTTACTCATTATATATCATTTTGCAGTTTAAACACGACATTGTTTCTTTGTAATTGTCACATTTCTCTTTAGTTCTTAATCATATCGTGCTGATTACAAAAAAGATCCCAGTAAAGGTATTCATTCATTTACATTTTATTCATTCATTTATAGAACTGATTTTTTTCAGCCTGCGAATATTTGTAAAATATACGATGTGGCCCTTCTACTGAAAGGTTTGGAGACCCCTTGGTTTGAGGATCCCTTTATATGGCCCAGTTGGCATTCCTTGTGAACATAAATCTATTTTAAAGAGGAACTTGTATATCTAAAACCAAAACTTAACTGAGGGGTGTGGAGTAAAGGGAAAATAGAAAATAGAATTGTGAGGTAATGTATCCTTGAGTAGCTTTCGAAAGTTTCCCCAGTTCAATTTTTACAACTCAAGCACAGTTTACAGTTCAAGGTATCTCTTCTGCTAATCAGCTAAATGTAAACCCTAACAGGATAATAAAATTTAAGGTAGATCCTTAATGGACTGGGGATTGGCTGACCTTGAAGAAGCCTGTCTGCTTGATGAAAGGCACTCTATCAAATAATTAAACAAGGGGGTCATTGTAGAAGCTCTATTTGTGATTTGCATGTCTGAAAACGTCCATTCACATGTGCAAATCACATCCATGTCCTCAGAGCCATTTTTAAAAAGCCTGTATTTACGCATGTCCTGCGCAATCACATCCGTATTGCAGGAGGTGTGCAGTGGCATGTTGGAGGCAGCAACCAAAAGAACCATCTATATCTCTGATTTCACAATGGTGCCATCCTTTTAATGCCCAGCGGCAAGAATCGGCATTCTCAAAGTATGTTTCATGTAGTTTTCAACAGTAGGGATGACCAGGGCATTTCCCTTGTCACCACAATAATTTTCTCCCCTTCATAGAAGGACAGCAGGTGAATATCAAGGCCTCTTTGTATACTGACACGGCATTGCACATCTCTGTTTGCAAAATGCGTGAATGTAGCAACATATCCATGTGGATGCTCTGCAATGCTGATGCAGAAAACGTTTTCTTAAAACAATAAGCTGTCAAGCCTTTACAAAAGTATAAGTAACAAAAAATATCATGCATAGCTTGAGGAAGGGAATACCAGAGTACCGGTCCTTCCACAGTAGCTTTACGAACAGAAGCAAAAGCGGGAACTCGTGCCCATGTTTAATTGTTATTTATTATTGTTTGTACAGTTTTGTGCTATTCTTTTCTCTCTTTCCTATTATTTTTGGCGTTCTTTTTCCGTAGTTTGCAGTGCTGCCTTTTATTTTATTTGTACACCGCTTTAGTGTTTTTAACGTAAGCGGTCTATCAAGTGTGGAATAAAGTTAAAGAAGTTAAAGCCTGAGAAGCACCAGCGCAACACTTGAGGTGGCGCATAAGCAGGTAACAAAGTAGTTAACTCAGTGCAAATAAGAGAGTGCACCACCTTATAAATCAGACTAATGCACTTAAATTGAACTCAACGCGATACAGGCAACTGATGTAATGCAGTTAGTTTGATTTTATTTATTTAACATCTTTTTGTACAGTCTTTCTACAAGTCAAGACGGTTTACTTGGAACTCGGAGATTTCAAACATAATTAACTAAAGTGTGAGTTAAATGTAACATTAAGGTGGTTAGGTTTGAAGTATAATGGTTACAAGATGGATGTACTAACAAAACAAAATATGCGATATTGACAGTTAACTTATGTACAATAATAGGGGCCAGAAATTGTAGTGGTTGGCATGTGAAGGGTTAGTACTAGTGCGGTCTGCCCTGTAAAACTCAAGAAATAGCTGGGTTTTCAGTTTCTTCCGAAATTCTTCCGTAGATTCGATGGTCCTTAGCTGAGGCGGTAGAGTGTTCCATAAGGTTGTGGCGTAGAGGGAGAATGCACTATTGTTTGTTATTTGGCTTTTAGATAGCTTTTCGGTAAGTATGTCCAAGAGGCTCAGAGTATTCCATCTCCTGGGCCTATTATTGGTGAGTCTTCTCAATAAGCTGGAGACGCTCGGCTGATTGGTTGTATGTAATAAGGATGATTTTGTACTTAATTCTTGATATGATGGGTAGCTAGTGAAGCTGCTTGAGGATTGGAGTAATGTGAGTCTGACTGAAAGGCCCCATGTATAATTCTTGCTGCCGTATTTTGCACAAGTTGTAGAGGACATAGAGTGTGCTCGGGCAGACTCTGGTAAAATGAGTTAGTGTAATCTAAAATCGGGGTAGTGATCACCTGGCAGACTGTGCAGAAGTCAATGGGGTTTAGGAGGAGGCATAGGTTCTTTAGTATTCTGAGTTTGTAGTAAACGGTTTTGGTGGTTTGCTTTATTTGGGCTTGGAGGTTTAAGCTCTGGTCAAGTGTGACTCCTAGGTATTTGATCTCCATTTTGACTGGAAGTTCTTTGTTATCCATCTTGCTTGTTGCTGGTGGTTTGAAGTGAGGGTCTCTTGTTACATGAAGGACTTCAGTTTTGTTATAGTTGATGGAGAGGTTGTGATTCTTTAGCCACTGAGAATTACAGTGACACATTTAGCTATTATGGAATAATCTAGTGTGGGAGTGAAGAATGGTGTGTATATCATGATGTCGTCTGCTTATATTTGGAAACTGATGTTAAAACTTCGGATGATGTCACACAGTGGCTGTACGTATATGTTGAATAGTATAGCTGAGAGGGCAGAGTCTTGGGGCATGCCTTGTTGCAAGAGAAAGGGTCGGGATTTATGGGTTCCTGCTTTTATTTCTTGTTTGTGATCTGAGAGGTATGAGTGAAACCATTTAATGGTAGTGCCTTGAAGTCTGATTTCATGAAGTCTATTAAGTAGTAATTGGTGTGACACGGAGTCAAATGCAGCTAATATATCTAGGAAGAGTATAATGAATCCTTGCGATATGTTTTCTGTGCCGGTAATGAGGGTGTTAAGGAATGAGGTGAAGTGTGTTTCAACACCATGATGAGAGCAAAAGCCATGTTGTTGCTGGTCTAGCGATGCATGATTGCCTATATGGTGCTGTAAATGAGTTTGAACTGCTTTTTCAAGAATCTTTGCAATGAAGGGAATTCTGGATATTAGTCTGTATGAGGCTGGGGAGAATGGGTCCAGGTTAGGTTTCTTTAGGATTGGCCTGATGGAGGATTGTTTGAGAAGGGGCAGGATGAATCCTTGTGTTGGGGAGTCATTGATCATGTTAGTGATAAATGGTATCAGCTGTGGCCTTGCAATCTTTTTTTTTTTTTTTTTTAAAGTAGTTTTTATTCAGTTTTAACATGTAAAATAACAATACAAACATTCGTGATATAGCAGGATACAAGCAAATGTTATTGATCAGAAGAGCAAAAGAATATAATAATTTGAACATGGCAGTATAATAACGTTAACAAGAACTAGTATCAGTCCGTGCCAGCACGCCACCCTCCCTCTCTCCGTTCAACGCAGGTACAGCAGAGACCCCTCCACAAGGCAGCCTCCAGCAATCACTTTCATCAAACATAATTTTGTAAAGCTGACCATTTCTTACTGAGTTTACCAGACCATGGGTTTTTAGCTATATAGATCTCTTCGTAGGTCTTATGTAGGATTAAGAGACTCCACCAATGCTCGAAACAAGCTTTGTCGAGATTCTTCCAGTGTATTAGAACTATTTTAAGCGCTATCCCGAGCATTAAGTCCAGCAATTTACTATCCCATTTCATCAGAGTAGGTTCCAGAGCTATGGATTTATATATCACTATCCGATAAGTGATAGGAGTTTGTAAGTTGAGGATCTGTGATATGCGTTCCCAAACTCTGTTCCAGTATATGTCCAGGGATTTACAATGGAACAACATGTGTGCCAGTGTCCCAATTTCCATGTTGCAGGACCAACATCGATTTCCCTCCTGTAGTGTCCATTTTATTTTCTTAGCCGGTGTAATATGCGCTCGATGTGCTATAAAGTACATAGATTGTGTGAGAGACGCTGCTCTCGTGGCACGTATTTGAGTTCCCCAAAAAGTGTCCCAATTGTCCGGAGGTAGATCTTGACCGGTTTCAGTAGCCCACACCGACTGTATCTTAGAACATGTCTTGTCACTGTTGGATCGGAGAATCGCTACGCATCTCGAAATAGCTTTGGCATCCGTTTGTAATTCTTGTAATTTCTGTCGCAGAGGCCATCCTGCACGCATCAAGACAGGTGACACACCCGCTTTGCTCATACAGTAGCGGAGCTGACACCATTGGAAGTAGCATGTATTAGGCAATCGGAATTCCGTTCTTAATCTGTCAAAGGTTTTAAATGCATTTCCATTGATCAGTTGTCCAATGGTGATAAGATCATGTTCCACCCATGTTTTCCATAAGACAGGCTTTCCTCCGATGATAAGGCGCGGGTTCAACCATATGGGCATATCTGCGGCGAAGTCATCCCCTCCATCGATACATGATGCCAACAGTCGACAGGCATGCTGTGTTTCTCGGATGATAGCATTAGGTGGTGTAGTCTGGTCTACGACTGTGCCTATCAGCAGCCATGTGGGTAGGGGGGAATGTAGGGCCCGCTCCACACTCAGCCATCTAGGTCCTTGATCCGTGTCGTCAGAGTCGATCCATTGAGCACCCTGCTTTAAAAGAGAGGCAGTGTGCAGCCAGCCGAGATCTGGGAAATGGACACCTCCTTGTGCATTAGGTAGTTTCAGTTTCCAGGCTGCGATTCGAGGTACTCGGTTATTCCATAGAAAGGCTATCAGTTGACTATTCATTTTCTTGTAGAAGGCTGGCGGGAAACGTAAGGGTATCATGCTTAAGATATAGCTGAGTTTTGGTACCAACATCATTTTTATCGTTTCTAGCCTGCCCCACCAGCTCAAATGAAGGGGGGTCCACTTGGAGATGTTATCATGTATAATTTCTTGACACATCTTAGTGTTGATTGCGACAGTCTCTTCCAAGGTGGTACCATAGGTCACGCCCAGGTATCTAAAGGATGACTTCTCATATTGGAAAGGGTATCCATGCATCATTTCTTCGTTGACCTGTTCATTCAGGGGAATAATTGTTGTTTTATTCAGATTTACTTTGTATCCGGATATCGCTGAGTATGCATCTATGAGTTGCAGTGTTTCAGGAAGGTCTGAGGGTTGTAGGAAGATGAGCAGATCATCGGCATATGCTGATAATTTACAGGGACCATCAGCTAACTCAATTCCTTTTATGTTGTCCTTTTGTCGGAGCGCTATTAATAAGGGTTCCAGGGCTAAATTAAAAAGCATCGGTGACAGGGGGCAACCCTGTCTGGTCCCTCTTTGCAACTGAAAAGGGGCTGAAAGGTGTGAGTTGACCGCTATGCGAGCTGTGGGTTTGGTATACAACAATTCAACACGTTTTAGGAACTTTTCTCCTATCCCAAACCACCGTAGGGAACGAAATAGAAAGGACCATTCCAGTCGATCGAAGGCTTTTTCGGCATCCAATGCTAGCCCTATCAGGGGCTCGGCTTTGGTCTTGGCAGAGGCCAGTACGTGTGCCAATAATCTTCCATTATCTGTAGTGGATCTGTTTTGTATAAATCCACATTGATCCTCATGTATCAAATCCTTTAAGATCCGTCCTAATCGGTTAGCAAGCACTTTAGCATAGATTTTATAATCAGAGTTTAGGAGAGAGATGGGTCTGTAATTCTCTATCTTTTGCGTATCCCTGCCCGGTTTCGGGTGAATTACTACCACAGCCTCTGCCAGGGCACCAATCTCTGGAGATTCATCTTGCAGGCCACTGTAGTAGATCTGTAGCATGGGAGCCAGTGGAATGCAATATTTAGTATAGAATTCCAGTGGGATACCATCTGGACCGGCGGCTTTGCCACGAGCCATCTGTTTAATCGCATCTTGTATTTCAGTTACTGAGATCTCTTGTTCCAGCGTTCGACTCTGATGACTGGTTAATGTGGGTCCTACTATCTTGGAAACAAAATCCTCAAAGGCTCTGTCACTACATTGGGTATCTGAGCGATATAGTTCCTCATAGAATTCTTTGCAGCGGTCTAGAATTTTGTCAGATCTCAGGAGAAGACCCCCGGAATTGTCTTGCAACGCCGCTATAGCAGTCCTGTTGGCTTTTGGTCTGAGCTGTCGAGCTAAAAGGGATCCAGAGCGGTTGCTTTCATAGTAGTATATACTACGTTGTAGCTGGATACTACTCAGCGCTTCCTTGTTGAGGAGAGCATTATATTGATAGCGCAATTTTTGGAGTCTAATCAGTATCATTGAGTCAGCTCTTTTGGCTAGTAACCTTTCCCCAGCTTTTATTTGAAGTTCCAATTCATCTTTTTCTTTTTTCCTGGCTTTACACCGTCTAATGGTGTAGGCGGTAATATGAGCTCGCATGGTCGCTTTAAAACCTTCCCACCAGCTCCAGATGGAGGTATCAGTGGGTGTATTATATGTAAAATAGGTCTCAATTTCCCCTGACAGCAGCTGTACAAAGGAGTCATCTGCTAGTAGGGATTTATCAAATGTCCATCTTGGCGGAACATGCTGTATAGCGTTAGTATTCAACACTAGGGAGACAGCGGCGTGATCCGATACCGTTGTAGCATATATCTCTGCGGACAACACTTGGGGCATCAGCTCTGTGGACAGTAGGAAGAAATCGATCCTTGTTTGGGTATTATGTGGGATGGAATAAAATGTGTAGTCTCTTTCTTGGGGATGAAGTAGGCGCCATGGGTCTACCAAGTGTAGCTCTGTTATGATGCCTTTAAGAATCGCGTGCGATTTGACTTTGTCTACAGCCCGATAGGGAGTGCGATCTAACAGTGGATCCAAGATGACATTGAAATCGCCCCCTAGTATGATATTGGTGTGAGCTGCGGCTGTAACTTCTTTAGCTATCAGTTTGAAGAAGTTAGGGTCATCGAGGTTGGGCGCGTAGATATTGAAGAATGTGTAAAGCTGTTGATTTATTTTCATCGTCACTCTGGCCCATCGACCTAGTGGATCAATCTGTGTGTCGGTAATGGCGGATTGTAGGAATTTGCGCACTAATATTATTACCCCCCCTTTGCGTTGAGTGGCAGAGGCCGAGGCCGCCACCAGGAAATATTTAGAGGTTACTTTTTGCGATTCAGTATCTGATAAATGTGTCTCTTGTAAGAGGGCAATATCTGCTTTTTTCTGCTGGCAGTACGCTAAGATCTTCTTCCGCTTGACAGGGCCAGTAATACCTTTAACATTTAACGACAGCACTAAAAGATCACTAGACATCAGCGTTAGAATAAGCTGTCTTATAGGTGAAAGCTATCCTATGGATAGGCCTGCCGCGCACCCGCATTTTGCATATGTGTGGAGGGTTTTGTACTGGACTGGACTGACACAAACAACTGCATAACTAGCAAACATTGTATCACTAAGGTGAACACAATCCACTGAAACAGTAACCAACCCCGACCTCCCGTTGCCACCCCTACATTTCAAGCAGAAATATCTGGCTAATTAAAATTATTTAGAACAACAGAAATACAATCAATGAGGCGTTTAACAAGGCCTAAGGCGTTCTAAAATTTGTGAGAACGCACGGCCGCACCCCCTGAGTATATGCTGAATTCTCTATACTGCATGAGAAATCAGTATATTAGCCTCAGGTTTCCATACCGCATTTTTCTTGTAGGAAAGTTTTCAGTTTTTCAGCTTCAACGAAATTCCTCGTTTCATTATGCAGCGTGACCCGCATGGTTCCTGGGTAGTATAGCCCGTATCTCGCCTGTGCACTTTGTAGCATGGGTCTACAGGCCAGCAGCGCTTTTCTCCGATCTACCGTTTGCTTGCTCAAATCCGGATAGAGTGCCACTTTGTGTCCCTGGATTTGCAGTGATCCGGCCTTCCGTGCTGCTTGAAAGATCTGTAGGACCTGTGGGTATCTCAGCACCTTCATTATGAGTGGGCGCGGGTAGCGTGTGTTGTCAGCTTTGTGTGTTGGGATTCGATGGGCCCGTTCTAGTTCAAAAGGCCTGGCAAAGACAAGCTGCAGCATCTCCGGTATGACTTTTTCCAGAAATCCAATCGGATCGGTACCCTCAGCGCCTTCAGGGACTCCAACAAGGCGGATATTATTTCTACGGGCATGGTTATTTTGATCTTCAATCAGATTTTCTATGTGCCGGACTCGTTTGACCAAAGGGCCCAGCTGTTCCAATGCAACGCCATGCTTCTGGGTTTGCAATTCAACTGCATTAAGTCGAGTGGTGATGGTGAGGAGTTTCTCTTTTACCTCTAGCAAGTCTTCTTGAATCATGTTCAGAGAACTAGAATTGGCTGCAATCATTTCTTTAACACATCTCAATTCCTGGAGCACTTCACGTAGGCCACCGGCAGTCACTCCCTCCTTCTCTCCCGCGGCCATTTTCTGCGGGGAGCCCACTTCGGGTTTAGATCGTTTCGCTGCTGAGCCGGAGCCCTGTGGAAATTCCAGTCGGGCAGGCTTCAGGGACGCCATCCAGCTGTATTGCGGTGTTATTGATGTAGGTAGGGGGTATAAACTTCAATATAATACCGGGATATATTCAGGATTCTTGGGCAGCAACGGGAGCAAAAATTCAAGCGTCCATTCTGTTCAGTGGCTAGCTCCGCCCCCGTGGCCTTGCAATCTTGATCCATTAGACTGGGCATGGATCCAACGGAAAGATAGTTGTGTTTATGGTGGAGATTATGTTGTCAAGCTGCTCGTGACTAATGTTACCGAAGGTGGTCCATTTTAAGGTGGTATTATTACATTTGTTATGAGATGGCACTATGAGTTTGCTGAAATTGTGTGTATTGCATATGGATTGTAGGTAGAGTACCAAATGCTACAGGTTGAGGGCATTGCTTTCCAGGGCGGGGGTAGAGTCTTTTGAGAGTGATTTGACTATATCAAATAGTTCTCTAGGTTTGTTGATGGCACTCTTGATCAGGCTGCTGTGATATTCCTGTTTAGCTCTGAAGGTGACTGTACAATATTCATTCTGTTCCTCTATATATGTGGCTTGGAGAAGTTGGTCCTTATTTCTCCTCTATTTGCACTGAAAGTGGCGTAGCTTGCATCTCATGTCTTTCGGCATTGTTGAGAACCATGGGCTGAGA
This sequence comes from Ichthyophis bannanicus, assembly GCA_033557465.1. Lineage (NCBI taxonomy): Eukaryota > Metazoa > Chordata > Amphibia > Gymnophiona > Ichthyophiidae > Ichthyophis > Ichthyophis bannanicus. The sequence continues at coordinate 89,973,442 of CM066034.1, read as the reverse complement.
TGTTAGTGATTACTTTTGTTGACATTTAGAGGTGCCTGGGCAGCGGCAGATATTGTTGAGTTCAATCTGTTTATAAGGGCTTTAGTATGATCTTCAACTGGGTTAGTTGTTAAGTTCAGCAGTACTTTCTGGCTAAAGGCTTGATTGTCGAATGGCAGGAATCTTCAAGTTGTTGGGCTGGTGTTGTGTATTGGAGTGCGTTTGTTCGGGTGTAGTAGTGAGATGTTTATCAGACTATGGTCAGACCATGGGACTGGTATTTTAATTTTTTATTTTTTTTTATTTATTTATTTAACATTTCTTATATACCGCGCTATTTCTCATCAGTGCGGTTTACATCTAACAATAAAACACTTGCACATACAGATTTTGTCCTACGTTTACATAAAACAGGGTTTTAACATGGATTTAAATGGGGAAACTATATACATATGAAATTATGCTACAAGAGATTAACAGGTTGAACTCAAACGGGTTGTACAGTGAGAGTTTGATTACTTCGTGTTTGCACTCTCTTGGTCATGAAGAGTTAAAGTTCTGTAACATCATATGGTGTACATTCAGAATGCAGTTTTAGTGTGCATATGTTCACTGTTGACATGATTGAGTGAGTGCGTTGGTGGAGGGGGAATAGTCGAGCTGAGTGTGTGGGTAGAGGGGGAGTCATTGAGCTGTGTAAAGTGCATGAGGAACAAGTGATGTTTGAGGGCCTTTCTAAATTGAGTGAGGTCCCTGATTGCTCTTATGCTAGAAGGGAGTTTGTTCCAACACCTGGGGGCATAGCTTGTAAATGCTCTATTGATGGTTGATTGGTTAAGTTTCATAGATCCACTTGGTATAACTAGAGTATTTTCCAAGATTGCTCTTCTGGATCTGTTATTGGGGGTGTGAATGAGCAGATCAGCAATTGAGGAGGGTGATGTTTTGTTGAATGCTTTAAAGGTGATGAGGAGGGCCTTATAAGTGATTCTGCAGCTTATTGGGAGCCAGTGAAGCTCTTTTAATATAGGTGAGATGTGGTCTTTTCTGGATACTCCGCAGAGGACACGAGCTGCTGCGTTCATGGCTAATTGTAGCGGGTTCAGAGTATTTTTTGGGAGGCCATGTAGTATTATATTAGTGTAGTCAAAATGCGGTGTCACTAGGGCCTGGAAAATAGTTCGGAAGTCGTCAATTTCCATCATGGGTCTCAGGTGGCGGAGGGTTTTGATTTTGAAGTAAATAGATCTTACTGTGCACTTGATGTGATCTTTGAAGTCCAAATGTTGGTCTAATATTACCCCTAGATAGCGTATGTTGGATTTGACCGGAAGTTCTGCGTCTCTGACTTTTAATGTTGATGGTGGGGAGAAGTCTTTGTTCCGTGTGATAAATAGCACTTCTGTCTTTTTGAAGTTTATACATAAATTCTGACTAAAGAGCCAGTCTGTTATTGCGTCGAAGCATTTAGTCAACATTGTGAGATCTGGGCATGTGACCGTTATGGGTGTGAATAGTAAGACGTCATCCGCATACATGAGGCAGGATATGCCGAAGGAGCGGGTTATGTCGCAAATTGGCTGCATATATATGTTGAAAAGTAGTGCAGATAATGACGATCCTTGTGGTACTCCCTGTCTCTGCTGGAAGGGTTCTGATGTATTGTTGCTGATTCGAACTTGCTGCCATCTTCCTTGAAGGTAAGACTCACACCAGTCCCATGCGTGGTCATGGATTCCCTTTGCGTGGAGTCTCATCAGGAGTAGTTCGTGATCAACTGAGTTGAACGCTGCTGAAATATCCAGGAAAATCAAAGCAAAGCCTTTCTTGATGTTATCCATCCCATTGGTGAGTGTGTTTGTCAATGAGGTTAATAGGGTTTCTACGCCGTGCGCCTCTCTGAATCCATGTTGACATGGGTCTAAAGGGGATGTTGTGTCAATGTGCTGTTGAATCTGTCTTTGAGTTGTTTTCTCCAGTATTTTAGCTAGGAAAGGGATACTGGAAATTGGTCAGTAGGAGTCCTCTTTCTTCGGATCGAGCTGGTTATTTTTCAGTAAAGGTCGTATGGATGTTTCCTTAAGGGTGTCCGGGAAGATTCCAGTTGTAAAAGATTGCTTTGTGATATCAGCTATGAATGGGCTTAGTTCTGAGCGCATTGTTCTGATCCAGTGCGCTGAGCATGGGTCATTCGGTGCTGTCGTGGTATTGATGTTGGCAATTGTTTCCTCAATGGTTTTCACTGATGGGGGTGAGAGCTTGGTGAGTGGAGAATGTATGTGAGGGTTCTGATAGGATTCGCGAGGTGTAGTAGTGATTACTTTTATTGCTTTAGATTGGATGTAGTTAGCGTATGTCTGGGGTTGGATATGCTCCTGTTGTGGTTAGGGAGGTTGGCTGGTATGATTGATGGGAGTGATTGTTTGGGATTGTTTGCTAGGATGGTTGGAATGAAGATAAGGTCCAGGATGCCACCTTTATTGTGGGTGGGGTTGTTGATAATTTGGGTGAACTGCAGATTATTCCTAGCTTCGGTGAAAGCGGTAGCTTTCTTTTTGGGTGCCGACGATAAATTGAAATCTCCGAGACAGATGAAGTTAGTCTTCTTGTTGGAGTGGGTACATACAGCTTCAAGTATATTGAATAACTCCTCAAAGCTGGTTGAAGGGGCTCTACATATGAGGCAGAATGTGAAGTGTTTGTTTGTGATTGTGATCATATCTCAGTTTTGTGAGAATGATGTTTCAATTGTGTTGAACTGTAAGCGCTTGCTAGTTAGGATGCAGACTCCATCACCTCTGCTGTTGGCTCTGGGACATTTGTGTATTTTGTGAGTGGTAGAGTTTAACTGGTTTACTAAAACATTATGAGCCCGTTATTCAATTAGGCAGGCTATACCCCACTATGGCGCATAGCTGTGCCCACCGACCCTTAATCTCGGATATTCAATGCCGGAGTCATATGCCACTCTGGCATTGAATATCCGGGGTTTGCGGCATGTGCCAAAAACTACAGTAGCTAACCAGGCAGCAGCGATATTGCATGCTGCCCAATTAGCTCCTGCCCAACACGTCCTGATGCTAAGCGGTTAGCATTGGAGCATGAAAGAGAGATAAATCACAGATATTCAGCGGCACTAATCGCAGTAAACTACGTAACTGTCCTTCGAATATTGGGCCCTATCTGCTTCTGAGAACCAGGTTTCAGTAATGCACATGATATCTATCTTTTGGTCTGCTATGAACAGGGATTTTGTTGCGGGCCGAGCATGCATTGACTAAGGCACAGTTTAGTGTTGATGTGTTGTTAAGATGGTCGGAGTGCCCGCATGCCATGGTTGCTGGGTTGAATTCTGATTAGGTGCTCAAGTTTTCTGTTTTTATTTATATGATTAGGGTTCCAGTGGCTGCTGTGTTTTGGCTGTCTTGGGTTGTGATGGATGCCTACTGATGAAGAGTAGCAGTTTCTCCATGTGAGGAATAGGGTGATTAGGCCTAGAAGTATGAGCCAGAGGCCCATGAGGAGCATTATTAAGGTTTGTTGTAGTCAATGGTTATAGCTGCTAGCAGTTGTAGGACTCATGTGTCTGTATTACAGATTATATATTTATGTGAAGACAGAGCTTAGGTGTTAGGTGCTTAGCAGGGACTCTGCTTACCTGTCGTGTGGTTGAGGTGTTCCACTCTTTGGTCAACTCTAAGGGCCATGCCTAAGGGCCCTTTGGCGTGGCCCTTAGGCGTGGGTATGCTGGCAGTGCTTTGCTTTTAAAGTTTAAAGTTCGGCCCGGTGTGATGACGAGGGGGAAAGGGGTGGAGCTTACCACCGCATGCAGAAGCCCCTGCCGGTACGATCGCTGGGTCTGGAGATCTGGGGAGATGAGTATGGCTGCAGGAGAGTGAGTCCACGATCCTCCAATGTTTCATGCAGTAGCGACTGGGGAGAATAGAGAATCTTTTCCCTGCAGTGCTTAGCTTTTAAAGTTTAAAGTTTGACCCAGTGTGATGATGAGGGGGAAAGGGGTGGAGCTTACCACCGCATGTAGGAGCCTCTGCAGGTATGATCACTGGGTCTGGAGATCCAGGGAGGTGACTTTGGCTGCAGGGGAGTGAGTCCGCAATCCCTGAATGTGCTCTGCCATAGTGGTCGGTGAGAGTAGAGGATTTTAGAGTGTATTTACACATGTCCAACTTCTCTGCTGCCCATCCCATGGAATTTTGGATGCTTTGCATTGTATGTCCTAGGGGGGCACTTAAACAGCCTTTTTAAACTGTGCCTTCATACCTTTTCATGGGATCAGCCATTCTGCAAAAGCTAGAGTAGATCCCTAATGATGAAAAGTAGGAGAAAGTCTGCGGGGAATAATGGCATATCATAGCACAGTACGAATGCGCATTCATTTGAAATATTTACCATGTTGCTTCATGTCATTTTGAACCTAAAATTAGAGGAAAAAACCCCATGTCATCAATAATATGAACTATTTACTATGGGGTCTATTCTGTCCCGCTATTTGGCCTCCTGCCGGCTCTGTCCCAAGCCTCCCCATACGAACAAGGAGTTTGTACAGGGAGGCTTAAACGGGGACAGGAGGGGACTTTGCGGAGGCGGAGCTGGGCAGGCAGTGGGCGATCCACGACCCCGGACGTGCAGGGCCAATTCTGAAATCAGCTCTGTACGTCTGGATTCAGCAGACTGGATGGGACTTATTCCACCTCAGGGGACAGCAGGCCCAGGCAGCAGTAGTGAGGTGAGGGAGTGCAGGGGGTTCCCCACAGCCCGACTCTGGCCATGGAAGGCCAGATCAGGAGGCGGTCTGCAGGGAAAGGAAAGAGTGGTCGGCGGCCAGGGACTGCGGCTCCTGAATGGAGAACTGGTGCCACCGCGACTTCATTCAGGAGTCTGACTGAGTTAACCGGGCATTGGTCTGTACATGCAGGCTAATTGTAATCGGGTCCCGGCCTGCACATACAGACCCTAGACCCAATTCTGATCCTACCAGGTACATCTAGCCCCCCACAGGATTGGAATTGGGTTTACCTCTGCGCATCCCAATTCCGATCAGGTGCACAGGGGCCTGGATGCACATATTGGAATGTTCCTCAACATGTGCCCATAAAGTACTACGTACACCTGATAGTGCTATACAAATAATGATAATAACAAAAATAGAGAGAAAGGAAAGCACAGAGTACTATAAAATCATGCTCTCTCTTCATACCGAACCGCCAGGATCATGCTTGTACCTTTTATTGCCATCGGTTGGATAAGGTGCCAAGTTGAAGAGGTGTGCACCATATTGCAGGGAGACTCTGCCCCTTTTTGCACCCTTTTGTGCACACATTCATGCACCCCAGCATTACTGGATTCCACAATATTGAATTATTTTCTGTACTCCTTTTTCTTTTAATCATGACTACCCCAGCTATTGCTGTGGTTTTGGTGCCAGACGTTACTCTGCTGTACATCTAATTCATCAAGTTTATCACCATCACCAATCTGAATTTGTTGCCAGTACCTCACATAAATTCTCCATGGTCTCAACTGCATGAATGTGTAAGAGGGTTTCCATTACAAGCAAGGTGATTCTGTGGCTCTTGCTACAAATTCTCTGCTTTGGGGTTCTTAAAGGGGGACTTGTTTTATATTTAATAGATAACGTTTTATGCTGTTTTGCCTTCTGATTTATTTTTGTAGCTGTATTGCAGAAGGGGATTTTTTGTGTTCTTAGAAAAAGCTTTTTTTCTGCTGCTATTTTTTTTCCTCAGGTTCAAAGAGAAAGGCAAGCCCTTTGAAGCCATTGCACTCCTGAGGTGGTGTTCTGTGTTGTGTTCGGTCTTCAGGCGGCTCACTGTTGATAGAGAGAGCGGCACCCCTAGTTGCTGTTATTGTATCGATCCATCTCATTGCATTGAGCCTTTATCTTGCCAAGCATGATGTGCTTCTCTAATGATCTCTCTCTTCACATGATGTGTCTAAAGTATGAAAGTCGAAGTCTGGTCATCTGAGCTGCTAAAGAAAGCTTAGGTTTGATCTCCTCTAGTACCGACTGGTTTGTTCTTCGGGCAGTCCATGGTATACACAGAATTCGTCGCCAGCACCATAATTCAAAGACATCAATTTTCTTCCTGTCTATCTTTTTCACTGTCCAATTTTCGCATCCATATAATGTTATTGAAAATACCATGGCTTGGAGAAGTCAAATGTTTGTATGGAGAGAGACATCTCTTCTCTTGAGAATCTTATCTAGGATCTTCCTAGCCATTCTAGCCAAAGAACAGAAGCGAGGGACATCTTGAACAATTTTCAGAAGACTGTGTTCGTGAGAAACTAGTTCAACTTAAAGTAGACAAAGCGATGGGACCGGATGGGATACACCCTAGAATACTGAGGGAACTTGGGGACATTCTAGCAACTCCACTGACTGACCTTTTCAATGCCTCGTTGGAGTCTGGAGTGGTGCCAAAGGACTGGAGAGAGGCTCATGTGGTGCCTTTACACAAAAGCGGAAGTAAGGATGTGGTTGAAAACTACAGGCCGGTTAGTTTAACTTCGGTGGTGAGTAAATTATTGGAGTCCGGCGGATTACAGGATCCGAGGCAGCATGGATTCACCAGAGGCAGGTCTTGTCAGACAAATCTGATTGATTTCTTTGACTGGGTGACCAGGGAGTTGGACCGAGGGAGAGCTCTAGATGTGGTGTATTTAGATTTCAGTAAAGCCTTTGACACTGTTCCTCACAGGCGACTTATAAACAAACTGAGCACCCTAGGGATGGACCCTAAAGTTACTGCTTGGGTTAGAAATTGGTTGGGTGGGAGGCGACAAAGAGTACAAGTAAATGGAGCTCACTCTGAGGAGAAGGATGTTACCAGTGGTGTGCCCCAGGGATCTGTCCTTGGTCCGATTCTTTTTAACATCTTTGTTAGTGATATAGCGGAAGGGCTGTCGGGTAAGGTTTGCCTCTTTGCAGATGATACCAAAATCTGCAATAGAGTAGACGCCCAGGAAGGTGTAGATAACATGAGGAGGGATCTAGCTAAGCTTGAAGAATGGTCTAGAATTTGGCAGCTGGGATTTAATGTTAAAAAATGTAAGGTCATGCATTTGGGCTGCAGCAATCCAAGGGAGCAATACAGTATAGGAGGTGAAGTACTTTTGTCCACTAAAGAAGAGCGGGACCTAGGCGTGGTTGTGTCTGATGATCTTAAAGTAGCTAAACAGGTAGAAAAGGCGATGGCAAAAGCTAGAAGGATGCTTGGGTGCATACGGAGAGGAATGGCTAGCAGAAAAAAGGAGGTGATAATGCCTCTGTATAAGTCTTTGGTGCGACCTCATTTGGAGTATGGTGTGCAATTCTGGAGACCGCACCTTCAAAAGGATGTGAACAGGATGGAGTCGGTGCAGAGGGTTGCTACTAAAATGATTAATGGGCTTCATTATAAAGCATATGAGGACAGACTTAATGATCTTAATATGTACACCTTAGAGGAAAGGCGGGATAGAGGTGATATGATTGAGATGTTTAAATACCTCCATGGCATAAATGTTCAGGGAGAGAGCCTCTTTCAATTGAAAGCAAGTTCTGCTACGAGGGGACATGGGATGAGGGTGAAGGGAGATAGATTCAGGAGTGATATGCGGAAATATTTCTTTACAGAAAGAGTAGTGGATCCGTGGAATAGTCTCCCAGTGGAGGTGGTAGAGATGAGGACAGTAACTGAATTCAAAAAAGCATGGGACCAACACAGAGGATCTCTAAAGGTAAAAAGTGGACTGTTGTAGTTGTTATGGAAGGACAGACTAGATGGGCCTTGTGGTCTTTTTCTGTCATCATGTTTCTATGTTTCTATTCTGCCAAGAGTAGTGCGTCATTGGATTTCTTGACTGCTTGTTGTTTCTTTATTGATAGTTGATCCAAATAGGTTAAAGTTGTCTACTATTTCAATTTCTTCTCCATCAACGATGAACTTATTGATTTTTCCAGTTGTCAGGATCTTTGTCTTCTTAGCGTTAAGGTGCAGGCCCATTTTAAGACTATGTTCCTTGATCCTGAGGTGAGGAAGTGATATTGATCCTCTCTTACTTCAAATTGTCTCTGCTTGGGTGCATGCTGTGGCATGCACTGCATTGTGTGCCGAAGGAGCATGACAAAGGAGTATGTTGTGCTCCTTTCATGTGCTACTTTGTGTGTCCTAGCACCACCCATATGACCTCTTGGTTTATTTATTTATTTAACAAGTTTTATATACCGCTTTATCATTTCAATCAAAGCGGTTTACATTGAAACTTAAACTTGGTAATGTACATTAAACAGGGACATTGATAACTTGGATTTTTCTGAGGCAATGGAGGGTTAAGTGACTTGCTCAAGGCCACAAGGCGTGCTAGTGGGAATCAAACCCTGGTCTCTGGGTTCCCAAGACAGTGTTATTAACCATTAGACTACTCCTCCACTCCTTGGTTCATCCTGTGTCACCATCTTTCTAGTCCTTCTCACTCCCTTACTTTGGTCCGCAGCACTATCTTTTCCATGGATGGCCGCATCTTTCATTCCAGTGCACACTGTCCTCCTATGCATCCCATAGCCCCTGGGTAAGAACCTTGGTTTCTGTCCCACTGCATCTGCCTTGACATTCCTCCCTTCTTTCTCTGGTGCATTTGCTCAGTCTGGGCCTCCTTAATGTGTGCTCTCTTAAACAGAAAACACACCTTATCCCTGACCTACTCTCATCAGGTTCACCGGACATTCTTTGTCTGGTAGAAACCTGGCTATCAGATGCCTGCCTGACTTACTTGTCTGACTCTTGCCCTTCAGGGTATAAGTACTTCCACCTCAATCGTCTACAGCAGAGTGGCAGTGGGCTCGCCGTGCTTTGCTGTTCGTCCTGTGTGGTTACGCACCTGGACTCCCAACTGACATTCTCTTTAGAGATCTTGTTCCTCAAGGTCCACACTTCTTCTCCACTTCTGGTGGCCATGGTCTACCTTCCCCCACATGTTTCCATGCCTGCTTTAAAGGCTTTATATAACATCATCACTCCTTATCATCAGCCCACTAATAGCTCTTGGTGATTAACATCTGTCTCCAGTCCCTGTCCGAACTGGTTCCTAAGGATTTCCAATCATTCCTGCTGTCCCATAATCTGCGCAAATATGTCCAGGTGCCCACTCATGTCATTGGGCAGACACTGGACATCATTCTCATGATCCCCTCACTGTCTCTGTCACCAGTCCAGGTGATCCCACTCCCTTGGACTGACCACTCTTTTCTTTCCACATCCTGCACCCTCTCTTTCACCCTCTCCCCCTCTCCTCTCTTCCTTTGTCACTCACTGTCAGCTGTTCCTGGCTAACTTTTCCTCTCGCCACCCTGACAATCAAGTGGACCTGCTGCACTATCCACTATCTGCTGCCCTGAATACCTTTGCTCCTCTCCGTCCTCATCCCCCTGCTCGTCCTTCTAATCCCTGGTACCACCAGGGTCTCCATCTCCTAAAGGGGCAACAGCACCACCTGGAGTGCCAGTGGCACAAAACTAACTTTCTGTTGCTTACTGCATTCCAGTTGGCCTCTCTATACTACCGCAAGGCTGCTGTCCAGGCTAAAAAGACCTATTATTCCTGTCTGTTTGGCCATGATAACAACTTGTCCTGCCTATACTGCCTCCTATGTCACCGCACTACTCCCCCGACTGACTCAGTTATGGGGTCGTCCCTGTTCTTCCAGGATTTTGCCATTGCTTTCTAGCAAAAGGTATTAGATATTCAGTCTACCCTACCTCCTCTGCCTATTTTCACCCTCTCTGCCTCTGCTTTTTCTCCCTCTGCATCTGGGCTTTCTGGGCTTCAACCTCCCACTTATAGCGATCTCCCTTATACTATAGCTTAGTCACAGGCAACCACTGAACCATCTGATCCAATGCCCTCCCACCATTTCAAGCTGGTCGAGGACTCTTTCCTTTCTCCATTGCCCTCCATCATCACTGTTTCCTTCCTTCCCACTGTAAGGAGGCCGTCATCCTTTCTATCCTGAAACCAGGTTATCGCAGGACATATTCTGAATCTTATTCTTACATCTTCTTCCTGCCCTGTTACTCCTTCTGGGATCTCAACCCTCCCACTTTCCTGGATGGATCACCACTGTGTATTTTTTACCCTTTCTCTTCCAGCAAATTCGCAAGTACCATCATCATCTGTATCCACACAATCCCTATTGAGGCGTTCTCTCCCCCTGGCCACCCTTCAGCAGTTTCCCTCTGCTGACACCTTGTTCCCCCCAGATTTCTCCTCCCTCTCTACTGACGTCCAGGCACAAACATGGCACACTTTCCTTGGTAATCATCTGGATTGACTAGCACCACCCGTGCCAGCCCTTCCCCGGCGTCACCCTCAGCGCCACTCGTGGTTCAATGCTGATCTCTCCAGCCTCCATTCTCACCTCCGCAGAGCCAAATACTTCTGATGCCGCCATCCATCATCTGATACTCTCCTACACTTTCGCCGTTGCCATCGCTATTACAAGCAGTCAATACACAAGGCCAAGAAATCACATTTCTCGTCTCAGATATCGTTCTCTGCTAATTCCACCAGGCAACTCTATTCCTTACTCCACACTCTTTCCTCCTCTCATGCCTCTTCTAATATAGCTGCCTATCCTGCTCCCTCTGATCCAGAATGCCTAGCTATCTACTTTTCAGAGGTCAATGCGCTACGTACCACCATCCCTAGTTATTCTTCACCTTTGTACAGCTTCCCCCTTCCCCCACCTCTGTTGCTTCCCTTTCCCATGTCTGGTCCTCATTCCTGCCCATTACCACATCCGATCTTTCCAAGATTATTAAATTCCCTCATAAAACTACATGCCCCTTGGATCCCCTACCCTCATACTGGCTTACTGAGCTATCACATGCTCTGCTTTCCTTTGTACTCACTATTTTCAATTCTAGTCTCTCTTCCAGCATCTTCTCATCTCTCTGGAAACACACTATCATTTGCCCCATTCTCAATAAACATCTCTGGACACCACCATCCTGGCTAATGGGTGCTCCATTTCCAGTCTCTCATTTGTTTCTAAAATTCTGGAGAAACTTGTCTTTGAATAACCATTCTCTCATCTTGATTCTACACACATCCTGCACCCCTGGCAGTCAGGATTCAGACCCGGCCACAGCATGGAAACCATTCTCCTTTTACTGCTCAATGAGGTTCACATCTCTTATGACTAAAGTGATATATCGATCACAGTTTCACTTGACCTCCCCACAGCCTTTGATCTCATTGAACATTCTATTCTACTCTCCCCTCTTCATGATTTTAGGCTCCAGGAAACTGTTCTCCTTCGGTTCCAATCTTTTCTATCCTCCCACGCCTTCTCTGTAGTCTGCGGGTCGACCACCTCCCCAACTATCCCTCTCACCTGTGGTGTCCCCCAGGGTTCTGTATTGGAACCTCTCCTTTTCAATATCTTTCTAGTCCCCCTTGCCCTGATCATCCAACAATCTAGTATTTCTGCTTACTTCTATGCAGACAATATCATTCTCCTTCATCACACAAATTCTCGCTCCCTGGACTCCTGCCCATCATGTGTTTCTGCCGGGCTACACACTCATCATCTTCATCTCAATCCATCAAAATGCACTGCCATATAGTTCATCTTTCAGACTCCCTGCCCTACGCTGGCTCCTAGATCACTAACTCCCCTGTCCCTCTTGTCCATTCACTTTGATACCTCAGGGTCATCTTGGATTGGTCACTCTCTTTCCATAACCACTTGTCTTCCTTGGTTCAGCACTCTTTCTTCTCCTTACATCAAATATGTGCAGTTTGCCCCTTTCTTGACATACATTCACTAAAGACTCTCCTTATATTACTGGTGGTTTCTAGGCTTGATTACTGTAACTCTGCACTTGCTGGTCTTCCCTCCTATCAGCTTTGCCATCTTTAGCGCCTTCAAAATATCGCTACATGACTTCTAACGCATTCCTCTCACTTGGATCACATTATTCCCCTCCTCATTCACCTCCACTAGCTTCCTCTTAAATACCATATCAACTATAAGATTCTCAGAACAAGAATCTGACTAATCTTATCCAGTTCCACACTCCTCGTTACCCTCCAAGATCCCTCCATGTCCACTGTTTAGCACTTCCATCAGTCTTCCATGCACATCTAGAACAAACATGTAGCTCCACTTTTTTCTTCCTGGGCCCCACTTTGTGGAACTCCCTACCTGCTACACTGCACTCACAGCTCTCACTGCTGAGGTTTAAAACTATGTTGAAACTCACCTCTTCCACCAAGCATTTGATCTCCCACTTCCTCAATCATAACTAATTCCTGCCACTATCCTTTTATTCTGTTTGTTCTCTCGCTCTCACACTGTTCTGTCTGATTTATGGCATTCCTTTCCTTTTTCCTCACAGCCTTTTTGTAACTGTAAACCGCTCTGATGCAGAGTAGCCTAGGGCAGTATATCAAATGCAAATTAAGATAAAGATTATGGGAAGGCAGAACCACAGGACCCATTAGTTATTGTCCTATCTCCCTTCTGCCTTTCTTTTCTAAGCTCACAGAACGCTTGGTGGTACAACAGTTCCAGTCCTTCCTTCTCTGTTCTGCTACTTTTCACCTGGCTGAGACCAGATCCCACCCCAAGCTCTCAGCAGAACATTCCCTCCTTGCCATTACTAACTTTCTTTGCCACATCCCTTGATTCCCATCAAAACATTCTCCTGGTCTCTGGATCTCAAGACTGCCTTTGGTTTGGTGAACCTCTCCCTCCTTCTCTTTCAAATGCACTCTCTGGGTATTTCAGATACTGTGCTTACTTGATTTCGTTCCTACCAACAGGACTGCACTTTTGGGTCACTTGGCCTTCCACAACCTCTTCACTATGGTGTCCCTCTGGGGTTCTGTTCTGGGTCCTATTCTTTTTTAACATTTTCCTTATCCCTCTGGCATACCTCATCCAGTCATTAAATATCACTTTCTACATATACGTGGATGATATTCAACTTCTTTCACCTGCCTGCTCACTCCTGAACCTCAGTCTCTTCCATCTCCTCAAAACTGGATAAGATTGCTGACTGGTTGGCCTCTCGTGGTCTTAAGATGAACCCTTCGAAGACTGTAGCCACTATCTTTTCTATCGCTCTCCCTCTCTCTTCTGGCAGCTCCCACCATTCACGGTTCTCAGATTCCCCTTCTGGACTGCCTTAAGGACTTGGGTGTTCAGAGCTGTCTACTCTACTTTTTAACATTGATCTACAATCACTTTGCTCCATGATAAGCAAGTATGCTATAATATCAACTGTGAGATTTACGCAGATATTATGAACTTTACCCCATTCAATACTGATCAATCGGATCACTCTTGGATCACAAATTGTCTAAGAGCAATGACAGTCTGCATTAATAAGTTAAGCCTTGCAATCAATTTCACAAAGTCTGAAGTTCTTTATGTTACAAGAAATACCTCTTTTACACCACCTAAGAATATACATATTCTAGATTATGATCTAGCTGTTAAGCAACATGTAACGTATCTTGGTATAACTCTTGACCAAAATCTCATCTTCCAAGAGCACATTAATGGGATTATTCTGTGCTACAAATAGAGGGGATAGACGGCCTGACGGGATGTCCATCCCCACTATTCGTGCCGGCTCCTGCCTCCGACTTACTTCTCCGACGGTTGTGTGGGGAAGTTAGATGGGGGCGGGGAATGGGTGGCCCGGGGGTGGAGTCTGGGTGGCAGTCGCCGGCTCTGGATGTACAGGGCCGATTCTAATGTCAGCCCTGAACGTCCAGGGCAAGCAAAATGTCCGGGTAAGTTATTCCACCTCCAGGGCGCAGATGGGGCAAGGGGAGCCAGGGGACATTCCCTGCAGCCCGACTTTGGCCTTAGGTGGCCAGATCAGAGGTTGGGCTGCAGGGAATAAACCCTTTTTCAGGCAGTCGGCATCGTGGCTCTCCAATGGAGCCATGGTGCCATGGCAACATGATGCCATGGTGCACGGCTCCATTGAGTCGTCTTGACTGAATTAGCCAGGGGCAGTCTTGCACATGCAGGCCGGACTGAATCGCAGTCCCGGCCTGCACGTGCAGGACTGTTTGTGATTCTGATCCTGCGGGGCTAGACGTACCCTGCGGGATCAGAATCACGATCCCCTCTGTGCGTCCGATTCAGAACGGACACACAGAGGGGATCTACAGTACTTCGGGACAGAATCGGACCCTAAAAGAATAACTAAAAAGACTTACTATAAGTTACGAACAATCCAGAAATTAAAACCTATACTAAATGAATATGACCAGGACGATTTATCAATCTATGATAACACCTACCCTAGATTATTGCAAGTTAATCTTCCAAGGTCTTCCAATGAAATCAATATACCCACTACAACTTGCTCAGAACACAACTGCACGTCTGATCATGGAAACCTCGAAGATGAATACATAACTCCAATTCTATTTCAGTTACACTGGCTTCCAATTCATATGTGCTGCAAGTTTAAATCGATTCTGATCATTTTCAAAATTTTACATAATATTTTCCAGCAACCCTTCAACCTTTACTTACAATGAGACCTAACAATAGAGAAGATCTTGCGAGAATTTAATATCTATACCTAAGCAACATACAAGCACAAAGCAAATAACTTGTAACCGTGCCTTATCTTCATACGCTTCATCTCTTTGGAACTCTTTGTCAGGGGAATTAAGATCCATATCTGATATCAAAGATTTCAGGAAAGCGCTGAAGACTCAGCTTTACAGGGAGAATTTTGGACCTGATATGTTAACCTACTCTGCATTTGATTATATCTCCTTATTTTATGTTTTTTGTAACACTCCAAGTTAACATTCTCTGTTTAATGTATCCATTTGTGATTGATGTAAACTGCATTGAATTTAAGAAATGCAGTATAGGAGACCTGTTAAATAAATACATTTCAATTCTCTTCTCTCCTTTTCTGCTTAGGTCCCTGCTACTGTTCAGCGATTTCTTTCTCTTGCGGGTGATATGATCCATCTTCGATCTGCTGGTTTCTTGAAACTCACTCTAACCTTCTCCTGGTACTCTCTTTGGTGATATTACACTTGGATTATGCTCTCTCCTTTCTGGCCTTCCCCACTACCAACTCCATCGCCTACAGTTGGTGCAAAATACAGCCCTTCGGCTTTTCCAGGGTGCTCAAAAATATGACAGTATCACTCCCCTTTACTTTTCTGAACATTGGCTCCCTGTCTCTTACCATCTCTCTTATAAGCTCCTCTATATAACATTTCATGTGTTCTACTCTGGTAACCCTCCATTTCTTTCCCAGCTGCTCACGTCTTATGTCCCTTCCTGTGGTCTCTGCTCTGACTCACAGAATCTGTTGGCGGTGCCGGGTCTTTGTGTCCTTCGATCTTCCTCAGTCCCTCCTCTGCGTTCCAGGCCATGGCCCTGGTCATGTGAAACGCCCTCCTCTCCCATTTTCAAACACAACTCTCCTCCTGTTTTAAGGCCCAACTTAAGGCCCATCTTTTTACCCAGGCCTTCTGCTCTGTCGCTTCTTGCTGACCATGGAGTACTGCTTCCTAGCTGTGCATCAGCCGGCACCTCTGAGTTGATTACCTCCCCTGCTCTGTCTCAGTCTATTCCCCTAGCTCCCCAAACGTGGCCTTAGTGCTTGTTGCTGCATTGTTGTAACCTAGGCCTCCTGACCCTCTTCCTCTCCCTTGTATTGTGCCATGTCTGTAGTCGTCCTTCCTTGTTACCTTAATTTTATTGTACACCGCCCCGGTATACTCATGATGGGTGGTCTATCAAGTTTAATAAACTGTAACTGTAATTTATTTTTAACCTTTAGGTTACATTAATCCTCCATTGCCTCAAGTTCACAACATAGATTGCAAGCCTTCTAGGGAGAGGCAAGCATCTACTGCACCTAAATCTAACTTACTTTGAGCTACTACTGGAAAAGTGTGAGAAATAAATTAATTGAGAGGTTTCTGCTCTAAGAAACTTGAAATCTATAACATTAATCACAATGGAAATAATTTATCACCATACTTGTGTTTCCCACTGCCTGTGTGGTTGGAGTCCCTCGGCCTTTGCTGATGTGAGAAGAAAGCCCGCATGACGTGTTTGCCGCAACTCTAGGCACTTAAAAGGGAAGAAAATTACTATTTCCTGCCTGAGTGACAATGAGACAAAATCTAAACAAGCGGTTGAGTGGTAACAGCTTTGTAAAGGTTTTTAAATATTCTTCACTTGAGGTCACAAGTGGCCGTGAGACAGTCACTGGCAGTATTGCTGTCATAAAGAAGCACTCAGCTGCTATTACTACACACCACCTTCCAATTCTTTCCATTGAAAGCTTTGACAAGTGGCTAGAAAAAGAAAGCCTGAAATAGAATGTGTTACACCTCCTGCCCTATCTACTTAAACCGCTTCTTCCTGCTGAAAAGCAAACACACTAAGAAAGAGCTTTAATTACAACTGGTCATCTCTAATGCAACTGCTTTGACATGGAACAGAGGAAGCAGGAAATAGGACTTTGCGAAATTGCAGGCAAAGTTCTACCCAGACAATGGGAGGGAGGATTGTGCGACTGTAAAAGATGATATAGACCTGTGTGTGCTTCTTAAGGCCGAGGATCGATCGAAAAGGTTGAGATGAATAGATTGTGATCTTTGAACTGCTTCCGCTATGGGGTAATGATGGCCCTGTCAGGCTGCAAGAAGGTGGTGTTTCCCAAAAAAAGATTTGTTATTTTCTGTCACTCTTTAGCAGTCAGCCACAGTCTGTCCTTTGCCTCAAGCAGTGTCTCCTGAGAAGTTCATATATGCAATAGAGATGCGCACAAAAACATTTTTGAATCAGTCTGTTTTCGGATCAGTTTTAATTTTGTTTAGTTTATTATTTACATATTGCTGGAGTAGCTTAATGGTTAGAGCTGTGATCTTGGTCAACTCACTTAACCCTCCATGGTGTTGGGTACAAAAGTAGATTATAAGCCCTTTGTGGACAGGAAAATACCTACTGAATATGAATGTAACTCACTTTAAACTACTCCTGAAAAAAACATGAGCTCAATCCAAATTTCTTTCAGATCTATTTAAAGCGAATGGAGGAAGCAGTTTGTTTTATTACTAGTATTTAGCTCACACCTTTTCCAGTAGTAGTTCAAGGCAAGCTACAATTGGGTATTATAGGTGCCTGGAGGGTTTACTATCTAAATTTGTACCTGAAGCAATGGAAGGTTAAGTGACTTGCCCAAGGTAAGACAGTGGGATTTGAACCCTGGTCTTTCTGGGCCTAGGCTAGTGACCTAACCACTAGGCTTCTCCTCCAGCAGAGAAGTTTGACATCAAATCTTTTTGAAACCTGCTTGAAACTTGCTGGCAGGCATCAGTAGCACAAGCAACAGCATCTCAATATACCAAGAGTAGCCTGAACACTCTACATACTAAAAGTGGAGCAAAGGACACCAACAGTGGTATGAAGAGTCCAAGCCGTCATGACAGGGAAAGGGACACAAACACTCCAAAGCTGCAATATAGAGGCAAGACAACACAAACAGTGGAATTAACACTCTAAGGTAGTAAACCATGGGCAAAAGGCACCCTAATAGTGGCATGAAGACTCCAAAACACTGAGGGGGTGTAAAAACAGCACCAACAGGGACAAGAATATCTTAGGTACTGTGAGAATGGCAGAGTAGAAGCAGGCATTTGTAAGAACAAATGAAGGCATTATGAGATTGGCAGCTTGGCACCAATGCTGTCATGAGCAAAACATGAAGGCACCATGAGAGTGGCAAGGAGAAGCAGAAAGAATGACATGAACAGCCCAAGGCACCACGAGGGAGCAGGCCACACAACTGGCAAAGCAGTGAGGGCAGAACATGTGGGCATGCACTGGATCAGTCTAGCAGTGTACTTAGCCTCTATTCCAGTTGCACAAAAACTGAAGAAACTCAACTGGAGGGAGGTTTAGCCATGAGCAATGTAGACTCATGATATCTCCTGCCATTGAAAAAACTCATTCACTAAGCATACTTGATGGTGGGCATGAAAGGGAATGCTGGGCAATCTAGCCCAGGTCTGGCCAAACTGTAGCCTTGTGGCCAATATGTCAGTGGGTCTGAAGTCGTGGCCTTATATGTTCTGAAGGGTATTGCATTGCTGAAATTTCTACAGGAGACTCAGTTATTGCAGAATGATGCTGATCTCTGTTGTTTACTGCTGTAACTATGGCCTGTGTCAAGGAAGTCCATTCTGTGGTGCCTTCAGGGTATGGCAGATAAAGATGGGGGAGTCAATTATCGGTAACAGGGTGCTGCTCATGTTGACAGTACTGCCTTCCATAATTCCTACTCTCTTCTTTGCTGCATCCCCACTGGTCATCTGTCTCTAGCGTTCCCTGTGCCCCACCTTACCCACCAGCTTCTCTTTTTAGAATGTCAAAGCACCAGACTAGAGAACAGTGTTCCCTTTGGTCATACAAGGTTGCTAACATGCAGGCCTCCTCATGAAAGAAGGGTTTCAACCTATTTCACAACTGCAGCTTCAAGAAGTCCACCAGCACCAAGACCTTTGGTGCTAATCCCTCTTGTGACCAAAACCCCGTAATATTTGCTGTGGGGATGACCTCACCCAGGGTAGTCTTTCCTCCATGGTCTCCTTGAAGGGTTTCAGAACTATTATCTTTTCAGTCATGTGTTTCCCATCTTGACACCCCAGGGGGACATTCAACACCGATCTCAGTTTCAATGACAATTGATAGAGAGTTGCATCGTAGAGTTAGAATTCCTTTTGATGCCTACATCTCGAATGAGCCAGTACACAGCTGCCACTGTTGTTTCCTGCTTCTCACACAACTCATGCCCATCCTTCATGCTCCATTGAATAGTTTCCTGTATTTCTTGATCAGCTGCTGAAGGGCAATGCTGCTGTTTTTTAGATAATCCCTTACTACCAGGTGCAGAAAGTTTTAAAGCATCAGATCCCATCATAGCTCTCATTGGTCATTGCTGTAATCATGCTCTTGCTACCATCTGTAACAAAATAATCAAGAGATATAGTTGTCTCTCTCTGACTCTTCATCATTGTTCTTATTGCGGCTAAGATATTGGTCAACATATGGCTCCGGACGATCACGATCCATCTGCACCATGTTGCTGGTGTATCCCCACTAGGTCCATGGCCTGCCCCTGCCTAATCCACCTGTCACCAGTGTGCCATTAGGGAAAGGCAGCTGTATGTAGCATTCCAACCAGTCCAGATATTGCTCTGCCTTTGGCTAGCAGTGCTTTCAGTTAGGCACAGCATTCATTGTACAAGCTGTGATTCTCTCGCATACTAAAGACTGTCCTGAAGGCTAAGATGTGCAGCAGACATTTAAACCCTATGTTCTCAACCACCTGCAAGGACTGATCATCCAGGGCAATCATTTCCTCAATGCTCTATGTCACCACCTTCGATGGTGCCCGCCTCTTGCCCTAGTATAGCAATGTCAAACGCCAGCCCATCTCTTTCAAGGTGACTCTCTTAAGTTGGGGTCAGGGCTGCTTGCCTGCCACTTCAGTGGGGGAAGAAGCCTGGGGCTCAGCTTGGGGGATGGACTTCAACTTTACTGTGGCTTTGCTGCTGTTGTGCCCTGTAGTGGAAGGCAAAGTCTCTAGGCTAGCAGCAGTGCTTTCTTTTGAAACCACTCTAATTGGCATTGCTTTTGCAAATGATTCAGAATGTCACAATTGGAAACATGGGCCAGTAGTTGTCTTCTGACAGTGAATCCATTCTGTAAAACATTGACCCTCAACTGCTGAAAAATGCCTCCACACCTCTTATTTTTTCCAAAAATCCCCTTTCTGTACCTTGTGGTTGAGGGCAAATCAAAATGTGAAAGGCCAGGAGCATTTCCTATACTCTCTACTACCTGCTCTTCCTGGATGGTGCCCTTGGCTACGGCACTGTCACTTCCTACATCTGGTGGCTTCTCACCGAATATCTTATCAATACTCTATGATTCTGAAAATACCCCACATGATGAATTATCTGCTTCAGCAACTGCCAAAATACCTGTTGGCGTTACCTGCTGCTTCCCTTCTACTACATCCCTTCCTCCTCCAAAACTGCCTGTCTTCTTTTGCCCCTATGTGGAGATAGAAGCAGACAGCTGCTGTTTCAACTTGTCATCAAAACCTGCCCTTTTAACCGTTACCAAATGCAAATGCAATGTCTGCTTTCAAGTCAATGCTGACTACTGACAACCCAGCAGCTCCAGGTTTTCCTTGGCAGTGTGACTGGAAGTAGATTGCCAGGCCTTTCTTCCGAGGCAATGGAGGGTTAAGTGACTTGCCCAAGGCTACAAGGAGTGTTAGTGGGAATCAAACCCAGGTCTCTTAGTTACCAAGCCAGTGCTCTAACCACTCCTGATATATTCCACTTTAAAAAAAAAAATCTTTATTTCATTTGGAGGACTATGGGAGATCCCGAAGTCTCTGTTCATCACTACTGGTGGTGTGCTGGCCCTCGGTTTCTATGAAAGACCCTTTTCTCATCTCTCCCATTCCCATGCCCAGCCCTTGAAATCATTGACATGAGTAGATGGAAGAGAAACAGATCACCATTAGCTTGTATGCTACATGTGTGTGTGTGTGTGTGTGTGTGTGTGTGTGTGTGTATGTGTGTGTATGTATGTGTGTGTGTGTGTGTGTGTGTGTGTGTGTGTGTGTGTGTGTGTGTGTGTGTGTGTGTGTATATAGAGGTTTTAGTGTTAATATACAACACAACCAGTATTGGATACACGCAGCCAATAGTCTTTCTAGTCTAAAATTCACCTCACACACTGGCTCTTAAAAATGAGTTTGACACAATTTTAAAAGTCACTCTTCGGGAATCAGCTGCGAGTGTGCTGGAGGTGTGAGGGGCCTGACCATTGGCCCTAGTCACTGCTGCCATTTTGGATGCCGTTGTTGATGCTGATATTCTCCCTACAACATCGGGCAGGCATGGCGGGGCAGCCTGCACCCGGCAAGGTCTCCTGCTTTGCCTATAAGTTTGAGTGGATCTTCTCCACGACCGCGGAGCGTGACCCGAAGGGGCATGTCTAAAGGGGCGAGACCCGCCCCTTTGGCGCCCCTTTGGCATCACTGCAGCATTCTGAGTCTTCAGTTCTCCTTGACTATTTAATTTATTTTATGTTTGTTTTATTATGGGGAACCGGAAGGCTAAAGCTGGGAGCAAAGTCCAGGGCGCTGGTGCCATGGCTGTTAAACCGGCCGGCCCCCTGGATAAGCACTTTGCTCCCTTGCCGCTGGCACAGTCTTCTCCTGATGGGGTCTCCCTGAGTTCGGATGGGAGATCCCCACCACCCTGTCCTGTACACTTACTCTCTTCTGCTTTTTCTGGAGAGTCCCCAGAGTTGGTAAGGGATATTCAACCATTAGTCTGCTTAAACTGGTTCGGTTTACAGCTCCTGGTAGCTCTTCTGAGCTCCCAGTTCTGCTCCCAGATGCAGAGATTACGTTGAAAGATGTTTGGGGGGCCTTAAAGTGTATTGATGATAAAATATCTTCTACATTAAATTCATCATGTGCTTTCTCTCAAGAAGCACTGTTTCTCTGCAGCAGCTTAATGAAAAGGTTTCATCTATGGATATGGCTCTTACTAAGCTGGAGTTTCAAGTCCTTCCACTACATACTGTAAATGTTGCTGGGATTAAAGATTCTTTGATCCTTCATGCTAAATTGGAAGCTCTTGAAAACTCTATGCGTTCATGTAATTTCGTTTTTTGAATTTTCCTCAATCTTCTCTTCTTTCACCTAAGATTCTTCTGGATAAATATTTGAAAGAAATTTTAGTCATAGCAGACTTAACTGAAGTTTCACAAATTTACTCTATCCCTTCAAGCATAAAAAAAACTAGCCCTGTTGAGGGCGGATTGGATGAGGTGGTTCCTTCTATGTCTAATTTGACCGCCTTCTTTGAGGACTCTCTGGGTATTATCAATCAGCGTTCCACTTTGTTGGTTTCTTTTCCATCTCTAGAGATTCAACAGCGTATCCTTAGGGCTTTTTTCAAGGTTAAGTCTGCCAAGTTTTGTGGACAGGTTGTGAATGCTTTTCCAGATGTGTCTCGTGCACCAAACTTTGTCGGAGGCAATTTTTTAAATTTGAAGCCTCAGGTCTTAGCTTTGGGTGCCACCTTTTTCTTGCGTTTCCTTTGTAAATGCATCATCAGTTTTGATGGTGCTTCTTTTCTTTTTGTAGATGTTACATATCTGGAAAACATTTTATTTTTATCTGAGAGACAGGGTATAGCAAAGCAGGGCAATAATTGTGGGCGCACTGCCTTATTTTCTATTTTGTTTTTATTGTTTCTTTTTCTGTATAGCAGTCGAGTTCTCTTCATGTGGACTTTATTGATATTTTTTTTTTTGGTTGAAATTTTGCCTTTTACTGTATTTTTGGAATTGTCCTTGTATTTTTGGTTATTGTAAATTGACTAAAATCTATAAATAAAAAAAAAAAGGTCACTCTTCTCATTCACAGACATGCAAAGGATGTGTTCTGCTTGTCATAATCCGATCAATGTTCTCTCCTTTGCTCTATCTGCTATTTTTTAAATCCTTTTGCTTCAGAAAAAGTTTAAGGCAAGCAGTTGCTTTCTACATAACCTTTCGGTCTGAAATCTAACACAGAAGTGAATGCAAAGGGATATTTATCTGATTATTTTTTTCAGTTTTATGTTTATCATCAGCCATTTAGAAGAAAACTTGGAAAGTGTTAGGCTGGGATAAGATTGTTGGGCTGCTTCACAAAATATTCCATATGATTCTTGCTTCTTGCTGGTTCTGCTCTGTCTACAAGTGCAGTATTCCTTGCCCCATAGATAATGCTCATGGAAACAAATGATTTTTCATTTTTTTGAGACTCATGGCCATTTGTTTCATTTAAAGTTAAATGAACCATAAACAGATTCGCTTTTCTCCAAAGAGACCAAGGTTTGAATCGCACTTGCACTTCTTATAGCCTCAGGCAAGTCACAAAACCCTTCAGTGCCTTAGGTATGAACATAGATTGGAAGCCCTCCAAGGACAGGGAAATATCTGATTGTAACTCATCTTGAGCTACTACTGGAAAGGTGTGAGAGAAATAGTAAATTTTTCCATTCATTTCAAAATAAATGCACACCCTTAATATACACAACATCTAGGTACATAGGGACCCTTTAACCAAGGTTCTGAGGTTTTTGCACATATCATGGGTTTTGAATAAAACCTAGCATGTGTTAATTGTAAAAATCATGTGCTAACTATTGGGAGCATGACCAGCATGTTTCTGGCAGTTACTGTACTGAAGAGTATCCCAACATGCAGTAGCAGCATTTGTAATTAATGAGGGTGTTCAATGCCACCCATTCAGGTGATGTTAATGTACCCATACTAACTGCAACATTAACAATTAGTGCACAGCATTAATCCCCATGCAAATGGCAATGTGCAGTCCATGCCCACTCTCTACCCCTAAGCAGTGATGTGATTCGAAACCTCCTAGGAACTGGTTCAGTCAGTGGTGGGAATCAGCCAGGTCGCATCGGTTCACGCAAACTGGTTCCTAGGGTTTCTCGCATTTGCTGAACTCATCCCAACAGGCCATGTCACTACCACATCTGCACTGGTGGGATTCAAAACACCCGACAGAATTTTGATGGCATAGGAGGGATGGCAGCATCGGAAGAAGTCCTCTGATGCCATCTGAGGGGTACTGAGGCATCCATCTGCCAACCAGACTTGATGTCTACAGAGGTATGCTGTCTGCCAGGTGCCAAAATCAAAGATATTATGGAGAGGTTGCAGATACTCATCAAGATCACTGACTATTACCCAATGTGGCTAATCCAAGTCGGCACAAATGATACTGCCAGGTATCCCCACTGAGTGTATCAAAAGTGACTTCATGGCTCTGGGACAGAGGGTGAAGCAGGTGGTGTTCTCTTCAGTCCTCCCTTTTGAGGGTAAAGGCCAAGGCAGAAAAGCTTGCAAGCTGGAGATGAATGCATGGCTGTGTGAATGGTGTCATCAAGAGCATTTTGGTTTCCTGGACCATGGGATGTTGTTTCAAGAGTTGCAGAGCAGAAATGGTGTTGATCTGTCCAAGAAAGGTTGACGTGTCTTCAGTAGCAGACTGGCTAAACTACTGTAGAGGACTTTAAACTAGATTCATTGGGGTGGGTGAAGAAAGCCCCCAGGTAAGTGAAACATTACATACCTTTATGGAAATGGGTAAAAGGAACAACATATGGCAAGTGGTGTGTATAAATGCCTGTAGCATGGGAAATAAGATCCCAGATGCTGAAGCTTTAATGGGAGAGGCTGACTTGGATTTAGTGGCAGTTACAGAAACATGGTTCACAGAAAACTATGATTGGAATGTAACTATACCAGGCTATACTTTATTCAGAAAGGACAAGGTAGGAAGAAGGGGAGGAGGAGTGGCCCTATATGTAAAAAATAATATTAAAGCTTTGGAACTACAGAGCTTAAAAGGGAGAGAGGAGGCACTGTGGGTTAAACTAGAAAGAGGGAAAGAGAAATCTATTTGCATTGGTGTGATATACAGACCTCCCTCACAGGAGAAAGAGGTGGACGGAGAGTTAATTGAAGACATACTCATTGCTAGGAAAGGGAAAGTGCTTCTGATAGGGGATTTCAATATACCAGATGTTGATTAAAACATTCCTGCTGCAGTATCATCTAGAAGTAAGGAGATTCTGGACTCTCTACAGGGAGAACTATTCAGGCAACTGGTAACAGAACCCACAAGTGAAGGGGCCATACCGGACTTGGTGCTTACCAATGGTGAAAGTGTTTCTGATGTTATAGTGGGAGATCATTATGCATCCAGTGATCACCAGATGGTGTGGTTCAGTATTAGGACTAGGGCTGTTAAAATCCATTCAAAAGCAAGGGTCTTAGACTTTAGGAAAACTAACTTTGCCAAGATGGGCCAATACCTCAGGGAGTTGTTAGCGGGATGGGAACAGCTGGGGGATGTAGAAAAACTGAAAGGGGATATTTTAAGAGCAACCAACCTTTTTTCTAAAATGGTAAATAAAGTTAAAAGGAAAAGGAGACCACTATGGCTTTTGAAAGAAGTAGCTGAAAAAGTGAAAAAAAAGAGGGAGGCCTTCATAAAATACAAGAGATCATGGAGAAAGGAAGACAGGCATCTATATTTGGAAAAACTTGGAGAAGCTAGCAAAGTAGTCAGGAAAACAATGATTCAAAAAGAGGAGGAAACAGTCAATGCAATAAAATGAGGGGAAAAGACATTTTTCAGATATGTGAGAAGAGCAGGGCAAAAGTGGTATTGTCAGACTCAAGGGTGAAGGGGAGGAATATGTAGAAACTGATGAGGATAAAGTGTAATTGCTTAACAAATATTTCTGTTCTGTGTTCACAGATGGAGAACCAGGAGCAGGACCTCAGAAAACACCCACAAACAGGAACAGAAACGAGGGGCATCCTGAACAATTTTCAGAAGACCGTGTTCGTGAGAAACTAGCTAAACTTAAAGTAGACAAAGCGATGGGACCAGATGGGATACACCCTAAAATACTGAGGGAACTTGGGGACGTTCTAGTAGCTCCACTGACTGACCTTTTCAATGCCTCGGAGTTGGGAGTGGCGCTGAAGGACTGGAGAGAGGCTCATGTGGTGCCTTTACACAAAAGCGGAAGTAAGGATATCGTTGAAAACTACAGGCCAGTTAGTTTAACTTCGGTGGTGAGTAAATTATTGGAAGCGCTGCTGAAAGAGAAAATAGTGAGGTTTCTGGAGTCCAGCAGATTACAAGATCTGAGGCAGCATGGATTCACCAGAGGCAGGTCTTGTCAGACAAATCTGATTGATTTCTTTGACTGGGTTACTAGGGAGTTGGACCGAGAGAGAGCACTAGATGTGGTGTATTTAGATTTCAGTAAAGCCTTTGACACCGTTCCTCACAGGCGAATTATAAACAAACTGAGCACCCTAGGAATGGACCCTAAAGTTACTGCTTGGGTTAGAAATTGGTTGAGTGGGAGGCGACAAAGGGTACAGGTAAATGGAGCTCACTCTGAGGAGAAGGAGGTTACCAGTGGTGTGCCCCAGGGATCTATCCTTGGTCTGATTCTTTTTAATATCTTTGTTAGTGATATACCGGAAGGGCTGTCAGATAAGGTTTGTCTCTTTGTGGATGATATCAAAATCTGAAATACAGTAGACACCCAGGAAGGTATAGATAACATGAGGAGGGACCTAGTTAAGATTGAAGAATGGTCTAGAATTTGGCAGCTGAGATTTAATGTTAAAAAATGCAAGGTCATGCATTTGGGCTGCAGCAATCCAAGGGGGCAATATAGTATAGGGGGTGAAGTACTTTTGTCCACTAAAGAAGAGCGGGACCTAGACATGATTTTTCTAATGACATTAAAGTAGCTAAACAGGTAGAAAAGGTGACAGCAAAAGCTAGAAGGATGTTTGGGCGCACAGGGAGAGGAACGGCCTGTAGAAGAAAGGAGGTGATAGTGCCTCTGTATAAGTCTTTGGTGCAACCTCATTTGGATTATTGTGTGCAATTCTGGAGACCACACCTTCAAAAGAATATAAACAGGCTGAAGTCTATACAGAGGGTGGCTACTAAAATGGTTAGTGGTCTTCATTATAAAGCATATGAGGACAGACTTAAGGATCTTAATATGTACACCTTAGAGTAAGGCGAGATAGAGGTGATATGATTGAGACGTTTAAATACCTCCATGGCATAAATGCACAGGAGGAGAGCCTCTTTTGATTGAAAGCAAGCTCTGCTACGAGGGGACATGGGATGAGGGTGAAAGGGGATAGATTCAGGAGTGATATGTGGAAATATTTCTTTATGGAAAGAGTGGTGGATCCGTGGAATAGTCTTCCAGTGCAGGTGGTAGGGATGAGGACAGGATCTGAATTCAAAGAAGCTTGGGACAAACACAGAGGATCTCTAAAGGAAAAAAGGGGAGTGTTGTTGTGGTTGATATGGAAGGACAGTCTAGATAGGCCATGTGGTCTTTTTCTGTCGTCATGTTTCTATGTTTCTATCAAAATCTGAAACCTGATTTTTATCATATCTGTGATGGCTAACTACCTGAAATTAGGTAAGGGGAAATCTGTCATAAATAAGCACCCAGCTGCTGTTAAGACAACTCTGCTTCCAGTTCTCTCAATCCAAAAGTTAGCTGGGTGGCTATGAAGCAAAAGCCTAAAAATGAACTTGTGCTAAAGAGTTTTGTAGTTTATAGTTTATTCATTTGATATACTGCCAATCAAAATTAAAATATCCATGCAGCTTACAAAAAGCAAAATGCAGGGGAAAACAAACAAGACACTACCAGGGCAGACAAGGAGAAAAGAAAAGGATATGGCCAACAGAGGATACAAAAGAAAAAGTGAAGCAAATGCCAGCCAGGGACACAATAGGATTGCTTCTAAGGAGACCAAGTTGAGAACATGAGCTACTTTCCTTTATGAAGTGGGTGGCAGAGCAGACGGGAGGCCCAAGATATGGGACCCAATCGATTTTTGTAACAGGGCAGGTGGGTGGTGGGATTAAATAGAGCCATTTTTTTCCAAATAGGGACATTTTGTTGTGTGGTTTGTGTCATTTTGACTGCAAAAACAACATACATGTTGCTGATATTTTCATGTTGTTTGCAAACAAAAGCACATCCCGACCGTTCTCTTAAGGTTTATTGCACTTGATCAACCATTTTTCAATATCAAGCAGCAGCAAAGCAGCTAACAGACTATACAACATATAAGGACGAACTGAGATACGACACTGTAGGGTATCAAACAGGGAACCTACCACCAGCTTTCCACCACGACACACAAGATACAGTTTAAAAGGGGCAGAGCTACACAGGAGCCCAGAGTGCAGCAAGGCTTGTCCATGGCCTGTACTGTGAGATCCAGCAAATATCATGCAGGTCTTGAATAGTACCAGAAAGTAATATTTTAACAATAAGTTAGATCAAATCCAGGCCCCTGAAATGATACAAAATAACCAAGGCTAAAACATTACCTTGCACATCTGGCATTTTCGACAAGTGGACCACATGGGTCAATGACCCTGATATGGGTACAGAAAAATTGTTTTCTAGTGGTTAGTAGAATAAGGGAAATCGGGGAGCTCCCACGAAAGCTCCTTGTGACCATACAGTGCTGCGTACGCCTTGGAGCACTATACAAATAAGCAGTAGCCGTACCTTGGGCAATTCACTTCACCCTCCTTTGTCTCAGATGCTGATTGTAAGCCCTTTAGAGACAAGGAAATATCTCCTGAATGTGAAATAATAATAGTGTGACTGTGTGAGGTGTCATAGAAAAAGGAGACAGTCAGCTGCTGGAATAAATAGCACCTTTGTGTGGACGTAACTGTGTAACCTTCACATGCCGACACCACCGACGCTTCCAAGAACCAGCAGGAATCAAATGCAAAGCACATCATCCTCTGTACCAGAAAGGCTGTTAAGAAATGTTTCCAATGCATTTAAACTAGAACTAGATTCAAAATATTCATCAGATCTCAGCTGAGAATGTTCTTTCGGCCCTGCTCACTGCAACAGTATTACTTCTGATGTGAGCACCTGAAATACAAACGGACTGCGAAAGTTTAATTTGTCTCTTTGATAAACTTGCGAGTTGTCTTTTAAAAAATTAGCTGCACTATGTTGCAAATAACTCCTCTTTTCGAGTCGCTTTCTCTGGCTCCATATCTATTTTTGCATACAGTTCAACCTCTGCAGCTCCTCATTACTTCTCCCCCTCCACCTCTCCTAGGGAACTCAACTCATCGGGCAAATGACTCTTATCTGTGCCCTTCTATTCCACTGCCAACTCCAGACTCTTTTTGTTCGAACTTGCCGCACCATATGCCTGGAATAAACAACCTCGGTTGGCACGTCAGGCTCCATTTCTGGTCCCATTAAAGTCCAGGCTAAAACCCCACCTCTTCTGGGCTGCTTTTGGGTCCTGAGCTTCTTATTCTCATGTCTTCACCCACATAGCTTTTAATAATTTCTCTTAAGAACCACCCTGTTTGTTTGCTCGGATAGATTCTGGAGCAGGGGATGTCTCTTACTTGTAGACCGTATGTACAGCACTACCTATGCCTTGTAGTGCTATACAAATGAAAAGTAATAGTAATAGCAGTAATAGTAGATAGGTGGACTCATAAAATGACCCCTAAGGATAAAGTGAAAAATGGACCTATCACATACCTCTTTCAAAGCAGCAACACAAGCATGTAAGTGCCTCCCTAAAATAGTCTCCCAGTTTCATCCCCGGCAGTGCACAAATGTGAACTATGGACCTGCTTCAACTCAGGTGTAACTTGCTGTGTGGAAGTGCCAGTAGGAATCGGTGCATATGCGAATATAATATAAAATACATGACTAAATAAGAATACCTTCGCCATCGGCAGTGCCTACCTTTGCATGTGTATGAGATCTGCTTGTGCATGTAGTTGGTTGAAAGCTGTTCTATACGCTTAGGTCCCTTCAAAGCTTATCCTCCATGAACCTGTTTTTATAACAGGACACACATGAGAGAAGTCTAAAATTATGCCCAATATAAGCCTATTTCATAAAGGTTCAAAACAGGTTCTTGGACCCAGTCCCAAGATGAAGCAAATGACGACACAGACATTTGGACCTGCTCCAAAGATGGTATAAATCTATGCATGTACTCTACGCATGTATGTACTTATTTTATAAAATGTGTGTGACCCAGGTGTCACTACAACAGCAACAAGACATATAGATTTCCATACTAATCAATCAGGGATAGTACAGGCCCTGGTAGTAGCATAGATATATAAGACTCGGGAATTTTCGAGCTGGATTCCTTGCAAGGAGAAACCAGGAGAGGAGCTAGGAGAGAAACAGAGATGATCTAAAGCACAGTTTTTTGGGTGGGAAGGATCTTTTGCCTCTTTCCTGCCAACCAGAAACAAGTAGAGACTAGCAGCCCACATTCTCAAGCCTTATAGAGGGATAGACCCTTGGGGTCAGCCAGATCTAAGGGCAAAGGAAAAAGAGAATGGTATGCCTGAAGGAGAAAGAGGGTTAGATGAAGGGAACGGAAGGTTCCCTTGAGTGAAGTTAGACTTCTGCCCAGTTGATTAATGACAGAGCAGGCTCCAGTATCATTAGGTATGAGGCACTGGACAAGGCCTGCACCACTGGAAAGGGAAAGGTTTGAATACTGCAGTGGCATTCCCAGTCCCCTCGGCACCACGATGCACCCCTACCACCCCAGTGTGGCAAACTTACCAAAATTCTGGCTTGATATGTGCCTCATGATCTGTGGCCTGGTAACTCTTCTCTCCTGGCTGAAGTCTCTCGATTCACAAGACTTTGACTGGGAGAGATGAGCAGTCAACCCTGGAGCACGAGGCTCTGTAGCAAGCCAGCTGGATTGTAAGTTTGTCACACTACCTCTGTGGGCTCAGCTAGCACATGGGGCAGGCTGTATCCACCACCGCGCCCTTGGTACACCTCTCGGGTGCTAGCCTATACTCATTACTGAAGCCAAGGGGAGCACCCAGGAGAAAGCAACTAATAACTGAAGACGTTGCCTGTGTGGAGCCAAGTTGAGGTTCTATGAGTCTGAGAGCAGAGAGACTTGGATGTCCAGGGCTGGATTCAGGCATGTGTGAGTCAGGGAGAGTCTGCAGAATGTGACTATTTCAACGTGTGTAGAAAAACTGCATCTACAGTGTGTGCAAGGTGCTGGGCAAAGAAAAGAAAGGGACAGAGCTAGTGTTTCAGACATTCCAGCCTTAATTCCAAAAAGGTTCTAGAAGAGAGCAGTTCACCTTAAGTGTGTGGCAGCAAGAAAGGAAGCGGGCATTGCAGTTTATTCCTTTTAGAATCTGGTACAGGAGTGCAGGACCCATAGATGACATCTACTGGAAAATCCCTAAAACCTGAGAGGTCCATGGTATGGGTTCCATGAAGCATCTGCAAGGCCTGAAGATTACGAGAATAACCCATCGTTAGTAGTTTGAGTTTACTTTGAAGCAATCTCACCCAGTAAATTATCATCATTTTAATCCGATTTTCATTATTTGAGAGGTGAGAGGATTGAGAAGGTTGCTCTGTAGAGTCTGGGAACCAGCTTTGGTGCCACAGAAAAGGTCCCCACAGAGACGAGGTTTAAGCAGAATCTTGAGAGCCTGTTCAGCCGCCTTGCAGAAATGGCAGCCATATAGTGGAAGAAAGAGGCACAGAATGGAAAGAGGTATGCTGACCGAGTCGTGTTCCAAAACCAAGTCTCCACCCCTCATTAATGTGCCACTATAAAGGGGCTTAGCCGAGAACTACATTACATCTGCATGTACAATGCAGGTCCATCCATGCCCTACCCAAACTATGCCTCCTGGAACACCTATGCAGGCTGCATATAATACGTCTGATCACAGTTGTTGATGCACATACATGCACATGTGTGTACTGCAGCATGCTTTACATGTAGAAAAACATTAAGACAATTACTCCCCCCCACACATATATGTAATCGATACATTTTTTCTAAAGCTCATTACTAGTCTCATTCAGCGAGAACAACTATAAAGAACTAAGAGCAAGCAAGTGTACGGAGAGCGCATACACATTTCAGGAGCCCATTCTTACTGCTATAACCTCTGCTTGGCTGCAAGGAGGAACAAAGAGATACAGCAATCAATTTAAAAGTAATTCAGAATAATAAATGAGCAGTTGCAGTGTTTGTGCTGCGTCAGGGCTGAGAGCCACAATAAAATGTGTGGAAAAGTGCTGATCTCAATGATTCCAAGGGAAACGAATATAAAATCTGTGTGGGCAAAAAAAAAAAAAAAATCTGTCAGTGCCATAAATGTATCAAAGCATTATCCAGCAGATATTCTCTTGGCAATGGTGATTTATGTGTTGGGAGCATTCCAGTTGCATTAGAGCGTCGTCATAGCTTGAGTGCCAACTGATTGAAAAATGCAACGGCAAGAAGAGTAAATGCTAGAAGCATCGGACGCAGACGTATCACATTCACGAAGGGCAGAACACATAAGATTCCATTACAAAAATCAAAAAGACACTGTGGAAATAAAATAGTGTAACCTTGATTCTCAGGATGGTAGACGATAAAGCACCTGGAGAGTTTTGTCAATATCAGCAAGGTCATTTTTTGCTATGGCTCAGGCAGAATCTGTGCTGTACCTAGGCCTGTGCAAGCGATACAGCCACACGGTGTGCCAAACAAATATGGGCGCATTCAGGGTTGCCAACTGGCTGGCTTTCTGCCAACCGCTAGTCTTGGCTCCCCCCTCCCCCCGCACTGCCTGCCCAGCCTGCCCTTGCCACACTGTCGCTTTTCCTGTTCCCTTGGCGGTGGGAGATCTCCAATTTAAAAAAAAAAAACACAGGTCTTTGCAACTCCGAGTTTGCATGGCTGGTCTGGCCCCTTCCTCTTCTGATGCGCGCATACGTCAGAGGAGGGAGGGATCACACCAGCCATGCAAGTGCAGAGTTGGAAAAACCTGTGTTTTGTTTTGTGTTTTAGTTGGAGGAGGTCCACCACTGCCACCGTCAAGGGAACAGGAAAAGCGGCGGCGGGACAAGGGCAGGCCAGACGGGCAGCACAGGAGGGGAACTGGCTGGTCATGAGGAGGTGGGGGTAAGATGGTGAGATGTTAGACATGATGGGATGGGGCAGAAGGGCTATGCTGGCCATGGGGGGATAGGGACAAATGACAAAAGTCTGATGTCACTGGGGGGGGGGGGGACGCGCCAGGTTTGCAACTTGCATAGGACACATTTATGGCTTGGTACCGCCCTGGCCAGACTCAACAGATTTTCAGACTTCTCTGTGTGAGTAGCCAAGGCAAAAAGTATAATTAAGATAGAAGGCTAGGCAAATAAGATTTCATATGCACATTCAAACAGACCTTGACTTATTAAGGCTTCTCTCCCGCTGCGTGCATTCTGCAAAACATAAAATAATAAACTATTACAGATTATGTTCACCCTGAGCATTGCAGTTCACTACCTGGAAGCAGCATCTGATAATTTTCTCCCATACTCCCAGGGCCACACCCAGCCTTTTCTTGCACCACCCTTAGCGCTCTGTGTACTATGCAAGTGCTATCTTGATCATAGCAGTGGCATAGCCAGGACTGATTTTTTGGTGGAGCCTGAGATTAACATGGGTGGCCACAAAACAATGTAAATGTTGATGCTGCCTGAAATTCTCCTCTCATTTGATTGTGCTGTTGCCCTCACTGGGTGGTCCTGATGCCAAAGTGGAGGGGCCGTGGCCCATCCAGGCACGCCCTTGCTAGGCCACTGCCCCAAAGAATGGGCTCTTCCCCAGCAGGCCCACACCCTATCCAAGGTCTCTTCAGCAACATAAAAGCAGACTCGCAAACTAGCAGCAGGAAGAAAGCAGGCTGTTTGCCTCCTGCTGTGCTGAAAATCTACTTCAAATTGGTGGTTTTACTGCTGCACTTTCAACTACATATTGCCAAGTAAGTGGGAGGAGTTTGCCAACGGGGGTTCTTCTTTCAGGAGAACACTTCCTTGCTGACAGTCATTCCTTTTAGACTGTCTAGAGAAATGGAAATAGCCTTACAATGCATTAAAACAGAAACAGAAATGAAATGGTTTCCTACCCTTCACCTAATTAAATCCTGCCTAATGGCCACCAACTTAAGTTAAATGCCCACAGCACTGACTATACAGGTAGATGGATTTTAGACAGTACATGGAGATCAGAATTGAGAGACTGAGGTTGGGATGTGAACATTTCCAGTGCTATTCTCGAAAAGGCTCTGTCCCATGTGGCGTCTTGTCTAAGGCAGTGCAGGAGTGCCGATACGCAGAGCCAGAGGAGCCCTTGTAGAGTAGGAAAAAACAACGGAAGAAACTGCAACTTACATGTGTGTTTCAGGACATGCACGCGGGAGTGGGCTATTTTGCAAAGCTACACATACAAGGGCCGCCTTTAAACTACAGTGGCCACCTTGTAAATTTAAATTCCATTCGAAAGGGAAATAAACACTGGGAAATTAAGAAGAATATACGGGGCTGGCCTAAACAAATACTTTTTAAAGAGCTATATATCCCAGGGAGCAGTCGTAAATCCCCACGTGGACACTTTTGAATGTACACATGTGTTCCCTATTGGACATGGGGAATACACATATAGATTTTGGACCTGTCCAAGCAGTACCCCAACCACACCCCTGACACCTCCCCTTGTAATTTCTATGTATTATGGACATCCACATATGAATCCAGCCCTTTCTAAAGCTGTCATTTAAGGGTATGTTTACTAAACTGCGGGAACGTTACAGACTGCGCGTTAGGTAACGTTAACGCTCGTCAGGTAATGTCAACGCGTGGTATGTAACGTCAACACACGTTAACGTTACCTAACGAGCATTAACGTTCCTGGCCATGGTAAACACCACAGAGGGTGGAGAGAGGGCGGGAGAAGGGGTCTATTGGCGGGGAGAGGCTCCCTGCACACTAACGTGCTGAATTGAAGGGCTGAATCCTACCGCGAATGAAAACCTGCTGTTAGATGTACATTTGCAGGAGAGAGAAACCATTTCAGTGTCAGCAATGTACAGCATAGACAGGGAGCCCAAGAAACGTGACAGCAGTGCTCAATTTCCAGCAATAGCATAGTGCCCAAGTAAGAAAGGCCACTATGGCGATGGTGCAAGTGGGGCATAGGGAGCTGCAGGCGGGACATGTAGCAGCGTCAGCTGGGGCACAGGGTGGACTAGGCGGGCGCCTAGGAACATAGAAATTCAAAATCAGCATGACAGCAGCTGACAAATGCCAAACACAATCCACCTACATCTGCCTGGTCCACCTGAGCTAACAGTCGCCAGGGCACTGACCCAACATCCCCCAGCCAACCCTCCCCAAGCAAAATGGACATACTATTGGTAGGCAGTGATGGGGAGGGGAAATGTGAGAATGCTCATGTATGTCCCCTGCCACAGACCCCACTCCCCAGGCGACTACCTACCCACACAATGGATGGCCTGGGACTGTGCACTACCAGCACCGACAGCATATGGTCCTGTCAGCATGGCAGGGGGGGGGGTGCCCGTGGAGGGGGCAGTGGCACCTGCCTGCAGTGGACCTAGGCCATGCTCTGTATCAGTACGTGGTGTGCAGTGCAACATAAAAGGTCTGGCTGAGGAAAAGTACAGGTAGCCCCAGGGACTACCATGCATCTGTGGCAACAGTGTGGTGCAGTACACCCAGCCAATGTGTCCAGAAGCAGAGGGTCACAGGTTCAAGTTCCTGCAGAGCATGCCCCTATAATTTACCCTACAATGCAGATACAACAGCAACATGTGCAAAGCCCAAAGCAGCAGGGAACAGGAGTACAAACACCTATTCACACAGGCTCCACAATCCAAAGATGCACGGAGAGTCAGGCTGTTGGCCCCAGCATTGAGCTGCAGTTATCACCAGGGCACTACTACTACCTCCTGCACAATGTAGCAATGTCGGCACTCTGATCAGGACCGGTGTGGCGGGCAGGGTTGCCAACCATCCCTATCTTTGCACAATGCTGCAATAGGGGTCTGTGTGTGTGTGTGTGTGTCTGTCTGTCTGTCCATTGTTCTGTGGCTGCCCACCCCTCACTGGGCCCAAAATGTTCAACTGTTACCAGCATTAGCCGGAATATGTGCATAATGAGGAGCAACGTATTGTGGGTATGGCCCAGACAGGGCAGATTGGCCAGGATGCATCTTCACAGGGTGTGTGGGGCAATGACTGGGACACTGTAGTGCCCGACCACCGCCTGCATGGACAGGGTGGCCACAGCATGGCATGCTGGGAGGGCACTCACTCTGTCCGAGCAGTGATCATGGCAGGTCTAGGTTCCCACATAGCACTCTACACTATCTGCCTCCAATGATACTTTTGTGTTCCCAGTGCTGGGAGTCCCACTCACTGAAATGCTTGCATTGTCACATAGTTCCTCTTTGAGCATGCACTATGGACTGGCTGGTGGACTGTCTGCAATTAGACTGTGCATGGTTGGAATACCTATAAGGTGCAGTCTGACTGTGCTTCTGCTGATGACTGGCAGACAGTGGTGTGAGGCAGTTGGGGTTTTCTAGACCTAACCCCAGCATTGCTGCTGGTCTGCCACTGCCCCAGTCACAGGTATGGCTCTGGCCCACCAACTCTGGAGGGTTGTCTTATACCAGCAGGATGGAGGTTGCTTCACCTGGGTGAGGGCACCTGTTCCTTACCTACAAAAAGGGTGATATCGTGTATACAACTGTGACCTATAAAGGCACTGCTACACAAACCTCATGCATGTCTAGAAACCCCTCTGCTTTGAAAACAGGTGCCCATGTCAGCCAGACCCTAACACAGGGTACACACTAATCTGGGTGGTGTCTGGTCCCAGAGGGCCACATGTGGCTGCAGAATACAGATGGACACCAAATTACCTTTGGCTGCACTGCAGGAAACACCAGTCACACACTGGTAGTGATGGGGATGTACAGCAGGACCTATCTCTAGCACTACATGTACTACGGACCTAGTGCTGGGCACCCATCCTATCCCTCAGGGTGAACACAGAACCTGCACAATGTCATGGTCTGTAGCTACTCTGTGCCAGTATCACGCACTGTCAGTACGTCTTTCCAAGCTGAGGTACCGGAGAGGTGCAGACCCCATTTGGTGATCAGCTGTAAACTGCTATTCAGAATGTGCATTGTATCATGGGTACTGCTGGGGTTACCCTATCCTGGCACTCAGAGCAGACAGTTTGTGCGGTGACCTGCAGTCCTTCTGTACCCAGCCATTGCTGTGACATACACCACGGAGGTATAGCCTACTGGTTAATACAATAACATTCTTGGCAGTGTTCATGGGTTCAATTCCTCATTGTTCCCTCCTCTCATGCCTGTCCTTCTCAAATAGTGTGCATGCCTGTAACAGTCATATTTTTGCAGATCTGTGCTGCCAGCCCATAATACCCTCACCACAATTGCCAACATTCCCTCGGTCCGTCTATCTGCCTGTGCAGGCTGCCACCCCATGTCCTGCATTGCTACCCTTTCCTGCATTGCGCCTCTTCATGCTTGCCTCGCCTGTGCCTGATCTGCATGGCATCACCACTCCTCTGTCCACCCATCATTGTAACTATCATGCCACCTCTGCCTACACTGGGGGACACGTATTCCCATTGTCTGCCACCAACTGTCTTTCCAGTACTTTACA
This sequence comes from Ichthyophis bannanicus, assembly GCA_033557465.1. NCBI lineage: Eukaryota > Metazoa > Chordata > Amphibia > Gymnophiona > Ichthyophiidae > Ichthyophis > Ichthyophis bannanicus. The sequence goes on along the minus strand of CM066034.1, from coordinate 89,936,144 downwards.
TTGCCAACACCCTGTGCTGTGGTACAGCTGCCCTCACCATGTTTGTCATCAGTACTGGCAGCCACATGGGATGCCCGCAGATATGGCAGGTCCAGCAGCTCCCAGCTCTCCTTCCTTCACTCACCTGTTCATTGCCTTTCCTGAGTGCTCTATCTAGTGTTAGGGCTACATCTGTCTCTGTTCCTCACAGGTCATGCATGTCATCCTGAGGCACCTTGCAGCCCCTAGGGCACACTAACCTAGGGCACCGTAACCTTGTTAGGCCACCTTAACCTATGGTTCCATAGCCCAGGGTGCCTTCTACGGTGTCTTGTCCAGGGGTGTCTAATACGGTGCTTAGCTTAAGAAGCCCTATAGGGCGCCTTATGAGGCACCTTACAAGGCACCTACACCTTCCAAGGCACCTTATAATGTGCCTTACAAGGCGCCTTGTAATGTGCCTTGTAAGGTGTCTTACAAGGTGCCTTGTAATGCTCGTTAGCTAATACAGCTTGCTGTAACGATGCAATGCCCACGCCTTTATATGGGCATCTGTACCTTTACCGCGGAACCTAACACGAATGACATTACCACAGTTTAGTAAACATACCCCTTAGTGTACATGTAGTATAAGTGTCAGATTTTGCAAGTGTAAATTGTGAATAAGGCCTCTAAAATAATCCCCAGAAGGCCTAAACTGCACTCTGGAATATATGAATAGCTAGCAGGTCTAACTTGAATGTATAAATTATTCATTTAGCAGCTAAATGGCTAATATTTTGGCCTGCCCTCCTACTTTCTCTAACCTGGCCTCACAAATATATGGGTGATAACTGCCCATTTAGCAATTTTAATGGCAATATTATCTGTATATTTTTTGAAATTATATGGACAGGTCAATTATGTGTTTGCTAGCTGCCGGCAAACACAAAATTGCCTTTGAATATCAGTCTGATAGTTTTTATTCCCCCATATCCTTCTTAACCCATAATTCCCTTGCTGGATTGTTTTATCGTATTGGTATAACTACAAAGAAAGACCTATCGTAATATTGTTATTTATTTATTTATTTTATTTTAAGTCTTTTCTATACCACGCTCTTTAAAATCAGCTCGGTTTACAGTTAACAACAAATTTGTACAGTGCAGGCAGGGCCCGTACTCTACTTACAATGAACAGGTTATGCAACTTGGGCTAACAGGGGCAACTATGTACAGGCAGCGCAGCATGCCGTGGGACAATGTTCCATTCTCACTTCTTTTACCACTCTCACCTTCAGTAGGTCTGCATCCTGAGACCTTAATGCCCGACCTGGCAAGTAACCATGGACCTTCACCCATAAATATTCTGGATCCTACATGTTCCAAATCTTCCAAGTCAACATCAGTATTTTATATTGAATCCTACACTTTACTGGTGACCAATTTATTTAATTTATTTAACCTTTTTTTGTATATCGCATTTCCTTAGATCAATGTGGTTTACATTTGAACTAACATTTTACATAATACAAGAAACACGATAACATAACATATGATAAAAGAATAGATAATAGATCAGGTAGAACATTGAACAGGAGGGACCCGATACTGAGTTGGGCAGGCTATGCGCCCCTAAGGCGCATAGCCCTGCCCGTCGACTCTTGACCCTGGATATTCAATACTGGTCCTGGCATTGTGTATCCAGGGATTGTTGCATATGCCAGAAGCTGCCGAAGCTAAGTGGGCAGCAGCAATATTGCATGCTGTTGGGTTAGCTCCTGCGCCTTAAAGATTGGCGAGAGTTTTCCTCACCTATCTTTTAGACACAGGTCACTAACTGGGCAACATGTAATATCACTGCTGCCCAGTTAGCAACAGTCTCCGCCTCTGCTCCACCCTGGAACGCCTCCAACATGCTAATCGGATGGTATCGGGCGCATAGGAGAGTTAGAAGGGGATATTCAACGACACTAACCATGTAAGTGCCGTTGAATATCCCCATTTAAGGCATTTACATGGTTTACTGGGCTGTAAACCGTGTAAATGCCTTTCGAATGTTGGGTCTGAGTTGTTTTAGATTTAGCCTATAATACAGGATCATACTTACAAGCTGTGTTATGTAGACGCATGCATAAGTTTTATTGGAAGGCATGGCTCTTGTCTAGCTACAATGCGATTCTCCAGTTTTACTATTTGTGTTATGATGCAGCGAATTCTCTAGCAGCTGCTGGATTTTGGCTGATGTTGTCCTGCTATGCTTTTTCACCAGGGTTCTTTGAAAAGAAGTGGTTTTAATTCCTTGCAAAAGAGTGTAATGTCGTTTTTATAGAGAGATTATTCCAGAGGCCTGGTGCATATAGTGAGAAGGCGCGTGAGCAAGCTGTTTGGTTGCTCCTTCTCTTATCAAGAGGTACGCTGAATGTATTCTGGGCAGATTTTCTCCTGAGTCTGTTGTCTGGTGGCTGTTTGAGGATGGTCTGTAGGTATTTAGAGGTCATATTATGTAAGATTTTGTAGGTGGTTATGAGTGCTTTGTAGTTGACATGGAGGAGCCAGTGTAGTTGTTTGAGAATGGGTGTGATGTGGTTTATTCTAGATGTGCCCTGAAGGATTCTCACAGTCGTGTGCTGTGCCATCAGTAGTGGATGTAGGTCACGTTTGGTAAATAATGTTACAGAAATCTAAGTGCGGGAATATCATTGCTTGGAAAACCGTTCAGAAATCATGTGCTTCAATTAGAGGGTATAATTGTTGAAGCGTTTTTTTTTTTTTTTAAACTTTTATTTTCATTTTGGAACATCGAAACAAAAGGACATACAGAATAGAAGACATGACAAATAATATTATACAATCACGGACAGTAAAAAACAAACACCCCCTCCCCCCCTTCTTCTTCTCTGGGATACGTAACAATCCAGTATCGGGTGTATATATACATTATTATCTTTCGAGGTAATATAATTATCTGCAACATGATGAGTGTAACTATACGGCTATATTGGAGCATCTGGCAATCTGGACATAGTCATTAAGCATCTGCCACTTAGACAAGTGAGAGCAGTCCTGAACCTGGAATGCCATCCGACGGGGTATCTGCTCATATGTACTATATAAGCAGACAGAATTCCACCATTCGGTAAAAGTTAGGCGGGAGCCATTCTTCCAATTCTTCGTGACTAAGCATACAGCCATACCCAACATAAAATCTAGGAGGAAGCGGCCTGTCCTGGGAAGAGAGGGGATCTCCGCCACAGAGCGGAGTCCCACAATCTTCCAAGAAAGGGGCTCCCGGAAGTGTAGGATACTTTGAATCCGGTCCCAAACCCGCCCCCAATATTGCTGTAGTGCTGGACATTCATAGATAACATGGGCGAAGGTACCCACCGCTGTATGGCAGGACCAACATCGATAGCTTGTATTGACATTCCATTTGGCCATCTTCTCAGGAGTATAAAAGCATCTGTGGGCAAAATAGAAGAGCGTTTGAGTGACAGAGGCGGATCTAGAGACCCGCACCACTTTGCTCCAGACTATCTTCCATTGCTGGGGAGTTAAAGTGATGTGCAATTCGCGCTCCCATGCCTGCTGGGCCCTAGGGGTGTCCCTGCCTGGACTATGAGTGAGTATTTTGTAAAAGTTAGATGCCACCCCTGGCAAACTCCCGATACAACGAATCACCTCTGACAGCCCTTCCACGCTAGTATCAGAGCGCGGAATGACCCGAGCGCCTTTAAGGCAATGTTGGAGCTGCACCCATTGAAAGTAATATTTCGCTGGTAGACCAAATTCCGTTTGTAAAGCATTAAAGGTTTTCCAGCGATCCCCAGCAAACAGCTGCTTAGGTGTCCAAATCCCCCTAGAGTACCAGGGTCTCCATGCTATCGTTTTTTTGTTAATTTGAAATCGTGAGTTATGCCATATCGGGAGATGGTCCGGGGGGCACGCCTGCGGACCCAGAGATTGAATGAGGGCATTAAAGGCCACTAGAGTGTCTACAACCATTGGTGAATGGCGGGAGTCTGAATGATGGCACATTCCGGGGAAGTAGGCCAGCGGAACTGGTCCACTAAGCTCTTCTTCAATATCTAGCCACACCGGGCGGCCTGCTGCCGGGGTATCCAACCAACGGGCACCTTGCTTTAAGAGGAAGGCTTTATGATAATTGAGAAAATCTGGAAATCTAGCTCCTCCTCTCGCTTTATCAGATTGCAAGTATCGTTTAGCTATCCTGGGTGTTTTACCCTGCCATAGATAACGAATAAGAAGGCCTTCTATATCTTTGTAGATGTGTCGGGGCAGTAAACATGGTAGCATTTCGAGAATGTAGTTCACTTTAGGAACTATCATCATTTTCACTGTTTCCAAGCGGCCCCACCATGTAAGGGTTAGTGGAGACCACCGATTGGTAAGTTCACGGACTTTGGAGATTAGCGCCTTGGCGTTGAAACTAATAGTGTCCTCTAGAGGATAGCAATAATGGACCCCGAGATATTTCACCATACTATGCTGCCAGAGAAAGGGAAAGGCTTGCATGTCGGCCGCATGTACCCGGTGGTTAAGTGGGAAAGCAACCGATTTGGTCCAGTTGATCTTATAGCCCGAGAGCTGCGAATACCTGTCTAGTAATTCTAAGACTACTGGGACCGAGTCCAAAGTTATAAAAAGCATAAGATCATCTGCATAAGCGGAGAGTTTGATCTCTCTGTGTCTAAAGGGGGCACCTCGGATGTCTGCGGACTGCCTAAGTAACAGGGCTAGAGGTTCGAGCGCCAAGTCAAAGAGCAAAGGGGATAGGGGGCACCCTTGGCGTGTACCTCTTTGAAGGCTGAATGGCTGAGATTTGATAGCATTCACACATATACTGGCTGTGGGTTCGGCATACATGACTTGAAGAAACCGGAGAAAGCCCTCCCTAAAGCCGTACCAACGGAGAACAGCAAATAAGAAGGGCCATTCGAGACGGTCGAAGACTTTCTCGGCGTCTAGGGAGAGGCCAACTAGTGGCAGATCTAGGCTTGCAGCATTAGTCAAAACATGACATAAAGTCCTAGCATTGTCGGCAGTGGATCTTCCGGGTATAAAACCACATTGATCAGGGTGGATTAGTGTGGACATTTGGTCAGATAGTCGAGAGGCTAAGATAGTCGCAAAAATTTTATAGTCTGCGTTAAGAAGGGAGATTGGGCGGTAGTTAGCTGTTAACAGCGGATCCCTCCCTTCTTTTTCAAATACTACCACATTCGCCGCCGAAAAGGATCCCAAGCAAGATGTGTCTTCAGCCAGAGCAGTGAAATAGAGTTTTAGGTGGGGGGCTAGATCAGCACTGAACGTTTTATAAAATTCGGCCGCGGAAGACCGTCAGGGCCTGCGGCGCGTCCTGAGGCCACACGTTTAAGGGCAGAGTGAATTTCATTAGTAGAGAAGGGTTTATCCATCGCAACCCTATCCTCTTCGGAGAGGGTCGGCCGTTGGATTCCGGATAATAATCGCTCAAAAGCCTCTGACGTGAAGTCACATTCTGATTTATAAAGACAAGTGTAAAAATCCCGGAAGAGCTCTACTATCTCTGTATTATTTGTCACTATGTCCCCTCCTACCGGGTTTCGGAGAGCCGCTACCCGTTTGGCTTCTTTTTGACCTTTCAAGGCATTAGCTAAGAGTCTACCAGCACGGTTGCTTTCCCGATAGTACATCCCTTGCTGCGATGCGATATTTTTAGAAGCTGCAGCAGACAGGATTGAGTTATATTGAAAGCGTAGGCGTTGCAATCGTAAACACACAAGGATCAGTGCGGGAAGTAAGAACCCGTTCCCCAGCTTTAATTTGTTGCTCTAATATTAATAACTGTTGCTTACGCTTTTTCCCCAAGCGAATTTGATAGCTAGTAATGGTTGCACGAATGGCAGCTTTAAAGCCCTCCCACCAAGCCCAACCCGAGGTATCATGTGGTAAGTTAAAATGGAAGTAGTCCTGAATGGCGGCCCATATGTCTAACTGAAACTCTTGTTGCTCTAACAGGGTCCTATCAAAAAACCAATTTCCCGGATTCCCACTGGGCAGGTTAGCGTGCAACTGGAAGGAAATGGCAGCATGGTCTGAGATATGTAATGGGTGAATCATCGCAGTGTCTACCTGAGATACCAGCACTTTAGATATTAGGAAAAAATCTATTCTGGACTGTGATAGATGGGGGGGAGAATAGTAAGTAAATTCCAGTTCAGCAGGATGCAACAATCTCCAAAGATCCACTAAAGCGAGATCTTTGATCAAGGAGGTGAGTGTGAGGGAGCTCTTGGGCAGGCCACTCGTTCTAGGCGGTTGCCTGTCTATCAGAGGATCGACGACTTGATTAAAGTCGCCACCTATTATCAATGAGGTGCTAGCAGAGGCCTGCGCAACCTGAGCAATGGTAGCAAAAAAGGCAGGATTATCCACATTGGGGGCATATATACATATACATGTTAGTTCAAGGTGTCCAATTTTAAGGTGGACGCGGGACCATCTGCCCTCCGTGTCAGAGCTAGTGGCAATAATGGTGACAGGCAAGGATTTCTTCACCAGAATAGCTACCCCACATTTCTTAGAAACAGCCGGAGAGTAAGCAGCTACCATGTAAGGTTTAATATTGAGTTTCAGAGTTTCGGTAGAATTTAAATGCGTTTCCTGAAGAAAAACCAAATCCGCCTTTTCATGACTCAAGTAACTAAGGATTTTCTTTCTTTTAATCGGGTTGTTGATTCCTTTTACGTTCAATGAAAAAACCTTACATAGGGCCATAAGACATTGTCATACATTTGAAGTAAAAGCGCAGGCGAGTATGGAATATATACCGCATCTGTACATCTATTTCATACACATCAATTAAGATACCAGATACACCCCATATGAGAAAACAAGCACTGTTGAAGCGTTTTAATTTTTTGGTGAATTATTCTAGCTGTTTTGTTAATGTGAAATTATAGTGTTAGCCAGTGATCTAGTATTATTCCGAGATATTTGACCTCTGTCTTCACGTCTAATTCTGCTTTGCTGACTTTCAAAACTGCTGGAGGGGTAAACTTTGATTCCTGGTTCTGTACATTACTTGTGTTTTCTTGAAATTTATTCTTAGATAGTGCTCCAGTAACCAATAAGAGATTGCATGGGAATGTATATCATGATGTCATCAGCATAGATGTGGTAAAAGATGTTATGAGTCTGTATGATGTTGCAGATTGGCTGCATATAAATATTAAATAGTAGGGGAGGATAGTGCTTGTCCTTGAGAACTCCCTGTGTCTGCGTGTATGAGGCAGATATGATGGGTCCTATTTTCACTTGTTGGTAACGTCCTGCTAGGTATGAAGGGAGTCATTCTAAAGCAATGCTTACAATTCCTACGGCTTGTAGCTACGCTAGTAGCAACCTGTGGGAGGCAGAGTCGAATACGGCCTTTCTATCTAGAAGTATTAGGATGAAACCCTGTTTGGGATTGCTGTATGCCTTTTATGATCTTATCGATAGGTGAGGTAATCAGTGTTTCCACACCGTGGTATCATCTGAATCCATGTTGCTGTAGGTCTAGTGGAGTATGTGTGTTGATATAATCTTGTAACTTTACTACTTTTTAATTTTTTTTTAAGAATGGTAGTAGGCTGGTGATGGGTCTGTATATATTTGGCTCCCTAGTTTCTAATTTAGGGCTCTTTACAATTGGGTGGCTGGATCCACTCTTCAGGCAGGAGAGTATATAACCTTGCATGAAGGAACACTGAATTATCTTGTCTATGAATGGGGATAGTTCAGAGTGAGCCATCTTAATGCAGTTTACCAGGCATGGGTCAAGAGGAGATGCCATTGTATGCAGATCCAGTACAATATGTTCCAAATTTTCAATGGAAATTGGATTGAATTTCTGTAGGGAACTATTGGTTGCTTTGTCATATTGAGGTATAGCTAAATTCAGGGGAGCTGTCTACCTTAGCTTGGAAGCAGTTAGCCAGCTCTTGTGGCAGTGGGGTATTGTACGTTCTGCTGTTGTCATTTTGTTTCAATAGGGCTTTTACTATATCGAAAACCTCCCTAGGCTTATTTATGGAGTTCATAGTGAGCTTAGTATGAAATTCTTTTTGGTGTTCATTGACTTTGTTCCAATATACTTGCAATTTATGCAAGTAGCTATTTCTATCCTGACTGTTTTGTGAGTGACATTCTAGTTTTCTGGTATTACAGTTAGTCTTATCCTGTTTACCTTGTGGTGCTACAGCTTTATCGCTTATGACTCTGTTCCATTTCTTGATGAGGTCATCAAGGCTATTTGATTTTGTGTTCAGAGCGGGAGAGATTTCATCCAGGAAGGTTTGTTTATCAAAGTGTTTGACCAGTGTCCAGTGTTCATATTGGAGTTATTGCAGAAAAGTGGGTAGTTGTATGGAAGCTGGAATGAAATTGTATGGTGATCAGACCATGGTACTTGAATGATTTGAGACACTGAATTTATGATGGGATTAAGTAATTGCAATGGTGTGAAAATTAGGTCTAGAGTGTTTTCTCCTCTGTGCGTAGTACTGTTGATAATTATAATCTGTGTGTAGTCTAATGATTCCATGGCTTTTATGAATGCTTTTGCTTGCTTCGGAGGTAATGTGGAGAGATTGAAGTCACATAAGAGTATAGGATGTTGTCTCTTTCAGTGAGCCAAGTTTCAGTCACACACATAGGGGGGTCATTCTGACCTGCGAATAGCGAGGATGTACATCCGGTTGGATATGCAACCCCTGCTATTCACAGGGACCATATTCCAACAATAGAGCTTCCCACATGTATAACAGCTATGTGCGGGGAGCTCCAGACAGGGGCGGGAGGCAGAGTGTCGGAGGACGAATGTGGGTGGAATGGGGGGAGGGGTTTGATTTAAGTCACGGCCTTGTACATATGGCTAGGGCATCCCCAAATCATGGTGCAGTGTCAGGTAGGTGCCTGCTGTCCGATCCCGGCTCTGGCGCCTCCCATTGAGGCTCAGGTGGTGGGGGTGATGGCTATTTCGGTTGTCAGGCCTTTCAGCGCTCCTGTATGGTGTCCTGGTGCCATGGTGATGAGACACCATGGCACCGGAGCTCCAGCAGGAGCATAGGGAGCGCTAGCTGGGTAGGTTGATGGATGTTTAACATGGCAGAATCGGGGCCTGTCCAGCCTATCTACATGCCCGATTCTAAACTCACATGGAACATTTAGCTCCTGCGGGTGCAGAATTGGGTACACTTTTGGGACATCCATTTTTTTGGAAGTCCGGATGGCCCAGATGTGCCCCAATTGGAAATGGTCTCATAATGTCTAGGTCATATTCTTTTGCGTAGTCCATTATGATTGGAATATTGTTCCTAGCTGAACGTGCATTGATTTAACATGCCATTTAAGCTTTGAGGATTGCGTGTGATATGATTTTGATGTTGCAGTGCTCTTTTGTGTTTGAATCTGTATAAAGAAATTATGATGTTTGTTCTTTACTCTTTGAGAGGAGTCTCTTATTAGAAACAGAGAAAAATGCCGGCAGAAAAAGACCACATGACCTATCTAGTCTGTCCTTCCATATCAACCACTACAACAGTCCCTTTTTTACCTTTAGAGATCCTCTGTGTTTGTCCCATGCTTTTTTGAATTCAGATAGGGCGCGATTCTGACAGAGAGTTAGCCGGGATTCTGATCCCATGAGGCACTTCTAGTCCTGCGGTATCAGAATTGCGACCAGGTCTGTACATGCAGGCCGAGACCCCAATTCAGTCCAGCCTACACGTACAGGCCTTGCTGGGCTAGCTCAGTCAGGACTTTCCAATGGAGCCGTGGCGCCATGGCGGCCGGTTGCCATGGCCCCGCGGCTCCATTGAAAAGCTGCGATCCCCAGCTGCCGGCCCCAAAAGTGCATTCCCCACAGCCTGACTCCTGATCTGGCTTCCCAAGGCCAGAGTCAAGCTGCGGGGAATGTCCTCTGCCCCCTCCTGCTACTTTTGTGCCCAGGGCCTGCCGTCCCCTGCCGACTAGGGTAACTGGTTCCACTGAGGTGGAATAAGTTCGCCGTTCAGGCCGCCAGCCAAGGACATACAGGGCCGACATTGGAATTGGCCCTGTACATCCGGGGCCAACAGCCACCCACTGCCCGCCCTAACACTGCCCCTGATCTGCCCCTTTCCTGCCCCCATCTAACTTCCCCGAACTATGAGCAGGGAAGTCAGTTGAGGTCAGGAAGGGGCCTGAATAGCGGGGATGTACGTCCCAGCAGGACGTCAATCCTCGCTATTCGTGCCTCGTAATGACCCCAATACTGTCCTCATCTCTACCATGTCCACTGGGAGATATTCCACGCATCTACCACCCTTTCGGTAAAGAAATATTTCTGCATATTACTCCTGAGTCTATTCCCTTTCGCCCTCATCCTATGTCTCCTCATAGCAGAGCTTGCTTTCAATCGAAAGAGGCTCTCCTCCTGTGTAGTTTCCAGTCCTTAGAGGGAGGAGTGGTCTAGTGGTTAGGACAAGGTACTTCAGGCCGGAGGGCCGGGGGTTCAAGTCCCACCTGGGGACAGCAATCTCAGGCCGGAGGGACTGGGATTTCTAGTCCTGTAGGCACTCCTTGTGGTCTTGGGCAAGCCACTTAACCCTCCATTGCCCATGTTCCCTGTAAGTATTAGCGTATGTGTCTCATATCCCCTCGTGTTAAATGTATCCCCCAATTGACCGCTTTGACCCGGTGAAAAGCGGGATATAAATACAGCTAAATAATAAAATAATAATAATAATAATTTATTTGTGAGTATCTTTGGAGAAGTCGTAACAGTAGAACAATCACAAGGGCTCACAGGTCCCAAAATAGCAACTCTTCTCTCCAGGAACAAAAAGAGAAGCTCAACAGCCCCAAAATTATTAGAGTTTCTGATCCTAGGGTTTTCTCGTTCTTGATTTTAGGGCTTTATTTCTGAGGCAATTAGATGCTCTGCCAGAATTTAAAAAGAAATAGGGGATTATCGACGTATTTACATCATTTTGTTTGCATTTTTGGGTGGATTCCATTCAATGTCTTTAAATACTGATTTTTTTTCCAAGTTTGCGTACTTTTATAGCGACTGTAACACAATTATCACAAATTAAAAAAGAGCCTTCACAAGCACTTTCATTGTCAAATACCATGTAAAACTGAACAAACTAATTTTAATGTTACTTTGTTTCACCAAACAGTACTAAAATAATGTTGCCAACAGTTGTGTGAATGTGAAGGCTCTCTCTGGGTGACACAAGCAATTCACATTAAAAACCGTGATTTCAGAATTACTTTTTGTTGTTGTTTTATTGACAACCGTGTGGGCTTTGGGAAAGAGAGCAGAGATAGTAGCTTTGGAGCTGCATAGGAAGGGGAGGGGGGGGGCCCTGAGAAAGGCGTTAGAAGCAGGAGTGGAAGAGGGTGCTAGAAACTGTACGTGGTTCCCTCGCTCCGAACACCTACTTTCGGTCCAGGACAGGGAGAAGTAGCAGACGTCAATTACAGCACAAACCAGTTTTATCTGCATTAACATTGATGTAACATGATCCATTTTCATCAAGCCCGATACCCACACTGTAGTATTTCTGCTAACTGTAATACTGATATCAATCTATGGCTGTCCCACATACAGTAAATTGCATTACAGTGATCCAAGTGTGGAAAAACAAGCACCGGCACTACTGCAGTTGAATCTTCTTTAGACTTATATGGCCAAAGCGGTCTAATCATACGCAAGGATGCAAATGAGTCCTAGCCCATTTTAGTAATATAGTCTTTCAGCTCGGTTCTGTCCTGGTTTTCTTCTCATCTCTCCCACTGCACTTTTAATGGATGTTCTGGTGGATCCTCCTCTACTCCATCACACTTTCAGATGGTGCACCTCAGGGCTCTGTCTTGGGACCTCTCCTTTTCTCTCTCTATACCCAGTCTCTTGGTGCATTCATCTCCTCCCATGGTTTTCAGTACTATCTTTAAGCTGATGACTCTCTAATCTACCTCGCCACACCTGAAATTTCTCCAGGAATCCAGGCCTTATCTCAGTCTGCCTGTTTAATGTTGCTCAATATCAAAAAGTTACCGATCCTCACCCTTCCCAGATGAAGGATCGGTAACTTTTTGATATTGAGGATTTATGGTATTACCGAGATCTGGGGTTAGAGCTTTATACTTATGTTTAATGTTGCTGCCTGGATTTATTTAGACAGTTTTGTATACCACCTTATCCTTCAATCAAAGTGGTCACAACACAATTGGGGGATATATTTAACATGAGGGGATATGAGACACATACGCTAATACTTACAGGGAACATGGGCAATGGAGGGTTAAGTGTCTTGCCCAAGACCACAAGGAGCACCTGTGAGACTAGAAACGCCAGTCCTTCCGGCCCAAGGTTGCTATCCTCTAGTGGGATTTGAACCCCCGACCTTCCGGCCTGAGGTACCTGGATGTCTCATTGCCATCAGAAATTCAACATGGCTAAAACTGAGCTCCTTATCTTTCCCCCTAAATCCACCTGTCCCCTTCCTCCTTTCTCTAATTCTGTGGATAACATATACGCCTCCCTGTTTCCTCAGCTCACAACCTTGGGGCCATCTTTGATTATTTTTTCTCTTTCTCTGCACAGATCCAACAGAGCTAAAACTCTGTAACATCAGCAAAATTTCTGAACATACTACTAAGACCCTTATCGACTCTCTAGTCACCTCCCATCTAGATTTTTGCAACCTGCTCCTTGCTGGTCTCCCTCTGAATCATCTCTCCCCACGTCAATCAGTTTGAAACTCAGCTGCTTGGCTTATCGTCCACCAGTGTTGCTATACTCACGTAACCCCTCTTCTCAGATCATTTCATTGGCTCCCTATGCATTTCGACATCCACTTCAAAACTTCTCCTACTGACCTAGCTTCATTCGGTTCATCTTCATTACCTTTCCTCTCCACACACCCCTCCTCAGGAACTCCACTCTTCTGCCAGATCCCTTCTATCTGTGCCCCGTCTGCTACTGCCAACTCCAGTCTTCACTCATCCCACCTCGCTGCTCCATGTACCTTGAACAAACTCCCGACTAAGTGCATCAGGCCAAGGCCGATGCTAGGGTTTTTGGCACCCTCTGTAACCTATAGATTGGTGTCCCCTCCCCCTTTTCTATTAATGCTGGCTACCCCCATCCCCTTTTTCCCAGTCTTCCTTTCTGAACACTTTTCACATGATGTTAGAATTTCTCTTCAAATCCAGTGTTGTAAGAAAACTGCAGCGAAGGGACAAATGCGTAGCCAGAGTAAAAGCAGCTACTGACTGCTAAATATTTAGAATTATATGAACAGGCTATCATAGTCCAAGAGCAAAAGAAAAACACTCAGCTGTATGAACAGCTCAGAAATATTTTACTCATTGAAAAAATATGCAGGAGAAAGATTTTGTGCAGCGTGTGGGAATCAACAACCTAACCATGCAATCAATGTACAAACTATAAGCAAAATTTGTATAATGTTGATGCAAAGAAGACTCGCAATATAGTCTATCACTGTGGAGAGACAGTGACATTAATATACTGCTGATTTAAACCACATATGCTAAGCAGGTTTTAATGACCAACAAGTAGATTACAAGTTATAGCAGTGTGAAGAATCATTAGTAAAACAGGCCAACAGTTTGCAAGCATGTCATTAGACTGCTGTAAAACAACAACAAAAAAAATACTCTGAATGTATTATTCATATGCCAGCATTTCAGTATTCTTTGCCATATCCAGGCAATTCATCGTTAATAAACTCTTTCCTCGGCTCACAACCTTGGGGTCATCTTTGACTCCTCCCTCTCCTCTACACACATCAAACAGATAGCTAAACCTGTCATTTCTTTCTCTCTAACATCAGCAAAATTTGTCCCTTTCTTTCTGAACACAGTACTAAGATCCTTATCCATTCTCTAGTCACCTCCTGTCAAGACTATTGCAACCTCCTCCTCCTTGCTGGTCTTCCTCTCAATCATCTCTACCTACTTCCATCTGTTCAAAACTCAGCTGCACGGCTGATTTTCTGCCAATGTCACTATGCTCACATCACCCCTCTTCTGAAGTCACTTCATTGGTTCACTATCCATTTCCACATCCCCTTCCGACTTCAACTACAGACTTACAAGTGCCTTCATTCAGCTGCTCCTCCTCACTACCTTTCCTCTCTTCTCTCCCTACACCCCTCCTCAGGAACTCCGCTATTCTGGCAGATCCCTTCTATGTGTGTCCTTTTCTTCCAAAGCCATTTCCAGACTTCGCTGGAACAAACTATCTGAGTCAGATTGCTTTTAGTTCCTGATCCCTTCAGTCTCCTATTCACCTCCTGTGTGTTTCCTTACCATTCCCCTCAACATATCCTAGTCCCCAGTTGTTGTGTTGCCTGCCTTGGCTAGACTGTAAGCTCTGCTGAGCAGGGACTGTCTCTTATATGTGTCTGTACAGCGTTGCGTATATCATGTAGTGCTACACAAATGATCAGTAGGAAGTAGTAGTAAGCCCATAAAATATTTTAAAGCAATGTGATTACTATTCTTCCCTAAAATGTTTTAGTTTATGTCATGCTTTGATAAGACAAACAGCCTTCTGCAGACTCCCAAGCCTGAAAGTTGTATCCTTTAACAGCCAACCAGTATTGCAAAAAGATCATCATTTAGGGCTATCCTGAAACAGCTCCTAGAGTTCCAATGGGGTAGCAAAATTGGTTGCACTTTCCTCCTCTATAAATCCATGCTGTCTCCTTGCTGGATCACAGTTTGTGTTTTCATTTCTTGATCGAGCCTCTGTTATTCCGGCTTCTCCCGCTCTAGCTTCACTTCCTACTGGCAGTCATGGTACTGGCAGTAGGAACAAGGGAAAAGCGAGGCTAGCACAGCCACTTCCTGGCCGGAACAGGGAGTAAGATGTATGCCTTTTCCATTATTCCTAGGTTTGCATGATTTTTCCCCCAAAATTATACTATCCTCCAGAGTGAGGTGAGAGAAGGAATTCTCGCCCGCAGGCATCTGCATTATCAGCAGAAACTAAAATAGTGGCTCAGCGCAATCAGCATGGGTGCATCTCATGCCACCTCAAGTATGGTAATTGCAGGGGGATGTACCTACCCCCTTCTGCAGTTAGCCTACAGACCCTTGCTGGTAATGCAGCCCACGCGGAGTACGGAGCTTAGCAAGCATGCCGCTAAATGTGCCAGACAACAAGAGGGGCTTGGCAATGCCAACATAATTCCTCAAACTGCCATTGGACCAGCATGGTGTTAATGTTAATATATATTCTGGAAAAAAACAAGGAAATGCAAGATGCTGGCACACCAAGGAACTAAAAGAAAAAGTGAGAACCACAGCGCAGTTTATAAAATGGGAGTCTGATTTTCGAAGGCCTTTACACAGGTAGTGCCCTCCGAAAATCCTGGACAAGTCCCTATCATGCCCAGATGCTATGCATTCTGGGGCAGAGCAGGGACGGAGGAAAGGGCTACATGGGTAGCAGCGATTTTCAATGCTACCTGCGTAGCCCTTTGCACCTTAAAGATAGGCGAGATTTTTTCTCGCCTGTCTTTAAGGCACAAAGACTAAGCGGGTATTATCAAAAGAAATCGCTGCTACTCGGGCGTCCAGGCTAACCCAGATGTTCACTTCTATCATCAAAGTGAAAATCTGGGTTAAGGGAGTCGGCGGGCAGGCTACGCACCAACACGGAGCATAACCTGCCCTCCATGGTAACTATCAGGGGTTTGGCCAGCATGTTCCCAGCAGTTACCTTATGAACACATACAGGGCCGGATTTACCTTGAGTGAGGCCCTACGCCAACAAAAATTGTGGGCCCCCAGCAGGGGCGGCCCAAGGGGGGTGCGGGGCCTCATTTGCATAAGGGGCCTCATTTGCATAAATATTTGCATAATGTTACCATATACTAACTTTTAGTAAACGTGTCTCTTAATGAGTGTATGGATAAAGAAAGACTAAAAGATTTCTACATTACTATAATCCAGTGCCAACTGCCAGACACATTAGGAACTACTACAAACACTGCCCATTTAGAACCCATAGCAAACCCGCCGTATCCTAACAGCACTACCAGGACTCACAAAGCACCATACTCTACCAATCAAAAGGCAACACTGCAAATATTAAACCAATACATTTCAGAGAAAAACAATACATGACCTACTGGGGAAAGAGAACAAGTGGCAATGTCAAATAGGAATTATATAAACAGAACACCTCAGCTCAGTTACACATGCAGAACATAGACCATCACCAAACAAGTAATCACAATTTAGAAACAGGAAGACAATAATTAAACTGGGAATCCCAAAAGCCAAACTTGGAATGTACAACACTGTAGAAATAAAACTATACATTAATTTGCTCTTGTACTAAACAAAGCGCAGACGTTAATGATGCACATTTACCAGAGCTGACATATTCCAATTAATAAATTCAAAATAAAGAGATATTTTTCTACCTTTTGTGCATTTTTTTCAGCTGCAATTGCTCCAGCCACTTTCTTCTGGTTTCTTCGTGTCTTCTGCTAACTCTCCATCGTTTGCTGTCCATTTGTCCTTTCTTCTCTCTTCTAGTTTTTTTTCCATTCTCTCTCTACATCTGCTTTAACATACTAATCTTTCTCCTTTTGCTCTTTCCTCATTCCTATTTCATCCACTCAAATTTTACCCCTCCATCCTCAATCCCCACTTACTCTCCCAATACCCGGCCAATTGTAGATTTTTTATCCCTCCCACACAAAATATTTTTTCCCTTCTCCATTTTACTCTTCCAGCCCCATCCCATTCTAATCCTCCCCCAACATCAGCTCCCTTCTAGTTCCAGCCTCACCCAGCAACCATTCCCTTCTAGTCCCTGCATCAGCCCATTTCCAGTCCTAGCCACCCATCAGCCCATTTCCAGTCCTAGCAACCCCCCAACCCAATACCAGTCCTAGCCCCCCCATCAGCCCACTTACAGTCCTAACCCCCATCACCCCATTTTCAGTTTAAGCCCCCACTATAACCCATTACCAGTCCTAACCCCCATCAGCCCACTTCCAGTCCTAACCCCATCAACCCATTTCCAGTCAGCCCCCCATAGCCCATTGCCAGTCCTAACCCCCCCCCATCAGCCCACAGCCCACTTCCAGTCCTAACCCCATCAACCCATTTCCAGTCAGCCCCCCATAGCCCATTGCCAGTCCTAACCCCCCCCCATCAGCCCACAGCCCATTACCAGTCCTAACCCCATCAGCCCACCTTGTCTTAACCCCCACCAGCCCATTTCCAGTACTAGACCCCCCATAGCCCATTACGAGACAGCCTCCATCAGCCCACAGCCCATTACCAGTCTTAACCCCCCCATAGCCCATTACCAGTTCTAAACCCCTCCCAACAGCCCACAGCCCATTACCAGTCCTAAACCCATCAGCCCACCTCCAGTCTTAACCCCCCCAGCCCATTTCCAGTCCCAACCCCCCAATAGCCCATTACCAGTCCTACCCCCCCCCCCCCATCGGCCTAAAGTAAAATTTAATAAAAAAAATAAAACGCTGGCTGCTACCGCTGCCGCCGCGGCAGCAGCAGCATGGACTGACTCGCGAGGCCCCCTCTGCCTGGCTGAATCCCTCCCTCCCTCCCTCCGCGATGGCTGAGCCCCTCCGTGCAGGCTTTGAGAGGCGTGAATGGAGAGTGTCTCCCTCGCGTCTCTGTTAAGCCCGCAGGGGCTGATGGGAAATTTCCCATCAGCCCCTGCGGGCTTAACAGAGACGCGAGGGAGACACTCTCCCTTCGCACCTCTCAAAGCCGGCACGGAGGGAGGGAGGGAGGGACGGATGGATTCAGCCGGGCAGAGGGGGCCCCGCAGGACAGTCCATGCTGCCGCGGCGGCAGCCAGCGTTTTTTTTTTAAATTTAATTTTAAGAAGGCTAACAATTTTTTCAATTTTTGTGGGCCCTTGTCAGCTGTGGGCCCTACGCCATGGCGTAGTTGGCGTAAAGGTAAATCCGGCCCTGAACACATACCCTAACGTGTGGTGCAATTAATGTGGGTGAACCTAATGCCGCTCACAGAGGTATCATTATGTGCAGCTGTCTTAATTGCCCCATTAACACTTGGTGCATGACAACTGCCCCTACAATAACTGCAATGTGCTCTCCACGCCACTCTCTACCCCTAACCCTCCCATTCCCCGCTCCTTCACACCGTGTGTAGTTGCTGTGGGAATTCGCTCATGGTCGTTGTCATATCTATATGGTAACAATTATTACGGGCAGTTACCACACACTAAAACATGCATCATTCTCTTTTCCCAAATCTTTAGCCAGTTTTCGTCTCATATTATAAAACATCCAAATATTTAGCTGCAGCATCTGGATAGTGGCAAGCACTGAACATCTGGATAGTGCCATGAGTGGCCAGCATTATCTGGATAGCAGCCCTAGTCAGCTACAGAGTGGAGAAGCAGCTTAGTGATCAGAGCGGTAGGCTGGGTGCCACAGACACCAGGGTTCAAATCCCACTGGCAATCTGTATGATTTTGGGAAAGTCACTTAATTCTCTATTGCCTCAGGTAGAAACGTAGCGCATAATATTCCGCAGCAGCGGCTAGCTGTTGCTGTTGAACTTTAAACCTGGATATTCAATGCCAGGGCCATAGCCGGATCCAGGCATCGAGTATACAGATTGCCCGGGCTGCCAGAAAGATAACCAGGCAATGGCAATATTCAGTCGCTGCCCACTTAGCTTCTGCACCGATTTTCACCACTTAGTCATAACCAGGCAGCAACTCTATCCTCACAGCCCAGTTATCGCTGGGTGCCGCCCCCAGAATGCCCCGTTACTAACCAGCGGTGGCACTCCCGGATATCCAGTGGCACTAACGGCTGGGGGATTAACACAGTCAGCAGATTTGCTGGCCATGTTAAGCCCTTTGAATACTGGGCTCTTAGATCGTAAGCCCTCGTTGGATAGAGAAATAATTGCTAGATTCGAATATAACTCATCTTGAACTGCTACTGGAAAAACATGAGCTAAATAGAAATTTTACAAAACAAAACTTAGCACTTAGGACAGCTTTATTGGTGTCTTAAGTTATTCCGATAGTGGTTCCAAAAATTGCCACTATCCAGATAACTCGTGCATCCATCCTGGCTCTACCCCCAGACCACCCTGCTCTATATGGATAGTGTCAAGGTGGTCTGTGAGGATATTCATGAGTACTATCCAGATAGTGCTGCTGAATCAATCTCTCAGCAACAGTTATCCACCCAGATTAGTCCCTTTAAATTTTGGGCCCATTATGTTTTGTATTGTGGTAATAGTTTATAAGCTAAAAGCAAGCAGCAGTTTCCTGCTAGATTCATATAATCCTTGTTCTTTCAGGTTTCATGTTGCATGTGATTCATTTTCTTTCTATTTGTAAACCATCATGATGTTCTTTTGGCCATCTGACAGTATGTCAAAGCCTGTAAATAAAACATAGTTACTCACCTGTAATAGGTGATCTCTGGGAACAGCAGAATCAGTCTTCACATATGGGTGACATCGGCACCAATGCAGCCCGGCACGGGAACACTCCCCATCATCCAATAGGAATGATTTTGGGAGTGTTCCTCTATGCATGGAAGTAGGCGAAACGCCGAAGACATTAGGTCACAGGCTGAATGAATGAGTGCTGAGTACGTACTGATCTCATGGGAGAGAACAGACACCTATTATCAGAAGGATTAGTACTTGATGTCACTGTACAAGGAGTAGCTGCCAAAGCTCTACTTGACTCTGGCGCGGACCAGACAATGATTTCGCGCAAGCTCTGGTCCATTATCCAAGAGCAAGCTGTGTCCGTCCCAAGTCAACCAGAGGGCAGAGTCAAGATAAAATGTGTGCATGGCGCTGCCACCTTTTATCTGGTGTACAAATTACTGGTCAGAGGTTTGGGAATAGAAAAAAATATGTCATAGCTGTAGTGCCCAGATTACCTAAAGAGCTAGTCTTAGGTAGGGACTGGCCACAATTTGAAAGAAGCCTAGAGAAGGGTTTAAACCCCAGAGAAGTTTTCGCCTCCACTCGTAATCAGACGAGTGATTCAGAGAAACCTTTATGCTCTAGGGAAGAAAGTTTAGTTGACCTCCCATCCCATGATGACTTAGTAAACACTCCTTCAGGGAAAGATAGAAAGACTAAAGCCAAAAAGCGCAAGGAAAGAAAAAAATGTTCTCAGGGCAGAGCAGATTTGGAAGCAGGTGAAGAACTACCCTGGATTCCTGCAGAGCTCGTAGAGAAGTTTCCTTCATTTGCAGCAGAGCAACGAGATGACCCTGTGCTGGCACGCGCATTGGAATATGCTCAAACGGAGAGAGATGTTTTTCCAAGATTCATAAAGGAAGAAGGACTCCTATACAGAGAAAGTATAGACCCACAGACTAAAGATGTCCGCAAACAGTTGGTAATCCCAAGTACGTTCAAATCTGCAGTGCTGAGGTTAGCACATGATCACCCAATGAGCGGTCACAAAGGGGTACAGGGGACCCTTGACCAGATACTGGCCAGATTCTATTGGCCAGGAGTTTTTAAGGAGGTCTCACGTTTTTGTGAGTCCTGCGCCTCCTGCCAAAGGGTGACCTCCATAAAACCAGCTGAGGTGCCATTACTGCCGATGCCGGTAATAACCGTTCCCATCAGAAGGATAGCTATGAACATAGTTGGTCCCCTCATAAAAACTCCTAGGGGTTTCCAATATATATTGGTTATCATGGACCAGGCAACATGCTTCCCCTGGGCAGTGCCCTTGAGGAATATATCAGCCAAATCCTTTGCCATGGAGCTTATAAAGCTATTTTGCGAGGTGGGATTCCCTCAAGAAGTTTTGACCGACAGAGGCATGAACTTCATGTCCAAATATTTAGCCCAGGTATGGGACGCGTTTGGTATCAAGCATCTCAAAACCACCGCATATCACCCCAATGCAATGGTTTGGTGGAGAGAATGAACCAGACCATCAAGCAGATGCTGCGACGAGCGCTGGACGGAGAGATGGCAGAGTGGGATACAATGCTTCCTTTTATACTGTACGCATGCAGAGAGAGGACACAGGTTTCATTAGCCATGTCACCTTATGAACTGATGTATGGGAGATCACCCAGAGGAGTGCTCGATACCCTGAGAGAGCAATGGGTGGAACCTGAAGAAAATGAAGTAGGGATACCACAGTTTTTGAAAAGTTTAAGAAGCCGGTTGAGACAGACTTCACGTTTTGCTGAAGAAAAGCTGAAGCACAGTCAGCAAAAGCAAAAACAGTACTACGATAGAGATACCAAGCCTCGACATCTAACCGCTGGTGAGAAGGTAATCGTCTTGATATCAGGCCCTACTCCGAAGTTTGAAGCCCGATGGAAAGGACCTTACGTTGTGGCCAAACCTCTTGGTCCAGCATCCTACTTAATAGGGGACGCAAATGGACATGAACAAGTGTACCATATAAATGTTCTGCGACGATGGCACGAAAGGTTAGCCTTATTTTCGTCAGCACAGAAGAGGTCTAGAATTACGTGCTGTAATAATGATGAACATTCAGCCCGTAATATTTTAAGAGGGGGGATGTGTCATGATGTGGGTATCAATAAAGATGAGAACTTGAAAAGAAACCCTGTTTCTTTTAGGAATCTAGATGTGCAGTTACCTCCAGGCACAGCTAGAGGGAGCAGGAATGACCATACAGGAGCTAATGAGCCTAAGAGGGCTAATGATTTGCACCTGGGAATGACCCCGGAAGTCTTGAAGGAAAGATTCCTTTATAAGCCAGAGCTGAATGCCAGCAAGGCAGAAGAGAAGGCGGAGGAGCGAGAAGAGAAGGCAGAGGAGCAAGGAGAGAAGGAGAGAGAGCAAGCAGAGAAAGGAGCAGAGAAAGGAGGAACGTCTTCACAAGGAGGAACAGCTCTATTAAGAGGATCAGCTCCAAGAGAAGGAGTAAGTGAAAGAATCCTATGTGAGCAAGCCCAAAGGAACAGAGTTCACAAGGGTGAAGTTCAGAAGGGCCAGGCTAAGCGTGCTGCTGTTCAAGGGAAATTTGTTAGAGCCAGCTCTGAAGTTAGAGTGTGTGCCATGCCCTGTTCTCACAGCGTTCCTGACTCAAGAGCAGAGAGACAGAAGCAAAGAACCAGAGAGAATGGTTTAGAGAAAAGCTTGCAATCTCTGAGAAATGCTAACCAAGTGTTAACAGGCAAGAAAGGAAAAGCACTTTGTGAAAAGGCTGAGTTCTTACCAAAGGAGAAAAGGGAATCCACGTCAGGTTTTACCAGGCTGCCAGAAAGTAGAGCGTTGCCTAAAGCTTACAGGCAGAGAACCTGTTACCGGAGGAAAGTTTCTGAAAGGGAAAACTCCGCGGATTCAAATGCGCCAGACTCCAGGTATGAAAGATTTATTAATGATATAAAATGCTTGCGTCCTAAAGGCCCTGTTGAAACACGTGCTCACTCTGTAAAGAAGGAGAAGCCAGATTGGTTTCATAAAATCCCTAAAGCACTTAGAACACAGTGGTACTGGAGACAAGACCCTAGAGACATTGCACACAGACCTGTGTCAGACAGGGACAGTGATTATTCCCCTGATGAAGAATCCATGGAGATAGATTGCATAAATACTGTTCCCATGTCTCAAGCTGAACAGATGGAATGTGAGTTGTGCATAGCCTCGTGCCAGGAGTCTGTAGCCACCATGTAACCTAGAAGAAGTTTGTAGAATTCCTATGCTATTGGAATGAGCTGAATTCATTTAATCAAGCCTTGCATTAATTGTGAAGTTTAACAATTAAGCATATAATTTGAATGCTGGTACCTTTTGAAAAAAAGGACTTTCTGTTGATTCTAAATGTCTTATTTTGAACCCTTGCACTGACGGGGAATAAAAGCCTTAATTTCTCTACACTTGGTTTCGTTAATGAGTGCTCTTAGGAAACTGGAATAAGTAAAAACATCTTTACTACGTCAGATGAACCTACATTCCCTTTGGCTACCTAAAAATAATCTTTGCTGTGGAGCAGCCCCATATTTCTAATGACGTAGACGGGGCTCCCCACGACACTAGCCAAAGACAACTGAGCGAAGAAAAGAATTCCGGTACAGGTAGAGGTTGCAGCAGGGATCTAACAGACTCAGCTTGTTCAGAGCACTCCTCTGGAGTCTTTGTCCAGGTAATTGTTTTCTCTATATACCTTCACAGCACACTATGTTGACAGATCTATGAGACAGGGACAGAGTAAAGGTTAGTTACAGTAATTGCCATGTCTCTGACATTATGAGCTGTCACACAGTGTGGGAGAGGCAGCCCAGCTTGCGAATAAGTAAAGGATATGCAATCTGCTAACCAGTTTGAAAGTGTTCTTTTGGATACTGGTGTCCCCAGATGACTTTGGTCAAAGGAGACAAACAACTGAAAGGATTGGCAACAGTCCTTAGTATGGTCTAGATAGAATGCCAGCTCTCTTGCAATCTAGAGTATAAACTTTGACCTCAGCCGAGGAGGCGTGGGGCCTTGGAAAGAAAGTTGGTAGTGACACCAATTGGTTCAGGTGGAAGGAGGTGACGATCTTTGGCAAGAAATTAGGATGCACTGTATGTGAAGGAC
Source organism: Ichthyophis bannanicus (assembly GCA_033557465.1). NCBI lineage: Eukaryota > Metazoa > Chordata > Amphibia > Gymnophiona > Ichthyophiidae > Ichthyophis > Ichthyophis bannanicus. The sequence continues at coordinate 89,912,547 of CM066034.1, read as the reverse complement.
CATCTTGTCATGGTGAAAAGTGGTAGAGGGCACATAGCTTACCAAAGCTTGCAGTTCACTGACTCTGCGAGCTGAGGTGACTGCTATGAGGAAGAGGAACTTCCATGTTACAAACTTTAATGGAGCTGACCCCATTGGTTCAAAAGGACTGCACATGAGTTGTGCAAGGACAGCATTTAGATGCTATAGGCTGGGAGGTGGATGGAAAGGCGGCTTGGTCAGGAGAAGACCACGCATAAATCTGGCCACTAAGGGGTGCGCCGAGATAGGGCGATTTCCTAGTGTATGATGGGAGGCCGCAATGGCAGATAAATGTATCCACACCGAATTGGTCTTGAGACCAGAAGAGGACAAATGGAGCAGGTACTGGAGCAAGTCCGGAATGGGATATGTGAAGGAATTCAGTGTTTTATGAGAACCAGATGGAAAACCTGCACCATTTAAAAGTGTAAGAATGTCTGGCTGAATCCTTTCTTGAATATAAAAGGAAATGCAACACTTCTGCTTGGAGATCTAAGTGTGAGAGGACAAAGACTCAGCATCCATGCCATCAAGTGGATCAGCTTGAGGCTGGAGTGGAGAAGGGTCCCCTGATCCTGGGAGAGTAGTGTCAGTGAATAACCAAGCCTGAGGGAAGATGCTTGAGCAAGTTGAAGAAGCAGAGGAAACTAAAGCTGTCTGGGCCAGTAAGGGGCAATGAGAATCATTCATCCCCAGTTGGCCAGGAGTTTGAATAGTGTTTTTGCTATTAATGGAAATGGAGGAAAAGCATAAAGGAGCTCCTGACTCCAATGGATAAAGAGCACATCCAGGAGAGGTCACGTGATGCGGTGAGGACAGCAGACGTGTTCTAGCTGTGCTCCGGTCTCCCTTGCCCCAAACTGGCAGTTTAAAGTGATTTTTGGCAAAATCTCACAGGGGCTAAATATTTCTGCCTACCTCCTATTATCTGCGGGTCTGGTTTGGAGACTGGGGAGCCTTCTTAGGAATGGCGTCGTCAACGAAAACCGCTCGAAGAGAGAAGGAGCGGGTGGCCTCTGTGGCCAAAATGGCAGATGTAAGCACGATGCCGCGTTCACCATCCTCACCGGCCTTCCTGGAGGAGGTTTCCTCAGCGGTGTCGGAGGCACTTTCTTCCCAATTTGCGGCCCTACACGAGAAGATGGATGTTTTACAGAGCTCGGTGGGAGCCCTGGGGAATTGCCTGGAGGAGGCGGAGGAGCGAATTGGGAAGGCGAAGGATTCAATTGAGACAGTCACACAAGAATTGGCGACACTGAGGGCCCAGGTACAGCTGCAAACGTCAAAAATCGACGATCTAGAAAATCGCTCCCGCCGCAATAATCTAAGAATAATGGGCATCCCGGAGACGGTGGCAGATAAGGACCTGAAACAATATGTGGAGACCCTGTTCCCACAGCTCTTTGAGGGGCTACTCGACGGCGGAGACCTGATCATCGAACGAATCCATCGGGTGGGGAGCAGGCAAGCCCAGGAGCACAGGCCTAGAGTGGTGCTGGCAAAATTCCTCCACTTCCCACAAAAGGAGGCAATCCTCCGGGCTTCTCGACAACGTGGAGTCTTAACCCATGAAAATCTCACCTTTCGAATAGCACAGGATTACTCGGTGGCCCTCAACCTGCTTCGGAGAGCGTACGCTCCGCTTTGCCAGAAACTGATTGCTGCAAAAGTTAAATTTTTGGTGCAGTATCCGGCCCGGCTGCATGTTTACCATGCTGGAGCTCATCGGACTTTTGAAACGACCAATGAGGCAGCCTCGTTTGTGGAGACCATTGTGCATGGTAACAGTCCCCCTGCAATCCGCCCTTAAAGATGCTAGGCGATTGGCTTTGCAGTGGGGAGTTGTCTGGGACGAGCCCGGATCGGAGGGCTGTGGAGACCTTAAAACGGGGAACACCAAACACCGTGAAACTACAACAAAAAAACAAAAACACAGCAAATGTGACTTTGTCGGGGATGTGACGGAGCACTGTACAGCTTGGCGGCCTTTGAACATGGCCAGGACATTATACAACCCCGCAGCTGCTGCTGGACATCACATAAGCTGCGCGGTGTCTTTGGACTCCAGAGATGTTGGAAGCGCTACCGGAGGATACCGGCGACTAACTGATGAGACCCTGACATGGTGCCCTGTTGAGGCTTGAACTACTTTCCAGTGCTGTGGTTTGTCTTTCCTGTCCTGCATTTGGGGGCAGCCCCCATTAGTGTTTTGAGTGTGTGTGTGTGTGGGGGGTACGTTTGGTTAAATAGTTTGAGTGTGGGATACAATAGCGGTTGGGGTTTGCTGTTATAGGTGCTGCTCCATATGGTTAGTTTCTTTTAGCCGGTGGCTATTCCTTGGGGGGAGGAGGAGGGGAGTGAGTACTATGATTGGGAAGAGGGGGGTCTGCGGAGCGGTGGGGGTGGGCTGAGGGAGGGGGTTGGGGTGAGGAGAAAGGAGGGACTTAAGACGGACGGAGGGGGTGGAGGGGAGTGGGTTAATAGGGCAGGAGTGCGGGGAGGCGTGAGGTGAAGATAAGCGGACAGAGGGGGAGAAGAGTGAGAGGAAAGAGGAGTGGAGGGGGAGAGAAGGAGGGAGGAGGGGAGGATGGAGCTAGGGGATGGGGGCGCGAAGGGAGGTAGGGTGGAGAAGTGAGGGGAGAGACATCGAGGGGGAGGGGGGTTAGGTCTGGGGAAGAGGTGTTATCTGGGGGTATGGCCGCGTTCCCACTTGGGGATACAGTGGGAGAGGGGGGAGGAGTATTGGACTACTCCCTTTTTATTTACTGCTGGTTCTACCGGTGGGGGGGTTCCATACTCCTCTCCCTAGTTTGATACTCTCCGCTCTACCTGGGTTGCTTGATGGGGGAGGGCGGACTCCCTTCTTGATCCTAGGGTGCTAGAGTTGTCCCGTTAGCCTATTATGGGGTTGAAAGTTGGGGGTGAGGGAGACCGGACGCTTCAAGGTGACCAGCGAGAGTAGTCCTACCTCGCTATGGCTAAGTGGCTGTTAGAGAGCCACCGGGGTAAAGATATGGAGGGGTTTTGGGGGGAGGGTGGGAAGGGGAGGGTTGAGAGAGAGCGGGGAGAGGGGGGACATGGTCACACCTGTTATTGGGATATTACTCTTGGGCTTTACCGCCTTCGATGGAGTCGGGGGGGGGGGCCCAGGCTGGGAGGGCTCCTTCAGAAAACTTGGTACTTATGCTGGCACAGTGCTTTCTCATGTTTGTTGTACATTGAGGATTATTTCTTGGAATGTCTGTGGTTTGGGCTGTCCCATTAAACGCTCTAAAGTGTTGCAGGCCCTCGCCCGGCAGAAAGTTGATATAGCTATGCTCCAAGAGACCCACCAGACAGCTGCGGAGCATGGTAAATTGGCTAGGGCGTGGGTAGGGAAGCTGTATGGATCCCCAGCGCAGGGTAAGAAGGGAGGGGTGGCTATTTTGATTCACAAGCGTATACGCTTTGAGGTCGAGAAGGAAGTTACTGATTCTTCTGGGAGATTTGTCCTCTTATACGGAGCCTTGGAAGGGAAACAGGTGATCCTTGGGAACATATATTCCCCTAATGTACTGGATTCTGGTTTCTATGCCCGTTTGGCCTCCAAAATTGAGCTTTTACCGGAAGTGCCCGTAATTTTAGGGGGTGACTTTAATGCTGTGATGGATGTAGCACTGGATACGTCTCTGGATGGGGGTTCGCAAGAGCGACGGCGATCAACACGGGTGTTACTTAGCCTGTGGTCACGACTGGGACTTGTCGACCCTTGGAGGTTGTTGCATCCCTCCGAGAAAGATTTCACTCATCAATCCCGAGCCCATGGATCGTCGGCGCGCCTTGATTATTTGTTGCTCTCAGGGGGGTTGTTCGCTGCTGTGCGGGATGCACAGATTGGACCGGGGGAGATTTCTGACCATGCATTAATTTGGTTGGAGCTTCAGTGGGGGGGGACGACCCTTGCCTCACGAGTCTGGCGTTTCCCCTTGGAGCTTTATATGGATCCCCAATTTCGCTCCTTCTTGCGTCGCCGTTGGCGGGAATTTGAACTGGATCATAAGAGTCATCAGGATGATCCTGAATTAGTCTGGGAGACTGCCAAAGTGGTCTTGCGAGGCGATATCTTGGGATATCAGGCAAGAAAACGGAGACTGATGTCTGAGCGCATAATTCGCCTGGAACGGGAGGTTACAAGACTACGCCGGCTTTGTGCCAGTAACCCTAATGCTAGTCTTAAGAGATGGCTATGGGAGACTCAAACAACACTGAACGAGGTTTTGCACCAACGGGCAAAAAAATCTATTCAATATTTTCGGTACCAGTTATACAGACAAGGGGATAAGCCGGGGAAATTGTTGGCTCGATGCCTGCGTGGGCCCCGGGGATCAAGGTTAGTCCCAGCGCTAAGAGATGATCAGGGAGTGCTTTATCAGAATAGTCCGCAGATCGCTAAAGTTTTCCGATCCTTTTTCCAAAAGCTCTATGCGGCGGAGCCCGACTCCCCGCTACAGATGAGGGATTATCTTGCAGACTTGGATCTCCCTCAGCTAACGGAGGCGCAACGAGAGCACTTAGACCAACCGGTTACACTGCAGGAGGTGCAGACTGTTATATCCAATGCGCGTTGTTACAAATCCCCTGGACCAGACGGGTTGGTGCGGAATTCTACAAGATTCTGAACGAGTTGGTTTCCCCGACCCTCGTAGAGGTGTATACCTGGAGAGCCAAACAGGGCTTCTTTCGATGGGGAAGCAATCAGGCTCACATTATACTTATTCCGAAGCCGGGGAAGGACCCGCTCCGCGCAACTTCCTATCGCCCCATTTCACTTCTTAATTTCGATCTTAAACTGCTGGCCAAGATTTTGGCGGAACGTTTGGCAGGTGTTCTTGGCCAGTTAGTTCATGAGTCACAGGTCGGCTTTGTGAAGTCCCACTATGCCGTGCGTAACCTACGGAAAATCGTTGCCTCTTTGGAAGGGGTGCAACGGCGAGGCCAGGATTCCTTGTTAATAAGCTTTGATGCGGAAAAAGCCTTTGATAGGGTTAGTTGGCAGTATTTACATTATCTGCTTCCGCGTTATGGCCTGGGCGACTCATTCTGTAAAATGGTGATGGGTTTATACGCAGACCCGATGGCAGCGATCTCATGTAACGGGCTGCTCTCTGAGGTCTTCCCGCTTTGTAGAGGGACCCGACAATGATGCCCCCTCTCCCCTCTTCTATTCGCCTTGTCTCTGGATCCTCTTATTCGAAAAGTGGAACGATCTCGCGAAATACGGGGTAATGTTATCGGGAGGCAGGGATTTAAAATATCCGCCTTTGAAGATGACCTTCTGGTCCATCTACTGTCCCCCCAAACCTCGTTGCTGGCGTTGCTGGAGGAATTTCAGACCTTTGGGCGATTTGCGGGCTTCTGCATTAATAGGGACAAATCGGAGGCTTTGGATGTCTCGGGTCAGTTGAGGCCGAGGTGGCAGGGTGACTTCCCCCTTCGGTGGGCCAACGATTATTTTGTGTATCTGGGGATTCTTCTAACCCCTCGACCGGCGCAACTTTATCGGGCTAATCTGAACCGGGTGATGACTAAATTATGGGCTCAATTACAGACATGGGGACCTCTTCCACTGTCTCTTTCTGGGCGCATAGCTGCGGTTAAGATGGTCGTTCTCCCCTGGATACTATATTGGCTGCAAACCCTTCCGATTTGGGTCTTGCGACGAGACCTTCTTCGGTTCGAAGGGGTGATTAGGAATTTTCTATGGAAGGGGGCGAGAGCTCGTATCTCGTATAGATGACTGATGGGGGGCTGGCGTCAAGGAGGTATGGGACTTCCGGATTTGGGGGCGTACGCTTTGGCTTGCCAGGCGAGACACCTGGGGGACTGGCTGGGGGGTACCGAGGTGTTTACTCCCCGGACGTTGGAGGAGGCTTTTGTTGCCCCGCATTCATTGTTGGCCCTTTTACACCAGGAGAACCGTGTGCTCTCGTCATATATTACGGATAGCGTGCTCTTGGGATCTGTTCGGCGCACTTGGCGGCAGTTAAATGTGTTTTGGCAACAAAATTGGAAGGTTTCGAGCTGGCTACCGTTTCAGGGTAATGTTAGCTTTGCCCCGGGAATGGATACCGTAGTCTTGTGGTGCTGGGCAGCGAAAGGAATTTGTAATATCGGGCATGTTGTGGACTCTACTGGTACGTATAAATCTTTCTCAGTGCTTCGGGCGGAATATGCTCTGGATCCGATCCACATCTTCTCCTATATGCAGCTCTCTCACTATGTGTCTTCCCTGCCAGCAGCGGAGCTCCAGGTAGCCCGGTCGGCACAGATCCTGGAATTTTTTGATTTGGGAGAGGACGCTCCTCCCTCTGTCCAAGCCTTGCGGGCTAGATTGGATAAGTACAGACCTTTGCCAGACTACCGGCCGGTGGAATTAGCATGGGCCAGGGAAATGGAGTGCGAGAATCCCCCGGGTACTGTTCTCAGGGGTCTTTGCCGGGTGGTCACCCTTGCGGAGGGGGTGCGGTGGAGGGAACTCCAGTTTAAATCTTTGACTCGGGTACACTTTTCACCACGGAGGGCCTTCCGCTGTCACTTGACAATGGATGGCGGCTGCCCGAGGTGCTCCGCCCCCATGGCGACCCTGTTACATATGTGGTGGGGCTGTCGACACATTCGTCCGTACTGGGCCAGAATCTCCTCCTACATGCAGGGGTTGTTGGGGCAAGCAGTGCGATGGGATGTCCTCTTTGTCACGTTAGACTGCCTGGGCCATACATGTCCTAAGGGAAAATGGGGGCGGTTGCTACTGCGTAAGGCCTGCTTGGTGGCGAAAGGGCCTATACTGTGCCGATGGCGAGAGAGGTGCCCGCCTACCTTCTGGGAATGGAGGAATAGTTTCCATCAACTGATGCTCGCGGAGTGTCGGAGTGCCCGAGGTAGCCCTCGTCGCTGGTCAACCTTTCAGATGCTGTGGGATCCATATATCCAAAAATTAAGGCCGCATAGCCGTAACGAGGTCTTGCAATGGGCAGCAGCCGAGACCACTGTGCCTACATGTTGTTGATATGGTGATGGAGGGGTGGTAAACTAAGACACTGTGTTGTTTAGGGTGTGACTCTGTTGGGAGGGGATCATGTCCTTATGGGAGGGGGGAGGGGGGGTGCTTTTCCTTGTTGTTGTTTAATTTCATAAAATGTAACACCGGTATATGATTCTGGTTCTCTGATGTGGGGATAAGAGCCCCTCCCCACTCGGGGATTGACTGTTGATTGTTGTAATTGCTTATTACTGGTGTTTAAATAAAGTTTTGAAAAAAAGAGCACATCCAACAATTCTCTGTGAGGAGAAGGAATCCTCGAGCAAAAACAAGGTAGCTGTGCATTGAGGGGAGATGCAAAGAGGTTGATTAGTGGCGTCCCCCAAAGGTGGAACAAGTGCTGGGTTACTTGAGGTTCCAGCATCCACTTGTGTGGATGGAGGATCCAGCTTAGCCTGTTGGCTAAGTGATTTTCTGCTCTCAGAAGGTAGACTGCCTGAAAGTGAATTCCCTGGGAAATTAACCACTTCCAAAGGCGAATGGCTTCCCTGCATAGGGCTTGCGAGCCTGTCCCTCCTTGCTTGTTTATATAAAACATAGCCACCTGGTTGTCCATCTGTATGAGAAGAGAATGTCCCCTGAGTTGGGGAGAGAAGACTGATGGCATTGAAGACCGCTCTGAGCTCTAGAAGATTGATCCGGAGGAGCGCTTCCTTATTGGACCAAAGGCCCTATGTTGTCAGGCCATTGAAATGGGCTCCTCAGCCTAGTTTTGATGCATCGGTCGTTAGGATAGACTGAGGTGCAAACTTCTGAAAGAATGATCCTTTGACTAGATTCTGTGGTGTGCACCACCACTGATGTTCTGCTCTCATTTGCAGAATGATGCTGATGAGGACGGATAGGTGACCTGTAAACTGTTTCCACTGCTGTGAGAGAGTCCACTGTCTGATCCTCATGTGGAGACCTGCTTAGGGCATGACATGGATAGTGGAAGCCATGTGGCCTAAGAGACATAGAAATGTTCTCATCGTAACTGCTGGTTGCTGTTGGACCTCTGTGGCTAAGGCAATGAGACGTAAATGTTTGCTTCTTACCATATCTAAACAAGCTCCTATGAACTCAAGATCCCGAGTTGGCTTGAGATGTAATTTGGGATAATTTATTACAAAACCTAACTCCTGGAGGGTATAAATGGTTTGGTTTAGGGTGGAGGTGATTGCTGAAGTGGAGTCTGCCCTTAGCAGCCAGTCGTCTAAGTAGGGGAACAGAAAGATCCCCAAAGTTCGCAAGTAGGCCGCAACAACAGTCAGACACTTTGTGAAGACTCTGGGTGCTGAGGCCAGTCCAAATGGGAGGACTCGGTACTAATAGGTATGAAGATTGGTGGGAAACTCATTAACAACATTTGCTATGCTGATGATACCACATTACTGACTGAAAGTGAAGATGATCAGAAACATTTGCTTCTCAAGATCAAGGAAAATAGTCTTAAAATGGGCCTGCACCTTAATGTAAAGAAGACAAAGATCCTGACAACTGGTAAAATCAATAAATTCATTGTTGATGGAGAAGAAATTGAAATAGCGGATATCTTTAACGTACTTGGATCAACTATTAATAAAGAAGCAACAAGCAGTCAAGAAATCAGAGAACGCATTGCTCTCGGCAGAATGGCTATGAAGGACCTAGACAAAATTCTCAAGAGCAGAGATGTCTCTCTCCATACAAAGATTAGACTTGTTCCAGTCATGGTATTTTCAATAACATCATATGGGTGCGAAGGTTGGATAGACAGGAAGAAAATTGATGCCTTTGAATTATGGTGCTGGCAACGAATACTGTGTATCCCATGGACTGCCCGAAGAACAAACCAGTTAGTACTAGAGGAGATCAAACCTAAGCTTTCTTCAGAAGCTCAGATGACAAGACTTCAACTTTCATACTTGGGATCCATCATGCGAAGAGAGAGATCATTAGAGGAAGACATCATGCTTGGCAAGGTAGAAGGTCAACGTAAATGAGGAAGGCCAGCAATGAGATGGATCGATACAATAATAGCAGTAGTTATGAGTTCCAGTCTATCAACAACGAGCCGCCTGACTGAAGACCGAACACAGTTTAGGATTACTATCCAGAGGGTTGACATGAGTCGAAACCGACTCGACGGCACTTAACAACAACAGTGCAATTTGTTTTGCTGTGACTATCCACTGGGTTTTCGTAGCAAGATACGGAAGTAGATTGTCTGGCCTTTCTTCCATGTAGTTTAATGTTAGTGTTGTTGCCATTGTCACAGAAATGTGATCCTCCGCCGCCAACACTGTCCCATTCTGCTGCTTCCTAGATAGGTGGTTTTTCTTGCTCTGGCACCTCAGCTGAGACCTATCCATCTTGGGAGACCCTGCCAGTAGTTAAGTTACCTATAGCTTAGCCCTCAGCATCACTGATGCACACAAGCACTCACAGCATGACAAGCTGCAGAACAAATGAGGGAGAGCAATATTATTCTGTGCAGAATAATTTTGGTATTATTGCGACAGATAGCATTTCCGCACATTTTTTTTGTATGCAAGCTATACAGTAGGTGCTGCTATACAGACCTGTCTGTACATGCACCTGGCTCGCTCTCCTTCCTGGGTTTAGACCTTTGATGCAAAACCTATTTGCATACTATTTGCTTTCAGCATTGCACAGCAAAGCGTTTGTGCTAAGCTTGAATTTAGGAAACCATGAGTTCAGCTTTAGCACATGGTTCAAACATGCGGCCTGCGAGAGAACTTTGTGCGGCCCGCGACGGAGAGGAAACAAAAAACAAAACAAAACTGTGGCTTCTGCTGCTGCCGCCGTGGCAGCAGCAGAATCAACTGTCAATTAAAAAAAAAATAACAACCCTGGCTTCTGCTGCTGCGGCAGTGGCAGAATCAGCTGTCCCGCGGCCCCTTCCCGTCTGCCCGGCAGAGCCCTCAGTCAGCTCCATCAGTAGCGGGCTTTTCAAATACTCTCTTCGCGGGTGGCCCTGAAACCTGCTGCTAATGGAACTGAGCTGAGGGTTCTACCGGGCAGACGGGAAGGGGCCGCGGACAGCTGATTCTGCTGCTGCCACGGCGGCAGCAGCAGAAGCCAGGATTTTTTTTTTTTATTTACCTGGGCTGATGGGGGGGAGGGGGTTAGGACTGGAAATGGGCTGATGGGGGTTAGGACTGGAGGTGGGATGATGGCGGGGAGTTAGGACTGGTAATGAGCTATGCAGGGGCTAAGACTGAAATGAGGTAATGGGGGTTAGGACTGGAAGTGGGCTGATGGGGGGGTTAGGACTGGTAATGGGCTATGGGGGGCTAAGATTGAAAATGGGGTGATGGGAGGGTTAGGACTGGAAGTGGGCTGTTGGGGGGCTTAGGACTGGTAATGGGCTATGGGGGGCTAGAACTGGTAATGGACTGGGGGGGTTGCTAGGACTGGAAATGGGCTGAGTAGAAGGGGGGCTTGAACTGCAAATAGCTGATGGGGTGGGGGGCTTGGAATGGAAATGGGCTGTGAGGGGGAGGGAGCTAGGACTGGAAATGGGATGATGGTGGGGCTAGGATAGGACTGGAAATGGGCTGATGTGGGGACTAGAAGGGAGCGGATGCTGGGTGGGGCTGGAACTAGAAGGGAGCAGATGTTGGGAAAGGATTAGAATGGGATGGGGCTGGGAGAGTGAAATGGAGAGGGGAAAATATTTTGTGTGGGAGGGAAGAAAAATCTACAATTGTCCGGGTATTGGGAGAGTAAATGGGGATTGAGGATGGAGGGGTAAAATTTGAGTGGATGAAATAGGAATGAGGAAAGAGCAAAATGAGAAAGATTAGTATGTTAAAGCAGATGTAGAGAGAGAATGGAAAAAAAACTAGAAGAGAGAAGAAAGGACAAATGGACAGCAGACGATGGAGAGTTAGCGGAAGACACAAAGAAACCAGAAGAAAGTGGCTGGAACAATTGCAACTGAAAAAAATGCACAAAAAGATAGAAAAATCTCTCTTTATTTTGAATTTATTAACTGGAATATGTCAGCTCTGGGAAATGTGCATCATTAACGTCTGCGCTTTGTATGGTAACATTATGCAAATAATTATGCAAATGAGGCCCCTTATGCAGCCCGCGGGTTACTTTACAAGTCCTCATTTGGCCCTCAAAGAAATTTGAGTTTGAGACCCCTGTTCTAACACAAGGTTTCTTCATAAGCCCGAATCTTCCCGTGTGCATGTTGAGTTGCTTTAGTTTAGGATTAAGTAGGGTACAGGAATATAGTAGGCATTATGAAAACAAAACTATGAAAAAAACCCCGGAAGGAATGAAGTTTAAAAATAAAAAGGCAAGTGAAAGCATTTTTTTTATCACAAGGGCAATGGAAAAATGCTCTCTCAAAAGGAGGCACTCACTTAAGAGAAATATAAAAGCTGTGAGAGACTTTCCTTCAGAACAGTTTGCAAGAGCACACAGGTCAAAGGGCTCAGTAAAAAGTAGAGTATGTAGAGATCGAGAGACTTAAGACAAAGCATACCAAAATATTAAAAAGGTATTTTTCTTAGAAGTGCGAGAAAAGCAGCTTCTAGCAGAGAGCTGGTCATTATAGCCTAAGTTCCATATCAAAGGAAACTGTCTGCCATCCTCCTCCCCCCTCCGTTTTATCTCAGGCCAGAGCAATCGGAGACTCTATTGCTTGCCTGCTAGAGGGAGAAACTCACAAGTTTGATTTTAGTAAGACAGCTCAGTATACAGTTACTGCAAAACTATGAAAAACCATGACCCAGTGAAAAGCAATTTGATTAATGCAAACATGGATGTTGAGACAAGACAGATATGCAATCTGATCAAAGAAATGCTGCGGCCAAAGTGCATGAAAATCTAGGTCAGACTCAGCAGGGAGAAGGCGGCACTAACAGGCTGATGCAGAAAGACCAACGCGCTCTTTGTGTGCAGATAACGCAACTTATAAGCGCAAGTTCCAACAGGCCAAATGCAGAAAAGAGACTGACCCACGCATAAACAGCAAAGGAAAAGAAAATGCACACAGTAACCCCTAATGTATTTAAATTATAGGCAAACGAGCTGTGCACATTAAAATGGCATGCTAATATAGTCTGCGCCCGATGCAAAGAAATGCATAGAGGATTACGTAACCAGCTGACGCGCCAGTATCTCTGTGCCTGGGTCCAAGATGTTTTAAATGCCTTGTGTGTGCCTCTGACAGTATTCAGGGCCTTTCCCCGATGCCTGGATCATCTGAAGTGAAGTGTCAAACTTCTCGTCAGATGACCTTGCGTCGACTTCTGTGACCTTGTGTATGGCTTGCTCTCCCAGTTTAACGCTGACATTTGCTCCACAGTTTAATGCATAGCTAATTTGTATATGCACACCTTTCTGCATGCCGGCGCTTAAGTTGCACACTATTGGTGCACTGCATGGAGGCGTACATAGTTAATTGTGTGTGACTTCAGAGACAGTCTTCTGCATCAGCCTGTAAGTCCAGAAGAACTATTAAACTAATCCAGAAAGCTAGCAAAATTATAAAGCAAATAGGGAGAGACACACTACTCGCCTGGACAGAATATGGCACAAGATAAAGCAGAAATATATAGAGCCCCTTCAGATAACTCTCATTATGAATCATAAATTATTGTGATTGTTATATTGTTGCCTGAGTATTTTTATTTATTTACTTATTTTACATACCGCTTTATCCAATTAATCAAGGCGGTTTACAGGGAATAAATGTTAATACTGCTCTAGGCAGTTTACAATGAACAGTTTACAAGGAACAAGACACATTTTGCTTAAAAATATATACAAGATACATTTTAACAAGAATTGTATAGTGGCACTATAAACAGGAACTATATACAAGAAGCATTTTGACAGGATATGTATGCCGCCTTGCCAGCATTATCCCAATGTTCACATCATGTGCAGACTGGGATATATTGATGAGTAGCAATTATGTACATTGGTTTTCAAACGATGAGTTGGATTTTTGTGTTACAGAATGATAGAGCTGCTAGTTGAGTAACGCTGGGAGTAAGTGGGCATGCGTTCATTTAGTAGTTTCTTCTTGAGTATTTGTGTGATCTATGGTGGGTTGCTCATGTTGGAAATAATCAGTACAAAGGAAAGTCTTGAGGTTCTTTCTGAATAATGTTAAGTCTTTTATTCCTCTCAGATTGTGGGGTAACGTGTTCCATAGGGTTGGGGAGAAGAGCGATGTTGGTTGGATGGATTTTTTTGAACCTCTTTGGTGTAATTAATAGGTTCTTTGAATTATCTCTTCTTCTTCTTCTTGTGTCCTGTTGCATCTTTATAAGTGTCTTCAGGTACTGTATGTTGGTGCTATATTGTTTATAATTTTAAATGTGGTCATTAGAGCCTTGAATTTGATCCTTTGTATTACAGGGAGACAATAGAGGCTGTATATTATGGGGGTCATGTGTTCTGATCTGGCAGCTTTCATTATTGTGTGTGCTACCATATTCTGTGGCATTTGTAGGGGTTTCAGTGTTTGTTTGGGGAAGGAGGATGATGTTACTATAGTCAAAGTGAGGGCACATTAATGCTTGTGCTATGGTGCAGAGGAGTGGAGGAGTAGCCTAGTGGTTAGAACATTGGCATGGTAACCAAGCAACCAGGGTTCAATTCCCATTTGCACTCCTTGTGGCCTTGGGCAAGTCACTTAACCCTCCATTGCCTCAGAAGAAAGGCCTGGCAATCTACTTCCAGTGACACTGCCAAAACACAGGAGCTTCTGGGTCGTCAGGACTCACTCAAAGGAACACATTGCATTGCATTGTATGGTATGGTGTGGAAGTAGGGTTACCAACTTTTTCACGGAGAAAAACCCGACACCTGTGGCTCACCATGCTCCACCCATTCTCCGCCCCTAGTCCCACCCCTGCCCCGCCCCCAGCCCCACCCACAAAAATTACCGAGGATACGTGTAGGCTAACTTCCTTGGTCAGATAATAATTAAACTGGGAACCCCAAAATCCAAACATGAAATGTACAACACTGGAGAAATAAAACTATAAAGTAATTTCCTCTTGCACTAAACAAAAACGCAAAGATGTTAGCAATACACACTTCCCAGACCAGACATATTCCAGTTAATAAATTCAAAATAAAAAGTATTTTTCTACCTTCTGTCTGGGCATTTTATTTTTCAGTTGCAATTGCTCCAGTCACTTTCTTCTGGTTTCTTTGTGTCTTCTGCGAGCTATCCATTTGTCCTTTCTTCTCTTTTAGATGTTTTCCATTCTCTCTCTATTTCTGCTTTAACATACTGATTGTTTCCCTTTTGCTCTTTCCCCCAATTCTTTCCTTATTCCTTTATCATCCATTTAAATTTCACCCTTCCATTCTCAAGCCTTTCTTACTCTCCCAATACCCAGCCCATCATAGACTTTTCTTCCACACAAAATATTTTTTCCCCTCTCCATTCTTATTCCCCATCTATTCTAGTCCTCCCCCAAAATCAGTTCCCTTATAGTTCTAGACCCACCCAGCATCCACTCCCTTCTAGTCCCATTCTCCCATGCCCCACATCAGCCCATTTCCAGTCCTATTCCAGCTCTTCATCAGCCCATTTCCAGTGCTAGCCCTCACATCACCATTTCCAGTCCTAGCCCCCCCCCCCAATCACAGCCCATTTCCAGTCCAAGTCCCCCATCACAGCCTATTTCCAGTCCTGGGCCCCCCACCCTCACATCCCATTTGCAGTCCAAGACCCCCCGCACCATCACAGCCCATTTGCAGTCCTAGCCCCCCCCCCCACCATCACAGTCCATTTGCAGTCCTAGCCCCCCTAATCACAGCCTATTTCCAGTCCAAGTTCCCCCTCCCTCCACCATAGCCCATTTCCAGTCCAAGTTCCCCCCCCCCCTAGCCCTTTTCCAGTCCAGGTCCCCCTCCCCATCACAACCCATTTCCAGTCCATGTCCCCCCCCCCCCATAGCCCTTTTCCAGTCCAGGTCCCCCTCCCCATCAAAACCCATTTCCAGTCCATGTCCCATGTCCCCCCCCCCACATAGCCCTTTTACAGTCCAGGTCCCCCTCCCCATCACAGCCCATTTCTTTCCAGTCCAATGCCCCCCATAGCCCTTTTCCAGTCCAGGTCCCCCCCCTTCACAACCCATTTCCAGTCCAAGTCCCCCTAATCACAGCCTATTTCCAGTCCAAGTTCCCCCTCCCTCCACCATAGCCCATTTCCAGTCCAAGTTCCCCCCCCCATAGCCCTTTTCTAGTACAGGTCCCCCTCCCCATCACAACCCATTTCCAGTCCATTTCCCCCCCCCCAATAGCCCTTTTCCAGTCCAGGTCCCCCTCCCCATCACAACCCATTTCCAGTACATGTCCCCTCCCCCTCCCCCATAGCCCTTTTACAGTCCAGGTCCCCCCCCCCCATCACAGCCCATTTCTTTCCAGTCCAAGTCCCCCCCCCATAGCCCTTTTCCGGTCCAGGTCCCCCCCCCCCATCACAACCCATTTCCAGTCCATTTCCCCCCCCCCCTAGCCCTTTTCCAGTCCAGGTCCCCTCCCCCCATCACAGTCCATGCAGTCCTTGGCTCCCCCCCCCCCAAAACTGCGGCTGTCTGAGGCTTTAGAGGG
The DNA here is from genome assembly GCA_033557465.1 of Ichthyophis bannanicus. Classification (NCBI taxonomy): domain Eukaryota; kingdom Metazoa; phylum Chordata; class Amphibia; order Gymnophiona; family Ichthyophiidae; genus Ichthyophis; species Ichthyophis bannanicus. The sequence continues at coordinate 89,896,871 of CM066034.1, read as the reverse complement.
AGCCGGGGAAGCCCGCGCGAGGCCCCGGCTCCCTCTGTACAGCCGCCAGCGTGAAGAGCCTTTTCCTTCACGCTGGCGCTGTTTCTGCGAAGCCGCGAATGCTGGGAAAGGTTAAAGGGCCGATCTTGCGGCCAGAGCAAAAAACCGGCTTTTCAATGGCCGGTTTTACCTCTGCGCCGGCAGCCGGCCTGGCCATGGAAAAACCGGCCAGGCCGGCTGAAAACCGACCAGTTGGCAACCCTATGTGGAAGTTGTCCAGTGAAAGTAGGGGTCTTAGGTATTGTATCATTCTGGTGTTGTTGTAGATTGTTCATGTTGTCATGTTAATGTGTTTGATCATGTTGAGGTTTTGGTCTAAGATAATCCCCAGGTATCTTACTTCCTTTTTTATCTCAAGTAAGGCATTGTTTACTTGTAGTTGCTGAGGTGGGCCAAATGCTTTGTTCCTGGTGATGGTTAGTACTTCAGTCTTTTATAGATTTATTGATAGGTTAACTGAGTTGAGCCAGAGTGAGATGTCATGGAAGCAATTGATTGTTTTCTCATAGTTTGGGTTCGTTGTTTCAACTGTTGTGAATAACATGATCTCATCAGCATATATCCTGCAATCCACGTTGTGTGCTCTAATAATGTCATAGATAGGCTGAAGATAGATATTGAAAAGTAAGGCAGATAATGCTGATCCCTGGGGGATACCTTGCATCTGGTTGAATTGATTGCAGAAGGTGCTGTTGAAGTTCACCTGTTGAGTATGATTGGAGAGGTAGGTCTCAAACCATTGAATTATACTGCCTTCTATTCTAAGGTGGTTTAAGTGGTTGATTCAAATTTTGTGACTTATGATGTCAACTGCTGATGTTATGTCTATGAATACAAGGATATAGGCCTGTTTTGTATTTTCAATTCCTTGTATAATTGTGTCGAATAGTGGGAGGTGCTAATCGCCCGATCTTCTTCTCATTACCGGCCTTCTCCCGGCCGGTACAGAGCAGCGCACTGCATGGCCGGGAGCTCCAGCCCAATCCGGACTGTGGGAGGGCCCGAGGTCTCCCTATTTAGTGCACCTCACCCTGGCACCCGCGCCTAAGGGCCCCGCCAAAGGGCACTTTGGCGTGACCCTTAGGCGCGCCGTTTGCACAGTATCGCCTCCCCAACAATAACCCGTCCACCTACGACTATCTGCCCTGACTGAGTCACCACCGGACAACACCACGGGTGAGCAACTCAAGAAATCCCACACAGCATAGCCTACACGACTCTCCGCCGCCTCACTCCCATCTCACTACGTATAGGCTAACATCAATATGTTCTGCTTTCCTGACAACCCGCTGCTTATCGATTAATATTACTGCTCTGCCTTGGACAGTCCATTGCTGCCTCATCGCTAGTAAGTTAACACTGTTAGTAGGTTAACACTGCTGCTCTGCCTGGACAATCCATTGCTACCTCACTACTAGTAGGTTATCATTGCTGCAACTGCCTGGACAATCCACTGCTGCCTCATTGCTAGTAGATTAACACTGCTGCTTTGCCTGGACAATCCATTGCTAGTAGGTTAACATTGCTACCTTGCCTGGACAATCCATTCCTAGTAGGTTAACATTGCTACCTTGCCTGGACAATCCATTGCTTCCATTACTGCCTCATTACTGCTAGTTAACAATTGCTGCTCTACCTGGACACTGTTTGCACTGTACTTACTACCCATTGCTTACATTGAACTTTGCTGAACCACCTCATTGCTTGTAAGATAAGATAACACACGCTGCATAGCCCCACATCACATTGTCCTTTTCTTCCTCATACTCTCCAACTGCCTCCCCTCCTACCAGCACCCCCATTCTTCTCCCCCCTACTCTCCCTCTACCTTCCTCATCTCTTCCTCCTTTCTGTCTCCTAACCTTGCCTCTGCTCTTGAGCTTCATCACACCCCCTGCCTCATTCAACCATCCCCTCTCTCTTTAAGGCAACCCCACCCTCGCTTCCGTCGTACTGCCTCCGCGCTACCCCGCTCTCTACTACTCCTTCTCTTGCTCTCATCAGGTAATATCAACCCCAACCCTGGCCCCCCTCGATTTCTCTCTCACTCTAAGAAGAGCTCCTCATGCACTTTATCCAATTTCATCCATATCCCTCTCCTTTCCCCTTCCACCCTCCCTCATTCATGCCCCAATCACTAATCCAGAGATATCACCCCCAACCCTATCCCCCTAGAGTTCTATCTCACTAAAAAGAGATCCTCATTTAGCCCATTTAATACCGTCAATATCCCCCTTCACCCCCCCCCTCCCCCACAGAGCACACTCATCCAGAAAAACCCACCTATACCATGCCCCCTCTAGATCTCTGCATTCCTCTGAAAATAGCTCCTCTTGTAATGGCCCCCCTAGATCGATGTCTTCATCTAGAAAGAAATCCTCACATAACTTGTCCAACCTTATCCATATCCCTCTCCTTCCCCCCTCCTCTCTCCCGTTCTCATGTGCCCTATGGAATGCATGCTCAGTCTCTGCCAAACTTGCTTTTACTCATAATCTCTTCATCTCTAAAGCGCTACACCTCCTTGCCCTAACTGAGACCTGCCTCCTCCCAGACGATACCGTAGCCCCTGCTGCTCTCTGCCATGGTGGCTACCAGTTTTTCCATATACCCCAATCCACTGGCCGCGGTGGTGGTGTTGGTGTTGGGCTTCTACTTTCTCCTCTTGCCAATTCCAACTCCTCCTGCTACCTCAGTCACACTCCTCCCTCTCCTTTGAGGTCCACTCCATTCGCCTCTTCACACCACTTCCCCTCAGAGTAGCTGTTATCTATCGCCCACACGACAAATCCAAATTGACCTTCCTCACTGACTTTGATTCCTGGCTCTCCGTTTTTCTGGATCCCTCTTCCCCCACTCTTATTCTTGGCAATTTTAACATTCACGCTGATAACCCCTCCGATTCCCATGTTTTAAGATTCCTCGCCCTCACCTCCTCGTTTGACCTCCAACTCTGCTCCACTGCCCCTACCCCCTTGCATGGCCACTGCCTTGACCTGATACTCTTCTCCAAAGCCTCTCCCTCAAACTTCCGCAACTCACCCCTGCCCTCATTTGACCATCACCTTTTAACCTTTAATCTTCAGCTTCCACTGTCCCAACCCTGTCCTGTCTCCTTAAACCTATTTAGAAGCCTTCATAATATTGATCCCTTGACCCTCTCCTCCACCATTTCTCCATCTCTTTCCTCCATCATGTCCTCCAAGTCTGTCAACGAAGCAGTATCCTCTTAGAATACTGCACTCTCCTCGGCTCTTGACACTCTTGCCCCACCCACCCCACATCCTGTCAGACGCTCTGCTCCCCAGCCCTGGCTCTCACCGACAATCCGCTATTTACGCGCCTGTGCCCATTCTGCTGAACGTGCTTGGGCCAAATCCCGCTCCCCAGAAGACTTTCTACACTTCAAATTCATGCTTGGCTCCTTCCAGTCAGCCATAGCACTCGCCAAACAAGAATACTACATCCTTCTGTCTAACTCCCTTGCCTCTGATCCTCGCCGTCTCTTTAATACCCTCAACTCTCTCCTCAAGGTGCTCCTGCCCCCGGTCCCACCCTCCCTTTCTGCCCAAACCCTAGCCGACTACTTCCATGAAAAAATCCACAAGATTACCCTCCAGTTCCCCACTTCATCTTCTACCCCCCCCCCCCCCACACCCATACTTCCACCACTACCCTCTCCTTCTTCCCTATGATCTCCGAAGAGGAAACCACACTCCTTCTTTCCTCCTCCAAACCCACAACCTGTCCCTCTGACTCTATCCCCACCCATCTCCTACACCCCATCTCCCCCCACGGTTGTCCCCTCCATCTCTCATGTTCTCAACCTTTCACTCTCCACTGCAACTGTCCCCATAGACTTCAAGCATGCTGTTGTCACACCTCTCCTCAAGAAACCCTCACTCGACCCCACCCGTCCCTCTAACTACTGACCCATCTCCCTCCTTCCCTTCATTTCTAAATTACTTGAAGGAGCAGTCCACCACCTCTGCCTCGACTTCTTCACCTCCCAGGCCCTCCTGGACCCACTACAATCTGGCTTCCGTCCCCTGCACTCCACTGAAACGGCTCTTACTAAAGACTCCAATGACCTATTCCTAGCTAAATCCAAGGGCCTCTACTCGGTCCTCATCCTCCTAGACCTCTCTGCTGCCTTTGACACTGTTGACCACAATCTTCTCCTCACCGCCCTCTCCTCGCTTGGCTTCAGAAGCTCCGTACTATCCTGGTTCTCCTCCTACCTCTCCCATTGCTCCTTTAGTGTATGCTCTGGTGGCTCCTCCTCCTCTCCCACCCCACTCCATGTTGGTGTACCTCAAGGATACGTCTTGGGACCCCTCCTTTTCTCTCTCTATATCCAATTCCTTGGTGCACTTATCTCCTCCCATGGCTTTCAATATCATCTCTATGCCGATGACTCCCAAATCTACCTCTCCACACCTAATATCTCCCCAGCAGTCCAGACCAAGATCTCTACCTGCCTTTCTGACAACACAGCATGGATGTCTCATTGCCGCTTGAAATTAAACATGGCCAAGACTGAACTCCTTGTCTTTCCCCCCCCCCAACTCCTCCCCTCCTCTTCCTCCCTTCTCAGTCTCCGTGGATGGATCTACGATCCTTCCGTTTCCCTCAGCCCGCAACCTGAGGGTTATCTTTGACTCCTCTCTCTCCTTCTCCACACATATCCAGCTCGTAGCTAAGACCTGCCACTTCTTTCTCTACAATATTAGCAAAAGCCACCCCTTCCTTTCTGAACACACCACCAAGACGCTTATCCACTCGTTGATCTCCTCCCGCCTCGACTACTGCAACCTATTCCTTGCTGGTCTTCCCGTGAGCCACCTCCTTCCCCTTCAATCTATACAAAAATTATGCTGCTCGACTAATCTTCCGCCAACTTCCCCATGCCCACATTACCCCCCTCAAGTCGCTTCACTGGCTCCCTGTCCAATTCCGCATCCAGTTCAAACTTCTCCAGCTGACCTATAAATGCATTCACTCCTCGGCCCCTCAATACCTCTCTTCTCTTATTTCTCCCTACACCCCCCCCCTCGGGATCTTCACTCAGCTAACAAATTACTTCTATCTTAGCCCTTCACTCACATTGCCAACTCCCGACTTCGCTCCTTTCACCTTGCTGCACCTCACACCTGGAACAACCTTCCCTGGCCCTCTTCAAATGCAGATTGAAGATGCACCTCTTCACTGTCGCCTTCAGATCTTGATCTCCGTCCTTATCTCAACCTGACTCCCACCAAATTTCATGACCGAATTGTACAGACCATACCTTGCTTTGCACCGAATTGACTAATGCTTTATATTGTCTTTATATTGTCTCAACTAGATTGTAAGTTCTGATGAGCTGACCTGTACAGCGCTGCGTGCGTGGCGCTATATAAGTGCTCAATAGTAGTAGTAGTGGTAGGATGTTAGGAGGGTTTCAACTCCATGATTTGATCTGAATCCATATTGGTGTGAATCAAGTTGGGCGTTTGGGTCAATGAAGTCTTGAAGTTGCCTTTGTACTAATTTTTCTATAACTCTGGAAAAGAATGGGAGACTTGCTATTGGTCTGTAGGAGCTGGGACAGGACTTGTCTAGGGAGTTATGTTTTAAGATTGGGCGGATGGAGGATTTTTTTTTAAATCATTTGGCATTTGTCCTTGGGATAGAGAAAGGGTGACTATTTTTTGGATGTAGGGTGTTAACTCTGCTCTGGTTGTTTTAATCCAGTTCACTGGACAAGGATTGAGTAGAGAGGTGGTTGTATTTATGGATTTGATGCATTGGTCAATCTGTTCTTTGCTGCTTGGAGAGAATGTGTCCCATATTGAATTGTTGATTGGTTCGTCTTGTGAAGTTTCCAATGCTGCGACTGTTTTGCGTTTAGATTTCTCCATGTAGTGGTTGGCTAGTTGTTGGGCACTTATATCACTTTTTTGCAGTTCAAATGAATTTGGTTCTTTAACTAGGCTTTGTACAATGAGAAATAGTTACCTAGGTCTGTTTAGTGATTTCCTTCGTAACCAAAAGGAAAAAAAAGATCTCAGTACTCCTGTGCCAACATAAACTGGCCTCTGTCGTACTACATCATTGGTCTTGAAAAAAAGCTTCTGTATAAAAATCTTGATCAGTGTTCACAGTCCCATTAGGGTTCACCTAAACTGTATTCTTTAATTATAATTCAGCCACGCTCAATAATTTATACACAGTCCCAAACATGCAAGGAAAAAAACCTTTTTAGTATTCTGTTTTTCTGTTTCTTAATGCTGCGCTGTCAATCACAAGGTTCCCAGGGCTTCCACTCCCCCGACTTGTGAGACCTCACACCAACAGGTCCTGTTTCACCATCTTGGCTACATCAGGCAGTGCTTATGTCTTAACAATGTTGTTGTGTTGACTGTAACCTGGAATCTATAAACTGAATGACAGCTTTGTGACCCAAAACATCCTATAAAGGGTAACAAACACTATTGAGCTCCATTTATCTAGCAACCTAAAGCACTCTAACTTTGTTTTGGTCATGTGCAGGTGCAGCCACTGAGCTAATCTGGGAGGGGGAGGAGGTCAAGGAGAGGTCAACAGCTGCCAGCACCAGGCACTAGAGCCAATCTTGCTTCAAATGTTTGACAGACAGCAAGAGAAACCTATCCCTGCCTGACTTCTGCAAATCCTATAGCTGATGAGGTCACAGTAGAGCTGAAACCCACAGGCAGCACAAACAGCACACAATCATTTTGGTTCTGTCCTAATTATTATTTCAGACAGTGAGGAAGGGGTGTTAGTGTGGGCTTCAGGATTGCAAAGGAGAAATAGCAATTTGGCTTTAGCTGTGATAGAATCAAAACATAGTAGCTTGGCTAGTGGTTAATGCCTTATTGTTGTGTCTGGGACTAAGGAGAATTTTAAGTTCCCAAGCAACACTATCCAACATATCCTTGCATAGGAATGAGGTTCACGTCTACCATAGTATGCACAAAATTAACCCATTTGGAGACAGTTTCCCAAGAGATACCATCTTACTTCCTTGTGCTACCAGTTTACCTTAATAATCAGTTCACATCGCCCCTCACTCTAGCCCAGGGATGGGCAAACTACGGCCCGCCGGACCTTTTAATCCGGCCCCCTCTGCCCGGCTGAACTCCCCCGGCGCGGCTGAAGCCCTCTGCTCCGGCTTGCAGATACGCGAAGGGAGAGTGTCTCCCTCGCGTCTCTGTTAAGCCCGCAGGGGCAGATGGGAAATTTCCCATCAGCCCCTGCTTCCCATCAGCCCCTGCGGGCTTAACAGAGACGCAAGGGAGACACTCTCCCTTCGCGTATCTGCAAGCCGGAGCAGAGGGCTTAAGCTGCACCGGAAGAGTTCAGCCGGGCAGAGGGGGCCCCGCGGGACACTCAGCGGGCAGCTTTTTTTTTTATTTTAATTTCCATGAGCCGATGGGGGGGGGGTTAGGACTGGCAGTGGGCTGTGAGCCGAGTGGGGGGGGGGGGTTAGGACTGGCAATGGGCGGTGGGCTGATGGGGGGGGTTAGGACTGGTAATGGCTATGGGGGGGGTTAAGACTGGCAATGGGCTGTGGGCTGATGGGGGGGTTAGGACTGGTAATGGCTATGGGGGGGGTTACGACTGGCAATGGGCTGTGGGCTGATGGGGGGTTTAGGACTGGCAATGGGCTATGGGGGGGTTAAGACTGGCAATGGGCTGTGGGCTGATGGGGGCTGTCTGGAAATGGGGTGATGGGGGGTTAGGACTGGTAATGGGCTATGGGGGGGTTAAGACTGGCAATGGGCTGGGGGCTGATGGGGGGGTTAGGACTGGTAATGGGCTATGGGGGGGGTTAAGACTGGCAATGGGCTGTGGGCTGATGGGGGGGTTAGGACTGGTAATGGGCTATGGGGGGGTTAAGACTGGCAATGGGCTGTGGGCTGATGGGGGCTGTCTGGAAATGGGGTGATGGGGGTTAGGACTGGTAATGGGCTATGGGGGGGGTTAAGACTGGCAATGGGCTGTGGGCTGATGGGGGGGTTAGGACTGGTAATGGGCTATGGGGGGGGGTTAGGACTGATAATGGGCTATGGGGGGGCTAGGACAGGAAAATGGGCTGGTCACTTGGGAGGATCTGGATATCCCACTTCCTGACGCTTCGGCACGCAATAACTGCAGATTCATGTGAGGTGATTCAGAATCTTAAATCTCGCTCATATCTTGCCCACCCCATCTTTTCGGATGAAGCGGGTGGGACAGCCCCCACTTTGGCTACCACGCTTCAGAAACCAAAAGACCCACCCACAGAAGGAAGTAGGGAGGCATGGTCTAGTGCAGGGATGGGCAAACTACGGCCACTAAAATTGAAGGTACTATTTTATGAAAGAAATACATTGCATAAAAGTTTTGTAAAATAACTCTTTTTATGCTTATCTACCTTAAATTAATCTAAACATTTAATGTTACAAATTTAAATTTAATTTATATTAATTCACACATACACACCGTCCATCTACTCTTGGTCCGGCCCCCGGGTCCAATATATGAACCCATTGCGGCCCTCGAGTCAAAAGGTTTGCCCACCCCTACTCTAGCCACTCAAGTCAAATTTCCAGAAACCTATGCTTCACCGACTGCTATTGCCCCGATTACTCACAGCTATTGTGCTGAGAGTTAAAGGTCCGTCACGCATATACTATCAAGTAGGTCCTCGAAGCCTCAGTTGGCCTTTGAATGGAATTCCACTGCAGGAAGCCTATGAGTTCTGTTCAGTGCAATCTGCAGGGCTGCCTAGAAAAACAGAGATAATTCACAGGATGGAGACGAATCTCCCTTGAGTCAGTCCAAACACTTTTTTTTTTGCAGCGATAAAATACATGCAGCCCATCAGATATGTGGCCATATGCATGACTTGAGGAGTTTGGCAGAGTGGAGGTCTATATAAATAATGTGTAAACTAGAAATGAATAAAACCCCATGGCCGTCAAACAAATGGCAGACCGCAAGCACTTTTCAAAAACCATTTACAAAAGAGAATCTTATTATAGGGTATTCAACGTTGTTTTACTTAAAGTGTGCACAGTACATGCTAAATAAAACCAGGACTATTTACCATAAAAGAATGTCATATCAATACACTGCAGCTGGCACTAACTGCCTTAATAACCGATTTAAAGGAAAAGCTAATTGAAATCTTCATTCGCTAAATTCCATCGTGTTATAACACTGCTCATGACATATGTAACAGTCTCATATCCTATATTAACATTCTGGTTCTTTTTCATATGATCTGAAAGCCTTCTTATTTTTCAGTAGCCAACGTGTTCCTCCTCACTCATTTTTAACCGTTTCCATCTTCCCATCTAGTGCTGTCAATGCAGCTACATTCATCGGCAAAGGGTCACCAGACCCCAGTTCCCTCTGACACCAATAAAGACCACAAAGTGTCACCAGTGCAGAATGACTGGGACTCACTTTCCCTCCCTCCAGCAGCTGTGGGAACCAGGGCAGCATTCCCAATAGAGGCTGATCCAAAGAGAAGAAGCCTAAAAGCGTGGCGGTGCACATCACTATAGTAAGCCATAAGACCACCAGAATTCCCATTTCCGTAGGGATACATGTAAAAATAATGTCCGTTTCATCAGTCCTCTCTACATTACACTCAGTAGCAGGGCCGGATTTACCTTGAGTGAGGCCCTATGCCAACAAAAATTGTGGGCCCCCATAAAAGATAAAAACGAGCACGCCGGATCAGCTGCGCGCTGTTGGCCCTGACGTCATAATTAAACTGGGAATCCCAAAAGCCAAACTTGGAATGTACAACACTGTAGAAATAAAACTGTACATTAATCTGCTCTTGTACTAAACAAAGCGCAGACGTTAATGATGCACATTTACCAGAGCTGACATATTCCAATTAATAAATTCAAAATAAAGAGACATTTTTCTACCTTTTGTGCATTTTTTTTCAGCTGCAATTGCTCCAGCCACTTTCTTCTGGTTTCTTCGTGACAGCCCACCTCCAGTCTTAACCACCCCCCCCATCGGCTCAAGTAAACTTTAATAAAAAAAATAAAACGCTGGCCACTGCCGCATGGACTGTCCCGCGGGGCCCCCTCTGCTGCCCCCAGCTCTTCTTGAGTAAGATTACAAGCCGGGTTTAATTTCTGGGGAGGGGCCTGGAGCCCAGTCCCACTGCTTCTTTCCAGACGGCAGAGCAGCAGGTGTGTCCTGCCCCAGCCCCTCCCTTCCAGGCATTCGGGGGGGGGGTGTGAGGGGCAATCTTCATAACCAGCCGCTCATCTCCTGTTCCTCTTGCCCCTGGTGCCTTCCTCCCCGGGCTCCACAGTCCCTTTAGCCTACAAATTACACCCCCGACTCCAAAATCCCAAGTGCAAGCTTTACATTTTTCCAGCTCCCGCATTGTTAAATTTAAAAAAAAAAACCGCTGGCTGCTGCCGCGGCAGCATGGACTGTCCCGCGGGGCCCCCTCTGCCCGGCTGAATCCGTCCGTCCGTCCGTCCCTCCCTCCGTGCCGGCTTTGAGAGGCGCGAAGGGAGAGTGTCTCCCTCGCGTCTCTGTTAAGCCCACAGGGGCAGATGGGAAATTTCCCATCAGCCCCTGCGGGCTTAACAGAGACGCGAGGGAGACACTCTCCCTTCGCGCCTCTCAAAGCCGGCACGGAGGGAGGGAGGGAGGGACGGATGGATTCAGCTGGGCAGAGGGGGCCCTGCGGGACAGTCCATGCTGCTGCGGCAGCAGAGGAGGCCCCGCGGGACAGTCCATGCTGCCGCGGCGGCAGCCAGCGGTTTTTTTTTAAATTTAATTTTAAAAAAGCTAATTTGTTCAATTTTTGTGGGCCCTTGCCAGCTGTGGGCCCTACGTCACGGCGTAGTTGGCATATAGGTAAATCTGGCCCTGCTCAGTAGCATGAACTCTCACCTCCAGGGATGGATTCGTCGACCAGGGAAAGTGATCTCTCTTTGAAGTCCAAGATGTCTTGTGCAAATCCATCAGTAACTCACACAGTCCTTTGTGGAGAGCTACAACTGATCTACTCCAGACTTGTGTAAAACACACAGTTTACTTTGAGGTAGACATTGTCTGTAGTTATAGATCATCTACTAAACATTGTTTTTTTTCTCCATAATGGGATCAAAGGGAACACAAAAGAAAATTTAGCAGGAGCATCAGCTGGTGAATTGTTGTGTGTCTCAGAGGAGAAAAGAATAAACGTTTCTCCTCAAGTCTTGCTGAGCACCTTCACATGTTGACCCCACTACTACTTATTTATATAGCACTACAAATCTCAGCAAAGCAACACTACAGTTGAAATATGGTAGGAAAGAATAGGAAGACTGCATACAGACCACATGTCACCCAGGATAGAAAGATGCCTGCCTGTAGCTTACACACTAGGGTTAGAGATGGTGGAAGCAATAGTGCACTTACTGCAGATGAGGACATCACCCCTGTTGCAGATAAAGACCATGGTGAACTTAGAAACATAGAAACATGACTACAGAAAAAGGCCACATGGCCTATCTAGTCTGCCCTTCCATACTTGGAGTGGAGGAGTGGCCTACTGGTTGGGGCAAGGTACTTCAGGCCAGAAGGTTGGAGGTTCAAATCCCACTAGAGGACAGCAACCTTGGGCCAGAAGGACTGGGGTTTCTAGTCCCACAGGTGCTCCTTGTGGTCTTGGGCAAGCCACTTAATCCTCCATAGCCCATGTTCCCTGTAAAATAGTTACTGTATCTCCAAGTTATAATGCCCTGTTCAATGTAATTTCAGTTTGTTCAATGTAAACCACACTGATGCAGAATAGCACAGTATATAAGAGAATATAAATAAATAAAATATCAACTACAATAGTCCCCTTTTTACCTTTAGAGATCCTCTTGTGTTTATCCCATGCTTTTTTTTTAATACAGATACTAAGATGTGATGTTATGTACTTTCTTCAGAGACAATGGAGGGTTCAGGGAATAGCAGAGGACCAGAATGAGCCCTAGTGGGAATTGAACCCAGGTCTTTTGGTTTCCAAGCCACTACTTTAACCATTGGGTTACACTGCCACTCCAAATTGGATAAGCTGTCATGTTTCATTTCTAATCCTTTTCCACTGCTCATGCATGATTTTGAGTATATTAGTGAATCATTCTGTCTTATTTTTTTAAGTGCCTTCAAGTCAGTGTTGACTACTAGGGACCCAGCAGCCCCTGGGCTTTCTTGGCCAAGCTTTTCCTTCCTAGGCAATGGAGGGTAAAGTGACTTGCTCACAGCCACGAGGAGCACCAGTGGGAATTGAACCCACATCGCCTGCATAGTAGGCTGCTGCTTTAACCACAGAAATTTATGAAAACGTTAAGAGGATTAACTATGATTAAGTGTGCCCCTGCAGATAAAGAGAAAATAATGCACTGCTATCTTTATACTATAAACCCTATATTTAAATGAAGAAGGCATACAAAGACAGCCTGCCAAAACCTGGAAGAAATAGAAATATTGCCACAAGAAAGGCTGTCTCAATTGTAAAGATCAAAATAAAAAAGTATATGAGTGATAACATCTTAGACACTGAGGACTTCTATAGAAAAAGATCTAGAGAAAGTGAGACAGAGGAGACATAGGCAGGGCTCAGAAAGAGACAAGAGAAGGAAAACTGGTAGAGAAAGAGAAAGGGTCTTGAAAGGAGCACCAAAAGAAAGACTGGTGCACAGGGAGAAGGAGGGAATTCAGAAAAGAGCACAAGAAGAAGAACTGATGTAATGAGAGAAAGAAGGGATCTGGGGAGGAACATCAGAAAAATGTACTCAAAAGAAGGCTGAGATAGAGATGGATATAGGAGATCCGGAAACACAGGAGAGCAAAATAAACGATGGACTGGCCAGGAAGTCAACTGAAGAGACAGAAGAAATGTAGGAGAAAGACCTGGAGGTGAAAGAAATAATGGTTGAGCTCTTAATCTATGTGGAAAGAAATGAAAGATTTAATACCTAAAGAGCATAATAAGAGGCGAGATTTAATACCTAAAGAGCATAATAAGAAAGATAACTAAGGCCATAATCTGTAAAAAAGGGGCTGTCTGTTGACATCATGGAAACAAATCAAATACAATATTGTGCAACTAAATTATTACTGCAAGAATTCTACTGACAAAAATGCAAGACGAGAAGAAAGAGAACGATAACTCCTCCTTGGGAAAAAACGCATTGAAGGGAAAACGAAATCACTTCAGGCAGAGGTGTCTCTGACAGAAAAGCATCTCAAAGGATTAAGATCATCAAAGATAAGAGATATCCAAAACATCAAACTGAAACATGCTGTATTTACTATACGACCTTAAATTCGTATGCTCCAATGATAAATTGAAAGTAGCAGCGGAAGCATAAATATCACAGAAATACATAGAAAACAGATAAAAAGAGTCATCAAAATCAACTAGAGAAAATGCCAAACATTTCTGCAGTTCCAGAGGAACAACTCTGTGTAGTGAAAAAGTGAAAAGCTTCTTGGGTGACATCAAGACACAAGCTATTAATCAGCTGGCAATTCCCATACTCTCCTACAGCTTTTGAATTGTAGACTGCTCTCTTAAAGATCTTGAAAAAGTGGATTTATGAACTAGAAAACTCCTCCATGCCCATGCAGTAATTTGTAAGAATCAGTGCATTCTAAGACCGTACATTCCCCAAGCCAACGAAGGAATAGGCCTCGTAGAAACAGATTATACATATAAAGCTACTATCATAAGCTTCCAGGCCTACTTAACAGAATCATCATACCCAAATGCGCAAAAAGTGATGAAATATAAACGTAAACATCCAGAATCAGTCTTCATCGTTAAACTTGGACAAGCATTTCAATGAGTAGAAGGAATGCATGAAAATCTACCAGTACATACAGGGAAGGAAAAAAATAACAAGTGGCAAATGTGTAAATACAACAGGAAGTACAAAGCGTTACTTCAAGAACCACACCGATCAATTCAGATAGATGAACGGCCAAGGAGAAGTGAACTGAAAGCTAAGCATGAAAGAGATTGATAGTCACAGATTTAAAACATTGGGAAATGACATTGATGTCGTTTTAAAGCAAATGCGCAACCTTAATGGTGTGTGCAAAACTAATCATATTGTATATTCGCTTTAATTACTTATTTCAAATTTAAATTAAAGGGCAAAAGACCTCAGAGACTGGCCATTCCTTTCATATATAAAAGCCATGGAACTCACTCACTTGAGGTCCTAATTTGGCTAAGAGGACACTTCTTCAATGGTCATATTACGTATTTTGCCATTTTTAGATATTTTTAAATGTCTTCATTCCACAGAAATAACTTATCTGACGTTTCTTCCAGTTGAACACTGTGGACATCCTGCCTGATCCCACACATGGGCCACTGCAACTCCACATTTATTTATTTAACTATTTTCTTCTATACCGCCCCTTCCAGAGATCAAGGGCGGTTTACATGTAACAGTTTAACAGTATTGTACACATCTGTATACATTTACATTGAACAGTAGAATTCAACTATTTACATTGAACAATAAAATTTAACTTTGTAAGGTATTAAAGTAGAACAATCGTCAAACTATTTACAATATATATTTACAGTGGCTGTGTGTGGTGAGTAGGACAAGTGTAGGAGTTGGAATTTATTTCCTTTTATGCATAATTTCCTTTTATGTCGTAAATGAGGGGTGAGGGGGAGGGGGCAGACAGGGAGTTAGTTAACGGGGGTTAGGGGGTTTGTGTATGTGTGTCCATGTTTGTTGTGTAGCATGTTTTGGGGGAGTAGGGGATTTCACATGCCACATCTGCACCCTACCACCTATGGATTGAGACGTAACAGAGACTCTCTGCTTTGCTGATTGCATACCCCGCCCTCTTGTACTTAGCCCCTATGCTCTGAGCAGTGCTGGCTGTTCAGTCCCCACCAGTCAGCACTCTATTCTGGACTGGTCAGTTTCTGCCTTCCTGCATGGATGCTAAAGGCGCAGTTCTTACTGTGCACAGTAAATTCAAGGCCCACAGATGCCCCAATATTGGACTTGTAGCATTCTATTTTCCGATGCGCATGGAGACCATGCATCTGGTGTGCATGCATTGGGCCATGCATTCGCATTCGCCCGATCTGTTCCATGTTTTAACTCCTGTTACAATGTAAGCAGTTACCCTGTTTTCCAAGTTTAACTCCTGTTACAATGTAAGTGCAAAACAGTCTCGACTGAATTGTGCATCCTTTGTTAGATGTAAACCGCACTGATAACAAATAGCGCGGTATATAAAAGATATTAAATAAATAAAATAAATAATACTGTGCCTGGCGTGACGGTAGCAGCGTACCGTGGCCATGCCCCTTGTGTTTCCTGCTGCCACTGGTCTCCGGTGTGGTACTAATGCATGAATTCCAGACATTAACCCCACACTCCCTACCACACTTTAGTAAACATACCCCTTAGGGAAGAACAATCACCCTTATAGGTGCCTCTTTAATCAGCCTCTTTATAAAACTCTTATAGTCCAAAATTCTAGTTCAAATTATTTTTTTTATTTAAAAATCTTCTTTTAACTTGGCTTATATATAAAAGGTTGATAAGGGCATTGTATTACAAAGTTGAATTACAGCTAGATTATAAAGTGTTTATAGACTGATTAGCTCAAGGAAGCCCTCAAACTATACAGAGACATTATAATATTCATAGTAGCATTGGTCAGCCACTGTTAAGCACTTTAGTTGCTTAACTGTTATATTCTGTGTCTCTCTGTCCTTTTATTCTTCTCTTGCTCCCAAACAGGATCTTCAGAGAGCTACTCCAGCTTCCTATAACCAGGCTAAAGCCTCTTTGCTCACGGTCTCGATGTTCCAGTTTGATGGATTAGGGACTCCAGTTCTGCACTGAGGCAACTCTGGTCAGCAACTAAGGGGAGTCAAACCATTGTAACACTGGAGCAATCCTGCACCGTCTCTCCAACTCTGACATTCTTTCTTTCTTTGTGAGCGTGTAGGTGGGTGTGAGGGGAGGGGGGAGAGGAGGCTATCAATATTAGTTGATTTTATAAATCATGTTTGACTCTCATTGTTGTGGAAGCTTTTCTTACTCCTTCAACCATCACTGGCTGGCTTTTCTCGCTCTCCTGCTTTCACCCAATTTCCTGTTTCACTTCATCACCGTACTTCCCTCTGTTTCCTCTCTAGGAATGCCTCATTCTGTTTCTCTCATTCACATGGTGGTGAAAGAGACCCTCTCTCTCTATCGATATTGTGATTTCCTTCCAAATAGGAGGAGACTCTTACTCTCCCATTCAATCACAATCCAGGATTGAGTGAACGTTCTTGATAAGTTGCAGCTTCTGACTGCATATCTGCCTTTGAATATATTAAAGATGTCATTTACAGTCTGTTAATTCTGAACTTTATTTGGATTGCATTGTTGCTTCTCCAGGAACTGTTTCCTAAGGTACATAACCTTTAGTTTTTGGAGTCTTAATGCAAGAGGGGAACAGAGCACCCAGTATCCACGCTGATGTTTTAATGTAGGAACTACACTTAGTATTGTCTACTGGTCTAACTGTATTTTTATTTTTATTTATTTAGCAAAGTTTTATATACCGCCCCTTCCTGAGATCAGGGGCGGTTTACATAGAACATCACAAGAAGCTTTTCAATGAACAATGTAACTATATACATAAAACTCTCCTATTTGTAAAGGCAGAACAGGCAGCTGATAGTGTGGTGTACGGCCCTGTGCTTGAGGAACTGGAATGATCTTTGGAGGATTCCGAAGTTATGCTGAAAAACCTTGACAGCTTTCCCAGCATTTGGAAGGCTCAGAGGCCAAGATATGGTATGTGCTTTTAAATCATTGTGTAAAGATGATGTATACCATCTTGCTGTGACATCCCACTCTGTGTATGTGTGTCCTGTGTGGAATCAGCCCTAGATTGTTGAAATGTCTGCTTGTGAAGATTGGAGAGCCTGTAAGAGGTTCTACTCACCCCTCTGCCTAAGTGTGGAGAGAGACAGAAGCTGCTGGCTTGCCATACAAGTCTAACAAAGGGTGTCAGATTGAAGGAGCTGGCTTGCTACTTGAGCCTAACAGAGGCGTTTGCTGTACAAAAGAGTTGCTGCTGGAAGTGGTACAACGGGGTGACTGTTTACAAGATATACAGATATAATTAGAGGAATAGGATCCCAGTGATGAAGGAGAAAGAACATTTCACTTTGCTTAGTGTATAAGGACTCTAACCCAGGATCCTTCTGCCAGCTGCAGAACTAATAAATAAAATGGAATCAGAGAAACAAATAATTCAACAGAATACAACCTGTGTTACCAAAGACTGCACTTTGTGATACTGTACATTACAGTGTGTTATTGTTTGGGCTGGACTTTTTGTTTGTAGTAAAGAGAATTGAAGCACCCAATTTGGAGTCAAGAGCCTCTTTAATCTATGTACCAAGGGCCTTGAAGGGATTCTCTGCCCCCCCCCCCTCTTCTCCGCTGAGAACCTGGCCACTGATGATAACAGTACATGCTACCTGAGTGAAGAGGAAGGAGAGAGCCCTGGATACAATTGTTCTCAGACCCAGCTTTTGCAGGACCAGCCTGGCAGCCTAGGGCAAAGGGGGATTATACCTTCTTAGTGGAAACCTTGTCTCAAGTGTTTGCTCTGTTTGTTCAAAAAGGATTACCGCGGTGATGGACAGGAACGGGATTTAAGCTGGGCCAAGCCAGAAGTGTTTACATCCGAGTTACCTTTTTCATTAGACCTGCAGTACGCTGTCATGCAGGTGGTGTTCTGTTACTATTCGATCTATTTATAAAGCAGCACTGAGGCATTATTCTCCAGTGTGTTTACTTGCAGCGGCTTCCAACCTGACATGATTTTAGATACATTCTTTGTTGTTAGTTGGCAAATATGTCCTGATGGTTTTATTATTTTTAATAGTTATTTTGTAATTACATATAATATGATAATGTTATTTGGATTTGGATTCTGCCTAATAATTAAATTCTAGTTATCCACCTTTGTTAGATTTATGGAAAAGCAGGATATAAATTAGTAAATTAAATTGGGATTTAGAGACGTAAAATAAGGTACCCGTGTCAGTGGCATAAGTTACAATGAAGGTCCCCCAAGCAAAATTTTTCTGATTGCCCCCCATTGTCACTGCAGTGGCATGCTCCCCCCTGTATGCCCCCCACCCAATGCAGCGGTGGCAGCATCACAGCAAACTTCCTTTATCATGTCTGCCACGCTGCTCTGCTCCTGTAAGTTCGCTGCGGGGAATGTTGGCCGAAGGGTGTTCCCCAGCGGGCCAAAGTCTCGCAGTGTAGATATTATCGCAAAACTATGGCTTGGCAAGAAACAGCCGCAAGGCCCATAGTCCCTGCAGTGAACTTACAAGAGTGGAGCAGCGCGGCAGACATGATAAACGTGCGTTTGCCGTGCTGCTGCCGCTGTGTAGACCCCTCTTTCTGCTCAGGCTCCCCCCCCCCCCCCCCCACAATGCAGGGGCTGCTTGGGCGGAATTTATGCCAGCTACCCATAATATGCATAATGTAGATTTTCAACAGCCCTAAAATAGGTGTGTGATTTCATTATAGTTTTATAGGGCCCGATATTCGAAGGGCATTTACACAGAAACCCCTCAGCTATCTTTAAGGCGCCGATCGTTAACCAGGCAGCAGCCAATATTGCTGTATCCCGGTTAGCTTCATTAACTTCCTGTCCAGGTTTAGAGATCAGCGGGGAGGGCTGGGCACCTCATTGGCGCATAGCCATTCCAATTGGTGGGCAGCTGAAAATTGGGCGCATAGTTTAGTATAACTTTGTATAAGTGGTATTTTACAAGCATAGATATGACTTTTCTGACACAAAACTAATAAATAGCTTATACAGTGTACCGCATTTTGGCATGGATAATGTTATATTCATCTATGCTAGATACCTACTTCAGGAATAATTTTATAACAGCACTATGTAAAATATCCAAAAAGTTCCTGTTTTATAAAGCTGTCAAGAAAACCCCATTCAAACAAATATACCCAGCAGTTAAACAACAGGGCATCGATTTCAATGGATCATCCAGTCTCAGAAAAAAGAGGTCTCGTAGCATCATCGGCCCACTCTAAGCTTTTCATATAAAAGATTACAAAATTCATCTTGAATCCAAATGGTATGAAATTTTTAACTGATCTGAACCAGCGTGTAAACTTCATATTTATGCAAAAGCTCCATTTCTAAATTCATTCTAGACACGATTGTGTTTCGAAAACATCAGTTTTCTGCATCAGTGGTGTGCTCTGTTAAATATCTATCTCAATGACATCAGAAACCGCTACTGGCAGCTCTTGGGAAGAATGGCGTCAAGGTCAATGTGTCAAACATCACATGGTCACATGCACCAAAGCAGCTGATTTGTTTTCACATAGCGATCAGTCTGACACTGAGAATGTTACGCCAAGAGCTGTCAGTAGCAGTTTCTGATGTCATGAAGATAGATATTTAACAGAAAAGCTTAGATTGGGCTGATGATGCTATGAGGGGTGTCCGATATTAAAAGTACAGGCCAAAATTACACTAACATTTATATTTAAAGAAATTATTCAATACATTCCACCAAAAACTAAATACTTTTGTTTACTTCTCCACATAATCGCTGTAAACACTGAGACATTTATCCCAGCGTGACACTAGTTTGAACATCCCTTCATGGTACAGTTGCATGTCAAGTTGCTTGAAGTAGTCCATAACGGTGTCTTGCAATTCCTCCTGATCTTGCGGAAGTTGAGATTGCATATGATTTCATGAACAGAACTCTTAGGAATGCCAGTCATTTCAGAAATTTCACGAACTTTAATGCGACGATCCTCCCTAATCAGACGTTTGATAATTGCGCAGTTGTCATCCGTGTGTGAGGTCCTTGGTCTGCCTCTTTTCTTTTCCGGATCATCATCCAACGCCATTCGGCCATCTTTAAACTTGTTACACCAGACACTGACTTCTTTTAGGCTTAAAACGTTCGGGCCATACACGCCCTCTAATCTGCGATGAATTTCGCTCTGCTTAACTCCTTCGGCTTGCAAAAATCTGATAACTCCATGCACCTCAAACTTCGAATACTCTGCGATTACACACGCCATGTTTGTTTGCTTCCCAAAAACTACTCATAATTTGAGTGTTTAAAAAAACAACGCTACAGATTCTCCTACTACGAGTACAAGTAGTCCTGCATATGACGGCACTACTGCGCACGCGGAGCCGGTATGATTACCACCCATTCAACTTTGCGTCAATTTGTATGATGCCCATTCAACTTTGCATCAATTTGTGTCAAACGTGATTGAACATCCAGGCATTCTTCAGCACACATGTGTACATTTATGTGATGTGCATGCTGATGTGATGCACAGGGCCATTCCCAAAATGGCAGCCAGAGCCAGAAAGACAAACTTTGGTCATGAAGATACCCTCCTCCTCATCAGGCTCAAGTTGGGACAGGAGAACTGTCTGTGCCCAGTGCCCGACCAGAGGATGGGCATAGGCAGAATGTCTTGGGCCTGGAAAATGGCTGGCTAGATGCTATAATCGCCAAGTATCCTACCCCATAAAGATAAGTGGCAACCTGGCCGACCCAAGAGCTGGTTCAAGATGTTGGTGCCTTTGGCAAATCTTAAAACTTCTGCCCACCCTGGCTGTCAGAATATAGTGTTTAGCTTTGAAGGCCTTGTTCTTTGCCACCCCACAGAAGCTGCCACCCTAGGCAACTGCCTATAGTAGTTTGCCTGAAGTTGGGCTGGTCCTGGTGCCAACAGGCGGCTGACATAGGAAGGGTGAATTCTCTCTGAGATTTTCACACTAAATAGTGAGATTTTATTTTATTTATTTGACAAGTTTTTTTATACTGCCTTATCAGAAAATCACAGCGGTTTACATTATAACTCAAAGCATTACAGAGAACTCATATAGTAAACATAGGGAGGGGTGACATGTGGGAGATGCTCGGAAGCATAACTCATTTACAGTGAAACATATATATAGATACCATGTGGCAAGTAAACATGTGTCCGTAATCAGGGGTGTTAGGTGTTGTCCCTGAAGTGGTCAGTGAAGAGGAAAGTTTTGAGCTGTTTCCTCAAGTCTTTTATGTCCGTGGTAGCCCTTAGTTTCTCTGGAAGTGAGTTCCAAATGGCAGGTGCTGCTAGTGAGAGTGCCGCCTTCTTGGCAGTGGACCTATTGGCTTTCATGTATGAGCTGGGGGTTGGAATGTTTCATAAGTGTCCCCATGCTATAAAGTCTTAGGGGCATGTTTACTAAGGTGTATGCTGGTAGTGTGCGAATGTGCCACTAAATTAATGCAGAGCCCCAATCTAATTTTAGGGGCATGTGCTTCCTTCCCCCTGCTAATAGCACAATGTCAATGCACAGCATTGTGCTAACCGGCCCATGTGGGCATTTAATGTCACCCATTGAGGTGGCCTTAAGTGCATCTGAGTGAATGACAACATTCGCGATTAGCATGCACCTAAACCACCTGTGCTAACTGCAATGCACCATTAACAGCCATGTTCCACCCTGAACCCAGCCAGTCCCTGCCCAATCACACACTAACCTGTAAGACTGGGATTTTGAGCAAGGGCCTGGTGTTGTTAGTGCAGTGCCCTTCCCTTAGCGCATGGCAAATCCCATGCTAACGATCAGCGAACGTTAGTAAACGTGTCCCTAAACCATAAGCAAAGTATGTCTTGCCTATAGAAAAAGAAAACAGCATTAAGTAAGAATAGGCTCTCCTCAGGGCTGATGAAAGAAAACAGAGAGAATGGAGCCAATACAAGGACACATTTGTAAGGTTTTTGATGCACTAAGGAGTTAACGATCTTAAATACCCAACTTGAAAACTGTCCCTCCACACAGTGGTAACAATCTATGCCTAGGTCTGATACACATGTTCCTGTTAGGAAGGCAAAGTACAGAGAAAGGTGTACTCTTATGCAGGGCCGGCCCCAGAGTTGGTTCAAGATGTTGGCACCTTTGGCAGGCCTTATGCCCCCCCCCTCCCCCCGGCTATCAGAATCTATTGTTTAGCTTTGAATGCCCTTCTCTTTGCCACCCCCCAGAAGTTGCCTCCGTAACCAACCATGTAGTTTGCCTAATGGTTGGCCCGGCCCTGTTTTTATGCCAAACAACTGCTTAGGCCACGTGGTTTTTCCTCTCAGACTTTCCTATCCAGAAAACAGTGATGTGGATCAATCCACTGGTCCTGAAGCTCTTAGGAGTGAGAGAAGGGGCTGAAAGAGTGGGAGTGGGAGATAGGCCTCTAATCTGCATAAGACATTCCTAATGAATAATACTTCCTATGTCTGAGGGGGCTGTACTCTGGAGATCCAGGGAAGGGTACATGAAAGGGGGAGACACAGGCACCCTAGAAGGCTTCACATGAAAGGAAAAGCCCAGCAGCTAAACTATATGCTGTATGGGCACACCCTCTGCCAGCTCTTTGGAGCCTTAGCCAGGGTCCACATTATTTATTTACATTCTCTTATATACTGCACTAGTGTGGTTTACATTGAACAGGGCATTATAACTTGGAGATAACTATTTTACAGGGAACATGGGCTATGGAGGGTTAAGTGGCTTGCCCAAGACCACAAGGAGCACCTGTGGGACTAGAAACCCCAGTCCTTCCGGCCCAAGGTTGCTGTCCTCTAGTGGGATTTGAACCCCTGACCTTCTGGCCTGAAGTACCTTGCCCCAACCACTAGGCCATGCCTCCACTAAGAGATATACAAGGAAGAACTAGTGGTTAGCATGTAGATGAGCATGAGACCACTACACAAGGAGAGGGTCAGAGAGGAGTAGATCAGGGTACCAGAGCGATCCTGCTGCCATTCATTAATATGAGTCAATGGGGGGGGGGGGGGCCTGTAAGATAGCAGAAGGGACACGTTTAATTCATCTTGCAATCGGGACCGTGGGAGACAAACCCTCAAGCACTCCTGTCCAATCGGGACAGTGGGAGGCTCACCTACACTCACCCGCACAGCTTAAAAGCAGGCGTCCCTACCCGGAGGGAGCTGCTTTGTTCCACTAGCCCACCGGCGTCCCCAGCAGCACTCCTGCCCAGATCGGGGCAGTGGGAGACAAACCCGCTTGCACTCCGGTCCAATCGGGACCGTGGGAGACAAACCCTCAAGCACTCCTGTCCAATCGGGACAGTGGGAGGCTCACCTACACTCACCCGCACAGCTTAAAAGCAGGCGTCCCTACCCGGAGGGAGCTGCTTTGTTCCACTAGCCCACCGGCGTCCCCAGCAGCACTCCTGCCCAGATCGGGGCAGTGGGAGACAAACCCGCTTGCACTCCGGTCCAATCGGGACCGTGGGAGACAAACCCTCAAGCACTCCTGTCCAATCGGGACAGTGGGAGGCTCACCTACACTCACCCGCACAGCTTAAAAGCAGGCGTCCCTACCCGGAGGGAGCTGCTTTGTTCCACTAGCCCACCGGCGTCCCCAGCAGCACTCCTGCCCAGATCGGGGCAGTGGGAGACAAACCCGCTTGCACTCCGGTCCAATCGGGACCGTGGGAGACAAACCCTCAAGCACTCCTGTCCAATCGGGACAGTGGGAGGCTCACCTACACTCACCCCCACAGCTTAAAAGCAGGCGTCCCCACAGGGCGCGCCCGCGCCTTGGCGGGCCCGCGCCTGAGGGCCTCGCCAGAGGGCCCTTTGGCGTCGGCCCTTAGGCGAGAGGCACTAGGCGCGGAAGACAACACACCAACAGACGGAGACGCAACCTAGGCTGTCCCAGCAAACAAAAACTCCACCAACGCACAAGGACTAAAGTGCAACCCACAAACTACCCGACGGTTGGAGCTCCCCGGGCTGGGTCTGAGCTCACCGCACAAGGCCAACACACATCTCGCGACCCCAGTGGACATCGGAGCCTACTATCAAACTACCAGCCCCAACGTCACCGATGAATAAATAGCGCAACTAAAAGCTCGAGCTCCCTTTTGCAGGTTGAAGCTCGCTTTGAGTCTCATCCCAACTGACACCAGTGAC
Organism: Ichthyophis bannanicus; assembly: GCA_033557465.1. Taxonomy (NCBI): domain Eukaryota; kingdom Metazoa; phylum Chordata; class Amphibia; order Gymnophiona; family Ichthyophiidae; genus Ichthyophis; species Ichthyophis bannanicus. The sequence continues at coordinate 89,872,770 of CM066034.1, read as the reverse complement.
CCCAACTGTAAGTACCTCTCCGTTTAAGAGTGAATACATCCAGCAAAGCTCCTAAAGCCTATCCCACTACATCTCTCTTGCTGAACTCAATCACTCTAAAATATTCTCTGCATAGCAATAGCGTTACCATACTGTATTGTTGTACATTGGTCTTTGCAATTTTACATGCTGATAGATATATTTGTACCTGTTACTCTGCCCACATGTAGCTATACCATTGTACCTGCAGCTCTGCATGCCTATAACTACATATGGGCACATGTAAACCTCCAAGCTTTGCTACTATAAAAAAAAAAATTTCATTGTCAGCTCTACATGCAGATAGAAACACAGCTTAGAGAAGAAATTACATAGTAGTGAAAAATAACATTCCATCGCAAAAGATAGAGAGTGTCTCACCCCAACAGCGAAACAACCAACGGAATAGAAAAATGGAACTCGTCAAATATATACTATTCTTATCCCTGTACCTAATCATACCAACACTAACTCACAACCTCAACCAGCAACACACCATATATCACATAATTAATCCACTCTACTACATATACCACCCCCTGTTAATAACAGTAATGCCTCAACAGAATCAATACTCCCCACACACCCCCCCCCCCACCAAGATCACACACTACGTCCAACTCTACAACCCACACTCAGAAACCGGACAGCACCTCGAGACCCACAACCCCCCAAACAGAAGAGAAAAAACCTCATCAAAAACCTAATAAGAAAAAAGAAAAACAAAAAAATACCAACAGACAACCAGATGAAAGACTACTACACCCTCATCCTTATTAATGCCAGATCAATAAGGAACAAAACACACATCATACATGACATCATCACGGACAAACAGCCTGACATCTTATGCATCACTGAAACATGGATCACAGATACCGACAACGCAATAACAAACCAAATAACCGCCCCCGGATACAAGATATACAACCACCCCCGCATATCTAGAAGAGGAGGAGGAGTCCTGATTGCAGCCAAGTCCACCTTATCACTCACCAGCACCGCGCACAGCTTCGCCAAGGACATTGATATACTTAAAGTGGAAAACAACTCAATAGCAACATGTCTAATATACAGACCCCCGTCCTCACCCCCAGAAACACTGGCCACAGCACTAGAATATGTCTCAACCACAGCAACCAAAAAATATCAAATCATTTTGGGAGACATAAATCTACCATCAGTACCTCAATCCCAAGCCAATACATTCATGGAAGCCATGGAACAACTTGGTTACAAACAAATAATAAACGCAGCAACACACAACAAAGGTAACACCCTAGACATGGTATTCACACCCGCAGAACAACAACCAAACAAGGAACAATATCCTGTAATAAAAATAACACAAGTACCATGGTCCGACCACCACCAAATAGAAATTAGGATCTATACTCCACCCAGTAACCCAAATCCCAAACTACCAACACACACCCACAGAAGCTTTAATAAATACAACAGCGAAACTCTCATAAATTCCATCACCTCACACATAGACCTGAAAAGCACAGACCTCGATAGTCTAATAACCAGTTGGAACTCAGGAATCCAGGAGATATCTGAACCAAAATGGAAACCAACAAGCAACAACCCCAAACCCAAAATGGAACCATGGTACACAGAAACTCTGTCCACCCTAAAGAGAGAGCTACGAAGAGCAGAGAGAAAATGGCGGCAAAGCAAAACCAGCGAACGTAAAACAGAATACCTAACCATACTCTCCAAATACAAGAACGAAACCAACATAGCAAAACGAACACACCACACTAACGTACTAAATAAAGCATTAAACAAACCCAGAGAACTATTCGCCCTGGTCAAATCCCTCACCAAAACACCACAAGAGGACCAACACAACGAAAAAATCAAGGTCCAGGCTCTAGCAGATCACTATGCTAGCAAACTAAACCCACAGGTCAGACCTCAACACACACACACATGATATATCCTCCACCGAGTCACAACCCACTAGGACAGCCAAACAAACCCACGACTCCCACTGGAACAAATTTCACAACATTGGTGACAAACATGTCATTAACATAATTTCAAACATCAACACCACAACCTCTCCCTTAGACCCGTGCCCAGCCTCATGGATTAAAGCAACAAAAGCTGAAACCACCCACCAAATCGCACACATAATAAACCAATCACTCCAACAGGGCACCATGCCAAACCAACTCAAGAGATCCATAATAAGACCGATACTAAAAAACAAGACCCTCAACAGAGAAGACCCCGCATCCTATCGTCCAATATCCAGCATAGCCCTACTAGCGAAAATCATTGAAAAGGCCGTTCTACAACAACTACAAGACCACCTGGACAACGACAGCACACTGGACGAACACCAATATGGCTTCAGGCCACACCATGGGGTTGAGACCCTACTTACTGCACTAATGGACAATCTACTCAAAGGGATTGAAAACAAAAAGAAAATGTTCATTCTCATATTCATTGACATCTCCGCAGCTTTTGATACTGTTCACCATCAAACACTACTAAACAGAATAAGAGATATAGGAATAACAGGAACCCCACTAAAATGGTTCACATCATATATCTCCAACAGAATGCAACAGGTTCAGTTCAATAATGAAAAAGCAAAGGCTTTCCCACAAACGCAGGGCATTCCACAAGGTTCAGCACTATCCGCGCTTCTCTTTAATGTATACATGAGACCAATCTGCGAAATATTCAAAAAGCATAAAATCCAATATCACATATATGCTGATGATATTATGCTCTATACTCAGCTGGATGTAAGCAACCCAAACTACTCTCAGCTAGAAACATGCTTAAAAGACATGCAAACCTGGCTTCAACAGAACAACATGGCCATAAACCACAAAAAAACCGAAGTCATGTACATCTCAAGAAAAGCAGACTTCAACCCCCCGGCATCTATTGCCCTAGGTGAAAACACTTATCACACAAAAACTGAACTAAAATACCTCGGAGTAACACTGGATAGTGAACTAAAGCTGACAAAGCACCTCCGCCTAGTAAACAGATCCATCTTCCACAAACTCAGGGTTATACAACCGCTTAGGAACATCATAGAACACTCCGACTTTAGGACAGTAGCCCAAGCCCTCATCATACCACATTTCGACTACTGTAATGCAATCCTTCAGGGCCTACCAAAGAAAACACTAAACATACTCCAGATGGCACAAAACGTCGCAGCTAGAATCATCACCAAAACAGGTGTGGCAGAGCACATCACCCCGGTGCTGTTTGAATTACACTGGCTCCCCATCTCAGCCCGTATAAAATACAAAATCCTAGTAACAACTTTTAAAACCATCCACAACTTGACACCAACTTTCCTCACAAACCTAATCACCTTACAACCTGCAAACAGAAACAGGAGAACCGCCACCATAAACAACCTGCATGTACCAACAAGTATAAGATCAGTCAATGTAGCCACAAGCAACAGAGCATACTCCTTTACGGCCCCGTCACTCTGGAACCAACTCCCACCTGAGTTGCGCTCAATAACTGACCTGATGGGTTTCAGAAAAGATCTGAAGACACACCTATTTCAAGAGGCCTACAAGGTATCATAAATGTACGCTCCAAGAGATCTACAGCCTATCATAAATCAGCATAAAATGTATATATGTAAAAAAAAAAAAAAAAAAAAAAAATCCTTTAATCCTGGAACCATTAATGAAACCTTTACAAGCTTATAAAACTTGTTGTAATCTCGTAATCTTTGAAATTTCCGATGTATATTTGAATACTTAATCCTGTAATCTTTGAAATTTTTCCTTTGTATACTGTAATTGAAGCTCACTTGATTTGTTGAAAATTTATCACATAACTTTGTTAATCACACTCTAATGCTTAGAAATTTCTGTCATTGATCTGACTTTTCTGTTTACTTAATCAAACCGCTGCTGATCGCTGGAAGTGGCGGTATACAAAAATGTGCTAAATAAAATAAAATAAATAAATAAATCTGTCCCTAATTCTCTCTCTCTTTCTCTCTGTGCATATTGAGGATCTGAAGAAGTGGACCAGATACTTGTGTCTGCATCAGACAGACATGCAGTTGGAAGCAGGCCTGTATCAAGCCCTTTCAAAAGCCTTCTCCATTCCTTCACAGCAGAATATATGCATATATCCACTGCTTTAACTATTGGCAAAGGGAGAAGCTCATTGCTTAAGTGGGGTCCCACTGCTCAAAGGTAAATTCAGCCCCATCTCCTTCCGAGCGCAGCCCAGCTACTGAATCTTTTTGTTTTGTCTGCTCCCAACCTGCCTCTGTTTCTCCTTACTCATTCATTCATATGCCACACATCATGTATGCATCTGTGTGGTACTTTTTGGCCTTCTGGTCTTCCCCCTTTCGGGACTGTGTTGGCACCACCGTTGGCTGGCATGCTCCAACATCTCTACCCAGGGCTGGATTTACCTATACGCCAACTACGCCGTGGCGTAGGGCCCACAGCTGACAAGGGCCCACAAAAATTGAAAAAATTGTTAACCTTCTTAAAATTAAATTTAAAAAAAAACATTGGCTGCCGCCGCGGCAGCATGGACTGTCCCGCGGGGCCCCCTCTGCTGCCGCGGCAGCATGGACTGTCCCGCAGGGCCCCCTCTGAGCAGTGAAGGGAGGGAGGGATTCAGCCAGGCAGAGGGGGCCCTGCGAGTCAGTCCATGCTGCCGCAGCAGCAGCGGTAGCAGCCAGCGTTTTATTTTTTTTATTAAATTTTACTTTATGCCGATGGGGGGAGGGGTAGGACTGGTAATGGGCTATTGGGGGGGCTGGGACTGGAAATGGGCTGGGGGTTTAAGACTGGAGGTGGGCTGATGGGGTTAGGACTGGTAATGGGCTGTGGGCGGTTGGGGGGGGTTAGAACTGGTAATGGGCTATGGGGGGGTTAAGACTGGTAATGGGCTGTGGGCTGATGAGGGCTGTCTGGTAATGAGCTATGGGGGGGCTAGGACTGGAAATGGGCTGGGGGGGTTAAGACTAGAGGTGGGCTGATGGGGTTAGGACTGGTAATGGGCTGTGGGCTGTTGAGGGGGGGGTTAGAACTGGTAATGGGCTATGGGGGGGTTAAGACTGGTAATGGGCTGTGGGCTGATGGGGGGGTTAGAACTGGTAATGGGCTATGGGGGGCTGACTGGAAATGGGTTGATGGGGTTAGGACTGGAAGTGGGCTGTGGGCTGATGGGGGGGGATAGGACAGGCAATGGGCTATGGGGGTCTGACTGGAAATGGGTTGATGGGGTTAGGACTTGAGGTGGGCTGATGAGGTTAGGCCTGGTAATGGGCTGTGGGCTGATGGGGGGGGGGTTAGGACTGGCAATGGGCTATGGGGGGACTGACTGGAAATGGGTTGATGGGGTAGGACTGGAAGTGGGCTGATGGGGGGTTAGGACTGGTAATGGGTTATAGGGGGGGCTTAAACTGAAAATGGGGTGATGGGGTTAGGACTGTAAGTGGGCTGATGGGGGGGCTAGGACTGGTATTGGGTTGGGGGGTTGCTAGGACTGGAAATGGGCTGATGGGTGGCTAGCACTGGAAATGGGCTGATGCAGGGACTAGAAGGGAATGGATGCTGGGTGAGGCTGGAACTAGAAGGGAGCTGATGTTGGGGGAGGATTAGAATGGGATGGGGCTGGAAGAGTAAAATGGAGAAGGGAAAAAATATTTTGTGTGGGAGGGATAAAAAATCTACAATTGGCCGGGTATTGGGAGAGTAAGTGGGGATTGAGGATGGAGGGGTAAAATTTGAGTGGATGAAATAGGAATGAGGAAAGAACAAAAGGAGAAAGATTAGTATGTTAAAGCAGATGTAGAGAGAGAATGGAAAAAAACTAGAAGAGAGAAGAAAGGACAAATGGACAGCAGACGATGAAGAGTTAGCAGAAGACACGAAGAAACCAGAAGAAAGTGGCTGGAGCAATTGCAGCTGAAAAAAATGCACAAAAGGTAGAAAAATATCTCTTTATTTTGAATTTATTAATTGGAATATGTCAGCTCTGGTAAATGTGCATCATTAACGTCTGCGCTTTGTTTAGTACAAGAGCAAATTAATGTATAGTTTTATTTCTACAGTGTTGTACATTCCAAGTTTGGCTTTTGGGATTCCCAGTTTAATTATTGTCTTCCTGTTTCTAAATTGTGATTACTTGTTTGGTGATGGTCTATGTTCTGCATGTGTAACTGAGCTGAGGTGTTCTGTTTATATAATTCCTATTTGACATTGCCACTTGTTCTCTTTCCCCAGTAGGTCATGTATTGTTGTTCTCTGAAATGTATTGGTTTAATATTTGCAGTGTTGCCTTTTGATTGGTAGAGTATGGTGCTTTGTGAGTCCTGGTAGTGCTGTTAGGATACAGCGGGTTTGCTATGGGTTCTAAATGGGCAGTGTTTGTAGTAGTTCCTAATGTGTCTGGCAGTTGGCACTGGATTATAGTAATGTAGAAATCTTTTAGTCTTTCTTTATCCAAACACTCATTAAGAGGCACGTTTACTAAAAGTTAGTATATGGTAACATTATGCAAATATTTATGCAAATGAGGCCCCTTATGCAAATGAGTCCCCGCACCCCCCTTGGGCCGCCCCTGCTGGGGGCCCACAATTTTTGTTGGCGTAGGTCCTCACTCAAGGTAAATCCGTCCCTGTCTCTACCCTTCCAGCAGCACCGTGGGCAGGCCAGGTCCCTCCTAAGCTCTGCCTTCAAAAAAACCAATCAAGGGTGGCTGCAGAGCAACATAGCCCACCTCCAGAAGTGCAAGAGGTCAGGCCAGGCTGCTGCTCTGCTTTACTTCCAAAAAACAAAGCAAACATGCCTGGATTGGATATGGGCAGTGGTAGCGATGACACTGCAGGGGCAGCGGAGCCCTCTGCATGCTTATGCGGAAAAGAGCCTTCAGCTAACAAATGAGGCAGAAGCATGTGGTCATCACGTGACTGATAACATACATGTGGTTCATGGAGTGCATTGTGTGCAGGGGTCCGGCCGCGGTAGGGTTGTCAACCAGCCGGTTTTCAGCCGGCCTGGCCGGTTTTCCTGTGGTCGGACCGGCTGCCGCCAGAGAACCGAAACCGGCCATTGAAAAGCCGTTTTTTTGCTCTGGCTGCGAGATCGGAGCGGCCAGAGCAGAAAACCGGCTTTGCGCTTGCGATCGCGATTGCAATCACAGTCCTTGCCCCCCCTTGCAGTCGCTGCTGCTGCTTCTTACAGAGCAGTGGCTGCAATAAAGTTAATTTAAAAGTAAGGAATCCTGTGAGGGGCCTTCCGGCCCTATGAAACTCCTTCTGCAGTGCCCGCCCCTCTGATGTCACTTCCTTTTCAGCCAGGGACCCTGCAGAAGGAGTTTCATAGGAGCGGAGGGTTTCTCACAGGTTTCCTTACTTTTAAATTAACTTTATTGCAGCTGCTGCTCAGTAAGTAGCAGGAGCAGCAGCTGCAATAAAGGGCTATGGGGGGGGGGGGGACTTGGACTGGAAATGGGTTGTGATGGGGGGGGACCTGGACCGGAAAAGGACTATGGGGGGGGGGGGGACTTGGACTGGAAATGGGTTGTGATGGGGGGGACCTGGACTGGAAAAGGGCTATGGGGGGGGAACTTGGACTGGAAATGGGCTATGGTGGAGGGAGGGGGAACTTGGACTGGAAATAGGCTGTGATTAGGGGAGCTAGGACTGCAAATGGGCTGTGATGGTGGGGGGGGGCTAGAACTGCAAATGGGCTGTGATGGTGGGGGGCCTAGGACTGGAAATAGGCTGTGATGGGGGACTTGGACTGTAAATGGGCTGTGATGTGAAGGCTAGCACTGGAAATGGGCTTATGAAGAGCTGGAATAGGACTGGTAATGGGCTGATGTGGGGCATGGGAGAATGGGAATAGAAGGGAGTGGATGCTGGATGGGTCTAGAACTATAAGGGAACTGATTTTGGGGGAGAACTAGAATGGATGGGGAATGAGAATGGAGAGGGGAAAAATATTTTGTGTGGAAGAAAAGTCCGTGATGGGTCGGGTATTGGGAGAGTAAGAGGGGATTGAGAATGGGAGGGTGAAATTTAAATGGATGATAAAGGAATAAGGAAAGAATTGGGGGAAAGAGCAAAAGGGAAACAATCAGTATGTTAAAGCAGAAATAAAGAGAGAACGGAAAACATCTAAAAGAGAAGAAAGGACAAATGGATAGCTCGCAGAAGACAAGAAGAAACCAGAAGAAAGTGACTGGAGCAATTGCAACTGAAAAATGAAATGCCCAAACAGAAGGTAGAAAAATACTTTTTATTTTGAATTTATTAACTGGAATATGTCTGGTCTGGGAAGTGTGTATTGCTAACATCTTTGCGTTTTTGTTTAGTGCAAGAGGAAATTACTTTATAGTTTTATTTCTCCAGTGTTGTACATTTCATGTTTGGATTTTGGGGTTCCCAGTTTAATTATTATCTGACCAAGGAAGTTAGCCTACACGTATCCTCGGTAATTTTTGTGGGTGGGGCTGGGGGCTGGGCAGGGGTGGGACTAGGGGAGGAGAATGGGTGGAGCATGGCGAGGCTAAAAAGGTTAGGGCTCTTCAACCTGGAAAAGAGACGGCTGAGGGGAGATATGATAGAGGTCTATAAATTAATGAATGGAATGGAACAGGTTAACGTAGATCGATTGTTTATGCCATCAAAAAGTAGAAAGACTAGGGGGCATGCAATGAAGCTACAGTGTAACCCATGCAATGAAGCTACAGTGTAACCCATATAAGATTAATAAGAGAAAATATTTTTTCACTCAACGTATAATCAAACTCTGGAATTCGTTATTGAAGATGTAGTAAAAGGTGTTAGTGTAGCTGGGTTTAAAAAAGCTTTGGACAATTTCATAGTGGAAAAGTCCATAAACCATTATTAAAGGGGATTCAGGAAATTTACTGCTTGTCCCAGTACAAGCATGATGGAACCAGTGTCTTTTGGGGAAACTGCTAGGTACTTGTGACCTAGATTGGCCACCTTTGGAAACAGGATACTAGGCTTGATGGACCTTGGTCTGACCCAGTATAGCATATCTTATGTTCTTATGTGGTTTATGTGTAGGGATCTCTAGCAATCTAACTCTCTCTTTTCCAGTAGCAGAGTTACCAAGTTATCCATTTCCAGGAGTGAGATTTTTTGCCAGTTCTGGTTTTAAATTTGCCTTGCAGTACAGTATGGTATTTCTAGTCCCTGATTTTACCCATTTCAAGGGTGAGCAGCAGCTGAAGTTAGGGGAGCAGCTTGTCGACTGGACAGTGTGAAAGGCTGTACATTGGGAGCAGGTTGCTTGCAGGGAAGAAGGGGCGCACAAGAAGGGAAGTGAAACACACACCTACTACTGGCCTGTGGGGTTGTGCTGCAGGGATGGTTGGGGTTGGGAAAGATGTAAGTGGTAAACCGGGCCTACTCACCCTCTGGTGCAGCCAGAGTGGAGCTATCTTGGCCAGTTTATTTATTTTTATTCATTTAACGGGTTTTTTTATACTGCTTTATCATTTCAGTCAAAGTGACTTATATTGCAACTTAAACTTGGTAATGTACATTAAACAGGGACATTGATAACTTGGATTTTTCTGAGGCATTGAAAGGTTAAGTGACTTGCCCAAGGCAACAAGGAGTGCTAGTGGGAATCAAGCTCAGTCTCTTGGTCTCCAAGCCAGTGCTCTAACTGTTGTTAACCCAGCGATACAACAGTCATCAATACATGCGACCACCCTCTCCTCCAGGCCACTCAGGGCCTTCCGCTGCTCTGTTGGCACTTTCAGGTTTGCTGCCTACTTCTCCTTAGTGTGCTAGCGGAGCACTCACCACTTCTTCTTTACGTCCTCATCTTCCCTATTATGGGGGTGCACAGTAGGGTGGTCCACTGCCATAGGGGAAAAAATAAAAGTAGGAATTTCTTTGCTCCCTGGCCTGCCTCTGGTTCCATTTATGTAGAAAACAATGTGTGCAAAGTTTGAAGCCAATCCAATAATATTTAGGGGTGGCTCAAGGTCCCTATCTATCAGGCCCCTGGATTCCCCCCAGGGTTCGTCAGACCACTGGGTATTATCCGCTCATAGACGGGAGTATCATGCTTGCCAAGCACTCAATGTGGTCCAGATGCTAGTAAGGACTTTGACGATGTGGGGAACATCTTACGTGTTGCGAGACAACACCCAGAAGGAACTGGAGTTGCTCTTCTTTTGTGGTGTGTCGGCCGTTGAACTCCTCAATGAGTTTGACTCCTCGCTCAGCCACATCGTTGATCACTGGAAGATTTTTTACTTTCTTCAGACCGTCTTTGAATGATGCATTCTCTTCCCAGTCTTCTGGGTCTGCATTAAGAAAATCACTGTTGATGTCGAGGTGTTTCAGGAAACGGATTGACTTGCGAGTTGCAAAAGATTCAAGTGGTGGAATCATGAAACTTTTCAATTTGACCCGCTTTGGGGGATCTTCGTCTTCGTCATCATCCTCATCGCTTTCATCTGATTCTGCCGGGATCATGGCCGACACTATGGCCTGCTTTGTCGGTGCTGAAACAGCTTCATCGAACAGTGACAGTGCCTCAAGCTCCTCTGACACATACCACAGATGCTGTTGCAGTTTGTCTCTGGCTGCTCTTCCAACACAGTCATTGTGGTAAGAGTGTAGTTTCTTCAGCATCTCCAAATCTGTTCGAGGAGCAACTGCGGCATCAGGGGCAGAAAGCCAGGCTTCCACATGAATCAGGATGGAGAAAATGCTCACATCACGAACACAGGACTCCTCCCGTTGGGTAAGATCTTTGAGTTGTCCTCGGAACATCCAAATCTTGAGACAGTACAAGACTTTTGCCATCCATCTGGCATGATGGAAAGCTCCGGGTTTCTTGAAATTGAAACTAGGAAGATTCCCTCCAAGGCAGACAATCGTTAACTCCAAGAATTCCAGGTAATCATCTCGGTGATTGCCCTGTGCCAACTTGGATTCCGCAAACTTCATGATGCGATCCCTGTCAGGTTGCAGCACCTCCAAGTCTTTTCCAGTTTGATAGTTGGACTTGTCAAGGGAGCCCCAATTCTTTTGGAACCGGCGAAAGAGTTGGACATTGGGACCCGATGAAGCTCCAGAGCATGTAGAGAATACTGCACCAAGAATTATTTTGTAAATGTGATGGCGGCATGCCAAATGAAGGACTGTGCGACGGAGTCTCTGTTCTAGAAGAATGCACACTCCTGATCGACGTCCCGTGTTCGATGCAGTTGTATCAAAGCAGAAGCCTGCAACCTTTTCATCCAAACACCATTCCTGTAACAGTTCATAAACTGCTGCAGCTTGATTCTCGCCCGTTCCTGATGTCAGTTTTGGTACACCAAGAAGTTGTGTTTCTCCAGTGGAGACAGCCGTTATCAAAACTGGAAGGCGGACAACGGATGTGGTTGAACAGAGGAGAGATGGCAATAACTTGCTATCCCAATCCATGTTTTGCCTTCGGCTTTGAATGCATTGTGCAGGTCCATCCATTGTTGCTGACGGTGCTTTTCTCTATGGCGCTTGACGCTGGAGCGGCTGATATTGAGCTCCCCAGGATAATGTCCCAGACTTCTGGCGGTTTCAGCTACCACAAACAGAGAATTGCGATCCGTTGTCCCTGTCCGATCCAGGGCTGCTGTAAGCTCTGGGGTCCAGACATTGTTAGGTTGAAACTGTTTCGTTTGTGGAGTTACTTTCTTCTGTCCGTTATCTGAATCCGCAGATGTCGACGAGTCTTCACCTGACTCTGCTGAGGAAGAAGATCCTTCCAGCTGAACTTGGCTTGTAGTTGCCTCGGCTTCGGCAACATGTTTTTGTCTGCGCCTTTTCAGTTCTTCTTCTCGCTGTTGCGATCTTGCTTCCGTGTTGGCCAGTTTCTTGTCCATCGCGCACATTGAGCCGTGGCGCCCTGGTTCTCGTTGCGCTATTAAGAATTCTTTGTCTTCTTGAATATGAATTAAAGACATTGCATTGGCATGCGCCACATCAAATAGGTTTTTCATTGCAACCTGGAATTCTTTTTCATTTGCCTCTTGTTTCCCTCCTCTCCCTTTGTTTTTCTTCAAAAGTTTCCACTGATTGAACAATTTCTTTACTTTTTCTTGAATTTTGTCATTTCTTTGAACAGGAAGCCTGGCCTTTTCCCAGTAAGCTTCTACTTCACTTGTTACAATTGATGCACTTTCACTAACGCCTTTGTTTAATGTCATATGGTGATGTAAAAATACACTTAACACCTGCTCCTTGCTGGGGAGCTTGGCCCCCAGAATTGTGGTGGACATTTCTTCAATGAGATAAAAACCACGTTTTCTCGCCATCTGAAAAGAATAAAGATACAAAGATAATAGTACAATGTCTTTGCCACCTCTCAGAGACGAGATTAGTTCAAATATGACACAATCAAATGTAATCAGCATGGAACTGAGTGGATGATACAAGATGATGCAACATTTTGTCATCTGCTCCCAGGGGGAAATCTCAAGACTTGTTGATCCACCCCTAAATATTATTTGATTGGCTTCAACCTTTGTACACAGTGTTTTCTACCTAAATGGAACCAGAATCAGGCCAGGGAGCAAAGGAATTCAGGAATTCATTTTTATGGACCACCCTAGACTGCACAGCATTCACCTGCCTGGCAATGTCTTGCCAGGCACGCTGCTGGTTGTCGGCATCCCCAGATCCAAACAGACAATTATGCTCCTTAAGGATGAGGCCAATGGCGAGATCCACCTCTGCTGCCAAGATGTTCTGCTTCCTTGTCCTCTTCATGACCAAAATCCAGTGTCTCTGGCCTAGCTATGGATATCTATCACATACGTGGATATGATGTGAATGGACAGCAACCTATCCATGCACAAATAGCTGCCTCATAGACACGTTCGAAAAAAAGGCACCTTGCCACTCAGTTGGATTGGGCTAAACGTGAGTTGCTAGGATTGCTTCAATAAATGGCATCCTACTCATGTATGTAGAACTAACCACATATGATGAATATGCCATTGAGGCGCATAGCTGGTTAGGACAGCCCAAAGTCCCAAACGACTCAGGTATGTGCACATCCCTTTTTAGGGGTGGGCGCAGAGTTGCCAGAGATATAGGCAACCCAGGCAATGTGAAAAACATGTGCCCCTCGCAAAGTCTGATTTCAGTGTGGAGGAGGCAGCCATGTGCACTCCCACCATCATTTTTCGCACCCTAGGCAGTTGCCTATGATACATACACTTTACCTCTTTCTTCATTGGAGTCTAACAGGTAATGGCACGTGATTTGGCCCATACAGTGGTCGACACAGTCTGTGAGTTCCTCCAAGTATGGATGTCGTCCAATAGGCAAGTGATGAGGTGGCTGCCAAGCCAGCTGCATGGGTCAATGGCAGTTCGCTCGGGGTCACAGAACATGGCTTTCCTGCCCACTATGGGGCGTGCTGCACTGCTGCATATGGGAATAGTTGGAATATTCCACCTTGTTGTAAACGTTGATCTGAGCAATAGGAAACCACATACCATCTACATGACACTGTACTCTGTAGAGCACCCACTGAAGCACAACACGATAGTATGTGCCATGCTCAATGTGGGGTTTTCAATACCCGGGTTTGTGGCATGTCTGCGCTGTATCACAGGATATATTTTAAGGCATACTGAGAAATGTGTGGGCTTCCCCCTTCAATTGCATATATCCACAATATGCAGTTAGTCCGCTAGGGCCCATATATGAGGGTATTTTGTCCCCTAAACACCACAGCACGTTTAATCAACAGAACTTCCAGGCAAGAGCACATTACCCCTGTCCTTAAACATCTTCACTGGCTCCCTGTCCATGCTAGAATAAAATATAAAGCCCTCCACAAAGTCATAAACAATGATTCATCACCCTGTCTTCTCTCCCTCCTTTCCAGGCCAAATAGCATCAGACTCCGAAGACCCAACTCCGTAAACCTCCTCAATATCCCAACCCAAAAAATAAAAAGCAAACAAGCCACATGTAACCGCGCTTTCTCCCTCTTCACCCCCACTGTATGGAACACCCTCCCACCTGACCTGAGAGGCTGTTCTGACCACTCAGAATTCCGGAGGAAACTTAAAAACTTTCCTCTTCCATGAATACCAACACATCCCCACCATGCCACCAGTGATCTAGTATAACCTAGACCACACAAATCATTAACCACGCCGGATGCCTCTGTTCCATACCATACAATTAGTCGGAATTCCCCCCCCCCCCCCATGAGCAATCCCCTGTCCTCCCTTTCCAACAAGTTCCTTCTTAGCTCTCTTTCTCTCTTTCCCCCTCCCCCCCCCACCTTTGTACATAGGTGCCAAACCCTGGCATAGTTCTTAAATTGTTGAATGTTATTAATGTACCAAGTTCTTGTTCTCTGTACAACAACTGCACCTTACACTGTTACATGTTTTATTTCATGTAAACTGTCTTAAATCATAGAAAGACGGTATATAAATAAGTTTAAATAAATAAATGAGAGCACAAGAGATTGTACAAGAGCAAAGGAAATCAAGAATTGGTGTAAATCGGGGGCTCCACAGGGGCGTTACCCTACTTTACTTTGATGTTATGAATGTCACGGTTGGCTGCATTACCTCAGGTGAGCCACCAATGGAAGCTCCTAGCTTACAGAGAAAGTATTTGTTATTTTTTTCTACAATGCACTTTAAGCTTCATGAACCTCAAATTCAAATCAGAACTTAGCAAGAAATGAGAACTCTCCCACAATGAATCACTTCAACAAGTTTTACTTTTGAAAGTTTTTCCAATTGTAATTTGAAAAAAAAAACCTGCATAAATTAAATTTCTGTAAACAAACAATAGCAATCTTTATAAATGTAGTCGAGTATTTTCTGTGAACAATTGTTACAATGCTTCTATTCAACAGTGGTATAACATTGTCTCTTTCAAGAACAGGCAAGTATTAGTTAACCAGTTTAAAGCTTGGGATATCTTTACTTCTTAGTAGAAAAAAAGTTCAGTTCTAACGCTGTCTTTTATCTTTAACTTTGCAGGTGAATGAGTGTTATCATTCAGATAAAAATTCAACTACTGGGACACTGGTGTGTTTCAAATAAAAATAGTGACCATGGTGTGTCAGTCACTTATCTTAAATCTTCTTTCCAGGTCTAGCTGGTTAATTGACGTTGTATGCCATAGGATCCCCTCTGCTCCAGCGATGTCCAGCTGTAGGGGATCCATCCTCTTGGGTTACAAGATTTCTGGAGAGCAAATCTGGGTCACCTGGTCAGGGCTGAGCTGGGCTGGGCTAGACTGGGAGGGGCAGGGGTTCTCCCTCCTGGGGCAACTTTTCTGCATATATTTCAAAATGACCAGCCTAAGTAACATTCAATAAAGTTTAAAAAATGAAAGTAGCTGCCCTTCTTGAGTTATAAGCTCACATACATATATACTTAAACTGTATCTTATACATAGTCTATATACTTCTAAAATTTCCCCTCTTTATTCAGAAAAGAAGTTAATTTTACATTTTCTCCTACCTGGATCGTGAAGGATATGCAGGAGAAGCAATTTCTTTTGCCTCTGTCCCCAATGAAATCAAAGATAGGTGGTGGCTATATTCCGTGGAGTGTGAGACACAACCTCAAAATCAGGAATATCTGGTAACCTTACTAACCTCAAAGGTTTGCCCAGAGTTCCCAAAGTGGTGTAAGTGGCCCTGATCTTGCCTCAGCACCTAGCGCCACATCTAACATCCAGCAGCCAGAGGCTAGCCTATTGGTAAATGCTCACAGCAGCTGCAATATCCACAGCTAGCTACAGATTCCAGCCACCTCTTCCAAAACCTCTGTCCACTCTCAAGGCTCTCTTCTCTATCCTACCACCTCTTTTCAGGAAACTTATCCATACCAGCCATTTTGACAGCACGCTTTGTCTGTAATGCAAGCCTCACAGCATCCAAATCCATGGTCCTGGGTCTACCTCTTTCACCGATCCGTTTTCCACAAATTCTAATCCTGCTCCATCTTCTCGTTTCCAAGAACCCTCAGTATCCTGGAGGAATCTGTCCACTTTATGCTCACTAAAATGCAAACCTTAATGTCCATTTTCCTTTCCTGCATATATTCCTCCTTTTAGGATGACACCACTCGTAGACCAATCAAATAATGGATAGTCAATTATGACAGTCAAATAATGGCTCAAATCCCGCTCTCTTTCTGACTTTCTTCATTTCAGATTCATGCTTTCTTCTTTCCAGTCCATTTTCTTTCCATTGCACTCGCTAAACAAAACTATTTTCTCCATCTGATTAACCAGCTTGCCTCTAACCCTCGCTGTCTCTCTTCTACTCTCAATTCTCTTCTTAAGGCACCTCCACCTCCAATCCCTCCTTCCATCTCTGCCCAAATCCTATTTACATGACAAAGTGTTTAAGATTACTCTTCAATTCCCCATTAAGTCTTCTTCATCCCCTTTCCCCTCTCCATTATCAACTTTTCCCCTCAACTTCTATACCCTTTCACTCTTTTCTAAAATCTCTGTTGAGGAAATCTCTCCTCTTTCCTCCTGTAAACTCACTACCTGTTCTTCGGATCCTAACCCCATCTCCTCCTCAGTCATCCCTTCCATCTCACATATTCTCAACCTTTTGCTTTCCACTGCAAGCTTCCCTGCAGCCTTCAAGCATACTGTAATCACTCCTCTCCTCAAAAAAACCCTCACTTGTCCTTCTAATTATTGACCCATCTCCCTTCTCCCATTCTTTTCCAAAATTCTTGAATATGCAGTTCGAATTTCTCACCTTTCAAGCTCTCCTTAATTCACTTCAGTCTGATTTTTGTCAATTTCATTTTACTGAAACGGCACTTGCCAAATTCTCCATACAAATAAAGGCACCTGTGACCTTCATACACCACTCGCCCTTTGTGTTTTCTTTCCTATATACTGTGAAGGCCCTGCTCTCTTTTGTGGTTCCTCTACTGCCACCCCTCTCTCAATTGGTGTACGTCAAGGGTCTGTTCTGGACCCTCTCCTTCTCTCTCTCTATACCCAGTCCCTTGGTGCCCTAATCTCTTCCCATGGCTTTTAGTAGATTTGAGAGCCATCAGCATAAAAATGATATCTACACCCGACATCTCTCCTTCACTCCAAACTTGTATCTCTACTTGTTTATCTGACATAGCCCTCTGGATGTCTCACTGCCCCTAAAATTGAATATGGCTAAAACTGAACTTTTTATTTTTCCCCCTAAACCCTCATCCCCCTTTCTCTATCACTGTTGACAACACTCTTGCTCTTTCTTTTTCCTCGGCCCGCAACCTTGTGGTCATCTTCGACTCCTCCCTTTCCTTCTCCATAGATATTCAACATATAGCTAAAACCCGTTGTTTCTTTCTCTACAACATTAACAAAATGTGTCCCTTTCTCTTTGAACACACTACTAAGGCTCTTGTCTACTCTTTGGTCACCTCTTGTCTTGCCTATTGCGATCTCCTCCTTGCTGGCTTCCCGCCGTGTCTCCTCTTCAATCTATCCAGAACTCTGCTGCGCAGCTGATCTTTCACCAGCCCCAATACACTCATATAACCCCTCTTCTAAAATCACTTCACTGGCTCCCCTTCCATTTCCATATCCAATTCAAATTTCTCCTTCTAACATATAAATGCATTCACTCTACTGCCCCTCATTACCTTTCCTCTCTTCTCTCTCCCTACACCTCTCCTCGTGAACTCCACTCCTCCTCTGGCTTTCTTCTCTCTATGCCCTTGTCGTCTTCTGCAAACTCCAGACTTTGATCTTTTCACCTTGCTGTTCCTTATGCATGGAACAATCTTCCTCTATCTTTACATCAAGTCTCCTCTCTCCCCCTCTTCAAATCCATTCTACAGGCTTACCTCTTTGAGGCCACATTTGGATCTTAATCCCTTGTTCTCCTTGTCTCCTTCCCTATTTCAAACCCTTGTTTCTCTTGTTTGTTCTGTCTTTTTTAGATTGTAAGCTCTACGAATAGGGGCTGTCTTCATTATATGTTTGTACAGTACTGAGTATGCCTTGTAGTGCTATATAAATTATCAATAGTAGTACTGGTCAATCTATGTGATAAGGGGCGAGAAGTTGGTGTGCACAGACCAGGAGAAGGACCTCAGAATGATTGTTTCTAGGGATCTCAAGGTAGTGGAACAATGTGACAAGGCGGTGACCAAAGCCAGAAGGATGCTGGATTGCATACAGAGAGGAATAACCAGCAGAAAGGAGGAGGGAGACCGTTGGGGAGGTCACACTTGGAGTATTGTGTTCCGTTTTGGAGACTGTTTCTCACAAAGGATATAAAAAGACTTGAAAAGGTACAGAGGAAGGCGACCAAAATGATTTGGAGTCTGTGCCATAAGACATATGAGAAGAGACTTGAAGACCTAAATATGTATACACTAGAGGAGAGGAGAGACAGGGGAGATATGATTCAGCCCTTTAAATACTTAATACAAATAAACCTTTTTCAAAGAAAGGGAAGTTGTAAAACTAGAGGGCATACAATGAAGCTGCAAGGTGGTAAACTTAAAAGATCAGGAAATACTTTTTTACTGAAAGGGTGTTGGATGCTTGGAATGCCCACCCAATGCAGGTAGTAGGTGCAAACACAGTGACGGAATTCAAAATGGCATGGGACAGACACAGTGGATCCCTTTATAGCAAGAGGATAAAATCAAAATTAACTATTTCTTATACCTCAACAAATAGAGAAGGGTGATCTGTATGGAGTAGCGGGTACAATCCTAAACAAAGGAATAGAGGGGGGGGGGGGGGTGACCTGCATGGAGCGGCGGGTACACCTACTCTAGCCACCTTACTGGGCAGACTAGATGGACCATACTGGTCTTTATCTGCTGTCATATACTATGTTATTATGACACTAAGCTCTTTGCCTTGTCCTCCATAATCATGCCCCAGCCGGAAGCTGCCAGACCTCCTCCAGGATCTCCAAACAATGTGGGTGTGGTACGGACCTTGTCATACCTGCCTGCTGCAGACCCTCTAGGGCCTTCTGAAGCCCCCCTGGCTCCTCCTTCCACCCCTCCCTCACAACCTCTCGTCATTAGCCCTCCACCATCGTATCCCTGGAAAAGGACAATGAAAGTCTGGAGGTGGTGTACCTTTTGGAGTCTGTTGCATTTCCTGACAGCCAGCTGCTACAATCGACTGCCCCTCATACAGCCACAGCAACGTGTCCTGCAATGGCTGGAGTGGAATTCCAGCTCCCTCTCCTCCTCAGGTGTCATTGGAAATGGGGCAGCAGCTGCTGAGCAGTAGCCGATCTTATGTTGCTGGCTGTGTGGAGAAATGGTTTAGGAGGACTGATAAGAGGAGAGAGGGGATGTCCCAGGTTCATAGACAAATGCTTGAGAGTCTTGTGTTAATGGCATTTGCACTTTAACATGCTCCATTTGTCCTCTGGTCAAGCCCCCTAGCCTTGCCATCTCCTGACAACTGTTCTCTTCTCTCTCTATGGTGGCCTGGTTCCCCCTTTTCCCCACCCCCATCCCTCTCAGATAAACTATTACACATAGTTTGTTATTTTTACCTATGTCTGCAGTCATCTGTTATTGTATATAGGGCCCCACTCCATCTACCTTATCCCTATCCCCTACCCTGTCATTCCAGGGGATGGAGATCTCACAAAGAGCAACTAAAGGACATTCACCCAATGAAACGTGATGCAACTGCAGCTTTCTGTCTGTAAGGTCCCTCATATAAGTCCCCATAGGCCAGACAAGATAACCCTTATCACAGACTTACCTCTGCGGTCTCAGTGGATAGTGAGAGTAACTTGAGTGAAAAGCTCTAGTGATGCCCTGAGCCTCCTTGTGACCTTGGCCTCCTAATGCACTCCCCCATATCTTTCAGAGCTGCCTCTATCTCCATCCGCATAGTTAGTGGAGACCGATTTCTAGGGAGTAGGGGCCTTCAGCTGGTGTCTGATGGTAGCATACAATAAATACAGTATGACACAAGCTTCAGCAGGATATATACGCACACACACATATATATATACTGTATATATAACACACAACAACATACTCCATAGCACCCTTGCTGATTGCACCCTTGTCCCTTGCTGCCTGTGCACTGACTTCATCTCTTGGCCTCCAGTATTGACATTTCTGCTACAAGGCAAAGTCTGGCCAAACACTCACAGCCACCGAGCTCTCTCCGCTCATTAACATATGAACACACATAAGAGAAGCCTCTTCCAAAAAGAGTCTGCTTACTGAGAAATACAGAAAACAAATTATATCCCTGGCAGTGTGGATAAGTCAACAGAAAGTAGAGGTCTGGCACAGAGAGCTACAATTACAGACATCATACATGTAACTTGGCCCATACACTAAACCTCCCTCTATACACATTACTTTCCAACAATCTGGTAAAAAGTATTTGCCATGCTAGCCGAGGAAACTGTTCTCTAGTGAGCCAGGACAACCCCTGAGCTGCCGACCAAGCCTTTAACAGTCCTTGGGATGTTAGGTCTGGACTATCTGGCACATAGCAAAATTGCAGAGTTACTAGGAGGTTCTATGGGCTAAACTTTAGAGAGTGCAGAAGTACTACTAGTCTGAGCGCAGTCTTGCCTGCCATCCCATCCCATGCGTTCAGTTGCATGATTAAACATATACATGGCATTGTGTGCTTGCAGTTCCCAAGTCAAGCATTAAATATAGTTAAACAATCTAGAAGCATTGCTGGCCTAATCCAGAGACTTAGGGATGCACTGGCAGTGCAAACTACTTAGCAACACCAACATTTCTATAGAGCTTTGATCTGCCTACCAGATGTGTGTGTTGGGCCAGGGCCTGTTGCACTGCCCCCCCCCCCCCCCCCCGTCTCTTTCTCCTGGCCTTCTTTACATGGCCTTTCTGGAGTAGCCACTCGGAAGCAAACTCTGAGCTATTGTTATACTCTATCAGAGTCTCAAGTAAAACTTTCAGACCACCCGTTAACCAGCACAGCTTTCATTTGGCCTTAATGCCATTACACATAGTATATCTCATCAGTAACTGTGCTTTCCAAATAGTTCTAGCTCCACACCAGCATGTGTCAAGGCTATTGCAGGTCACTTGATCAGAAAATTGCTATTAGAGGACAAAGAGCCACTTACTCCCCAGAGAACAAATGGCTATCTTGCACCTTACTAAAGCCATCAATCATGTGCATCAAGCATACTGGTAAAATGCATATGTGTATACTAGTGTTTTGAAATGGGTGATGCTGGATGCCTACATTTAGCCCCATAATCCAATATTAAAACTCAAAGGGGGTCATTCTGACTAGCAAATAGTGGGGATGTACATCGGGTGTGGATGTAAAACCACCGTTATTTGTTGGGACTGTATTCTTAGCTGTCAGCTCCCTGCACATACAGACAGCTTGAGGGGGCAAGAGGCGGAGGACCAGAGAGAAGAGTGGACAGAGTGGGGGTGGGCCGCATAGCCGGATGTTCAGGGCCTATTCTAGTCAGCACCCTATATGTCCAGCTGTCGGAAGATAGATGTGGGACTTATTCCACCTCAGAGGTAGAATAAGTCCCTTCAAAGCTGGCGAGCCAGGCAAGCAGCCCCCCAAGCCCACCAGTGGCAGGTGAGGCCTCTCCACTCGATCCCAACATTGGCAGACCCCACCGAGGATTAGGTGGCAGAGACAAGCATTTCTTTACCCTGATGGGCCTTTTGCGTTCCTGCTGTGCATCCCAGTGACATGGCAATGGGATGCCATGTCACTGGCACACCAGCAGGAGCATAGGGCGGGATGACTGGGCAGTAGGATGGACGTATCCTGCAGCAGAATCATGAGCATGCCGGGCCATCTAAGTGCCCGATTCTACAACCACAGAAGTGTCTAGCTCCCATGGCTGCAGAATCGGGTACAAAATGACCCCGTCAATATTTTCGACATCCCAACAGCCTGGACGTGCCCCTGTTGAAATTGGCCTCAAAGTATATGACTTCTTTGGAGATGAAAATCAGGTTGTTCTGTGCATGCATAAAAACTGAGTCAGCAAGCAGGGAGAGAATCCAAGGCTGACATGCCACAGGGGCTGTTTGGGCCTGCTGATGAAACGACTTGGAACTGGAGGAGAGGAGGGATAGGGGAGATATGATTCAGACCTTTAAATACTTATAGAGAAATAATGAACAAACAAACCTCTTCCAAAGATGGGGAAGAGAGCATAACATGAAGCTGCAAGGGGGTAAATTGAAAGGCAATGTCAGGAAATACTTTTTCACTGAAAGGGTGGTGGATGCTTGGAATGCCCTCCTGATGGAAGTGTTGGGGGAAAATACAGTGACAGAATTCAAAATGGCATGGGACAGACACAGTAGATCCCTTTAGAGCAACAGGATAAAATCAAAATAAACTTAACTATCTAATTTTTCAACAAATGGGTGTCCTTTAAGGAGCGGTGGGTTCACCCCTAAACAAAGACATGGGGAGGGGTGGCCTGCACAGAGCGGCAGGTGCACCTACTCTTGCCATCTTGCTGGGCAGACTAGATGACAATACTGGTCTTTATCTGCCATCATTTACTATGTTACTATAAAAATAACATGGTCCATTCCTTAGCCAGCCTGCTGGTGGAAGAGATGCTCAGGTGATATCAGTGGAGGCAAAAGGAGGAATAATCAGTTAGGGACCTTGAGTAGGCAAACACTCATAGGGCCTATGGCAGCTGCCCCCTTTCCTGCCATATTAGATTCCTTTGCTAACAGGAACCCATGTAAAAAGTGTGGCTACTGAAGTGACTGCAGGCTCACACCAGCTCAAGACTCCATGCTGGCTTTTCTTCCTATTGCTGCTATTTTTCTCTGAGGTTCTCAGCAACTGCCAGGCTTGGAATCAGCCAAATGAGGTGAGGGAATGGAAAAGTAGGAGGGAGAGGACCTGAATGGGACCATGAGGCAGAGGGTAAAGATTAGTAGAGAGAGAGGAACTGGGGTGAGGGAATCTGGGATAGGGGACCCCCTTCCTCTCTAACACTAGCCCTGATCAAAAGTATTGTACATACACAATTTTGTAGATAGGAACCCTACTGAAAATGTAACCCATAGAGGGTGATTTCATAACAGGAAAAAGGGCAAAAAGAGGGGCTGACTTCAGGGCCATCATCAAGGACCAATTACTCGCTCACAAAACACACAACAATCAGCAGTAATTAATTTCTCTCAATTCTGCTTGACTACTATGCAAGTTTTGAACCATGGTTCAGGTTTTGTTCCCACGGTTTTTTATGATCCTTTTCAATTCCAAATTGCTTTCTATAGATTTATATGTTATTTACAGTTGCATGATTCTTTTTAGAAGAGCCTTGGAATCTCTGAAATATCCCTTGTGAGACCCAAATCATCTTGGATTTCTCCAGGAGCTATGGGCTATGGGGATTATTAGCAACAAACAGAAATATGTTATGCCCCATTATGTCCAGGGGAAATTGACTGCCAATTCCCTGCCCAGAATTCAGTGAAACTGCTGGCAATGAGCCACAAAAATAGGTAGGGTGTGTGTGTGGGTGTGTCTGTGCCGACACAGCGCAGAGCACCACCAAGATAAAAATTGGGCCCATCATGTTTATTATGGGTAACAAGGTAGAAAAATATACAGACTTATATAGTTATAGATATATTATTAGAAATACAAGGTAGCAAGTCATAGCAGCGCAACGATTACAGTTATGCAAAGTAATAAATCGCTGATTAGTAACCAAATGTCACCAGTTCGCTCTGCACTTAGAAGAATTATGGAAACTAGCTTCTGTCTAACAACCACCCTCCTGGAGGAAAAGAAATAAGATGGTACCTTAGCTTGGCCAGATGGACAAGATGGGATCCGAGACAATCTCTGAAGCAGCACAGGGGTCTAAAGGGGAGGCTAGGCTATATAACGCAAGCCACGTGAAAACATAGAACCTGGGTATCTGTGAGAGTCTTATCGTTGTCCTTAGGAGAACAGCCTTGCACACACACAGTGTATCTGTCTTTGCAGACAAGCAAGGTAGACAGGAGACACAAGGCAGCACCGAAAGGCACACAGAAGGCGCAAAAGTTCTGTTGCATACTATAATTCTTTGTGTAGAGTCTTCATCATAGGTCCAGTGATTGGTTGGCACCAGTCCGAACTATTCTCAGTGAATCAGAAGGTAATGAACAGGTATACATCCTGCAGACTCAAGAGCCATAATGAGAGAAGATAACGGTATGCAGTTTCAGACATCCCAAGGCCAGTAGCATTATTAGTGGAAGATGAAGACCAGAGAAGCATATATTCTTGCATGTGGACAATTAATTGGCCTGGGAAACTAATTGGCCAGGAAAAATAATTGTACAAAAACAATAGACTTCTGGATGTACAGGTATAATCACTTGTCAAGCAGTTGCTTGAAGGTCAGGTCTGAGACTGGAAGCACAGCAAAAGTTCCATGTAGCAGGAAATCATATTGTTTGGCCAACTTTGGTTCAGGCTTCAGCGCCTGAGCAGACTGTAGATCCACAGCTGCAGGACTACCAGCCCTACAGGACCCCATTATTAGCATATTTAAGGATATGATGCTTAAAGATCCTATGGCCTCCATGCTCAGGCTACCCTGAGCAGGTGTGCTCATTGTGCTTGGTCTCCAGATCTCCTACCCCTTGTATACCCCCCTCCCTTCACCCATCATGGACACACACCGCAATGGCTATGCTGCTGCCCAAGCCATACTCTGAGGAGGGAATGAGCTATGGAGCACATTTCCCCTCCTCCTTTGAGGCCTTTAGTGTTTTCCCTGTAGCCTAGGTGAACAAGTACCGTTTGTGACTCAGAGTGAGGGGAGCTTCATATCTCTGTTCCCCATGTTAGAGACTGTGGACACCTTGCCTGATTCCATACAAGGCTCCTTCATCTTGAGATACCATGTTTGCATCCTTAACTGTGGGAGATAGGGTGCAGAACATACTTGGTGCATGTGTTTTTGCTTTGGATGTCCCATCCTCTTGTACTTAGTCCCTCTGCTCTGAGCTGTGCAGGCAGTTAAGCCCCTTCCCTGTCATCCCTCTGTACTCTGAACTGCCAGTTGATACCTTTCCTTATGTGTGCTTGGGGTACATGTCTTAATGTACACAGTGAAACTGAAGTCCTCAGCCTCCAAATATTGTGCTTCTTTTTCCCGATTCGCTACTACCCTGCTAGTGATGTGACTAATGTGGCAGTAGTAGCATACTGGCCATACCCCCTGTATCTACCATGGCTACTATGCCCTGGAGTGGTAAAAACACATGCTAGTTGCACATTAGCCCCATCCTACTCATGGTACATAAGTAAACAGGCCCCTTTAATAAAACTGTTTTAAATTTAAAAAATAAACTGGCCTGGTTTCTTCAAGCAGCAGGCCCTCCTAGGCCTGTGTAGGCGGCTGGGGAAATCTTGCTTGGGTTTCCCATATTTGCAGACGACACAAAACTGTTTAAAGTTGTTAAAACCCAAGAGGACTGTGGAAAACTGCAGGAGGATCTGGATAAATTGAAAGACTGAGCATCCAAATGACAGATGAAATTTAATGTGGACAAGTGCAAAGTTATGCACCTAGGAAAGAACAACCCACACTATGGTTACACAATGCAAGGTTCCACATTGGGAAGCAGCACCCAGGAAAAAGATTTAGGAGTCATCGTGGATAACATGTTAAAACCCTCCACCCAGTGTGCAGCGGTGGCCAAGAAAGCAAATAGAATGCTAGGTATCATAAGGAAAGGAATGGAAAATAAAACAAAGGATATTATAATGCCTCTGTATCGTTCCATGGTACGACCGCACCTTGAATATTGTTTGCAATTCTGGTCGCCGTATCTTAAAAAGGATATAGCATTATTAGAAAAGGTACAGATAAGAGCCACCAAAATGGTAAAGGGGATGGAAGGCTACTCCTATGAAGAGAGGCTACAAAGGTTAGGGCTCTTCAACCTGGAAAAGAGATGGCTGAGGGGAGATATGATAGAGGTCTATAAATTAATGAATGGAGTGGAATGGGTAAACATAGATCGATTGTTTACGCTATCAGAATATAGAAAGACTAGGGGACATGCAATGAAGCTATAGGGTAAACTATTTAAGACAAATAAGAGAAAATATTTTTTTACTCAACGTGTAATCAAACTCTGGAATTTGTTACCGGAGAATGTAGTAAGAGCTGTTAGTGTAGCTGGGTTTAAAAAAGGTTTGGACAAGTTCCTGGAGGAAAGGTCCATAAACCATTATTAAAAAGGGACCCAGGATTTCAATGCTTGACCCAATACAAGCATTGTGGAACCTGTGTCTTTTGGGGAAACTGCTAGGTACGTATGACCTAGATTGGCCACTGTTGGAAACAGGATACTGGGCTTGATGGACCTTGGTCTGACCCAGTATGGCATATCTTATGTTCTTATGTTCTTAGTCAATTTGAGGATCCTTATGCTTTCTGGGCAAGATGTAATTTAACAAGGGAGGAGGATGTGGCTCTGGATCAGCTTTCTCAGGAAGAATCAATAGTGATATCCCGATCTGATAAGGGGGGCGTTATTGTAATACAGGATCACCCTCCTTACCGGGCTGAAGTTTCTCGTCAGCTGACAAGAAATGTTATAAGTTATTAGCCTCTGATTCTACTAGTACATTATAGCGATCCATTAAAGTTTTGCTTGACACTGGTGATTCTCAGGGTTTTCTTACAAGTAAAGAAAGGAGGTTTTTTATATGAAACACATCCTATAATTTATTTTTGCCTAAAATCCACAAAGATGTTAATAAACCTTTTGGTAGGCCTATCATGTCTACCAGGGGGTCTGTGAATCTCTATCACAGTTTATTGATATAGTTTTGCGACCTAAGACAATACCTTCTTATATACAAGATATTGTGCATTTCTTGTGCTTATTTCAGGACTTTTCAGATGATTCTTTGGTGCCTTTAATAATATCTATGGACATCTCTGCTTTGTATACAAATGTACCTCAAGACAAAGCTTTGGAAATTATTCTACATACTTTGAGTGGGTTGGATCAAGCTTGTAGAATCCCTTTAGGTTTTTTCCAAGAGTTGGTATTTTTGGTGTTAAATTGTAATTATTTTTTGGTATGAGAGGTCCTTTTACCAACAGTGCCACGGTGTGGCCATGGGGGCTATGCTGGCCCCTCCAGTGGCTTCCCTTTATATGGCAGGTTTTGAGGAACAGTATCTTTCTGGTTCTCATTTTGACTCCCTTATCATCCTATGCAAGCGCTATCCGATGTATTCATTCTTTGGTCTGGATCATTAAGTGAATTGCAGTTCTATCATTGGTTGAACCCTTTGGGCAGCAATTTGCAATTTACCATGATTTACTACATTACCACTCTGGAATTATTGGATGTTCTAACTGAGAAAACACTGACTGGTTTTCAGATGAGGATTTGTAGGAAGACTGTAGATCATAATACTTATCTACAGTTTGACAGCTTTCATCCTTATCCTCTTAATTCTAGTTTACCAATCAGTCAATTTTTACATGCACAGCATGTTTGCTCTACTATTGAATCTTTTAAAGCAGAATCTCATGTTTTGACAGACTGCTTTGTCACTAGAGGCTATCCCTTGCTCGACGGTGTCTCGGGCTTACTGTCGGGCTAAGTATGCCCAGCGTGATCTTCTTTACAGTATCAACAACTGTCAGAAGATTCTTTGGTGTGTGTATTACCATACTCCATAGTATCATGTTATATTGTGCGATCTATGCAGAAGCATTGGGCTATTTTGGGTTTACATCTCACTTTTGCTACTTTCCCTCGTATAGCCTATAGACGTAATCTGGGAGAAATGTTCACTAAGTTCTTTTTGCCTACATTAATCCCTGCTGGCTCAATTGGCTACTCTGTGTGTGGCCACTGCTATTGGTGTCAATTTGCGTTGACTAGTTTCTCATAGATTCATGTTATAGATCCAGCGGTTCTACAGACTACGATTCAACTTGGGTGGTCTATATTATCACCTGCTCTTATCCGCTAGTGTATATAGGGCGGACTAAGAGGAAACTTTGTCTCTGTCTTAACTAACATAAAAGCCGGATTAACACTAAGGCAGAAAATGCCCCTTTTGTCAACCATTGGCTTCAAAATCAGCATTTAATCACTAATCTTCGGTGGTGCATACTTGAACACATCCCCCTGATGTGGCACAGGGTGACAGGGAGAGTAGGTTGACTAGGTATGAGCACTCTTGGATGTTCTGCTTACAGATTATTCAACCTAAAGGTCTGTTATTGTTTTTATGTGGATGAGTGTTGGGGAAGGGGGGCATAATTTTCTTTGTAACTCCTCTGTATTTTTAAATTGTAAACCTTCTTGAATGCCTGCACATATGGTGGCCTAAAAACGGTTTTAAAATTAATAAATAAATAGATAACTAAACCAGGCCATTGATTGAATGACACTAATTTGATTCTGCTGCTTTTTCAGTTTATATCTGCACGCAACTGTTGGATACATGATATATAATGAATGATTTGTTCACCTCACCGAAGGCCTAGCGACTGCTTACAGCTGATGGGAGTAGCAGTGCTTTCGGCTTGATTGAACCTGTAATGTTTGGAAGACAAAGGTTTGGAAGATGATATCCCTGATGCAGATAAGTTCATTCTAAGCACAATATTGTGGCAGATATTCTTATATGTCTGCCTGACTTTATTTATTGAAAGAAAAACTTTGATAAAATGTTCTTATGAATTGCCCTTATGGATATGACTAAGAATTGGGCTTCATGGACCAATAACGACATCTGAGCATAACTGATGTTGTAGCCTTACGTTTCTTGGGCTGTTTTGCTAGAAACATCATTTGCTCATAGTATTCGAGGTCCTTTAAACCAATTTTGAGTTTGCTAGTTTTTCAGGGTATTGTGCATATTATATAAAGGCAACATAAGCACCCGGAGCTATCCCTAGTAGAACACAAATGCTTTCACACTAATTCACTGCTGCTCTGAGACAGGTACAAATATGTGGATGCACATCACAACTTCAACCCGCTCCACCCCAGTGCTGCCCCAGGAACACCTAGGCATATATCATGTAAAAGCAGAAAGTATCCTCCTCCGTGTCTACTTTTTACACATGTGATTCTATAACATCCATTTTCCAATTGTAAAACATGCTTTACACATGAGAAATGCTTTAATATTTCTGGTAACGCAATAGCATGGTTTGCATTGTGAGAGTCACAAGTCGCTTCATTGGCTTCCTATCCATTTCCACATCTAGTTCAAACTTCTCCTGCTGACCTATAAGTGCATTTACTCTGCAACACCTCACTACATTTCCTCTCTTATACTTCCCTACACCCCTCCTCGGGAGCTCCACTCTTCTGGCAAATCGCACCTATCTTTGCCCTTCTCTTCTATTGCTAACTCCAGACTTCGTTCCTTTCATCTTGCTTCTCTTTGTGCCTGGAACAAACTACCCGAGTCTGTACGTCAGGCGCCTTCTCTGATCCTTTTCAAATCCAGGATGAAAACTCCTCACTGCCGCTTTCGGATCTTGACGCACCTGGTCTCCTTTGTGTTTCCTTACCATTCCTTCTAAATGTATCCTGTGTCTACAGCTACTGTGTTGTCTGTCTTGACTAGATTGTAAGCTCTGATGAGCAAGGGCCGTCTTTTACATGTGTCTATCCAGCGCTGCGTACGTCTTGAGCACTATACAAATGTTTAGTAGTGGTGGTAGGATGTCATCTTTCCTATTTCTACTCTTCTTTCTTTACACTTGTACGCATACAGTTTCTTTCCACCAGAGCTATGAGGTTGTGTGAAAGTAGTGGAAAATCTAAATGGCTGGATACGGGGTTTTTTTGTGCTAAAACAAAGAGAAAGACCTCTCACTGTCACTTTCTAGGTTGTAAGTGTCACAAAGCAGGGGACTATCTGACTGCATATGGGTCGAAGAGGTGCTGCATTGTACAGCAGAGTTGTCAAGTTACCCCATTCCAGGAGTGAGATTTTTGGACAGTTC
Organism: Ichthyophis bannanicus; assembly: GCA_033557465.1. NCBI lineage: Eukaryota > Metazoa > Chordata > Amphibia > Gymnophiona > Ichthyophiidae > Ichthyophis > Ichthyophis bannanicus. Next base: position 89,842,735 of record CM066034.1, on the reverse strand, counting down.
TGTTTTAAAATTTGTCGTGCAGTGCAGTGTGCTATTTATAGCCCCTGATTTTACCAACTGAAATCAGTGCTGCAGATCCCATAATGCATCAGGTTCTTAAACCTATTAAAGGGGAAGAGGTAGTTAAATTCATTTTTGGGTTCAGCTGGTTATCCTCACCAGGAATAGATGAATTGAGGCCCTGAAATTAATTAATCTTGAAGTGAACAAAGTCCCTTAAACTTATTAGGTATAGCTGTATCAGTACAAATATCCCTGGCAACTTTAAGTAAGTAAACAACTTAAATAGCTAAACAAAGCCTTAAAACTAAGATGCAGACAGCAGTGAGATAGGGGCTATCCTGTCTTTTGCACTGAGTGTCACATGTGCAATTTTCTCCCAGTTAGTGAGGAGTCTTATGTGTGCACTAGGTGCAAGGAGCTCTTTACGCTGAGGGAATAACAGACTTGTAGGACCTAAGACAGAAAGGTATATAGATAAGACCTATAGGGACATAGTACTGAAGTCCCACCTCTAGTCTGGCAGCCTTTTTGTTTATTTATTTATTTTTATTTATTTTACATTTCTTATATACCGCACTATTTGCGATCAGCGCGGTTTACATAAAACAAACAGTATCCGACAATAAACAAGAGTCAGGTCATTACAATGAACAGGAGCAATCAACTTGGATAACGGGGGAAACTATGTACATGTTTGGAACATTGAAATAGGTAACTGTATATATGTGAGATGGAGTTATTGTGTGTTGTTCATACCTGGTGGCTGGGGTTCGGGGGAGGCTGTGAGGTATTTAATAAAGAGGAGGTGTTTTAAGGCCTTCCTGAACTGGCTCAAGTTGGGGATAGCTCTGATGTGTGGTGGTAGGGAGTTCCAGAGGCTTGGGGCGCTCAGGCTGTAGGCTCTATTTGAAGTTGATATGGCGCATCTTGTCATAGCTTTTGGTATTGCTAGCGTGTTGGCTGCAGCGGTTCTTCTTATCCTGTTGGGCATGGGTGGTTGTATGAGGTCACATATTGAAGAAGCGGATTGTTGCCAGGGAGGAGAGAGGTCAAATGAAAGGACAGCATCACCTTTTATTTATTTAGCAATGCTTATCTACTGCATCAAAGCAGTATACATTCAGGTGTGGTATACATTTCCTTTGTCCCCAAAGGGCTCACAATCTATGTTTTGTACCTGTGACAACAGAGAGTTAAGTGACTTGCCCAAGGAGCACCTGTGGGACTAGAAACCCCAGCCCCTGCATCCCAAGATTGCTGTCCTCCAGCAGGTTTCAAACTCCATGCCCTCCGACCTGAGGCAACTTGCCCCAACCACTAGGCTACTGTGGCAGCTAGTGATGTTGTAGCTAGGACCTGTCCGCCGGTTAATGTAAAACCCTCTTGCACTGAGGAGGTTTCTCCAGAGATATGTGCCCATGACGGAAGGGTTAGGATGGCCGTTATAGTTGACGATGCAGTCATTTAGGCATGTAGATAGCTGGGTGGCTAGTGGAAATGAGGATCATCTGGTAACGTGTATATGAATGGCCTAGTGGTTGAGACAAGGTACTTCAGGCCAGAAGGTTGGGGGGTTCAAATCCCACTAGAGGACAGCAACCTTGGGCTGGAAGGACTGGGGTTTCTAGTCCCACAGGTGTTCCTTGTAGTCTTGGGCAAGCCACTTAACTCTCCATAGCCCATGTTCCCTGTAAAATAGTCATCTCCAAGTTATAATGCCCTGTTCAGTGTAATTTCAGTTTGTTCAATATAAACTGCCTTGATATCATGAAAGGCAGCATATAAGAAATGTTAAATAAATAAATAAAACATGCCTGCCTGGTGTGGACCTCATGTGCCACCTAGACAAGGTTTTAGATAGTGATGGGGAAAGAGCCTGCTGTCTTGGTACATATTGGTACCAATGACATAGGAAAGTATGGGAGGGAGGTTTTGGAGGCCAGGGGTAGTTCAAGGCAATCTCCTGCCTGAGGCAAACGTTGAGATGGCGCCCCCCCGTATAGGGTGGTGGGGCTTTCTCAAAATGCCAATCAGGGATTGAACCAAACCAAAAAGCCGATTAGATTATATGGTGGAAACGCAAGATGTTTGCACACCAAGGAACTAAAAGAGAGCGAGAAACATAACACAGTTTATAAAACTAAATTATAACTCATTTTTATTTTGTTGTTATAAACTGCGTTATGGTTCTTGCTTTTTCTTTTTGAACATATATTTTGCATACACAGAACCCCCTTCCTCAACAGTGGGTGCAGAGCACACAGCAGAATCAGTACATTCACCCACAAAACTCAATATCTTAAAAACAAAAATCTGATTCTGATCATCTCACTAACAACAATATTTATTTATTTATTTAAATCGCTTATATGCCACGCTCTTCGACATCAGCGCGGTTCACAAAGAACAAGAGGTATTGTACGGTGTGGGTTAACACCGTATTACATATAACAGGTAGCTCAACTTGGATAACAGTAATAACTATTTACATTTGTAAGAATAGTATCAATATTTACATTCGTAATAACAGAATGATATTAACACTTATATACAAATACGTGAGGAGGGGATGTGTGCAGTCAGGCTATGTTACGGGAGGTGGGGTTGGTAGATGTTCCTCTGGGTAGCATTTGAGGAAGAGATAGTGTTCCAATTCTCTCCTAAATTTAGTTAGGTCCGGGATTGCACGGATATCGGGTGGAAGGGCGTTCCAGCATCTGGGAGCGCAGAGACTGAAGGCCCTGTTTATGGTTGTCTGAGCACTGTGGGTCATTGCTTTGGGGATTACCAAAAATAACAAAAATTCTCCAGTACCAGGCATATTGTGAACTAATACAAAACCCTACGACAAAGTCAATGAGTATCTATAGAGCAAATCTACCATACCATACCATACCATATTAGCACCAATTTCCAAAACTCACATAAGGAGCCCATCCAAAAAAAGCATCACTGTAAATACTACAGTGGGTCCTGGAACATCCAAACACCTATTTGGACAGCTGAACAATTCAGATTACTACAGTACAGATCCCTACATACAAACTCCATGTTAACAGAACACCTGGTCTTGGTCACACAGCAGACCCTCACCAAGTATAGAATAAAAGACCATAACTTAAAAACAAACACATGTAGATAAAAATTAAACTACAATCCCAAGAAGCGAGATTCTGCATACAGTGCAATACCAGAGAAATAGAAAGAGATGCATTTCCATGTACTGTATAAAACTTACAGCAAGCTTGGGTGTTATTTAAAAATACTATCCTCGAAGCCCAGACCAGCTGTATTCCACGCATTAAGAAGAGTGGAAGAAAGTCCAAAAAACTGCCAGCATGGTTTAAAGGTGAGGTCAGAGAGGCTGTTGCTGCCAAAAAAGCAACCTTCAGGAAATGGAAAAAAGAGCCAAATGATGAAAACTGGAAACAACACAAGCACTGGCAAGTTAAATGCAAAGCATTGATAAGGCAGGCAAAGTGGGAATTTGAGAAGAAACTTGCTACGGAAGCAAAAACACGAAATAAAGACTTTTTTCAAGTACATTCGTAGCAAAAGGCCTGTGAGAGAGTCAATTGGACCGTTAGAAGATAGAGGGGTAAAAGGGGCAGTAAGAGGAGACAAGGCTATAGCAGAGAGACTGAATGAATTCTTTGCTTCGGTCTTTACTGAGGAAGATGTAGGGATGTTACCCATGACTGAAGTGGTATTTAAAGGTGATACTGCAGAGGAATTGAGAGAAATATCACTACACCGGGAAGATATATTACAACTATTTGATAAACTGAATAGTAGCAAATCACCTGGACCGGATGGTATACATCCCAGAGTGTTGAAAGAACTGAAATATGAGATTGCAGACCTGCTATTGGTAATCTGTGAACTTTCATTAAAATCATCTGTAATACCTGAAGATTGGAGGGTCGCCAACGTAACACCAATTTTTAAAAAAGGTTCCAGGGGTGACCCGGGAAATTACAGACCGGTGAGCCTGACGTCAGTACCAGGGAAAATGGTAGAAACCATCATAAAGAACAAAATTACACAACATGTAGATAGTCATGGCCTAATGGGAGACAGCCAACATGACTTTAGACAAGGAAGATCTTGTCTTACTAATCTGATATGTTTCTTTGAAGGTGTGCATAAACAGGTAGACAAAGGTGAGTCGGTTGATATAGTGTATCTGGACTTCCAGAAAGCTTTTGACAAGGTCCCCCATCAGAGACTTTTGGCAAAGCTAAAAAGTCATGGGATAGGAGGCAGTGTACTATTGTGGATCGGGAACTGGTTAAAAGATAGAAAGCAGAGAGTAGGGCTAAATGGCCAATATTCCCAATGGAAAAAAGTGAATAGTGGAGTACCCCAGGGATCTGTACTGGGTCCACTACTTTTTGACATATTCATAAATGACCTGGAAAAGGGAATAACTAGTCAGGTTATCAAATTTGCAGATGACACAAAACTGTTTAAAGTTGTTAAAACCCAAGAGGATTGTGGAAAACTGCAGGAGGATCTGGATAAATTGGAAGACTGGGCATCCAAATGGCAGATGAAATTTAATGTGGACAAATGCAAAGTTATGCACCTAGGAAAGAACAACCCACACTATAGTTACACGATGCAAGGCTCCACATTAGAAACCACCACCCAGGAAAAGGACTTAGGAGTCATCGTGGATAACATGTTAAAACCCTCCGCCCAGTGTGCAGCGGCGGCCAAGAAAGCAAATAGAATGCTAGGTATCATAAAGAAAGGGATGGAGAATAAAACAAAGGATATTATAATGCCTCTGTATCGCTCCATGGTACGACCGCACCTTGAATATTGTGTGCAATTCTGGTCGCCGTATCTTAAAAAGGACATAGCGTTATTAGAAAAAGTACAGAGAAGAGCCACCAAATTGGTGAAGGGGATGGAAGGCTACTCCTATGAAGAGAGGCTAAAAAGGTTAGGGCTCTTTAACCTGGAAAAGAGACGGCTGAGGGGAGATATGATAGAGGTCTATAAATTAATGAATGGAGTGGAACGGATAAACGTGGATCAATTGTTTACGCTATCAGAATATAGAAAGACTAGGGGACATGTAATGAAGCTACAGGGTAAACTATTTAAGACAAATAAGAGAAAATATTTTTTCACTCAACGTGTAATCAAACTCTGGAATCTGTTACCGGAGGATGTAGTAAGGGCTGTTAGTATAGCTGGGTTTAAAAAAGGTTTGGACAAGTTCCTGGAGGAAAGGTCCATAAACCACTATTAAAAAGGGACCCAGGATATCAATGCTTGACCCAGTACAAGCATTGTGGAACCTGTGTCTTTTGGGGATATTGCTAGGTACGTAGGACCTAGATTGGCCACTGTTGGAAACAGGATACTGGGCTTGATGGACCTCGGTCTGACCCAGTATGGCATGTCTTATGTTCTTATGTTCTTATAAAGATAGCACCAAGTCTGATAATTACATTGAAAATAAAAGTCTCTTCTAACTTTGTTGTCTGACCATTTTATTTTCTGATCATGTACGTCCCAATCTGAAGTTTCTGCTTTCCTCTATCTCCCAGTGATGCAGGGCCATATATGGAGACTCACTGCGGCATCATGTGCATAAATTTAGTATAGTTTATTTTTAAATATATATGCCACCCATCTAAAATTCTAGGTGACTTCTAAACATACACATGCAATTTAGTAAAACAGATGTTACAATAAATCAAACATAATAATAAAACATTAAATTTGATTAATGAAAAGCCACTTACAGAGTCCCCTGCCCCCCCCCCCCCTATCAAACCATTATAAGTATCTGCACATCAGATTTATTTTGCTATGACCAGATTATTGCTGAGGAGGGAAGATGTAAAATGAGAAACTAATCCTGGTAGCCATGAATTCAAATGCTGGATTGGATTGTGCTACAGCTGGAAAAGTCCAGAACTCAGCAACAGTGAAGCTATCAGGCTACTAAACAAAATTAAACTGAGACGTTCCCTTAAAATTTGAAATTTCCTTGATTCTGAACTGGCAAAATATTTTAAATTTCAGTCTGGCAGCATAAAGAATGCAGAACTGCAAATCTCAAAAACAATACATATTCCAGTATCCCCTCTAAATCCCTCACCAAGAACTCAGAGTACAGGATCCATAGAGCAAATTTACTATTCCATAACAGTACTAACCTCCGAAACTCACACAACATGGAGTGTACCCAGAAAAGGACAGCACCATTAATATTGCAGTGGGCCCTAGAACATCCGTATTCCTATTCAGAAAACTCAACAAGCCAGATTATTACAGCTCCCTACATAGAAACTCCATGCCAACAGAACATGTAGCCTCAGTCACACATGCAGAAAAGAGATATATTCCCTATTTAGTGAAGATCTATTAGTACAAACTAAAAACAGCTTTATGTAGTCAAAAAATGCTTTTACCCATTACTGTTAGGTTTACAGGAGTCTTACTGCAAAGTGAGGTGAGAGAAAGAACTCACACACAGGCGACAGCATTGTCAGCAAAGAACTAACATAATGGCTCAGCGCAAGTAGCATGTGCAACTAACGCTACCTCAGTGGGTGGCCTTATTTGCACCGGTAGCTGTTTTGCCACGCTGAAATGTGGTAACTGCAGGGGGATGTAACTGCCTCTCTACAGTTAGCCTATGACCCTGCATAATCAAACTCTGGAATTAGTTATCAGAGGATGCAGTAAAAGCTGTTAGGGTAGCCGGGTTTATAAAATGGTTTGGACAAGTTGCTGGAGGAGGAGAGGTCCATAAACTATTATTAAAGAGGACCCGGGAAATCCACTGCTTGTCCTGGGACAAGCATTGTGGAACCTGCCAGGTACCTGTGACCTGGATTGGCCACTGTTGGAAACAGGATACTGGGTTTGATGGACCTTAGTCTGACCCAGTATTGCATTTCTTATGTTCATATGTTATCAGTGCAGAGCCTAGGAAACATGCTCCTAAATATGCCAAACAAGAGGGGCTCAACAGCATCCCTGCAGCATCTCCCACTTCCACAAAAACAAGAGTGACTTGGCACCACAATACAGCACTTCCCACCCTCTCAAAACAAGAGGGACTTGGCAACCCATAACA